>CM044396.1:16660000-17860000 GCA_024322285.1 Musa beccarii
GAATTTAAATTTAGAGCTCAAATTTGAATCATCTTGGGGTCTATAAATACCCCTCCTTTCTCAGCAGAAAGATCACTCTTTTGAGAGTTAGAAATTGAGCAAAAGCTTTGACAAAGTCTTATTTTTGATAGCTAGTGTTCACCTCCCTCTTTCTCTTTGAAAAATTTGTAAGAGGGTGAACCTCTTGTAAAAGGGTTGTAAGAGGGGTATTTGGTCCTTCCCCTTCAAAGTGACTTGCTAGTGAAAGTTGGGAGCCTCATTGAAGAAGGCTTCGGAAGTGGATGTAGGTCATTTGACCGAACCACTATACATTGTGGTGTTCTTGAATGTGTGAGTGTTTAAATTTCTGAATCATTTATATACTTAGCTACAAATCGTTCGATTTTCATCTCCTTTACTCAAGCTACTTCAACTAAGTCATCTTCGTCGAATCGAAATCTCAATACGAACTAGCTATTTACGAAATCAGTTTCAAACTTACGAGTTTTAATCCGTTGCACTAATTCACCCCCCCTCTTAGTGCCTCTCCGATCCTAACAATTGATATTAGAGCGAGGTTCATTCTCATATTTGGTTTAAAACCTAAGAGAGATGGCCTATTCCGGCATGCAAGAGGGTCACTCCATTACATGTCCGTCTATGTTTAATGGGTTGGATTATATATATTGGAAGACTTGTACGAGGATCTTTCTTATTTCCATGGATTTTGAGCTTTGGAGCATCGTCGAAATTAGTTTTAAAAAATCTTCTCTTCCGACGAGCGAATGGAATGAATTTAAGAAGAAGACTTTTGCTTTAAATGCAAAGGCTATGAATGCCTTGTTTTGCGCTTTCGACAAAAATGAATTTAATCGTGTTTCGATTTGTGAATCGGCTTTTGATATTTGGCGTACTCTTGAGATCACTCATGAAGGCACTAGCCGAGTGAAAGAGTCCAAAATCAACATTCTTGTGCATTCTTACGAACTTTTCTGAATGAAACCAAGTAAGTCCATCGGAGACATGTGCACCCGCTTCACGGATGTCATCAATGGACTCAAAACACTTGGTAAAGGTTTTTCTAATTTTGAACTTGTAACTAAAATTTTAAGATCCCTTCCAAAGAGTTGGGATCCAAAAGTTACGACCATTCAAGAGGCCAAGGATCTTAAAACTTTTCCTCTCGAAGAACTTATTAGGTCTCTAATGACCTATGAAATGAAGTGCCATGCTCATGAAGAGCTCGAGAACCCCATTCGAAAGAACAGGAAGGATATGATACTAAGAACACAAGAAGACCACTTGAAAGGAACATCAAGTGAAGAGGACAATGACAATGACATTGTATTTTTAACTCAAAAATTTAAAAAATTTATAAGAAAAAATAAATTTAAAAATGATACAAAAAATAAACTTGAACCAAAAAAGAACCAAGTCATATGTTATGAATGCAAGAAGCCGGGACACTTCAAATATGAATGCCCCCAAGCCAAGAAGAAGCAACTCAAGAAGAAGAAGGTATTGAAGGCTACATGGGATGACTCAAGTGACTCCGAGGATGAAGTAAGCAACAAAGAGGAGGCCAACTTTACGTTAATGGCTTTAGGAGAAGAGGTTAGTGAGTTATTTAATGAAGAGTTATCTTTTGATGAATTTTCTATCACTTTTCATGAATTATTTGATAAATGTAGAACTATTAGTAAGAAGTTAAATTTATTAAAGAAAGAGCATGCTTTATTACAAGATAAGTTTGATAGTCTTCAAACTCCTTCTTCACTCCCATATTCTAAGTGTGAACACTTAGAAGCAATAAAAAATGAGAACTTGCTACTTAAAGAGACTCTAAACAAGTTTAAGATCGGTAGCAAGGGCTTAGATATGATCCTTGCAAATAAGGGTCACGTCGGAAATAGAAGTAGAATTGGATTTGTGAGTGGATCTCATCGAAATCCTACCACCTTCATTAAAGGACCCATATTACATGTTTCACCTTATTTAAAATGTAATTTTTGTTATAAATCCAGACATGTTATTTATAAATGTCTATTTAGAAAAATTAGTCCATATAAATTGATATGGGTTCCTAAAGGAACCATAAATAATTCAATGCTAAATGACAAAGTTAGTAGATCAATATTTGAGGCACCCAAAATCAAATGGGTACCTAAAAACCATCATCTTTTGTAGAACCATTCACCATCACAAGCTAGGAGCAAGAGATGGTATCTTGATAGTGGATGCTGAAGGCATATGACTGGAGATCCATCTCAATTCTCTATGCTCACTAGCAAAGAAGAAGGGTATGTCACCTTCGGAGACAACAACAAGGGTAAAATTATTGGCAAGGGAACCATAGGTAACAAATCAAGTTTTTTAATTGATGATGTATTACTAGTTAATAGATTAAAATATAATCTTTTAAGCATTAGTTAATTATGCGATAAAGGTTATATTGTTATATTTGAAACTAATGCTTGAATCATTGAAAAACCAAACAACAACATATCCATGATTGCATTAAAATAAAATAATGTTTACACCATTAACATTGAATAACTTAGTAATAAAATGTGCTTCTCCGTTCTAAATGAAGATGCTTGGCTTTGGCATAAGAGATTAGGCCATGCAAGCATGAAATTAATATCTAAAATTTCTTCTAAAGAACTAGTATAAGAAATTCTAAATATCAAGTTTGTCAAGGACAAAGTATGTGATGCATGTCAACTGGGAAAACAAATAAAAACTAGCTTCAAATCAAAGAATCAAATAAGCACCTCTAGACCATTATAATTGATCTATATGGATTTATTTGGACTAATCGACACAATAAGTCTAGGAGGTAGCAAATATGCATTTGTCATTGTAGATGACTATATTAGATATACTTGGACATATTTCTTAGCTCATAAAAGTGATTGCTTTAAATATTTTTCTAAATTTTGTAAACTTACTCAAAACGAAAAGGGTTTCATGATTTCATCGATTCGAAGTGATCATGGTAGAGAATTCCAAAACCATGACTTTCAAAATTTTTGTGAATTTAACGGGTATAATCACAACTTCTCTACTCCAAGAAATCCTCAACAAAATGGAGTAGTAGAAAGAAAGAATAGAAATTTACAAGAAATGGCAAGAACTATATTAAATGAACATAGTTTACCCAAATACTTTTAGGCCGAAGCCGTTAATACGGCTTGCTATATCATGAATAGGGTTTTAGTAAGAACATCTCTATCCAAGACTCCTTATGAATTATGGAATAACAAAAAACCTATTGTTTCTTATTTTAAAGTTTTTGGTTGCAAATGCTTTATTTTAAATGAAAAGGATGCTTTAGGAAAATTCGATGCTAAATTCGATGAAGGCATCTTTCTTAGTTACTCTTCTATTTCTAAAGCTTTTCGTGTTTTTAACAAAAGAACGTTAGTTATAGAAGAGTCTATTCATGTAGTTTTTAATGAAAATTTTGAATTTAAGAAAAAAAATTTTGATGATGATTTTGGTTTTGATGGTTTGAATTTAAATGAACCATCTCCTCAAAATAGTAACTTGGATGCATCTTCTTCCCAAATTTTCTTGCCTAAGGAATGGAAGTATGTAGATGCCCATCCCAAAGAGTTAATTACAGGAGACACATCGAAAGGGGTTCAAACTCGTTTTTCTTTTAAAAATTTTTGTGCCTATGTCACTTTTTTTTCTTAAATTGAACCTAAGTGCATTGACGATGCCTTGAAAGATGATTCTTGGGTTATCGTAATATAAGAAAAATTGAATCAATTTGATAGGAATGAAGTATAGAAGCTTGTTCATAGACTTAGTGACTATTTAGTTATTGGTACTAAATGGGTCTCTAGAAACAAACAAGATGAATACGGTATCGTGGTTAGAAACAAGGCTAGACTAGTGGCTAAAGGTTTCAACCAAGAAGAAGGTATCAATTATGAAGAGACTTTCGCTCTTGTGGCAAGATTAGAAGCCATTAGGATGCTCTTTGCCTATGCTAGTAGTAATAATTTTAAGCTTTTTTAAATGGATGTCAAAAGAGCTTTCTTAAATGGTTTTATTTCTGAAGAAGTATATGTTGAACAACCACCCGGATTTAAAAATTCGCTTCTTCCCAATCATGTGTTTAAACTAACTAAGGCTCTCTATGGATTAAAACAAGCCCCTAGGGCTTGGTATAAGAGGCTTAGTTCTTTCTTAATTTCAAATAATTTTACTAAAGGCAAGGTTGATACTATATTGTTTATTAAATATTTTAAAAATAATTTTCTTATTGTTCAAATTTATGTTGATGATATTATTTTCGGTTCTTCGAATGAATCACTATGTGAATTATTTGCCAAGTGTATGAGTCATGAATTTGAAATGAGCCTAATGGGAGAATTAACCTTCTTTTTAGGATTACAAGTTAAACAACTTAGTGATGATATATTTCTTAATCAAACAAAGTATACATTAGATTTGTTAAAATGATTTAACATGGATGGTTCAAAAGCCATCAACATTCCAATGAGTACTTCCACCAAGTTAGATTTGGATGAAAGTGGAGAAAATTTTGATAAAAAAATATATAGGGGAATGATAGGTAGCTTACTTTACCTCATCGCAACTAGACTAGATATCATATTTAGTGTAGGTCTATGTGCAAGATTCCAAGCTAATCCTAAGTTATCTCACCTTAAAGCTGTTAAAAGAATCCTTAGGTATCTTAAAGAAACTCCTAATCTAGGATTATGGTATCCAAAATCCGATAACTTTGATTTAAAAGCCTCTGTGGATGCGGATTTTGGTGGATGTAGAATAGATAGAAAGCACATTCGGAACATGTCAATTTTTAGGACATGCACTTGTTTCTTGGACTTCCAAGAAATAAAATTCAGTTGCACTATCTACGGTGGAAGCTGAATACATAACTGCAAGTGCATGTTGTGCACAAGTTGTTTGGATGAAAAATATGTTAGAAGACTATGGAATTTATTTAAAAAATATTCCCATAAAATGTGATAATACAAGCGTTATTTGTCTAACCAAAAATCCAATTCAACACTCAAGAACTAAGCATTTTGACATTAGGCATCACTTTAGACGAGATCATGTCAATAATAATGTCATTCTAGAATTTATTGATACAAAACACTAATTAGCGGACATCTTCATAAAACCCCTAAATGAAGAACAATTTGACTTCATTAGAAGAGAATTAGGCATACTAAATTATTCTAATACCTGATAATGTATGTTTTTTTTCTGAAATCTTCCAACTTCGATTTTGATTGTATCATCTTAATATCACCTCTTCATTTTTAAATGACATCTTTACAATATCATCTTGGCATTTTGATCTTCCTATTGATGAATTTTTGAGTTATGACTTTTGATGAAATGATTAAATTTTCAGTTTTGATAGTTTCACATTGATATTATATTTTCATATTTTGATGACATCTTTATATTATGGAGCTCTCATTTTTATCTTTCGATCATAATCTTGATGAAAGCTATCGTGATATTGTTTTCCTCCTTCCTTAAATAGTGGACACTAATGATGTAGTAAAAACTAATTTCATACCCTCCTTTAAGTATGACTAAAGATATTTCATGACTTAAATTTTATATGAAGCTTAACATATGCATAAATTAATATCATTATTTGTGCAAAATTAAGTTCTTAAATGTTCATTTTCGATTTTTATTCTTGTGCTAATCAGTTTGATTCAAGGTTTCATGACTTCCTCCTCATGAATCACTATAAGAATACCATGTCGAAGTTTTTCCTTCAAAATTTTGATATTGATATATTTCATTCGTTGAAGTTTTATGAGTTTTGACATCTCATTCTCATGGAGTTTACCTTAAAATATGAAATCCTTGATGAATGACTTTAATGATCTATCCTTTCATAATTCTATGAATTCTCAATAAAAAAAATGAGTCTTATATTCTTCATGTATGAATTCTTCATGAGCATTTTGACACTCTAATGTTTTCTTTCGGATCTCATGAACATGATTAAAAATGATTTAAACATTTTTCAGATTTTTCCATCAAAGATGATATATTTTACGTTATGTTCAACTCATTTATCATATGCTTGATAATTGACCACTCATTTTTTTTGTGGTATGATACCTTGTGGTGGCTACTTCACCTCCTTTTTGTTGATGACAAAGGGGGAGAAGAATGTGTAAATTGATCAGACATATGAAAATAACTTGATAAAATATCTTGCATAGTATTAAGAAGATTGAATTCAAGTGTTTTGAGATCGATATCATATCATTGGGTTCTTTTTATTGATATGATAAGCTAATATTTCACTTGATATCATGCCATTATCTTTTGCACTTCATTGATATCATTTGATCCGTGTGATAATTCAATTTCTAATTAGTTTCTCTTGTCGAAATGATGAATGTCTATCATTCGACTAGAAAATGCATAACATGCCATAACATTGTGAAAAATATGAAGTTTCGTATTTATGGATAAAAGATCATGCTTGTTAAGTATGACGGTAAGTTTAATGAATATAACTTATTGGGTTTGGGATGAATTCAAGAAGATTGACTTCAATTGTTTTTACCTTCTCATGATATGACATATAGATAGGGGGAGTTAAGATTAACTCCATCATTAATTGATTGTCATCATAAAAAAGTGGGAGATTGTTGAATCTCGAATTTTGATGATGAAGTCAATTGATGAATTATTTATTCTAATCTATATTATTGAGATAAGTGTGCAGGATTAACTACGATGGAATGAAAACATAAAGTGATTTATCGAGGTCAAGTTCACCGGAGTTCAAGAGTTCATCGGAAGTTCGAAGGATCATCGGAAGTATTGCCGAAACCAACCGAGATAGAATCAGAGACTTACCGAAGGTTTCGGAAGTTCACCGAAAAGATCGTCGATGGCTCGCGGAGATCACCGAGAAGGTTTGGAAGCTTACCGAAGACTCATTAAACTCGCCACGGAATCCGGGAGCTTGTTGGGAGTTCGTCGGAAGAAATCCGAAGGAGTGTCGGAAGTCCACCGGAATTTTGTCAAAAAGCTCGCCGGAAGAAGACTTAAAGAATGTTGGTTTAAATCACTTAGAATTATGTTTCAATTTCGTAGTTAAGTATGTAATTTGGGTTAGGATTAGGTGTTAATCCTATAACCCAAAGTAGGAGCCCATTGGGCCTTGTTTTGGATTGGTTTGGGCCGAGTTTAAGGCCCAAACCGATGTGCTGAAATATGTTGGGCGGTGGCACCGCCCAACACCCAAGAGGCTGGGCGGTGGCATCGCAGCCTTGGGCGGTAGAAACCCCGCGGTGGCATAATGCATTATCGGTAGAACCGCCCTAATGCATTATCACCGACAAGTGGTGGCACCGCCACTAACAGGTGATGGCACCGCTAGCACCGGAAAACCCAAAATGAATTCAAATTTAGAGCTCAAATTTGAATCCTCTTGGGGTTTATAAATACCCGTCTTTTCTCAGTAGAAAGATCGCCCTTTTGAGAGTTAGAATTTGAGCAAAAGCTTAGGCAAAATCTTGTTTTCAATAGCTAGTGTTTGCCTCTCTCTTTTTCTTTGAAAAATCTGTAAGAGTGTGAACCTCTTGTAAGAGGGTTGTAAGAGGGATATTTGGTCCTTCCCCTTCAAAGTGACTTGCTAGTGGAAATTGGGAGCCTCATTGAAGAAGGCTTCGGAAGTGGATGTAGGTTACTTGACCGAAGCACTATACATCGTGGTGTTCTTGAATGTGTGAGTGTTTAAATTTCTGAATCATTTCTATACTTAGCTGCAAATCGTTTAGTTTTCATCTTCTCTACTCAAGCTACTTCAACTAAGTCATCTTCGTCGAATCAAAATCTCAATACGAACTAGCTAGCACTAATTCACTCCCCCTCTTAGTACCTCTACGATCCTAACATTATCAATTGTCATTTATAGTCTAAGTTATGTTTATGAGCCTATACTTTATCATGACGTTCTATAATCTGGACAAAAGTTTTGGGCATTATTATTTTTGTGGAGTGATTTTGAGGTAAACGAGTGTATGTTTATATGTTGTAAGTTAATTTCTTTTACTTTATGATGGATTGACTAATATTTTTGTTGATTTACAATTGGAGTAAACATATTGTTAAAATTGCAAATCACCTTTGATGGTTATATTTTTGTCCCACTGTTTAGTGATAATCATTGACATTTGATGGTGATAAATCTTTAGGAGAAGATGTATTTTCATTATAACTCTCTTAAAAACTCCATATTCCAATATATTTAAAGTCATGATAAGTGTTCTAATTAGTTATATAATAGTTCAATTTTCTAATATTAACTATTTATTCATTTGAAAATTGGTATAAATTTTTAAGAAAATGCCCCTCATGTTTTGAAAACATGTACATAACATGTTTAATATTCTTTTCTTATTTATTTATAGTTTTAGGATGATTAATTTTCTAAATAGGAGATTTTTGCATTGAATATGGATGGAGTATAACTCATTGAATTTTTTCATAATTATCATAACACGATCAATCTAAACTTCTCCAAAACTACTATTACATGATTCTAAGTTTTTTAGTAGTATTTCTTTTAAAATAATTTTAGTATAATTAATGAAATTTGGCGTGTTGTAATTAAAATATTATTGAATCTTAGATTTTAATGATGAAATTAATTGATAAGTTTGATAAACTAATATGTTTTTAAAATAAGTGATGTAAGAAGTGTTGAATCTTGGATTTTGATGCTGAAACTAATTGATTGTGTTTTAGTTATCTAATTATGTTTTGAGTCACGCAGGTCTACTCTCGATTAGGATTAGACAATTGATGTCACGCCCCCCCTGAAATTATCGCATTCAGGAGGTATGATCTTGTCTTAAAATTCATAATATTAAAAATTCAACCAACAAACCGATCCCAGGATCCAAACTGATATTTGAGGACACTAACGATCATTCAAGTCATAAATCACATCCAAAACCCATAATTCATAAAACCTGTGCAGTTTATAATTCATATACCACATCACTCCAGGGTTCATAAAATTCAAAGCCAACTCAACTAAACAATATCCACATCATAAAATCCACAAGTGAGGGAATCCATATAGCTACAAAACTAACATTTACCACACGTTTATATCATCATACCATTTAAACTTCACATTTCAAGTCCTAACATGAGAGGTCCTCCAACCTTTACAAAACATATAAGTTCAGATTTACCATCGACATTTCACTAAACACAAAATGTACTTATACAACAAAAACATATCAACCACTAAAGATCAACCCAAAATCTTCTAGCTTTCCCTTCCTCAGCCCAATTTAAACATCCCAGAGTCTGATAAGCTAACCTGAAAATATTATATAACAACGGGATGAGCATAACAAAGCTCAGCAAGTGACTAACATATCCATAGGGAAGGAGAATAGCTTTCAATAAGCTTGATATCAAAATGCAAGGCCAGATACAAGGAAACATATATACATATATATATATATATATATATATATATATATATATATATATATATATATATCATCGTATCGTATCTTTGAATCATAAATGTCCTCTTATTCAAACTTACTTAATTCATAACAAATGGAGTAAAGAATAATTAGAGCATATCAGACGATGATAATGACATTTTGGAGCATATCAAATAACACATAGGACATTACAAAACATATTAATGGTGCATAGGAGATCTCTCAAAACATATCAGAATAACAAACAAGTAATAGAAGTTCGAATGTCATATCTGATCATTCATTTTCATATCATCCAAAGCACACATATAAACACAAACAATGCTTTGGATATCATATAAAAAACACAAAGGGTGTAGTGGGATCCCAAACAGAATATGGTCCATCCATTTCTGTATGACCACCGGATAGAAGTCTCCCACGTTTGGGAGCTCCATCCATCCATGTCTAGGTGAAGTCAGAAGGGGCTGGCAGAGCATCTCAGGCTCTATGCATAACTCCCTTTACCATTTCTGGCAAAGGTTCATATAATCCCACAAGACACTAGAGTACAAAAGGACAAGTGTGAACAATAAATTGGTACATATCGGAAGCACATGCGGAACAAATAAACGTACATGCGCCTTTACGAAATAATACAATACAAGCATACTCTTTCACATTGCATTCAACTTTGAATTGAACATAATGACATGTGTATACAAGGGTTTGAAACAATGGTATAAAGCTAAACTGAATGAAGGATTTTAGCTGAATTCAGTTTCTAACAAAAAGGACAAAACAGGAATAGGCAAACTTGACAAAAATCTGGTTCTGACAGAATTTGAGAGGTATAATTCCTGAGTTTTTTGAGTAACCAAATATGCTCCGATTTACTCTAAATTAGTGTCATTTGAAAGATATAATAATCTAGATTCGGATTAACAAAGTTTGGTATGAATTAGAGATCTCCACAGGAAGTTACAAATCATTTAGTGACAATAGGTCAGAAATCATCATCTCTGTTTTACAGAATGTATAGGGTCGATTAAAATAGACATTTTCAGTTGGTATCTGTACTCCAAATATTTAAAATAAGATATGCACAGAAAGCTTTATGAGTCTACTTTCCAATAAGGTTAATTTTATCATCATTGAATCTGTTCACAGTGAGTTACAAGTGATAGAATGCCTAGAGGTCAGAACTCGGAATCTCTATTTGACAGATTCTATGGGGTCAATTCAAATAAAAGTTCGGATAGGCAATTGAACTCCAAATCCATACATCTTGGTCTCAAAATAAAGATATACTAGATACTTTCGGATGAATTTAATTTTGCTTAAATACGAATTCAGTACAGAGAGTTATAGACATGACAAGATAGAAAGGACAGAATCTGGAAAAGAAACCTAGATTCACTGTTTGAGGCATAAATTACAGAAATATCATTATGAAACTTCAATCCTCTAAAATTTTCAGGATTAGGATGAGAGCAAGGATCAAACTAACTGTAGGAAGGGGTTAGAATACTTGCCTTTGATCAATTTTGATCCCAATGAAAAGTATTGAGCCCAAGGATCCTAAATCCCCAATTCTCCTTCTCTTCTTCTCCTTATCTTCTTCTCTCTTTCTTTGCCTTTCTTCTGCACGTAGGCTGCCTTCTCAGTTTCCTTAGGGATGAAGGCAGAGAGTCTTAAACGGTGGGATTTGTTATTTTGTGTATTTTACAGTTTAATCCTTGTATTACATATTTTTACAATTAGGTCCTCAGAATTTTACAAATAGGTCCTCACATCTTATAAATAGGTTTTTAGTTTCATTCAAACTCATCTATCAAATTTAAAGTGGATAGTAACTTTGCTATTAAACTCTTATACAAAAATTTAGAGACAAGAAATGTAAGGGATATTACAATTGATGCAGGAAGAATCGACGTTGCATCGGAGGAGAACATGTCAGGAGATTAGATGTCGAGCTAAAGGCCCAATCGATGATCGTCAGAAGGCTTCAGATAAAGAAATCAGACATCGGGATAAGAAGAGTAGATTTGCATCAAGGAGATCGGAGTTGTAGAGGTCAATTGTCGATTGGGCAACAAGTCGCAAGAGAGGACGATGCGTCGAAGTGTCGGACGAAGCATCGATAGGCTAATGACGTGTCAGGAAACTAATTATGATTCATATTGTAATAATTACCTAGATCGAAGTAGGATTAAGAACTAATTGAGTTGGAATTGAGCCAACTCAATTAGGGGACAACTGGGCCCGAAACAAGGCTGTGTTGGGCTGGATGAAAGGCCTATATAGTGCCCGGATGATGTTATGTCAAAGTGCGCAAAGCCATCGCCATGTCACAAACGGTTGCCGCACACCCGTAGCAACTTTGTTCAAGCAATTGTTCGTCGCTTTTGCATGCTTGTACATATCCTTGGTAGCCTGTTTTGTCATAATTTTGGTGTATTTTGTGTTTAAAAATATAAGAAATGATAGTTTACAGTGCTGTAGTACGATCGCTCATTGCACTGGGCAAAACTGCCCAAAAAAGTCTTAGTTTTCATGTGCTGCAGCTTGTTTTCTACAGACTGTAGTTGCTTACGAAACGTCAGCCATCTCAGCACCCTAGAACACCTCAGGTGGCACTGGGTTAGATGGGGCTTTGGGGTAGTGTTGGGCGTTGAATATCTTCACAAGTTTGCACGTCAACTTGACGAAAACTTGCTTTGGTGCCCGATACTCGGGGAGTAGTTGTTTGCAGACTTGCAACTACTCATTCACCCTTCTAAAGTCCTTGTTTTCTTCTCTCTCTTTGTTCTTTCTTGCACTCCAAGTGCTCGTTGAATTGCTTGTAAAGCTTTCATCTTCGCGAGACGTCAGGACTGTCGCTTGTTTCAAAACTAATTAACTTTCTGTTTTACAAGTCCTACGGGACATGTATAAGGTTGCAGCTTGGCTGACCCTTAGAGGATGCGTATGTCGCAAGGGTGCCTCAAGACTTAGGTAATCCCAACTAAGTCTAATCGAAGTGGGCGCAAGAGTACTTCACGACTTAAGGCAACTCCAGCTAAGTCTGTGACTTCTTGCAAAGGTGCCTCACCACTTAGGTAATTCTAGCTAAGTGCGTGATAGCCAGGTGGGCGATGAAACCGTCTGAAGGCTCATTCTTCTAGATTGAG
Organism: Musa beccarii; assembly: GCA_024322285.1. NCBI lineage: Eukaryota > Viridiplantae > Streptophyta > Magnoliopsida > Zingiberales > Musaceae > Musa > Musa beccarii. The sequence continues at coordinate 16,672,632 of CM044396.1, forward strand.
TCTCTGTGGTGGTACCACCCAGTGATAGCATATCTGGGCGGTGGTACCACTAGACTGGACGGTGGTACCACCAGACTAGACGGTGGTACCGCCTAGTGTCAGACAGCTTTGGCGGTGGTATCACCAGACTCGGCAGTGGTATCGCCTAGTGTTAGAACCCATTGGTGGTGGTACTGCCAATACCTGGTAAACCCAGGATGGGATGATTTTTGGCTCCAAGTTTGAATTTATTTGGAGTCTATAAATATTCCTCTCATCTCTGAGTAGAAGATACAAGCACACAAACTTTGAAAGAAGCAAAACATTGTAAAAATACTCTAAAACATCCCTCCTCTAGCCTTAGATTTTAGTTTAAAGAGAGGAGTGAGTTCTTGTAAGGGTTATCTCCTGAGCCCATCAAAAAGAGATGTTGTAAGGGAGTTAGTATTCGCTTGTTCGAAGGGAGATTACTAGTGTAAAAGCTGTTGGCCTCAAGCGAAGAGGAATCGAGAGTGGACGTAAGTCGAATGACTGAACCACTATAAAAATTTGGTTTGTATTTACTTATTATTGTTTATCTTTGCTGTAAGCCTTTACTTGCTCTACTTCCTCTTCACCTTTTTACATACGTGTTTAAGTTAAAACACATTTGAAATGGTTTTAGTCGATATGTGATTTTTATCGTATGAGGTTTTCTGAAAGCGTGCGAATTTGATATGCTTTACTGCTGCACTAATTCACTCCCCCCCTCTTAGTACTGATCTGATCCTAACAAGAAGTATGTCAATCATAGATTTGGATTACCAAAGGGCTAAATGTTGAGTAGGAGATTTAGACATTATGTCAAAAGAGTGTTGTGTCTTAAATTGGATGTTGAGCCAAAGAATTAGTCGATATGCTAAAGAATAGACTTAGTGCTAGAGGTTCAGATATCATGTTAGAAGATCAAATATTATGTCGAAAGATTGGATGTTGTAATGAAGTCGACATGCCAAAGGATAAGACAATATGATAGAGGATAGGATGATGTATTAAAAGTTTGGATGAAGTATTGGAAGATTGAAGATATGCTAGAAGCATGTATAAGCTTTAAAGATGTGCCGGATAAGTGATTGATTTATCAAGGTTTCGATTGAGGCCATTTTAGGCCAATTTAAGTTGGTATTGGGTCAAAATAAAACTAAGTTATCATGAAAGTCATTAAGCTTAAAGTAGGGCAAAATTAGGCCCTTTAGAATGCTAAACTAGTAGCCTAAACTAGGCATGTGTAGTGGTATCGCTAGGTGTTGTGATCTAGAGCGGCACTAAGAGGGGGTGTGAATTAGTGTGATAGGACCCTAGCAGGGTTGGGTTATACTCAACCATGTAGTAGCTAATAAAAACCCTATGAGAGTGTAATACACCCCACCTAGCTGCCTTTATCCTATAAAGAAGAGATGCTAGGGTTTACATTTGGGTCTTTGGACTTCTTAGCCACCGACCCCTTGTTACTGGGCCGGCTCGCTAAGGTTGAGAGCAAATTGGGTAGTTTACTTAGGAAGCAGCCCCTAGGGCTAGGGTTTGGAGCTCTATATAAGCATGTAGTCTCCATCTCTTGGGAATAAGAAGAATCATCTACAATTGCAGTCATCAGGCTACTTGGAGGGTGGAACCCCTATAGTGTTCCAAGGGTTGATTCCCCTCAAAGATTAATCTACATAGAATTCCTCTAGGGTTCTATCATCTGGTATCAGAGCAGCGATCTTGCTATTTTTACTGCTATCCCTGCTGCCCACCATCAATCAAGCAATTCCCACAATTGCTCTTGACGTCGCCGTCTCCACCTTCATCTTCTGCCGTAGATCAAATCAATCTACTGCCGTCGCTTCCAATTGCATCAGAGATCTGGTATTCTCTTATCACTAATACCTTTTGATGTTGTAATTTGCCATTCAAAATACCAAAAAAGGGTCTTACTATCTATCCCTTGCTGCGAATTTCTTTCATCGCAAAAATTATCATCTTTGCAAATGAAGGATTGCTGCAGAAAATTTCAGCCGCATATTGCTGCCTTTAAACCGATCTATTGCTATCCTTTTTGAACAAAATTTCTTGAGCATCTCATAGATCATCTTGGCTTTCATCTAGGATTGATCTATCATGGAATTCATCTCTAAAACATTACTGTGTTGCTGCAAGTTTTCATCGCAATCCGCTAAAATTTTTCGATGAGAATTCTGCTATCGCAACTTGCACCGAATTCTTTGCTGTTATGCTACCAAAATTTTCTTGATCCAAGTTATCATCCTTGCTGTTATTTAAACAAAGATTCTGCTATCAAATCCCATCCTCAAATTTCTGGGTTCTCGTTGAAAATTTCGTCGAGAAACTATTGTTGCTTCGACGACAATTCTGCTTTTTCGAGACAGCGCATATCGGCAGCAACTTTCACTGAATTCTGTCAAGTTTCTACTGCCATCTATCATAGATCTAAAATCATCTTCCCTAAACTTCATCCACTACCATCTCAGCCCAAAACTCCATCAAATCGGAGCCTCAAACCGCACCCAAAACAGCCACAAAACAAGCCTAAACCGTAACCTACATCTACCAATCCATAAACCCTTTCGGCCACTACTTCCCTCAAACAATACATGCTTTTAACTTGGCAACAAAAGAGAGATCTTAATATTATAGATCTAGAGGCATATACTATGGCATCTGTGGAGGCAATCAATGCTAAGTTTGAAGCCTTCGAGACGTGGATGGAGGAGAAGATTCGGACCCTCTTTGTCGAACTCAATTTGGGTCAACCACCAAGCCCAAAGAAATCATATCAAGGAGAGAGCTTTGATCAAAAAGATGACTTCAAGGAGAGGGGAAGCTCTATGACTGATCCCTACTACCCACGCATGAGGATGGACTTTCCTAGATGGGAAGAAGGAGACCTGATTGGGTGGATCTCACGCGCGAAGCAATATTTTTGGTACTACAAAATCACGGATGCATCTATGATGGAAATTGCAGCTATACATCTTGAAGGGGATGCCATACAGTGATTTGATTAGTTTGAATACACTCATGGAGTCCTCTCATGGTGATAATTCAAAGAAGGACTGCTGATCCGCTTCGGACCAACTGATTACGAGAACATTGACGGACAACTAGCGAAGATCCGACAAACCTCCACCATTCAGGAGTATCAAACCAGGTTTGAATGGTTATCTAATCAAACTTATGATTGGTCTAAAAAATAGCTATTGGGAATATTTATTGAGGGCTTGAAGTCAGAAATTCGGGGAGAAGTTAAAGCGCGACAGCCGTGCACGCTTATGGCAGCCATCTCTTTCGCATGACTTCAAGAGGAGCGATTGAACCACGAAGCCCGGAGGACTAGGGTCGCTCCCCGACTAGTAGTACCAAAGTCCTCAGCCCCCCTACTATCAGCTGAGCTCCTGCACCAAAAAAGTTGACAAGAGAAGAGCTTCGGGAGCGATCTACAAAGGGGTTATGTTGGCATTGCGATGAGCCATGGAGCCGTGAGCATTGCTGTAAAAAGGGGAGAATTCTTATGATCGAACCAATGGAAGAACAGGTCATTGAATAGTCAGAAAAGAGCTTTGAACATGAGAAAAGAGATACGGAAGAAGAATCACAATCGACCGACTTTATGGTACACGTGTTAGCAGGCTACTCAAATCTACAAATGATGAAAGTTGGAGGCCTTCTCAAACAACAACCGATCACCGTTCTCATCGATATGGGCAACACAAATAACTTCCTAAATAGTAAGGTCACTGTTCGAATGGCGCTCGACATCGAAGGCTGTAGCAAGTTCGAGGTAAAGGTCACCGACGGTCGAATCCTAAAGTACGACCAAAGATGCCTGCAGGTGAAACTATTATTGCAAGACCAAGAAATTGTCACCGACTTCTTTCTCCTACCAATTGATGATTATGAGGTTGTACTGAGCATAGAATGGTTGACAATGCTAGGTGACGTCTTCTGAAACTTTTTCAAATTAATTATGAAATTAACCACCGTTTCGACCCAACGAATGGAGAAAGTTTTATACAAGATAAATGATGGCTTTTTGATGCATCTCTAACACTAACCAGAGGGGAAGAAAATAGAAATTGAAGATCAAAATCTCACCTAATTGCTTGCTGAATTTGATGATGTTTTTACTGAACCACATGGTCTTCCTCCTACTTGGCAACATGACCACCGAATTCTAATTCTTCCGGGCAAACCACCAGTGAACACTCTGTCACGGACTTAGCTGGTTTTGCCTAAGCCGTGCGGCACCAATGCGTATCACCGCAAAGGTCAGCCTCCCCGAAATCTCCTACAATCCCTTAGGACCAATAAAGAGAAGGCGGACAGAGAAAGCGCTTCACACGGGATCCGCAAGCCGCTCTTTTAGCAAACACTTTATAGCCAATGCACATTCCAACCATGGATATTACAAGCTCAGAACAGTTGCACAACAAAGGTATAGATTTGGTCCACTACAGACCGAATTCTATTACAAGTATTCCCTCGACGCGTACTTTATGTACAAGCCTACAATGGCTGTCAAACTCACTCAAATAGGGCATTTTGCCTTTGGCAAGCCCTTTACAAGCTTTACAAGTGACAACCAACCAAAAGGGACACGGACAAGCACAAGCATTACACCGAACAAGCCATTTACAATTTTGTCCGTGACATTCTCCCCCACTTATTCCTTCGACGCCCTCGAAGCCTTTTCGACGTTGCAACTTCTTTTCTTTGTTGGATCTTCGATCTTCTGCTCCTGCTGCGATGCGCCCCTTTGACTCCCAATTGTTCTCCGCTTGTTGTTGTTGAGTCGTCGAACTTTAATCCGCCATGCTGCTTCAACTCGCCAATGACTCTGACTTTGGTGTGGGGTTGGCAGAGTTGTGCTGATCCTTGTTGGTTCTTGCGGATACCTCTGATGAAGGAAAAAGACCATCTTTGATATGCGCCAGTCTTCAATTTCTTCTTGTCTCTTGAACTGGATAGATGCTTGTTGGAGCTTTAACGAGCATCGCCTCGCAACCTTTGAAATTTTCAGGTCGTTCCTCCGCAAAATTTGCCCATCGAATCTTCTTCCACTTAGTTGTCTTCGAAGGGTCTTCAAATCTGTGCAGAGCTCCTCTGCTGGATAACTAAGAGAGCTGGGTACGGAGTTTCACCCATTCTCTTGGGAATTGAGAAGGCAAAGGTTACTTGACTTCACCCGCCTCCTCGAGGTTGTACTTCGTGCGTCAAGCTGGTTACTAGACTTCACCTGCTCTTAGCTCACACTTCCGAAGCACTTGAAGTGTTTGCAATCCTTTGCGCCGAGTCGCCATCGTGATTCACCTTCTCATTGCCATTGAACTTCGGAATGCAAGAAGTTATCACTCCAACTTGGAGTAAGTCTCCGATAAGATTTGGTCGCTTTGGGATTGTACCGCCTTCTCCATCATTTTTCGCCGACGACTTTTTGAGTAGTAAAGGTACAAAGACCGCTGCATCGCTTGCTTCGATCCTTGGTCATGCACTCTTACATAGACCCGAAGTCCTTCACTCACGGCTATCTTGATGGAAAGTCTGTTGACATTGGTCTTACGAAGTTCTCTGGCTTCTGCCCTTCAGCCTTGTCTTGGTACATGGAGTTTGCCAAAGCATTCTCCTCCTCCACGCCCATATCACGACCAAGTGCTCTCCTCTAAGAGAGCAAGGGATTGATGACTCCCGGAAGTCCCGCCTCGGCGGTACCATGGCACTGCGACGCCCATGGCACTACTATCCGTTGTCTCGCATCCGCATCCCTTCTTCGTGATCGGTAGATCCGCCTATGCGCATTGTGACACTCCTCCGAGTTCACCTTCAATCTACTCGATGATTGATCTTGGGTAGTGAGTCCCCTTTGGACTCGTCATTGCTTCCACGCCCTATTCGACCCCCGCTTCAACACCTCTGTGTTCTCTGAGCAGTTCCACTTGGTCGATGGAAATACAGACTGCAACTCCTATGTGTGGCCACCGCCACTCATGTTGTAGGACTTGCACCATTTCTATTCTCCTTAGCTTCATTGGTTGTAATGTTCGCTTACTCGGCCTTGTCCTCTGACTTACCGGGCTCCCTTAGTTTAATGTGAGCTCAAGTAGTTCCACTCTTCAGCAGCTCCGATCATACCTCTCAGATGATCCAGTCCCCAAATGGGACTCCGGTATTTGCATCTGAACTTCTTCCTTGAGAGTGCACAGCCCCCATAAGCTGATGTCCAAGGCTTCCATTCAATGCAACATTCGGTGCACGCACGGAAGACCCGCCTCTGCGGTACCATGGCATTCACTGCTTGAATCCATAGCTCTTCTTGCCGTCGTGTTGTTCACCGATGTGGAGCTCCTAGTCGCGCTCCCGATCATACCTCTGTACGATCTAGTCCCCCCCATGGGACTCACTGTGTGTGCCGCCTTGCCACGAACCATTTCACCACGATCTGCTGCATCATGTCGCCGCCTGGTGACATCTCTCTGCATTCTGATCCCTGTGGCATGAACTCGAACTGCGATATCTCCATGTGTGGACTCCGCCAACACATCGCAGGGCCTTCGCCAGCTTCGATTCTGTTCGCTCCTTTGGCAATCGACCTTCGTCCACCCACTCTCGGGTCACACTCGGACGAAGGCTAGCTCTAGGACAATCCATTGCCTAGCAGCTCCTCTGAAGTCCCCTGACTTCGCTGAAATAGGTGCACCATTGTCTGGATCCTGGGACTCTGCCCCTACCAGCACAATCTCCGCTGCGCACCGCTTCCCTCATGGCAACTCGAATGGCAACACCGTGGCATATTCTTCAAGAGTAACTGCCTCTGCATCCTCTTGCCCCGTGTCAAGGCCTTTTGACACCAACTTTGCCTCAAAGAAATCATGCGTCGCCTTAGAATCTCCACCAAATGCTTCATCGAGATAAGGTGCATGTGCCTCAAAGCTCCCTTTGTCTTTGGCACCATGCAAGATGAGTCGGCTCCATCTGAATATGAAACCCATGGAACGACATGATCCGATTCCTGCCTCTGCAAGAGTCCATGTCCTTGACCTCTGTCTAGGGAAAGCTCCAAGCCTCCGCTCCATATTCCATCTTCTAAACCAACTCCCTTCATGCAGCTTGGGTACTTCACCAAGTTACCCCCAAGTTGCCTTGCTTCTCGATTTGCATTGCGTTGATGGTGGCCCTCGCGCCCACCATTCCACGGGTCAGCCCTTTGTTGAGTCCGATCTCACTATCGGCTCTAAGTGTGCCTTCACTTTGTGTTGCCCTGGGTTGCTCCCCCACTTGATCTCGCTATGCGTCCACCAACGCATCACCACTTGCGAGATCATGCGACAACTCCTCGTCGCTCGCTCGATCCATCGAGCTTTTGTCTTGAGGTACTCCTCAACTGGTGCAGTTCATTGCACATAATTCTCCCTCTGGAGAACCGGGACTTATCCCTCCTGGATATCTGCCCCGTTGGAGCAACTTCTCTCTTCGCATCCTTCCCTTAGGAAGTTTTGGAGACCACTATCCCCTTGGACTACTTCGCTCGCTTTGAACAAATTCGTGCCAATTCTGCCATTGCAAATGCACTTGCTAGATTGTGACACTTCACCAATACACTCAGATTGCACCCTCTAGGTCTAGCAACATGTCTGAACCTCGCCGCACACTTCAAAGATCTTACGAAAGCATCCGCACATGTCGAAGAGAAAGTTTCAATGCTCCATGGCGCCGACCTTCTGGTCGCCTTGGGATGGCCATGATACCACCATCGTCCGCATGCAAGCCCTTGCATGAGTATCGAATTCCTTGAGTTTGCAACTCCCCTCACCTCTGTGAGCTTTGCACAACTCTTTCGATCATTGAACAACCCACTCCGCCTTGCACGGTCTCATCCTTTGCCAAGCACTCCGCTTGCTTTGAGCACCGTCAAGTTTGGGTGCCATTGTCGAGCCATCGCTTCAAACTCACCATCCCGACCTTTGTGCGCTCCGTAATTCCTCTTAGCTTGTTGTACTTGTGGTGCCTCGCTAGGTCCCCCACGTTTGCATGCTAAGTGTTTCTAAGTGGGCTTGTCCCGCTCTGATACCAACTGTCACGGACTTAGCTGGTTTTGCCTAAGCCGTGCGGCACCAATGCGTATCACCGCAAAGGTCAGCCTCCCCGAAATCTCCTACAATCCCTTAGGACCAACGAAAGAGAAGACGGGACAGAGAAAGCGCTTCACACGGGATCCGCAAGCCGCTCTTCTAGCAAACACTTTATAGCCAATGCACATTCCAACCATGGATATTACAAGCTCAGAACAGTTGCACAACAAAGGTATAGATTTGGTCCACTACAGACCGAATTCTATTACAAGTATTCCCTCGACGCGTACTTTATGTACAAGCCTACAATGGCTGTCAAACTCACTCAAATAGGGCATTTTGCCTTTGGCAAGCCCTTTACAAGCTTTACAAGTGACAACCAACCAAAAGGGACACGGACAAGCACAAGCATTACACCGAACAAGCCGTTTACAATTTTGTCCGTGACAACTCGGCCATACCACTATCCTCACCTCCAGAAGGATGAGATTAAGAAGATTGTAAAGGAGATGCTTGAAACAGGGGTGATTCGGCCAAGCTGCAGCCCCTATTCCTCACTGGTACTACTTGTACGCAAGAAGGACGAAACTTGACGGATGTGCATCGACTACTGAGCTCTAAATGATATCACCATCAAGGATAAGTACCCAATACCAGTGGTGGATGAACTTCTTGATGAGTTAAGAGGAGCTCGAGTCTTCACGAAGTTGGACCTCCGATCCGGTTACCACCAAATTCGGGTATGTGAAGATGACATCCCAAAAATAGTTTTCCACACTCATAACGACTACTATGAATTCTTGGTAATGCCTTTTGGACTCACTAATGCTCCTTCAACTTTTCAAAGTCTCATAAACGATATTTTTCGGAGCTTTCTTTGCAAATTCGTGCTGGTATTTTTCGATGATATTCTCATTTACAGCCCTTCTCTTGAGACTCACTTTTAGCATTTGCGGTCTGTTTTAACGATCCTTCGGGAGAATATTTCTTTTGTTAAACTATCAAAGTGCAGCTTTCTTTAGAAAAAAGTTGAGTACCTTGGGCACATAATATCAGAAGGAGTGGTAGTAGACCCAACAAAAATCGAGGTAATGCAGAGCTGGCCGAAACCTATAAATGTGAAATTGCTACGTAGGTTCCTTGGACTAACGGGCTACTATCGAAAATTCATGAAGAACTATAGGAAGATCAGTGCACCCCTCACTTCTCTACTGAAAAAAGATGCCTTCCAATGGTCGGACGAAGCTTCCGCTGCCTTCGATAAACTTAAGACAGCCATGACGATGATGTCGGTGCTAGTATTACCATATTTCAGCCGACCCTTTATTATTGAGGCTAATGCATCTGGAGTCAGAATTGGGACTGTTCTCATGCAAGAGGGTCGATTGCTCGCATACACCAGCAAGGTGTTGTCTCCCTCCTATCAAAAAATGTCTATCTATGATAAGGAGATGCTTGCCATTGTGCACGCAATAACAAAGTGGAGACCCAACCTAATCGGCCGGCAATTTTAGATTAAAATCGATCATAGAAGCCTCAAGTACTTTCTGGAGCAGAAGATATCATCCCCGGAGTAGCAAAAATGGGTAACCAAACTTCTAGGATTTGATTATGAAATTATTTACAAAAAGGGGAAAGAAAATGTTGTTGCAGATGCGCTCTCACGGCTACCTAAGTAAGCTGAATTATCAACCGTCTCTCTTCCTACTACCGGCTTCCTTGAAGACATTAGGGAGGAATGGAAGAAGAACCCAAAGACCAGTAACATCATTAAAAAATTGGAGGAGGATCCAGGCACAATAGCTTACTATACCTAGGATTCGAGGGATCTACGCTACAAAGGCCGTATTGTATTTACACACGACTCCCCTTGCATCAAAGTCATTCTGCACAAAATGCACTCCACACCTTTAGTAGGACACTCTGGATTTTTGAGAACTTACAAAAGAGTGAAGGAAAATTTTTATTGGAGAGGGATGAAAAAATTTATTTTTGAATACGTGGCACAATGTGATGTATGTCAACAACAAAAGGGCGAAACAGTGGCGAGTCCAGGGAAACTACAACCGCTACCCATACCGAACTCAGTGTGGACTGGCATCTCCATAGATTTCATCGAAGGGCTGCCACCTTCCAAAGGTAAAAGCACAATCCTCGTGGTGGTTGATCGACTTACGAAATATGCTCATTTTTGTGCTGTACGAAATCCCTACACTACTGCTAGTATTTCTTAGATTTTCATAGAAAATATTATTAAATTACATGGGATGCTAAGGTCCATTGTAAGTGATCGTGACAGGGTCTTCACTAGTAAATTTTGGACTGAGTTATTCCAATTGCAGGGCACCAAACTCAAGATGAGCACAGTATATCATCCACAAACTGACGGCCAAACAGAGGTGGTGAACAGGTGTTTAGAGATGTACCTTCAGTGTTTCGCTAGTGACTGACCGAAAGAGTGGATGAAATGGCTCCCCTGGGCTGAATGGTGGTATAATACTACGTATCATTCATCTATAAAATGTACCCCATATGAAGTATTGTATGGTCAGCCGGCCCCTGTGATTCCAAAGTATCTAATTCGCTCAGCTAAGGTAGATCAGGTCGACCAAGATCTAAATGATAGGAACAAACTCCTACAATTGCTAAAGGATAATCTCTCTACCGCTCAAGCCAGAATGAAACAGCAAATCGACACACGACGAAGCGAAAGAGAATTTTCAGTAGGAGATTGGGTTTATCTTCGTCTATAGCCATACAAGCAACTCTTCATCAACACATGAGCCTCTATGAAGTTATCTCCATATTTTTATGGGCCCTATCAGATCATAGAGTGTATTGGAGCTGTGGTATATAGACTTAAATTACCTGAAGATGCCAAAATTCACCTTGTCTTCCACGTGTCATGCTTGAAGCCCAAGTTGAGAGAATACGAGTCACCCCAGATCTAACTGCCCAACACCACTGATGATGGAAATATTCAAACCCAACCACAAGCCATCCTCGATCATAGAGTCATGATGCGTCATTGACGTCCCTCTATTGAAGTACTAGTACATTTGACTAATTTACCACTCGAAGATGCCACATGGGAATCATATGAGGAGCTGAAGACCCGGTTCCCTGAGTTCATAGAACCCCAACCTTGAGGACAAGACTGATGTGAAGAGGACGGGCTTGATAGGACCCTAGCAGGGTTGGGTCCTACTTAACCATGTAGCAGCTAATAAAAATCCTGTGAGAGTGTAATAAACCCCACCTAACCATCTCTATCCTATAAAGAAGAGAGGCTAGGGTTTACATTTGGGTCTTTGGGCTTCTTAGCCGTCGCCCTCCTTGTTACTGGGCCGATTGCAAAGGTTGAAGACAAATTGGGTAGTTCACTTAGGAAGCAGCCCCTAGGGCTAGGGTTTGGAGCTCTATATAAGCATGTAGCATCCATCTCTTGGGAATAAGAAGAATCATCTACAATTGCAGCCACTAGGCTACTTGGAGGGCGGAACCCCTACAGTGTTCCAAGGATTGATCCCTCTCAAAGATCAATCTACATAGAATTCCTCTGGGGTTCTATCATAGTGCAGTGGATAAAGATGAAAAATTTTGACAATTTTGGAAACTTTGCACAACCAAAGATAATTCATTTCAACGAAAACGTATTAGAGAAATCGCATTAGAAAAGCTCTAACTTAAAAACATTTGCAAGTGATAATGAAGCAGAGCATCAAATCAAATGGAAAGGGTTTGTAGCAAAGTAAATAACAAGAACAGAAATGCAAACCCGGATTTATAGTGGTTTGGTCATACGACCTACGTCCACTCTCGATTCCTCTCGTCTTGAGGCCACCAGCTTTTTCACTAGTTGTCCTCCTTCTAACGGGCGAGGACTGACTCCCTTACAACTCTCTCCTTTTAATGGGCTTAGAAGGTAACCCTTTTACAAGCACTCACACACACTCCTCTCTTTAAGTTGAACTCAAATAAAGACTAGAGGAGAGAAAGGATTTCAACATTGTTTTCCTACTTTTAGGTTAAGTGTGCTTGTGTCTTCAACTCTAGGATCGGAGGGGTTTTTATAGGCTCCAATTTGATTCAAACTTGGAGCCAAAAACCATCCCATCCTGGGTTTACCGGGTTCTAGCGGTACCACCGCTTGTCACTGGCGGTACCACCGCCAGTCTGACTTTGACATTGGGCGGTACCACTGCTCAGTCTGGCGGTACCATCGCTTGACACACTGACATGATCAGTGTACTAGGCGGTACCACCGCCCAGCCACCGCCCAGGCACTCTACCCAAGGGCGATACCACTGCCGCATACTACTTGGAAAGCTGGACCTGGATGGTGCCATCTTCCCAATCTGGCGGTGCCACCGCCAAACAGTGTCTAGCACTCCTGGTTGGGCTTTGAACCCGGCCTAAATCGATCCAATTTCGGGTCCAATTGGCCCCTAACAGGGTTAAAGGATTAACACCTAATCCTAACCCTAATTATATACTAACTATGAAATTAAAGACATTTCCTAAGCTATTACAAAGTCTAGAAAGTCAAGACTTCTTTCGGCGAACTTCCGGTGGTCTTCCGGCAAACCCTCGGATACCATTCTGCGGACTCCCAGCAAGCTCCTGGACTTTACGATTGATCTTGGCGAGTTCCAATGAGCTTTTTCGGCAAGCTCTAATCTTTCTCAGTGAGCTCCATGAACTTCCGACGAACCTTCCAGTGAACTTCCGAAAACCCTTCGGCAAGCTCCTTACTCATTCTCGGCCAGTTCCAATAGCGCACCTGATGAATCTTAGGACTTCTGTCGAACTCTTGAACTCCTAATGATTCCATCATACTTGACTCTAGCCTTTGTTTCATTTTATATTTTCATCATTATTGTAGTTAATCCTACACATATAAAACTTAACTCTACTTCGATCTAAACAGTTATTACAATGTAAATTGACATTCTGTTGCCTGGCACGTTATTGGTCGATGCTTCGTCCGATTCTTCGACACATCATCCTCTCTTATGGCCTGTTGCCTAATCGACGGTTGACCTCCGTAATTCCGATATCCTTAGCGCAACACCACTCTTCTTGGCCCGATGCCCATCGTCCGAAGCCTTCTACCGATTGTTGATCGGACCTTCGGCTCAATGTCCAATATCCTGACGTGATTTCCTCCAGCGCAACGTTAATTCCTCATGCGTCAACTGTCTAATCCTAATCGAGAGTAGACCTATGTATCTCAAAATGCAGTTAGATCATAAATCACTCTCAATTAGTTTCATCATCAAAATCTAAGATTCAACAATCTTCCCCTATTTGATGATGACAACTAATTGATGATGGAGTTAACCTTAACTCCCCATAGTTTAAACAAACTCCCCCTATCAATATGCCATATTGATAGGACCCTTGGATTTCAACAAATCCAAGTAATATGTCATTTAAAAATATCAAACCATCATGCAAATATTTCAAACTATCATTACAATGCATGAAGTCATCAATCCACTTCTCCCCCTATGTCATCAACAAAAAGGAGAAGAGCTCTAGATATTTTTAAGGATATGCAAGTCAACTCATATAGGCTAGATTTACCACATTCAATCATGACAAGTTTTTAAATTTAAACATGATAATTTTTACTTGCTTCTTGAGATGTGCAAGATTGTATTTTGTTTGCAATGAGCTAGCAATGCAAGCTAAATTTTTATTACAACATATAAGCATAGTGGTATAGCAAATGTAAAATTATAAATTTTTTAAGTTTTACACTTTTTGCTTCTTTTGATAGGTAAGATCTTTCTTCTCTTTTTGAGAAGTGCAAGCTTACAAGTTTTGTTTCTTTTGCATGTTAGGAATTTTTTGCAAGCTAGCAAAACCCTTCTCCCCCTTTGCCAAAGTCAAAAGGAAAGGGAGGATCAAATACAAAATTTTTTTTTACATCATCTTTCAAATACATTTGCATCAAAATATACATTAGTTATCACATGATGCATACATGGCCAAGAAATCAGGTTTTTAGAAAGATCAAGATCAAGAGATATCATTCATGGTAAATTTTTGTAAGATTAAGATCATGATTTTAAAATAAATTCTAAACATATTTTCTTTACATTCATTTTTAAGCCATGATAAAAAGAATAAATCAATGACTCAATCATTAAGCAAATTTCTTTTATATCAATTTTTAATCATCACATAAGGCATACAAGGCAAAGAAAAATCATGTTAAAAATTCTAAAAAGTATTTCAAGTCAACAAGATCACATTTGAAGGATAAAATATATCACAATCGTAAATATCATTAAGTGATTCATTTGAGTACAAAACCACTTGATTCATGCATAGGAATTGCAAGTATCAAATATTAAGATATCAAAACTTGGATTGTGATACAGCTCATTCAAGTTTGAATCATCAAAATCATTAACATAGTTTATGAGATTCATAAATTGACATAAACTTGAATTGTTCTCCTCTTTGGTAAATGATAAAAAGAAGCAATCATAGAGGAAAATATTTTGATTTGCAAAAATATCTCAAGTCAAGAATTCAAAGTCATGATTTCAAGTGATCAAGAGAGGAGTCATAAAATCATTTAAACTCATTTTGTCAACTCGAAACTCATAATTAAATCAAAATCATTTGCGAGATTCATAATATGAATGAAGTGATTATCAACTTTTTAGAGATTGTAAAATGATAAATAGATTTTTGATAAACACTTATTATCAAATCATCAATTTCATAATTCATTTAGAAGATTCTCCTCTTTGGTAAATAAAAAGAGAACAAAATGAATTAAGGAAGATAAAACATAATTGAAGCATGATTCATATTTAAAATATATCTTAAGTCATAAATACGAATCAAGCAATTGTCAAATCCGAAATCATCATAAAAACCATTAAAATCTCATTCATAATTCAAGTGATTTACAAAATATCATAAATGAATTCATCACTTGTCTTTTATGAAAAATCGAAAACTTTAGGGATAGAAAACATTTCAAGGAACAAGCATTTTTCCTTTTTGATTAAATTCGTTTAAGCATGCCTTTGTCTTAAAAAGAATTATCAACATTTAAAAAAGGTCAATTTCATAAAACAAATCATTAAGCATGATTCCATAACTTTCAAGTATAATAACATTCTTTTAATATTTTCATTTCATCATTATCAAGGATGATTTCATAAGGTAGGCTTAAGTCTTTTATGAAAATATGTTTCAACATTAAAAAATGAGACATAAGTTTCATCATAAAACCATCAAGACCAAATACATAAAATATGATAGCACATTTTTAATTTTTATGTAAAAGGCCATGCATTATGTTGAAAGCGAAATCATCAATATGCTTGCTTCTATCTTTAATCACATTTAGTGTGCAAGCATTATCATGAAACATGTCATTATCATGATGTTTAATTTTTTATGTAACAAACAATGCATCTTGTTTTGAAACCAAGATCAACATGAATTCATCATGTTCATACTTTTTTTTTACGTGTTTCATTTTAGGTTAAGTATGTTCAAGAAATGTTTATGAAAGTGTCAAGCATCATGTTTAGAGCGGAAAGCATTATCGTATAAATCCGATTCATAAGTTTTGTCAAAACTATCAAGGCATCATTCCAAAACATAGGATATCATTATTTCAAATTCTCATGCATAATATCATTAATCATAAAAAAAATGAGACACACAATTTTGGATCAATGCTATTAGGTGTATAATCATGCTAATTGATTTATTATGTCAAAACCATACATCAAGATTGAAACGGAAATCATATGCATGGAATTGCATTATCACACATCATGTAATTATCATCCATAATCATTCAAAGTTTTGAATCATAACATGCATGAAACTTTAACAATATAGCTTTTCAAGATCAATTTTTTTTAATTTTTCAAAAATGCTAAAAAGAGAAGTATAATATAATTTTTGAAAATAAATTTTTTTATTTCCAAAAATACAAGAAAAGCATGAGAAAAAAAATCCTACTAATTAAGTTAAGCACCCAAGAAAAACTTCATGTAATTTCAAAATAAATCAAGGGAGTTAAGTTGCTTACCTTATAGTCGAAGCCCGTCAAAGCGCAATTTGCCATTTGCCTTTCGGAAGTTCTTGATTCGTTCTTGTGTATCTTTCTTTTCTTTGGTCTCTTCTTCCGTTTAAGTTCATTTTTCATTTTTGATTTTAGATTTTTGTTTAATGAACTTATTAAAATTTGGTGTTTAAAGTTCAAGTTTATCATTGTCCTCATCACTTGAGTCATCACTCAAGTGGTATTCATTTGTCCGAAATTTCAAATCCTTCCTGTTCTTTAGAAGGTGGTTCTCATGTTCATCAAGTTCTAAAAAGCTCATTTCATACATTATTAATGAGCCAATGAGTTCTTCTATTGGAAGGTCATTTAGATTTTTAGCTTCTTGTATTGCGGTTACTTTAGGATCCCACCTTTTTGAAAGGGATCTTAAAATCTTATTTACGAGATCAAAATCTAAAAAAGATTTACCAAGTGCTCTTAGACTATTGATGACATCCATGAAATGGGTGTACATGTCACCTATGGTCTCGCTTGGTTGCATTAAAAAAATCTCAAAATCATGTATAAAAATATTAACTTTCAAGTCATTAACTCTACTCATTCCTTCGTGCGTGATTTCAAGTGTTCGCCAAATATCAAAAGTCGTTTCACAAGAAGAAATCCGATTGAACTTAGTTTTATCTAGAGCACAAAATAAGGCATTGATAGCCTTTGCATTTAATGAAAAAGATTTCTTCTCTAAATCCGATCATTCATTCATCAGTTTAGAGGGAAGTCGAAAACCATTTTCAATAACACTCCATAAATCCAAATTTAAAGAAATCAAGAAAATTCTTATTCGAGTTTTCCAATATGTGTAGTCCGATCTATTAAAGAACGGTGGACAAACAACCGAAAAGCCCTCTTGAAAGCCATGAAGAGCTATTTCTTACGGGTGTAAATCCGAATGAGAAATAACGTAGCTCTGATACCAATTGTTGGGATTAGAGCAGCACTAAGAGGGGGGGTGGGGGTGAATTAGTGCAACAGATAAAGATAAAAAATTTCGGTAATTTCAGAAACTTCATACAATAAAAGATAATTCGTTTCAATGAAAACGTATTTGAGAAATCATATCGAAAAAGCTCTAACTTAAAAATGTTTATAAGTGATAATGAAATAGAGCATCAAATCAAATGGAAAGGGTTTGTATCAAAGTAAAAAACAAGAATAGAAATGCAAACCTAGATTTATAGTAGTTCGGTCATACGACTTACGTCCACTCCTGATTCCTCTCCTCTTGAGGCCACTAGCTTTTTCACTAGTTGTCATCCTTCCAACGGGCAAGGACTGACTCTCTTATAGCTCTCTCCTTTTGATGGGCTTAGGAGGTAACCCTTTTACAAGCACTCATACACACTCCTCTCTTTAAGCTGAACTCAACTAAAGACCAGAGGAGAGAAAGGATTTCAACAATGTTTTCCTACTTTTAGGTTAAGTGTGCTTGTGTCTTCAACCCTGGGATGGGAGGGGTTATTATAGGCTCCAATTTGATTCAAACTTGGAGTAAAAAACTATCCCATCCTAGGTCTACCGGGTTTTGGTGGTACCATCGCTTGTCACTAGCGGTACCACCGCTAGTCTGACTCTGACACTGGGTGGTACCACCGCTCAGTCTGGCGGTACCACCACCTGGCATACTAACACGGTTAGTATACTGGGTAGTACCATCGCCCAACTAGCGGTGCCACCGCCCAGGCACTCTGCCCAAGGGTGGTACCACCGCCCTAGACTACTTTGGAAACTGGACCTAGGCAGTGCTATCGCCCCAGTCTAGTAGTGCCACCGCCCCAGTCTAGTGATGCCACCGCTAGACAATGTCCAGCATTCCTAGTTGGGCCTTAAACTCGACCCAAACCAATCCAATTCCGGGCCTAGTTGGCCCTTAACAAGGTTAAAGGATTAACACATAATCCTAACCCTAATTATATGCTAACTATAAAATTAAAGACATTTCCTAAGCTATTAAAAAGTTTGGAAAGTCAAGACTTCTTCCGACGAGCTTCCGACGAACTTCTGGTGGTCTTTCGATGAACCCTCGGATACCATTTTGTGGACTCCCGATAAGCTCCTGGACTTTACGATTGATCTTGGTGAGTTTCGATGAGCTTCTTCGGCAAGCTCCGATCTTTCTTGGCGAGTTTCGTGAACTTCTGATGAACCTTTCGGTGAACTTCTGAAAACCATTCGGTAAGCTCCCTACTCATTCTCGGCCAGTTCTGGTAGTACTCCTGACGAATCTTTGGACTTCCGTCGAACTCTCGAACTCCCAATGATTCCATCATACTTGACTCCGGCCTTTGTTTCGCTTTATGTTTTTATCATTATCATAGTTAATCCTGCACACATAAAACTTAACTCTACTTCAATCTAAACAGTTATTACAACGTGAATTGACATTCTGTTACCCAGCACGTCATTGGTCGACACTTCATCCGATTCTTCGACGCTTCGTCCTATTCTTCGACGCATCGTCCTCTCTTGCAGCTTGTTGCCCAATCGACGGTTGACCTCAACAACCTTGATATCCTTGGTGCAATACCACTCTTCTTGGCCCAATGCCCATTGTCCGAAACCTTCTACAGATTGTCGACCGGACCTCCGTCTTGACGTCCAATATCCTGACGTGATATCCTCCGGTGCAACGTCAATTCCTCCTGTGTCAACTGTCTAATCCTGATCGAGAGTAGACCTACGTATCTCAAAATGTAGTTAGATCATAAATTACTCTTAATTAGTTTCATCATCAAAATTCGAGATTCAACACTAGGCCCAACTAATGGTATCGCTTAAGTCAACGGATAAACACTTTTTGCTATCTGTCCTATCGACAATAGTAATACCACCCATAATTTAAAATAATAAGATCATCATAGTCCAAATTTGTAGCTTGTGTCAAAAGTTATGATAATAACATCACTTAATGTCAGTGGTAGTGTCATCCATAGTTGAGTTTGTAAAGTTTCTCTTGGATAGTAGAAGGTGAGAAGTCACTTATAAATTTTAAGGATTTAAAATTTTGATTTCATTTTTTAAACCTTTTAGGGCCTATAAATATTCTACCCAAGCTTAGTTAATGAAACATTTATTCCTGAGTTTATAAAGTATTATAGTTCTTTTTGATATGAAGTAGTAGGAGGTGAGAAGTCATAAAAGAGTGAGTGTGTAGGTTCTCTCTTGAGTCAAAAAAAAAAAGTTATAAAAGATTATTGATCATCACCCATTGAAAGCAAGATTAGCAATGAAAGCTAATAACCTAGATGATTGATGAATTAGGAGTAATTGTAGGTCAAAAAGATTCAACCACTATAAATTAGTTTACATTCATTCTCTTACTTATGACCTTTATTTATGATGTTTTTAGTATCATCCAATTTACTTATAACTCTTACTAGCACTCAATATTTGGTTGATCATATTTCTGACATATGTTTTTAATCAAGTTTTAAAGTTAATTAAAATTTACCATAACACTAATTCATGTCTCCTTGAGTGTTATTAAGATAATAACAAATGTAAGATCATAATCCTATCTCATTTGTAACTCGAGTTAAATTTCACCAAGCCAATCTAAACTTCTCTAGAACTATTATGACATAATTCTAAGTCGATTAGCAGTATTTTTTATTTTTTAAATAATTTTAGTATAATTAATGGAATTTGATATATTGTAATTTGAATATAAGAACCTAATCCTATCTCATTCATAACTGGAGTGTAACTTGATTGAAATTTTACTAAACCAATTTAAACTTTTCTAGAACTATTATGACATAGTTCTAAGTTGAATATATCACTTTTCTTATTTTTTTTCTTTGATAATTTTAGTATAATTAATAAAATTTGGCACAGTGTGATCCCAACATAACATCCTAATTTCATCCCATTCATAACTTGAGTATAACTTAAGTTAAAGTTTACTAAGCCAATCCAAACTTCTTCAAAACTAATATGACATGATTATAAGTTGATTAATATTATATTTATTTTTTTTTGATAATTTTAGTGTAATAAATATAATTTGACATGTAGTGATTTGAATATAAGCTCCTAATCTTGTCCCAATCTTAAGTGTAACTCGAGTTAAAATTTTACAAAATGAATTCAAATTTCTTCAGCTCCTATCCCATTTGTATCTCAATAAAAATCTACTCTCAAAACTCAACTAAAATATAATTCCAACAAGGATTACAATGTTTCTTGATATTATGGCACATTTGTAGAAACTTATATGGGTACATTATACATAAAAAAAAACCACCTCTTATAACTAATAGAGACAATTAAAAATGATTAAAATTAAGCTATATAAAAGGACTGAAGATAGTATATTACTTTATAATTGACAATATAGGCTTGTACAATCGATGAAAATTTACATGATCATTGATTGTGATCTAACTGTTGACACCTCGAATACCTTCTAGAGATCTTGTATTTGTGTCTCAATTTTATCATTGCCTTCTGTTTTGTGCCTAGCCTATTTTATACTTTTTAAAGGTAAGATAATCTTATCATTAATTTTTTTAATATAATACCACTTGTTTCTTATTGGGAAGATGGTATCATTGTAAGTTTTCTTTAAATATTTTGATAAAAAATAATCCTCACAATAATAATATGGATTGGAATTCAAAAAGTCAATAGTAGCCATTGTATGAGAGCATGGAATACTAAATATATCAAAATTCCAACATAAACATATTCTCTTTTTCAAATCTACTATAATTATATCTCTGTAGATGTTTGGACTTGAAACATATTACTCGAATGAGGCTATATAATATAGAATCTAGTTTTATCTTTCAACTTTGATATTTTTTCTACTATCGAGGGCATCAATTTACTACTTATTAGTATTGATCGTTAGATGACGAATAAAACCACTTAATAATTTACCTTTATATATTATCTTGATTATATACATTATTAGAAGTCCATAGATATCTTCGAGTAGTAAATTCATATTTTTGGAATCATTTATTGTTAACATTGCATATCATTATCTTAAAAAAAAATTGTACTAGGCGACTTCTCTCTATCTAATTCTAAAATCTAACAATAAATTTTAATATGTTTCTTCATTATTTTTCACATATTCATTAAACTTAAACTAAGTAGGTGGTCTTGTAGTAGCCTAAAAAACTATAGCAACTTTTTTTATCATGTATGTCACTTGCTAAATTCTTCTAAAGGTGAACTATGTAATAATCATGATGTGACTTTATAAATACTTTTATATTGTTGCAAGACTTCCTGGATTTCTAGATACTTAAAGAACCATAATATGTACCAATGTATTTTTTTTTTAAACTAAAAAGGAAATCATTCCCACAACTCTCTTCCCTCAATCTCTACTACTCTAAATGTAATAGAGAATAACTTATTAGATTTATAAACAACAATCGCCATTACCAAAACACCAAGGTATTTTTTAAATAATGTGCTTTGCATCTATATTGATAATTGGACGAATATGCTAAATAAAACTATACAAACATGCATTGAATGCCCAAAACATATGACGAAAATGTCCATCTATAGTAATTAGACAAATAGTTGTTTCATAATCATGAACTTTCAAAACTCAGAGGAAATGTATTAACTCACTGTATGATGCATCAGGTCTTCATGAACTTTATTCAATATGATTTCACATGCCAAATATGTTTTCCTATATAAAATCATCACTCCAAATCTTTTATGAATGTTTGCAATGATCATCTTCAGATTATATTATTCATTTGCAAGAACTTGTTCTTTGATTTCTTTAGCTATAAATTTGCTAGTCAATTTCCTTTAAGCATATTGCATTGGTGGTTATTGATGAACTTTGTCATTCAACATGTATTACCTCCACGAGCAACTATCATCCACCTACAATGCTCAACCTTATATCATTCTTCAAGTTTGTAACTTCTATAAACTTTAATTTTTATTTTAAAATTCCTCCTTTTAATATATTCTTGCAAAGCTCTTTTAAGCTCTAAGATATCTTTAAATACCTAAAAACATGAAGGACTTATGTATCAAATATCATAAACAAATTGTTATAGTGAACATTATAACATCAATATATTCTACATTTGGTAAATTCTTAATTGTCCAATGTATATATCATTGATGACAAATTCATTTTGATTTGGATAAGAAGTAAAGCATTAAGGTTGAAGTCATCCTCCAAGAGATTTTATACCTATATCTATTGAATTCGATAAGCTCACCAACAACATCACTAACATCAAATATATTATGATTTATTTTTTCTTTGACTTCTTTTGCTATTCTCTACTCAGCCCATTTTTCTTCACATATCTCTTAACTATTTTCATTATCATCCGTTATAAATGTTTCATTCAAATCAAAATTACAAGTTTGAGATTGTAATGAAGAAAATCTTTTAATTTGCTCTTATAACTCATGACTGCTTCCCAAAATAAAATCTGATGTTTGAAGTCATGCAGAGGTAGATCCTTCAGCTTGGTCCAGTATCAGAGACAATGCATGGAACGATTGGATGATGCAACTAACCCTTCAGCAACAACGTGAAGGATGTTGTTGAGGATTCAACAACACTGTAGAGGCTTCACTGATATAATGGTTAGTCATGTAATCTTATAACCATTTGACATTCCACCTTGCAGCATTGCACATTGCGATTGATGCCTTCAACGATAGCCAAAACATCATTACAATCACAACCAAACCTTCCCCATCCGATGTCGCAGAAGATGTACTAAACGTTCCACCTACAAAGGATGCACCACCAAAAGGGAGGACATAGCTAAATGGGGTTAAGGTGATGCACCGCTAATCATCGAGGCTCTATAAGGCTTCATCGATGATGATCAGTGAAAAGGAGGTCGTTGGCGATGACTAGGCTGGGACTCTGTAATGCACTACCGGTATTAAGGTGACTATGATGTACCATTGGGTTTTTTAAGGCTTCGTATGGTGATTAGCTATCATAAACCTAGCTGATGTTGAGCCACCATGGGTTCTCTCGATTTGCTATATGTGGTCAGAAGAGGCTCTCGAGCAAGGTTGCAAGCAACCTTTGGCCGATCAACAGGGTAGTAACAGTTGCGACCCTTTCTCCTTCTTTTGCATTAATAATTTTGATATCAAAAGACCTTTCTAAAACACCTCTCAATAGTAAGAAAATATGTAATTCCAAATCTAAAAAACTATGACAAAAATCGTAGCAATCGCATATAAAATAATTCTACGTGAATCATCATAACGTACGCAGTTTAAAAAATTAATCGTCGCATGAACCAACTTGGCTTTGATACCACTATTGAAAAATCTAATCAGAGCATCACATACGCAGTAAAAGAATAGAAAATAAAAATCATAAATTTTCTAGAAAATATCTCATCGTCATGTGAAGATTCATATGCAAAACAAAATATAATACCAAAATCATGTATATCAAATGAAATTTGTTATCTAGAAAGATCGTATTTCCCTGAAAATTTTCAGATCTATAAGAGAGGATGAAAGAGGTTACTTGTCCTCCTTTCTAGTGGTGATCCACACAGTAGATAGGGCGACAATGCTCCTTAAATTATTGCATGATCTTTCATTCTATGCGTACTACAAGATTGCACCATAATCAAGGAGTTGACTCTTCTTGTTGTCCATACACTCCAAACTGGGGCTGTCTGCTAAGAGGGAGAAGACAAGGAGTAGTATAGGAGGGGCAGCCAAGAGGTGACTAGCCTATGCCACCTTTTGGCCCCTCCTATTTATAGAGGTTCTTGTCACTTAACCACAATTGATTATGCCTTGTTGGGTACTTGATATCATCCAATTACCCAAGCCTATTAGATTAGTGAATCTCTATCCAATAATCTCTATTTATTCTCATTGAGTCCCACCCAAAAGATCTAATAATTCATGGACTTATTGGATATCTAATAACATAGGGACTCTAGTGGATATATCATATCCAAATCTCTACTCATCATAACACACTATATGTGTATGACACTCTGGATCCAATATCGAGTTGACCATGAGTCATACATGTTAGAAGTCTTTCTGATTCAATGAATTATTATCTCCATAATAATTCACTTGACTCATCGACTACGGACATACTAGGCTACTACGCCATAGTCCTCAAACGATCCAAGGGGATCTAATCCATTGGACATATTTATCCTTAATTATCATATATCTATAGTTTCTTATCCATCTAATATCCCATACACCGTATATCAAGCATGGTGCTATTAGGCCCATATGGAATCTACTCGAGTCTTGCTTTAATCAGATTCTCTTGGAGAACTCTTTCTCTCTCAATCCAAATGATCTTAGTTAAGGATTTGTTTAAGCAAGAACACAGGATATTCTTCTCATGACACTAAGAGTGGGTGATCCTCTATCGACACTTAATTGCCTTTGTTAGGTTGGCTACTACTCTCGATAATCGATTGTGCTAGATCTAGAACTTCCAGGCCTATAAGTCTAGTATCAAAAGGTGAAGTACTCATATAGGACATCCTTGGTTTCTTAAGTTTAAGGACCAGACACACAATTGGGACTATAGAATCACTATTTTCAATAAGGTATCATCAACCATTCAACATTCTATGAATCGATCAATCAGTGAACTCATTCTCCAATGAGCACCTGCACTATATTCCTAGTGTCCCCACACTAGTTGCTATAAGATCAACTATTTCTATCATAGGGACGGGTATACAACACACTAGTATGTCTAGTTATCTTGATGTCCTCTTGAGTAACCTATGATTGAGATTATTTAGGGTTTGTGTTTAAAGGCGAATCGGTCCTATTATTATGATCTCATCACAATTCGATTCCCATTGCACATATCCACAGACATCACAATATATGTAACAAGCAACATAAAGTGAAAAAATATCAATAATAATAAACAAAAAAGACTACAGCGTGTCACATATATCATCACTTATGTGATTGGCTTACAGGGCACCTATGACTAGCAATTGAAATTGCCTAAGTCATGAGGCACCCTTTCATAATCCATCTACAGAGGGTCAATTTAGTTGCAACTTCGCTTAGGTCCCAAAGGATTTGTAAAAGGGTAAATTGATTAGTTAAAAAAATAAGTAGCAAACAAGTCCTGACATTACGCAAAGAGGACAACTTTATAAGCAATTTAATAAATACTTAGCATATAAGAGAGAAAGAGAGGAAGAAGAAAGTAAGAATTTTAGAAGATAAATAAATATTATATGTCCACAAGCAATTGCTCATTGGTGTTGAATCTCATATTTTGATGATGAAATTAATTGATTGTGTTTTGGTTATCAAACTATGTTTTGAGTCACGTAGATCTACTCTCGATCAAGATTTAACAATTGACGTAGGAAGAATCGACGTAGCGCTAGAGGAGAACATGTCACGAGATTGGACGTCGAGCCGAAGGTCTGGTCAACGATCGGTAGAAGGCTCCAGATAAAGAAATCGGGCATCGGACCAAGAAGAGTAAAGTTACGTCAAGGACATCAGGGTTACGGAGGTCAATAGCCGATTGGGCAATAGGCCGCAAGAGAGGACGATACGCCGAAGTGTCGGATGAAGCGCCAATGGGCCAATGACATGCCGAGCAAATAATTACGATTCACGTTATAATAATTGTCTAGATCGAAGTAGGATTAAGGACTAATTAAATTAGAATTGGACCAACTCAGTTAGGGGCCAACTAAGCCCTTAACAGGGCTGTGTTGGGCCGAATAAAAGGCCCCACACAGTGCTTGGATGCCACGTTAGGCGGTGGCACCGCTAGGTGGGTAGCGGAACTACCTATATGCTTAGTCTTCTAGACTAAGTCTGGGCGGTAGTACTGCCTAGTGTCAGAACCCACTGATGGTAGTACCGCTAATACCTGATAGACCCTAGATGGAATGGTTTTTAGCTCCAAGTTTGAATCCATTTAGAGCTTATAAATGCTCCTATCATCCCTGGTAGAACAAAAAAGCACATAGAATTTAAAAATAGAGAAATGCTATAAAATTCACTTGAGAAATCCCTCCTCTAGTCTTACATTATTTTCAATTTAAAGTGAGGAGAGAGTGCTTGTAAGAGGTTGATCTCCTGAACCTGTAAAAGGATAATTGAGTTGTAAAAGGGAGTTAGTCTTTACTCGTTAGAAGGATGACAACTAGTAGAAAGCCGGTGGCCTCAAGTGAAAAGAAATCAAGAGTAGACGTTAGTCGGATGACCGAACTACTATAAAAATAGTTTATGTTTAGTTTTTTCAATTTACATTTCTGCAAACCTCCTTACTTCCTCTACTTCTCTCACTTATAAAAGTTTTCAAGCTTAACATGTTTCTGATATGGTTTTCATTGAAACGATTTTTATCGTATGGGGTTTTTTGAAATCATCGAATTTGCCATAATCTTATCGCTACACTAATTCACCCCCCCTCTTAGTGCCGAATTGATCCTAACATTTGGTATTAGAGCCCGGTATTTCTTATTTGGATTTACACCTAAGAGAAATGGTTATTTTCAGATTTCAAGAGAGTTTTTTGATCGTTCGTTCTCCCTTCTTTAATGGATCGGACTACACCTATTGGAAAACTCAAATGAGAGTTTTCTTGTTTTCTTTAGATTTGAATTTATGGAATCTCATTGAAAATGATTTTCAAACTCTTTCTAAACTGAGGTCCAAATAGACGGAGCTTGAGAAAAAATCTTTTTCGCTAAATGCAAAGTCTATGAATGCCTTATTTTGTGCTTTGGACAAAACTGAGTTTAATCATGTTTCTACTTGTAAAACGGCTTTTGATCTTTAGCACATACTTGAAATTACGTACGAAGGTACTAGTAGAGTCAAAGACTTAAAAGTAAATATTTTAATTCATGATTTTGAGCTTTTCTGAATGGCACCAAGCGAGACTATCGACGACATATACACCTATTTTACAGATATCGTTAATAGTTTAAAAAGTCTTGGTAAATATTTTTCTAATGTTGAAATTATGAACAAGATCTTAAGATCCCTTCCAAAAAGGTGGGATCCAAAATTAACCGTTATACAAGAAGCTAAAGATTTAAATAACCTTCATATTGAAGAACTTATTGGCTTATTGACAACGTATGAATTAAGCTTTTTGGAACTCGATAAACACATGAACCACCTTCCAAAGAACAGAAAGGATTTAACACTTTGAACAAGAGACAAGAGAATACCACTTAAGTGATGACTCAAGTGATGAGGACAATGTTGAGGACCTTGAACTTTTGACATTAAAATTTAAAAGGTTCATAAAACAAGAATTAAAAAACGTAAATGAACCTAAAAAGAATACCAACTCTTGCTATGAATGCAAGAAGTCAGAAATCTCCAAAGACGAGTATACAAAAGTAAAGAAGAAGAAAATGTGCAGAGAATAATCAAGTGTATCCGAAGGCGAAATGGCAAATTGAGCTTTGACGGCTTTCGACAATAAGATAAGTAACTCACCTGAAATGCTTTTATGTTGCTATGAAATTACATGATCCTTTCATGAGTTGTTTAATTTAGTAGGAAATAAAAATTATCTTAAAAAATATATCATGCTGGTGTTTTTTGAAAATTAAAAGTGATACTTGGATGATTTGTGATAATGATTGTACACCTAACAAGATTAATTCCATGAATATTGATCTTGATGATTTCCATATCGTTTTGTCATAATGCATGATTTTGATATAAAAACTTTGGCATGCTTATGTGCAATCATGCTTGACAATGAAAATATTAAATGTATATGTATCTTGATGATTTCGGCTTTTAAACATGATGCACATTTATGTATGTTATGAATGTCTTAAAAGTGTTTTGACAACTTGTCAAAAGATGTTTGCATTATGCTTATAATTTGAAATCTTCTATCTTGGATTAATGGGTCATAATCATTTTTATGACGAAATTTTTTGATAACAAGTCATATTTTTTTTTAACTTGTGTTACGGTTTTAAACTTGACACACTTTTTTATATATGCAAAATGGAATTCAACATGCTTACATGTAATCAATCTATGTTACTCTTAATAAAATTTCCGAATGAAAGTTTTTGATGATAACTTCAGATTTATATGATGATAGATGGCTTTTGAACAAAAAAATTGAAAATACCTTATGAAATCATCCTTGATAATGATGAAATGAAAATATTAAAATTTTGTTATCATGGTATCATGCATGAGGATTTAAAGTAATCATCTTATAAGGAATTTGACCACACTTACATAAAACATACAACTTAAATTGAAACACATTATCATGATGAATCAAATCTTTTGAAGATGCATTATGTATAATGTGTTTGGCTCTTGATGATCTTTTTGACGAAATTTACCTTTAGGTCTTGAACGGTCATGTTTGTTTCTATTTGACTTAAAAAGGTAAAGGTATGTTCATATGAAATCAATGCATGAATTGAAATCACTAAAAGAGAAATGCATGTCTCTTGAAAATCCTTCTATCTCTAAAGTTTTCAATTTTTTGATGAAAGACAAATGGTGAACTAATGCATATCATGTTTTGTGAATCTCTTGAATTATGAATGAGATTTTGATGATGTGTTAAAGAATCTATTTATGTGAATCTATGAAAATGATTTTAATGATGAGTATGGAGTTGTCGAGTTGAATTTGAATGAAGATTTCTTAATGATTCTTGCCTCTTCTCTTAATATCTTGGAATCATGATTTTTTGAGATATATATATAATGTGTGAATTAAGTTCTAAAAAATTTCATTTTACTAAAAAGAAACTTTATTGAAATCATGATCTTGACAATTATAACTTAAAGTTCTTCGTAAATCAAGATCGTTTTCCATGGCTCTTCCGTTTATGAAAAGAGAATTTTTCAAATGAAATATAACTTACCTTTTGATTTCTCAAAAGTCAATACTTGAATTTTTATGAATTCATGATCTTAATAACTTGAGAATTCTTATGTATGAATCATGATTTTTGTTTGCTCTCCTATGTTTCTTCTTTGAAAAAGAAGAAATTTATTCAAATCAACCATGATATGTCACTTGATTTCTTGATAACTTCTTGATATTCATGACTTGAATTTTGATGATTATATCATTGATTTATTCTTTTTATCATGGGTTGAAAATTGATGTAAAGGAAATCTCATATCATTGTATTCTTTCCTCCCTTCTTTTAACAAAAATAAAGGGGGAGATAGTTTGCTAGCTCAAACATCACAAAGAAAGGCAAAATTGCTAGCATGCAAAGGAAACAAAATTAGATAGCTTGCACTTCTCAAAAAAGAAGAGAGATCTTTCTATCATGAACACTACAAAAAAGATTGCAAGCTTGCAATCTCAAGAGAAGAAAAATGGCTATCTTACTTATTTTTAGAAGGAAACGAGCAAACTTGCACATCTCAAGAAGTAAATTTGAACATCTTTGAAATCTTGTATGTTTAAAGTGATTGAATGTTATAAATCTAGCTTGAATGGTATAAAATTTGCATATCTTTTAATCTTGCTAGATGCCACTTCTCCTTTTTGTTGATGACAAAGGGGGAAAAGTATATTGATGATTTCATGCATTGTAATGATGATTGAATACTTTGAAATATTTGCATGAATTTTTCATGACATGTTAGTTGAATTTTTTGAAATCCAAGGTTTCTATCAATATGGCATATTGATAGAGGGATTTTATTTAAACTCCGAGAGTTAGGGTTAACTTCATCATCATAAAAAAGGGAGAGATTGTTAAATCTCATATTTTGATGATAAAACTAATTGATTATATTTTGATTATCTAACTATATTTTGAGTCACGCAGGTCTACTCTCAATTAGGGTTAGACAATTGACGTAAAAAGAATCCACGTAGCACTAGAGGAGAACATGCTAAGAGATTAGACGATTGGCAAAAGCTA
Source organism: Musa beccarii (assembly GCA_024322285.1). Lineage (NCBI taxonomy): Eukaryota > Viridiplantae > Streptophyta > Magnoliopsida > Zingiberales > Musaceae > Musa > Musa beccarii. The sequence goes on from CM044396.1 coordinate 16,702,705, forward strand.
TACTTGTCCACATTCCTCAACGTCAGAAAGCTAATACATTCTTTGATCGATAGTAGACTTGTAACGTCAAAATGCAGTTAGACAATCCTTCAGACAAAGAAATTAGGCATCGGGCCAAGAAGAGCGAAGTTGCGCCAAGAACATTGGGGTTATGGAGGTCAATGACCAATTGAGCAATAGGCCATAAGAGAGGACGATGCGCCGAAGTATCGGACAAAGTGCTGATGGGCCAATGATGTGCCGGGCAACTAATTACGATTTGCATTGTAATAATTATCTAGATCAAAGTAGGATTAAGGACTAATTAAGTTGAAATTGGACTAACTTAGTTAGGGGCCAACTAGGCCCAAAATAGGGCTATGTTGGGCTAGATGAAAGGCCCATACAGTGCCCGGATGCTACGTCAGGCGGTGGAATTGCTTGAAGGCTCAATCTTCTAGATTGAGTCTGGGCAGTGGTATCGCCCATTGACAATATGTCTGGGCAGTGGTACCGCCCATTGACAGTATGTCTGGGTGGTGGTACCACTAGACTGGGTAGTGGTACCATCCAATGTCAAACAGCTTTGGCGGTGTATTGCCAATACCCGATAGAGCCAGGATGAGATAGTTTTTGGCTTCAAGTTTGAATCTATTTGGAGCCTATAAATGCCCCTCTCATCCTTGAGTAGAATAAAAAAAACATAAAAATTTAAAAGTAGAGAAACGCTGTAAAATTCACTTAAGAAATTCCTCCTCTAGCGTTAGATTATTTTCAGTTTAAAGTGAGGAGAGAGTGCTTGTAAGAGGTTGATCTCCTAAACCTATAAAAGGAGAATTGAGCAGTAAAAGGGAGCTAGTCTTCACCCATTGAAAAGAAGACAACTAGTGGAAAGTCGGTGGCCTCAAGTGAAGAGGAATCGAGAGTGGACGTAGGTCGGATGACCAAACCACTATAAAAATGGTTTGCATTTATTTCTTGCAATTTATATTTCTACAAACCTCCTTACTTCCTCTAGTTCTCTCACTTGCAAAATTTTTCAAGCTTAACATATTTTCGATATAGCTTTCCTCGAAACGATTTTTATCGTACGGGGTTTTTTTGAAATTATCAAATTTGCCGTAATCTTACAGCTACACTAATTCACCCCCCCCCTCTTAGTGCCGAATTGATTGTAATAGTTGGGTGTCGGGCATATCGACAAATCTCCATAGGCTTTATATGAGAACTTGTGAATACAATCAACTCTTAATACTACCCCATATTAGTTATAAGTGCCCTATAAGCTAATCACATGAGTGATGGAACCTATAATACACTGCATCAATCTCTTTACTTATGATTACTAGTATTTTCTTAATTATCTAGATATATATTGTGATGCCCTTGGATCTATACAATGAGAATCAGATCGTGATGAGATCACGATAGTGAGACCAATTTACCTTTAAACACAGACCCTAAATAATCCTAGTCATAGGTTACTCGAGAGGGATATCGAGATAATCAGATAGACTGGTGTACTGTATACCTATCTATATGATAGAGGTTGTTGGTCTTATAGCTACTCGTGTGGGGATACTAAGGATATAGTACAGGTGCTCATTGGAGAATAAGTTCACTGATTGATCTGCTTACGGAATGTTGGATGGTTATTAATACCTAATATTAGATAGCGATTCTGTAGTCCCAGTTGTGTATCTAGTCCTTAGACTTAAGACACCAAAGATGCCTTATATGAGTACTCTATTCTTTGACGCCGGACTTACAGTTTTGGAAGTTCCAGATCCGATACAGCTAGTTCTTAGGAATGATAGCCAATCTTACGAAGGCAATTGAGTGTCAATAGAGGATCATCCACTCTTAGTATCATAAGAGGAATATCTAATATGTTCTAGCTCAAGCAAATCCCTAGCCAGAATCATTCAGATCGAGAGAGAAAAAGTTCTCCGGGAGAATTCGATTAGAGCGAGATTCGAGTGAAAACCATATAGGCCTGACAGTACCATGCCCGATATATTGTCTCTGGAATATTAGATGGATAAGGGATTATAGGTACATGGTAATTGAGGACAGATAGGTCCAAAGGATTGGATTCTCCAGTATCGTCTGGGGACTGCGGCGTAGTGGCCTAGTACGTCCGTAATTGTTGAGTCGAGTGAATTATTATAGAGATAATAATTTACTGAGTCAGAAGGAGTTCTGATAGGTATGACTTATGATCAATTCGATATTAGGCCTAGAGGGTCACACACATATGGTAGGTATTACGACGAGCAGAGGTTTAGATATGAGATATCCGTTGGAGCCTCTATCTTATTGGATATCCAATAAGCCCCTAAATTATTAGATCTCATAAATGAGATCTAATAAGAGCTAATAAGAGATTATTGGGCAGAGACCAATTAATCTAAGAGGCTTGGGTAATTGGATGAAGATCTAGTACCCAATAGGGTAGGATTTATTAGGGTTTACAAGGGGCCTCTATAAATAGGAGGGAACCAAAGGTCCATAGGCTAGGGCTTTTTAGTAGCCACCTTCTATTCTCCTTTCCCTAGAGAAGAGCATCTTCACAGCCTCTACTGTGTGGATCACCGCTAGAGAGGAGGATGTTTGACCTCCTTTATCCTTCCCCACGGATTTGTAGGATTCTCAGGGATATACAATCTCCCTAGGTACTATCTTTCTCTCATACGTAGTTTTTGATTTCATAGATTTGTTTTTGCTTATCGATCTTCACATGATGACAAAATCTTTTCATAAAAATCTAGGATGTTTTATTTTCTGTTCTTCCACTGCACATGTGATGTCGCCCATAGATTTCCCAACAGTGGTATTAAAGTCAGGTTGTTCATATAAAGATCAAATTTTAACTGCGTGTGTTGTAATTTAGAGAGGCTTTTGACATTAAAATCGTTGAAGCAAAAGTGAAAAAGGGCAACAACTATTGTTATCCTTGCTGCCATCTGCATGCTAGCGATAGGCAACCGTAGTGCCGACGGCCTACCTTCTAGGTAGGGGCTGGCGGTGTTCGTAGCGGTGGTCGCCTGCAAAGGGGGTGTCGCTCGCAAGTGAGTCGCCCGTGGGGCTTGCCCACGGCGGTCGCCCGCGGGTGACGCTTGCGGCATCGCCTGTGGCGTCTAGCCCGCAAGGGGCGGCCTTGCCTGGAGGGGCGACTATCATCGCGGGCACAACGTTGACAGGGGCACCCGCCTAAGGGCAAGTAGCCTGCAGTGGTGCCTGCAGGGGTGCGCGCTTGCGAGGGCGACGCCAGCGGGCATGGCGGTCACCTGCAAGGGGCAACATCGCCCTTGGGCACATCGCTTATGGACAGGGGCGATGTGCCTGCCCACAATGGCCGTCATCGGTAGTGTGGTGATGACTGCAATGGTGTAGAAAGTAGAGGAAGGGGAATTAGGTTTTTCAGTCAAAAGATGGTCAAGTCACTCGATGTTATATTAAGATGTTGATTGGATCTCAATCCCTACTAGAAGCCTATTGGAGACTTCCGTTTCATGTGCTGAGAGTCTCGTGTGACTCACTAGAAAAATAGTGGGAGTACGTCAAGATAGAAGTTCATATCTTGATTATTTATTTCTACAAAATCTGTATGTTATTTATTTTTATAAAATTTGTATGTTATTTATTTCTATTGCATCTTTATTTTTAGAAAAATGATGCCATTAAACCCTCTACGTGGCATACTTAATGCCAACAACCTCACTGGTAAAAACTATGCAGTTTAGCTGCATAACCTGAGAATAGTTTTTACAGTGAAGAAAGTCACGTACGTCCTTGATACAATGATGTCTACGCCCAAGGAAAAGGTAAGCGAGGATGAGATCACTCGTTATATGAAGTACATAGATGACTCTATTCTTGCTCAATGTTATATATTGGGCTCATGACCCCTGAGTTATAAAGACAACATGAAAAGATAGATGTCAGATCCATACTCCTACATCTCTATAAATTATTTAAGGAATAGGGAAGAACTCAGTGATATGAGATATCAAAGAGTCTCTTTCATGCCAAGATGATTAAGGGACCATTGGTTCAGAACCATGTCCTTAAGATGACTGAGTGGATAGAGAAACTCACAGGTCTAGGAATGGTCAAAGAAGATAACCCGTATGTGGATATTGTACTTCAGTCTCTACTAGATTCCTTTTCACAGTTCTTTATGTTGGTAAGACCACAAAGAAAAGGGAGAAAAAAAAGTCCCTTAAGAAGGGCAAGGGCAAGGGTAGATCGGGTAAAACAAAGGTTGCTAAGAAGGATTCGGTAAAGGACAAAGGCTAGTGCTTCCACTACGACTAAGACAAACACTAGAAGAGGAACTACAGAGAGTACATTGTAAAGAAGGTGAAACAGAAGCTTAGAGAAGCTTCAGATATATATTCATATTAGTCTCTATTTATCATACTCATATGATAAAACATGTGTATTGGATACCGACAATGTTTATCATATCTGTAATTCGTTACAGGTTCTGGCAAGACTAAGAGATTGATAAGAGGCAAGATGGATCTCAAGATGGCCAATGAAGCAAGAGTTGCTATTGTTGTAATTGGCAAGGTCACCCTACATTTGCCTGGTGGAGCTACTATTACATTAGATGCATGTTATTTTGTTCTCTTTATTATTAAAAATATTATTTTAATTTTATATTTGATATTGAATGGTTATAAAGTAGTTTTTGAGAATAATAGTTGTTCAATTATTAAGAATGATAAGATCATCACGAGAGGAACATTACATAATGATTTGATTATGTTAGACACTACTCCATACATCATGAATGTAAGTATATCTAAAAGGAAATGAAATGAGTTGAACAGTGCATATCTATGACATTGTAGGTTAGGTCATATTCATGAGAGAAGGATTCAAACGTTGTTGATAGATGGATATCTAGATCCATTTGACTATGAGTCATATATAACTTGTGAACCTTGCCTTCATAAAAATATGATCAACTCTCTATTTAGTGGAACTCATACATAATGATGTATGTGGTCCTATGTCAACTCAGGCCATCGGTGATTATTCCAACTTCATTATTTTCACTAATGATTTCTTTAAGTGCAGACACATGTACTTAATGAAGTACAAGTTCGAAGCCTTCGAGAAAAGCAAAAAATATAAGAATGAAGTAGAGAACCAGACTAGAAAGAGTATCAAGATTCTTCGATCAGATCGAGGAGGTGAGCACTTGAGTATAGAGTTCACCCAATTCCTTAAGGACTATGGAATCATATCCCAATGGATATCTCCTTATACACCCTAGCTCAATGGTATATTTGAAAGGAGGAATTGCATAGTGTTAGATATGGTGTAGTCCATGATGAGTTTTACCAACCTACCTATCTCATTCTGGGGATATACCATAGAGTCTATAGTTTGCCTTCTGAACAGAGTTCTAACTAAGCTAGTAGTGTCTACACCATATGAGATATGGAAAGGGAAGCCCGATCTTAAGGTTGTTAAGATTTGGGACTGCCTTGCCCACATTAAGAGACACAAGCCCGACAAGTTGGAATCCAAGACAGAACGGTGCAAGTTTGTGGGATACCCCAAGGAAACTTATGGGTATTATTTCTATCATCCCAAGGACCAAAAGGTCTTGGTAGCCAAGAGAGTAGTGTTAACATATTCTTGGTGGAGGCAGTGAGAGCATGATAGAGTTGAGCGAGGTTAGAGAACCTAGCTCAAGCACCATTCCATAACTAGAGTTTGTTCAGGTACCTAACACACAAGTTCTGACTTTACGTAGGTTCGGTAGAGTAGGATATATCAAAGGGGAGAATGTTTAGGATATTGATCCTTAAACCTATGAGGAGCCTATTATGAGTATAAACTCTGAGAAGTGACAAGAAGCCATGAATTCAAAGATGGATTTCATATACTCTAATAAAGTTTAGAACCTAGTTGATGCACCCGAGAGTATCATACCCATTGGCTACAAGTGGATCTTCAAGAAGAAGATCGGAGTAGATAGAAAGGTAAAGACCTATAAAGCAAGGCTAATGGCTAAGGGGTCTCATCAAAGCCAAGGTATTAACTATGACAAAACCTTCTCACCCGTAGCCATGCTAAAATCTATCCAAATTCTATTGGCTATTGCAGCATACTATGAGATCTGACATATGGATGTGAAAAATACATTCCTCAACGATAACCTCGAGGAGGAGGTATATACGATACAGCCTGAGGGATTCATATCTAAAAACAATCTAGATAAGGTGTGTAGATTGCTTGGGTCCATCTATAGACTAAAGCAAGCTTTCCAAAGTTGAAACATAAGATTTGATAAGGTGATTAGATCTTATGACTTCGTTAAGAACGAAGATAGGCCTTGAATGTATAGGAAAGTAAGTGGGAGACTATCACCTTTTTGGTGTTGCATGTGGATAACATCCTAATCATTGGGAATGATGTAGGAATGCTCTTCACAGTAAAGGCTTGGCTATCTAGATACATTTTTATGAAAGATTTAGGAGAAGCATCCTACATATTGGGGATTTGGATCTATAAAGATAGATCTAAGAGGATGTTTGGTTTGTCCCAACTCAGACACATAGAAACTATTATCAAAAGGTTTAGCATAAAAAATTCCAAGAGAGGTCTTATATCGATGAGATATAGGCTATCACTTTCTAGGAGTATGTCCCCAAAGACTCTTGGAAAAGGGAACACATGGATAGGATACCCTATACCACAGTGATAGGGTCTATCATGTATGCTATGCTATGTACCAGGCTTATATAGTATATGCTCTAAGTGTCATGAGCAAGTGTCAGGTGGATCCAAGCTTGGAGCACTGGAAAGCAGTAAAATGTATCCTTAAGTACTTAAGAAGAACTAAGGATCTTTTACTGGTATACGGAGAAAGTAGCCTTAGGGTTGAGGGCTACATGGACTCGAGCTTTCAGTCCAATGTCGATGATGGCAAGTCTAATTCAGAATATATGTTCACCTTGAATAAAGGAGCAGTATACTAGAAGAGTTTCAAGTAAGATACTTTTATTGACTCGATTACAGAAGCGGAGTACATTGCTACAGTAGAGGCAATAAAGGAGGAAGTCTAGATGAAAAAGGTCATCACATATATGAGAATCATGGTTGGCAACGAGGAGCCGATTCTATTATATTGTGATAACTATAGAGCGATTACTCAAATAAGGAAACTTGGGTCTTATCAGAAATGTTCTGACGAGGTTCCAACTTATTAGAGAGATTGTGGCCCGAAGAGATATAGCAGTGGAAAGAGTTTCATCCAAAGATAATATTGTAGATCCACTGACAAAGCCATTGACATATATTATTGTTGAGTGTCACAGAGGTCTGATGGAGATCAGATACATAAGTGATTGGCTTTAGGTCAAGTGGGATATTGTTAATTATAGGTGCCCTACAAGCCAATCATGTGAGTGATGACACTTGTAATACATTGCATCAATCTCTTTACTTATGATTACTAGTATTTTCTCACATTATTTGGATATATATTATGATGTCCTTGGATCTGTGCAATGAGAATCAGATCGTGATGAGATTATGATAATGAGACCGATTCACCTTTAAACACATATCCTAAATAATCCTGGTCATAGGTTACTCGAGAGGGACATCGAGATAACCAAATAGATTAGTATACCATATACCTATCCATATAATGGAGGTGGTTGGTCTCGTAGCTACTCATGTGGGGACACTAAGGGTACAGTATAGGTGCTCATTGGAGAATGAGTTTATTGATTGATCCGCTTATGGAATGCTGGATGGTTATTAATACCTGATGTTAAACAATGATTTCGTAGTCCTAGTTGTGTGTCTGGTCCTTAGACTTGGGACACCAAAGATGTCTTGCATGAGTTCTATTCTTTGACACCAGACTTACAGGTTTGAAAGTTTTATATCTGGTACAATCGGTTCTCGAGAATGGTAGCCAACCTTATGAAGAAAACTGAGTATCAATAAAGGATCATCCACTCTCGGTATCATGAGAGGAATATCTTATGTGTTCTTGCTCAAGCAAATCCCTGGCCAGGTTCAGATTGAGAGAGAAAGAGTTCTATGGGAGAATCCGATTAGAGTGAGATTCGAGTAGAAATCGTATAGGCCTGACAGTACCATGCATGATATATGGTCTTTGGGATATTAGATGGATGAGGGATTATAGGTACTGTTAGGATCGAAGAGGCACTAAGAGGGGGGAGAGGGGTTTGAATTAGTGCAGTGGATTAAAACTCATAAGTTTGAAACCGATTTCGTAAATAGCTAGTTTAGATGAAGATTTTGATTCGATAAAAGATGACTTTGTTAAAGTAGCTTGAGTAAAGGAGATAAAGACCAAACGATTTGCAGCTAAGTAGAGAAATGATTTAAAAATTTAAATACTCACATATTTTAAGAACACCACGATGTATAGTGGTTTGGTCAAATGACCTACATCCACTTTCGAAGCCTTCTTTGATGAGGCTCCCAACTTTCACTAGTAAGTCACATTAAAGGGAAAGGACCAAATACTCCTCTTACAACCTTTTACAAGTGGTTCACACCCTTACAGATTTTTACAAAGAGAAAGAGGGAGGCGAACACTAGCTATCGAAAATAAGGCTTTACCAAAGCTTTTGCTCAATTTCTAACTCTCAAAAGGTTGCTCTCTCAGTTGAGAAAAGAGGGGTATTTATAGACCCCAAGAGGATTCAAATTTGGGCTCCAAATTTGAATTACTTTGGTTTCCAGTCTTTGGCGGTGTACACTCTGTCAGTTGTCAAACTGATAGAGTACTAGGCTCTCGGGTGCTGGGCAGTGCCACCGCCTGGGCCTTTCAGTAAGGCTGAATGACCCTAAATTTTTAGCCCAAATCAGCCCAATAAGGGCTCGGTTGGCCCCTACTAGTTTTAAACAAGATTATTTCCTAATCCTTACCTTAATTACATGCTAACTATAAAATTGAAACATAATTCTAAGCAATTTAAATCGACATTCTTCAAGTCTTCTTCCGGTGAGCTTTCCAACGAACTTTCGGTGGACTTCCGACACTCCTTCGGATTTCTTCCGGTGGACTCCCAGCAGGCTCTTGGATTCTTGTGGTGAGTTCAACGAGTCTTTGGCAAGCTTCCGAACCTTCTTGGTGATCTCCACAAACCTTTGATGATCTTTTTGGTGAACTTCCGAAACCTCCGGTAAGTCCCTGATTCTATCTCGGTTAGTTCCGACAACACTTCCGATGATCCTTCGGACTTCTAGTGAACTCTCGGACTCCCGACGAACTTGACCTTGGTAAATCGCTTTATGTTTTCATCCTATCATAGTTAATCCTGTACATTTATCTCAATAATATAGATTAGAATAAATAATTCACCAATTGACTCCATCATCAAAATCTGAGATTCAACAATCTCCCCCTTTTTGATGATGACAATCAATTGATGATGGAGTTAATCTTAACTCCCCCTATCTATATGTGATTATGAGTTTCGACTTAACAAAATGAGTTTGAATGATTTTATGACTCCTCTCTTGATCTTTTGAAATCTTGACTTTAAATTCTTGACTTGAGATATTGTTGTGAATCACTTAAATTATGAATGAGATTTTAATGATGTGTTAAATAATCCATCTATGTGAATATCCTATGAATAAAATTTTAATGATGGATTGACAAGTTGACAAATTGATTTGAATGAGATCTTTTGTTTCAAGCGAATCATGAACCTTCTTTTGATTTCTTGACAAAATTTCTTATGTATGAAACAAATTGTTTTCTTTGCTATTTCCTACCAAATGAATCATGAATGATATCATTGCTATTATATCTCCTATGATTCATGTGTAGAGAAAGAATTTATAAATCATGATGCAATGAGATTTCTTATGCAATGATGAAGTGCTTATGTGATTCTTTGCTAAAGAAAATATTTATTGAAATCTTGATCTTGATAATTAGAACTTGAAACTTTTATAAATCAAGATCGCATACCATTATTATTTTATTTATCAAAAGAGAATTTTCCAAATGAAATATGACTTATCTCTTGCTTCTCGGAACTATATTTTTGAATTACTTTTATGAGATCATGATCTTGATAACTTGAGTTTTTTATCTCTTACTCTATACTCTCTTATGATTCTCCCATGTTATATGAAGAAAAATGCAAATTGCTTTCTTTGACTTTTCGATACTCAACTTGAGAAAATTTGCTTTAGGATGAATCATTGAATCTTGATCTTGATTTTGTTGAAAAAGGATGTTTATGAACCATGTATGATATCTCTTGATCCTTGATGATGTTTCATATTGATATCTTTCATGAATTCTTTACATCTATGGCTTGTTTGCAACATATAAAAATTGAAATATTGATTGATGCAAAATTATTTGATTGAGATAATATTCATCCCTTCTATTTGACAATGACAAAGGGGGAGCTAGCTTGTTGAATTAATATTCATGACTTGAATGTTGATGATTGAAAATTTGATGAAAAAGAAATATTCTTAATGATTGAATCATTGATTTATTCTTTTATCATGGCTTAAAAATGAATGAAAAGAAAATATGTTAGCACTTGTAATCATGACTTGATCCATTATATTAATATATTTGTATCATGATTTGAAGATTGACGTAAATTTTTTATGCATACTTATGTGGAAAGTTTATATCATCATATTTGATCCTCCCTTTCCTTTTGACATTGATAAAGGGGGAGAAAGTTTATTGCTAGCTTGTATGAAAAATTTGCTAGCTCATTCAAGAGGAAGAAAATTGCTATCTTGCTTGCCTACAAAAGAGGAAAAGAACTTGCTATCTTGAAATATCAAAAATTGCTATCTCGCCTATTTTTACAAGGAAATCAACTACAAACTTGCACAAAAAGCAAGCGTTGAATTACTATGCTTGGACATCTTTAAAAATCTTACCATTATTATATGTTGAATATCTTGATTTATAGCTAGTATGATTGTAATATTTGCATATACTTGATGCTACTTCCCATTTTTGTTGATGACATAGGGGGAGAAGTAGATTGATGACTTCATGCATTGTAATGAATATTTTATATATTTGCATGATGGTGTGATGATTCTCATATTATTGTGTTGAATGTTGCTTAGATTTGGGATAATCCAAGTGTTCTATCAATGACATATTGATAGGGGGAGTTTGGTTAAACTTCGAGGAGTCATGGTTAACTCCGTTAGTCATCAATTAGTTGTCATCATCAAAAAGGGAGAGATTGTTGAATCTCAGATTTTGATCATGAAACTAATTAATTGTGTTTTATGATCTAACTGTGTTTTGAGTTATGCAGGTCTACTATCGATCAGGATTAGACAGTTGATGCTGGAGGAATTGACGTTGCACCGGAAGTAATCATGTCAAGATATTGGATGTCGAGCCAGAAGTTTGGTCGACAATCGGTAGAAGGCTTCAGACAATGGGCATCGAGCCAAGAAGAGTGGAGTTGCGCCAAGGATATTGGGGTTTAGGAGGTCAACCGTCGATTGAGCAACTAGCCGCAAGAGATGATGATGCACCGAAGAATCAGACGAAGCGCCGACCAATGACGTGTCGGGCAACTGAATATCAATTCACATTGTAATAATTGTCTAAATCGAAGTAGAGTTTTGTTTGTGTGTGTAGGATTAACTACAATGACGATGAATACGTAAAGTGAAACAAAGTGTCGGAAGACAAGTGGAATGGATTGTTGGGAGTTCAAGAGTTCGACGGAAGTCCGAAGATTCGTTGGGAGTGCTGTCGAAATTGGCCGAGAACGAGTAGGGAGCTTGTCGAAGGGTTTTCGGAAGTTCGTCAGAAAGTTCATCGGGAGTTCGCGGAGCTTGCCAAGAAAGATCGAAGCTTGCCAAAGAAGCTCGTTGGAACTCGCCAAGATCATCGTGAAGTCCGGGAGCTTGCCGGGATTCTGCAGAATGGTTTCCGAGGGTTCATTAGAAGACTATCGGAAGCTCACCAGAAGCTCACCGGAAGAAGTCTTGACTTATCGAACTTTGTAATAGCTTAGGAAATATCTTTAATTTCATAGTTAGCACATTTATTTGGGTTAGGATAAGGTGGTAATCCTATAACCCAAGTAGGGGCCCATTGGGCCTTATTTTGGATTGGTTTGAGCTGAGCTTTTGGCCCAAACCAACATGCTGAAAAGTGCTGGGCGGTGGCACCGCTGCCTTGGGCGGTGGAAAAAGCACAACACTTTGAAAGCAAGAAAACTCTGCTCAAATCTATCTAGAAAATTCTCCTTAGTTTTTCACTTGTATTCCACCGAAAGAAAGGAGAGAGTGCTTTTAAGGGTTATCTCTTAAGCCTGTCAAAAGGAGAGATACTGAAAGGGAGTTCATCCTCACCCGTTGGAAGGAGGATTGCTAGTAGAAAAGCCGGTGGCCTCAAGCGAAGAGGAATCAGGAGTGGATGTAGGTCTGATGACCGAACCATTATAAATCGGTTTGCATTTATCTTCTTGTAACTTACTATATTGCAAACCATCTTCACTTTGCTGCCTTACTTACTCAACTTCCTCTACATCTTCTTGCGTATGCTTTTACGTTAAAACGCAATCAAAATGGTTTCAAACAAAACATTGATTTCTATCGTATGAAGTTTCCGAAGTTGGTTTAAATCGTCGAAAGTTTATCGTATTTTACCGCTGCACTAATTCACACCTCCCGCCCCCTCTTAGTGCCACTCGATCCCTAACAATTGGTATCAGAGTCATGTTATTTCTCATTCGGATTTACACCCATAAGAAATGGCTCTTCATGGCTTTAAAGATGGCTTTTCGGTTATACGTCCACCGTTCTTTAACGAATCGGACTACACTTATTGGAAAACTCGAATGAGAGTTTTCTTTCTTTCAATAGATTTAGATTTATGGAATGTTATTGAAAATAGTTTTCAACTTCTCTCTAAACCAATGAACGAATGATCGGATTTGGAGAAAAAATCATTTTCTTTAAATGCAAAAGCTATGAATGTCTTATTTTGCGCTTTAGACAAAAATGAGTTCAATCGGATTTCTTCTTGCGAAATGACTTTTGATATTTGGCGGACACTTGAAATCACGCTCGAGGGAACTAGTAGAGTCAAAGACTCGAAAGTAAACCTCTTATTGCATGATTTTGAACTCTTCTGAATGACACCAAGCGAAACTATCGGTAATATGTATACTCGTTTCACGGATGTCGTCAATAGTCTAAGAGCTCTTGATAAATCTTTTTCAAACTTTGAACTCACTAACAAGATTTTAAGATCCCTCCCAAAGAGTTGGGATCCAAAAATAATAGCTATTCAAGAGTCTAAAGACTTGAATGTTTATTTACTTGAAAAACTAATCGAGTCTTTATTGACCTATGAAATGACTATTGAATATGATGAACACATGAACCACCTTCTAAAGAACAAGAAGGTTTTGGAACTCTGAACTTTGAAATGCCACTTGAGTGATGACTCAAGTGACGAGGACACTATTGAGAACTTTGAACTTCGAACACTAAATCTTAATAAGTTCATGAAATAAAAATCTAAAATAAATAATGAACTTGAACAAAGGAAGAGGCCAAAGATGAAGAAGAAGCGCAAAAAAGAATCAAATGACGAAACGGCGAATTGGGCTTTAACGGGCTTCGACTACAAGGTAAGTAACTTAACTCTCTTGAATTATTATGAAATTACATGATGTTCTTCATGAGTTGCTTAACATAGTTGGTAGGAAATAAAAATTTTATTATGCTTTTCTTTCTAGTATTTTTGAAAAGTAAAATTTATGAATGATGTATGCAACATTATGGATGATAATTACATGATGTATGATAATATAATTTTATGCATATAATTTTCGTATCAATTTTTGACTTTAAACATGATACATATCTATATATGAATTTCTTAAAAATCTTTTGATGATAGATGAGTGTGCCTTGCTTATAATTTGAAAACTTCCATCTTGGATTAATAAGTCTTAATTATTTTTATGATGAAATTTATAAAATAATTTTAGCAAAATTTGAGCATCCATCATTTTGTTATAACTAATGAAAGAAAGAATCTTATTGGTTTTGATGATGCTTTCGGTTTTAAAAATGATGCTGGGCTTTTGTATAAAAATGTGAACATGCTTATATGAGATCAACCACATAAAATAAAACACATAAAAATTGAAAATTTGTTATCATGATGTTTTATTTTTGATGTGTTTGGTCTTGACGAGTTTATGACTAAACTTATATCTTGTTGATACATATTTTCATAAAAAGATTTGAATATGCTCACATGAAAACAATTGCATGAAATGAAAATTTATTTTCTATCCTATTGAGGTTAATGAATTCACTTTACCAATCTTGTGAATCTCATGAAAATAATCATGATGAATATTTCGAAAATAAATGAGTGTATCATACATTTGGTCTAAATAATTTTTTCTTGAAACTTGCTTTTCGAATCTATATAATGATACATGAATCTAGTAGAAAAAGACAAGAGTATGCTTACTTGTAATCAATCTATGTTGCTCTTAATAAAATTCCTGAATGAAAGTTTTTTATGATAATTTCGAATTCATATGGTGATTCATGGCTTTCGAATGAAAAACTTGAACATACCCTATGGAATCATCCTTGATAAAGATAAAATGAAAATATTAAAAGCTTATTGTCATGCTTAATGATTTATTGCTAGCTTTCTTTTTGACATTTTTTATGCAAACTTATGTGAAAAGTTTATATCATCATATTTGATCCTCCCTTTCTCTTTGACATTGATAAAGGGGAAGAAAGTTTATTGCTAGCTTGTATGAAAAATTTGCTAGCTCATTCAAGAAGAAGAAAATTGCTATCTTGCTTGCCTACAAAAGAGGAAAAGAACTTGCTATCTTGAAATATCAAAAATTGCTATCTCACCTATTTTTACAAGGAAATCAAAGTACAAACTTGCACAAGAAGCAAGTTTTGAATTACTATGCTTGGATATCTTTAAAAATCTTACCATGATTATATGTTGAATATCTTGATTGATAGCTAGTATGATTGTAATATTTGCATATCCTTGATGCTACTTCTCATTTTTGTTGATGACATAGGGGGAGAAGTAGATGTTAGGGATTAAGCGGCACTAAGAGGGGGGGGGTGGGGTGAATTAGTGCAGCGGTAAGGAACGATAAATTTTCAACGATTTGAACAAGTTTCGGAAACTTCGTACGGTAAAAACTTCGTTTCATATTATGAAAGTCGTATCGGTGGAATCATATAATAAAAGCTCTAACTTAAAGATATTTGCAGAGATGAGAAGTAGAGCATCAAATTAAGTGGAAAGGGTTTGCAGCAAAGTAAATAGCAAAAACGTAAATGCAAACCAGATTTTTATAGTGGTTCGGTCATCCGACCTACGTCCACTCCTGATTCCTCTTGCTTGAGGCCACCGGCTTTCCACTAGCTATCCTCCTTCTAACGGGAGAGGATGAACTCCCTCATAGCAGTTCTCCTTTTGATGGGCTTAGGAGATAACCCTTATAAGCACTCTTACCCCTCTCTTGGACTAGAACACTCTTAAGACTTAGAAGGAAGATTTGACACACTTTCAAGAGAGTTTCCCCCCCTTTTTTTTTAGTTCTAGACCCCCTTTAAACTCTGAATGAGTGGGGTATTTATAGGCCTCAAAGTGATTCAAATTTAAAGCCCAAACTTGGAGCCAAAATTTGAACCATTTTGAATTTCTCGGCACTTGCAGTACTGGGTGGTGCTACTGCCCATCCAGCGGTGCTACCGCTGGTGCCCGCAAGTGCTAGGCGGTGCTACCGCCAGCCTAGGGCGGTACTACCGCCCAAGGTTCGGCCACTGGGCGGTACTACCACCCAGCCTGGGCGGTTGATAGGACCCTAGCAGGGTTGGGTCCTACTCAACCATGTAGCATCTAATAAAAACCCTATGAGAGTGTAATAAACCCCACCTAGTCGCCTCTATCCCATAAAGAAGAGAGGCTAAGGTTTATATTTGGGTCTTTAGGCTTCTTAGCCGTCGCCCCCCTTGTTACTGGGTTGGCCCGCTAAGGTTGAGGGCAAATTGGGTAGTTCACTTAGGAAGCAGCCCCCAGGGCTAGAGTTTGGAGCTCTATTTAAGCTTGTAGCCTCCACCTTTTTGGAATAAGAAAGATCAATCTAGAATTGCAGCCACTAGGCTACTTGGAGAGTGGAACCCCTATAGCGTTCCAAGGGTTGATCCCCCTCAAAGATCAATCTCCATAGAATTCCTCTTGGGTTCTATCATCTGGTATCAGAGCAGCGATCTTGCTGCTTTTGCTACCATCCCTGCCGCCCACCATTAGCCAAGCAATTCCCACAATTGCTCTTAACATCGTCATCTCCATCATCATCTCTTGACGTAGATCAATTCAATCTATAATCGCCACCTCCAATTGCATCAGAGATCTACAAAAAAGATATCTTAATATTATAGATTTGGAGACATATACTATGGTATCCAAGGAGGCAATTGATACTAAATTCGAAGCCTTCGAGACACGAATGAAGGAGAAGATTCAGACTCTCTTTGCCGAACTTAGTTTGGGTCGACCATCGAGCCCAAAAAAATCACATCAAGGAGAGAGCTCTAATCGAAGAGATGACCTCCAGGAGAGGGGAGGCTCTATGACCGATCCCCACTATCCACGCATGAGGGTGGACTTCCCTAGATGGGAAGAAGGAGACCCGATTGTTGGATCTCGCGCGCGGAATGATATTTTCGGTACCACAAAACCGTAGATGGATCTATGATAGAAATTGCAGCTATACATCTTGAAGGGGATGCCATACAATGGTTTGATTGGTTTAACACACTCATGGAGTCCTCTCATGGCGATAATTCAAAGAAGGACTGCTGATCCGTTTCAGACCAGCCGATTACGAGAACATCGATGGACAACTAGCAAAGATCCGACAAACCTCCACCATCCAGGAGTATCAAACCAAGTTTGAAAGGTTATCTAATCAAACTCGTGATTGGTTTGAAAAATATTTATTGGAGACATTTATTGAGGGCTTAAAGCTGGAGATCCGAGGAGAAGTTAAAGTGCGACAATCGTACACGCTTATGGCAGCCATCTCTTTCACACGACTTCAGGAGGAGCGATTGAACCACGAAGCCCGGAGGACTAGGGTCACTCCCCGACCAGTAATCTCGAAGCCCTTAGCCCCCCTACTATCAGCCAAGCTCCTGCACCAAAAAGGTTGACAAGAGAAGAGCTTCGAGACCGATCTGCCAAGGGGTTATGTTGGCATTGTGACGAGCCGTGGAGCCGTGAGCATTGCTGCAAAAAGGAGAGACTTCTTGTGATTGAACCAGTGAAAGAAGAGATCAGTGAACAGCCAGAAGAGAGTCTTGAACATGAGGATGAAGATGTAGAAGAAGAGCCACAATCAACCAACTTTATGGTACATGCGCTAGCCAGCTACTCAAATCCGCAAACGATGAAAGTTGGAGGCCTGCTCAAACAACAACCAATCACCATTCTCATCGATACAAGCAGCACTAATAACTTTCTAAATAGTAAGGTTGCTGCTCAGATGGCACTCCACATCGAAGGTTGTAGCAAGTTCGACGTAAAGGTCGCCGACGGTCGAATCCTAAAATGCGACCAAAGATGCCCGCAGGTGAAACTATTACTGCAGGACCAAGAAATTATTACCGACTTCTTCCTCCTACCAATTGATGATTATGAGGCTGTGTTGGGCATAGAATGGCTGATGACACTAGGTGATGTCTCTTGGAACTTTTTCAAATTGATTATGAAATTCTATTGCAAAGGCAAATAGGTCACCTTACGCGGGAAGCACGGAAGCAACGTAACCACCGTTTCAACCCAACGAATGGAGAAAGTTTTACACAAGATAAATGGTGGCTTTCTTATGCATCTCCAGCAGCAACCAGAAGGGAGAAAACAGAAATTAAAGATCAAAATATCACCTAACTGCTTATTGAATTTGACGATGTTTTTGCTGAACCGCGCGGTCTTCCTCCTACTCGGTAACATGACCACCGAATTCCAATCCTTCCAGGCAAACCACCAGCAAACACTCGGCCTTACCACTATCCTCACCTCCAAAAAGATGAAATTGAGAAGATCATGAAGGAAATGCTCGAAATAGGAGTGATTTGGCCAAGCTGCAGCCCCTACTCCTCACCAGTGCTACTTGTGTGCAAGAAAGACGGAACTTAGCGGATGTGCATCGACTACCGAGCTCTAAATGACATCACCGTCAAGGATAAGTACCCAATACCAGTGGTGGATAAACTTCTTGATGAATTAAAAGGAGCTCGAGTCTTCACGAAGTTGGACCTTCGATCCGGTTACCACCAAATTCGGGTATGTGAAGGCGACATCCCAAAAACTGCTTTCCGCACTCATAACGACCATTATGAATTCTTGGTAATGCCCTTTAGACTCACTAATGCTCCTTCAACCTTCCAAAGTCTCATGAACGATATTTTTCAGAGCTTTCTTCGCAAATTTGTGCTGGTATTTTTTGATGATATTCTCATTTACAGCCCTTCTCTTGAGACTCAACTTTCAGCACTTACGAATTGTTTTGACGATCCTTCGGGAGAATACTCTTTTTGTTAAGCTATCAAAATGTAGCTTTCTCCAGCAAAAAGTAGAGTACCTTGGGCATATAATATCAGAAGGAGTGACCGTAGACCTAACAAAAATCGAAGCAATGCAAGGCTGGCCGAAACCTATAAATGTGAAATTACTGCGTGGGTTCTTGGACTAACATGCTACTACCGAAAATTCGTGAAGGACTATGGGAAGATTAGTGCCCCCCTCACTTCTTTACTAAAAAAAGATGTCTTCCTATGGTCGAACAAAGCCTCCGCTGCCTTCGACAGACTTAAGGCAGCCATGATGACGACACCGGTGCTAGCGCTACCAGATTTCAACTGACCCACCCTTCATCATTGAGGCTGATGCATCGGGAGTTGGAATTGGAGTCATTCTCATGCAAGATGGTCGACCACTCGCATACACTAGCAAGGCGTTGTCTCCCTCCCATCAAAAAATGTCTATCTATTATAAGGAGATGCTCGCCATTGTGCATGCAGTAACAAAGTGGAGACCCTACCTGATTGGCTGACGATTTCATATTAAAACCGACCATAGAAGCCTTAAGTACTTTTTGGAGCAGAAAATATCATCCTTAGAGCAGCAAAAATGGGTAACCAAACTTCTCGGATTTCATTATGAAATTATTTACAAAAAGGGGAAAGAAAACGTTGTTGCAGATGCACTCTCACGGCTCCCTCAACAAGCTCAATTTTTGACCATCTCTCTTCCTACCACCGGCTTCCTCGAGGGCATTAGGGAGAAATGGAAGAAGGATCCAAAAACCAGCAACATCATAAAAAAATTAGAGGAGGATCCAAGCGCAATAGCTCACTATACTTGGGATTCGAGGGATCTACGCTATAAAGGTCGTATTGTGCTTATACCAAACTCCCCTTGCATCAAAGTCATTCTGCACGAAATGCACTCCACACCTTCAGCAGGGCACTTCGGATTTCTAGGAACCTACAAAAGAGTGAAGCAAAACTTTTATTGGAAAGGGATGAAAAAAATTATTTCTGAATATGTAGCACAATGTGATGTATGTCAACAGCAAAAAGGTGAAACAGTGGCGAGTCCAGGGAAACTACAACCACTACCCATACCTGACTCGGTGTGGACTGACATCTCCATGGACTTCATCAAAGGGCTGCCACCTTCTAAAGGTAAAAGTACAATCCTTGTGGTGGTTGATCGACTTACGAAATATGCTCATTTTTGTGCTGTGCGAAATCCCTACACTGCTGTTAGTATTGCTCAGATTTTCATAGAAAATATTGTTAAATTACATGGGATGCCAAGGTCCATTGTAAGTGATCGTGACAGGGTCTTCACTAGTAAATTTTGGACCGAGTTATTTAAGTTGCAGGGCACCAAACTTAAGATGAGCACTGTATATCATCCACAAATTGACGGCCAAACAGAAGTGGTGAACAGGTGTTTAGAGACATACCTTCGGTGTTTTGCTAGTGATCGGCCAAAGGAGTGGACGAAATGGCTCCCCTAGGCCGAATGGTGGTACAATACTACATATCATTCATCTACAAAATGTATCCCATATGAAGCATTATATGGTCGGCCGGCTCCTGTGATTCCAAAGTATGTAATTGGCTCGACTAAGGTAGATCAGGTCGACCAAGATTTAATTGACAGGGACAAACTCCTACAGCTGCTAAAGGATAATCTTTCTACTGCTCAAGCTAGAATGAAGCAACAAGCTGACACACGAATAACCGAAAGAGAATTTTTTGTAGGAGATTAGGTTTATCTTCGCCTACAGCCATACAAACAACTATCCATCAGCACACGAACCTCCATGAAGCTATCTCCACGTTTTTATGCAGATCATAGAGCGTATTGGAGTTGTGGCATACAAACTTAAATTACTTGAAGATGCCAAAATTCATCCTGTCTTCCACGTGTCATGCTTGAATCCCAAGTTGGGAGAACACGAGACACCCTAGATCCAACTACCCAACACCACTGATGATGGAAACATTCAAGCCCAACCACAAGCCATCCTCGACCGCAGAGTCGTGATGCGTCGTCGACGTCCCTCTACTGAAGTACTAGTACATTGGACTAATTTATCACTCGAAGATGCTACATGGGAATCATATGAGGAGTTGAAGACCCGGTTCCCTGAGTTCATGGAACCCCAGCCTTGAGAACAAGGCTGATTCAAAGAGGGCGGGCTTGATAAGACCCTAGCAGGGTTGGGTCCTACTCAACCATGTAGCATATAATAAAAACCCTGTGAGAGTGTAATAAACCCCACCTAGCCGCCTCTATCCTATAAAGAAGAGAGGCTAGGGTTTATATTTGGGTCTTTGGGCTTCTTAGCCGTCGCCCCCCTTGTTACTGGGTCGGCTCGCTAAGGTTGAGGGCAAATTGGGTAGTTCACTTAGGAAGCAGCCCCTAGGGCTAGGGTTTGGAGCTCTATATAAGCTTGTAGCCTCCACCTCTTTGGAATAAGAAAGATCAATCTAGAATTACAGCCACTAGGCTACTTGGAGGGTGGAACCCCTATAGCGTTCCAAGGGTTGATCCCCCACAAAGATCAATCTCTATATAATTCCTCTGGGGTTCTATCAATGGTACTATCGCCCAGGTCATTTCAGCACAGTGGTTTTGGTCGAAAACTCGACTAAAACCGGTCCAAATGAAGTCCGAATTGGTCCAAATTTGGTTTATAGGATTAACACCTAATCCTAAACCAAATTATGTGCTAAATACAAATTTTAAAGATATTTTTAAGCTATTTCAAAGTCTATAAGACAAGACTTCTTTCGGTGAGCTTTCGGTGAACTTCCGGCGGTCTTCCGACGAACCCTCGGAAACCATTCTACGGACTCCCAGCAAGCTCCCGGACTTCACGATGATCTTTGCGAGTTCCAACGAGCTTCATTGGCAAGCTCCGTGAACTTCCGACAAACCTTTCGGTGAACTTCCGAAAACCCTTCGGCAAGCTCCCTACTCGTTCTTGGCCGGTTCCGGCAACACTCCCAATGAATCTTCAGGCTTCCATCGAACTCTCGAACTCCCAACGATCCTTCCCACTTGACTTCCGGCACTCTATTTCACTTTACGTCTTTATCTTCATCGTAGTTAATCCTGCACACAAACAAACAAACACTCTACTTCAATCTAGACAGTTATTACAATGCGAATTGACTTTCAGTTGCTCGGTACATCATTGGTCGACGCTTCGTCCGATCCTTCGGCACATCATCCTCTCTTGTAGTCCGTTGCCCAATCGACAGATGACCTTCGTAACCCCGATATCCTTGGCGCAACATGCATCTTGGCCCGATGCCTGATGTACGAAGCCTTCAGCCGATTGTCAACCGAACCTCCGGCTCGATATCCAATATCCTGACGTGATCACCTCCGACACAACGTCAATTTCTCCAGCGTCAACTGTCTAATCCTGATCAATAGTAGACCTGCGTAACTCAAAACGTAATTAGACCACAAATCATAATCAATTAGTTTCATCAACAAAATCTGAGATTCAACAATCTCCCCCTTTTTGATAATGACAACTAATTGATGACTAACGGAGTTAACCATAACTCTCCGGAGTTTAACCAAACTCCTCCTATCAATAATGTTAAGAGAAATATCATAATGTTAAGAGAAATATCAAACCATCATGCAAATATACAAAATATTCAATACAATGCATGAAGCCATCAATCTACTTCTTCCCCTATATCATCAATAAAAAGTAAAAGTAACATCATAGCTAGTTTTCAAGGATATACAAATATTACAATCATACTAGCGATCAATCACATCATAACTAAAGCATAGCTCTGCAATACAACATCCAATCATACCATTCAATCAAAGCAAGTTTTTAAGAATGGGTAATGATGACAATTTTTTTACTTGCTTCTTGAGATGTGCAAGTTGCACTTTCTTTGCTTCCTTTGCATGTTCTAGCTAGCAAAATTTTTCTTTGCGATACATAAGCTAGCAATAAATCTTCTCCCCCTTTGTTTTGTTAAAAAGTAGAGTACAAATAATCAATGCTTTGATCATAACAAAATAACAAATTTACAACATGAATTTTTAGCATATTAAGTCATGAATTCAAGGGAGTAAAAAATCATGATATGAGAGAAAAAGATGATAAGCAAGCAATCAATAATGATAAGCAAGCTAACATACTTTGCGACACGCAAGTTAGCTTCCTTTCAATTCTTCTCTTTTGTAACTAAGTTTCGCCTTTGCAAGCTATCAACTTTTTGTTTGCAATGAGCTAGCAATTATGTATAATCACTTTAAACATATATGCTAACTTTTCATTAAACATACAAACATAAAGGTATAGCAAGTGTAACATTCTAAAATTTTAAAGTTTTGCATTTTGCTTCTTTTGAGATAGTCAAGATAGCAATATTTGCATCTTTTAAGATAGCAATCCTTAACTTCTTGTGAAATTGCAAGGTAGCAATTTTTCTCCCCCTTTGTCTTTGTCAAAAAGAAGGGAGGACTAAATGGCTAAAATTTTCAATCGTTATACAAGCCATTTTTCATATCAATTATAAATTTACATCAATAAAAATATACATCAATTGTTCAATCATCACATGATGCAAATAAGACAACAATGCAAAGAAATCATATCATGAAGGATATCAATATGTAAATTCAACAAGGATCAAAACCAAAAGATATCATTCATGATTCATAATTTTCTTTTTAGCAAGATCAAAATTCATATTTATCAATTTTTAATTCAAGATAAATGTCATACAACCAAGAATCATGATATATAAAAGCATATCAATATCAAGGATCAAATCATGATTACAAGTGCTAACATATTTTCTTTTCATTCATTTTCAAGCCATGATAAAAGAATAAATTAATGATTCAATCATTAAGCACAACTCTTTTACATTAATTTTGAATCATATAAGGCTTACACGGCAAATATCAATTCATGATAAAGGGTATACAACCAAGAATCATGATGCATAAAAACATATCATTCTCATAGATCAAGTCATGATTCATTGATTCATCATAAGGCAAATTTCTTTTCAATCATCAATTTTTCAATTGCCACATAAGACATACAAGCCAAAGAATTCTTGTCATTTCTATATTATGAAATATATGATAATAAGGCTCATGATTCATTTAAAAAGATATAGCACAAAGAGCAACTTGATTCATGCATAAGAATTCCAAGTATCAAGTATTAAGATATCAAGACTTGGATTGTGATAAAGCTCACTCAAGTTCGAATCATCAAAATCATTAACATAGTTTATGAGATTCACAAAAGACATAAACTTGAATTGTTCTCCTCTTTGGTAAATGATAAAAAGAAGCAATCATTTTCGAGATTCAAAATGCTAGCAATTTGCATTAATCTACATCAATATTTCAATCATCAAGTCATGAAGCATACAAAGTGGTATTGAAACATGAGAGAAATGTTCAAATTATACATGTCATGTTTCAACATTCAAAACATATTTTCTCAAGTTAAGTATCAATAAGTCAAGAGAAAATAACTTATGATTCATTTGGATTTCTCTTTAATAACATGGGAGAATCATAGTATAAAGTAAGAGGTCTTGAAAAACTCAAGTTATCAAAATCTTGATATAAATAAAACTCATTCTAGTTCAATTTATCAACTCATAATCAATTCATCAAAATCACTTTTATAATTTATGAGATTCTTAAGATATTATGAAATCATTAATCTCAATAAGATAGTAAATATAATTTCTTTATGTTTCATCATATAAGTATGTCTTTTGCCTTTATATGCCAAATCAAAATATTCAAAACTGAAAGACAAACTTCATTATAAAAATTGTCAAGACAACAATATAACATATTATGAGATTCAATTTATCATGCTAATGTGTTTCATTTTGTTTCATACAAGTGTGCTCATGTTTCAAAAGATAAGTATCAAATTTAAGACCAAAACATTAGTTTAGTATCAAGATATGATATCACAAGGTCATTAAGCATGATAACAAACTTTTAATATTTTCATTTCAATGATGATTTCATAATGTATGTTCAAACATTTATATGGAACCCATCATTGCATAAATTCAAAATACAAGTTTGTCATTAAACCCATCAAGATCAAATGCATCAAACATCATGATAGTGCATTTTCTCATCTTTATGAGTTTCAATTTAAGTGATTTGATCTTTCATAAGAATGTTTAAATTTTTCATATAAAAATGTCATGCATCATATTCAAAAATGAAAATATCATCAAAATCATTTTAATTCTTTCTTACATTAGTTATAACAAGATGATCGATTCTCAAACTTTTGCTAAAATCATACATCATTTTAAAAATCTAAAAAATAATTTTTGTCATGAATCCATTAAGTCCAAATATAACACAAGGCAATATCAAAACCATATTTCTTTCATTTTGAAAATTTGTGGGTTAGGTCTTTTAGTTTTGCAATTGATTTCATGAAGATATGCATCAACTAAAAATTTCATCATAAAAAGGGTTAAGACCCATTAATCCAAGATAGAAGTTTTCAAATCAACATCACTTCAAAAAATCATGCATGATATAAAATCATCAAGCATCAAGTTTAGAGACAATGTAAACCATCAAGACACACATGCATGGGTTGATCCTATTAGGTGTACAAACATTATTACAAATCATATAATCATCATTCATAATGTTGCATACACCATTCAAAAATTTTACTTTTCAAAAGTACTAGAAAGAAAAGTATGATATAATTTTTAAAAATATTTTTTTTAATTTCCAAAAACACAAGAAATGCATGAAAAAAATTCCTACTAACTAAGTTAAGCATTTATGGAAACTATCATGTAATTTCAAAATAATTCAAGGTAGTTAAGTTACTTACCTTGTAGTCGAAGCCCGTTAAAGCCCAATTCGCCGTTTCGTCATTTGATTCTTCTTTGCGCTTCTTCTTCATCTTTGGCCTCTTCCTCCGTTCAAGTTCATTGTTCATTTTAAATTTTTGTTTAATGAACTTATTAAGATTCATTAAAAGTTCAATGTCCTCATTGTCCTCATCACTTGAGTCATTACTCAAGTGGTATTTATTTGTCCGAAGTTCCAAATCCTTCTTGCTCTTTAGAAGGTGGTTCATGTATTCATTGAGTTCAAAACGTTCCAAGAAACTCATTTCATAGTCTTTAAAGACCCAATAAGTTCATCAATAGGATAGTTATTTAGATCTTTTGTTTCTTATATTACGGTTATTATCGGATCCCATATTTTTGGAAGAGATCTTAAAATCTTATTTACGAGATCAAAATCCAAAAAAGATTTACCAAGAACTCTTAGACTATTGATAACATCTGAGAAATGGAAGAATATGTCATCGATAGTCTCACTTGGTGCCATTCGAAAAACCTCAAAATCATGCATCAAAATATTAACTTTCGAGTCTTTGGCTCTACTTGTTCCTTCGTATGTGATTTCGAGAGTTCGCCAAATGTCAAAAGCCGTTTCACACGTAGAAATCTGGTTGAACTCATTTTTGTCTAAAGCACAAAATAAGGCATTCATAGCCTTTGCATTTAAAGAAAACGATCTTTTCTCCAAATCCGATCATTCGTTCGTCAGTTTAGAGGGAAGTTGAAATCCATTTTCAATAATGTTCCATAAGTTTAAATTGAGAGAAATTAAGAAAACTCTCATTTGAGTTATCCAATATATGTAGTCCGAACCATTAAAGAACGGTGGACAAAAAACCGAAAAGCCCTCTTGAAAACCATTTAGAGCCATTTCTCATGGGTGTAAATCCGAAATAGAAAGAACGTGGCTCTGATACCAATTGTTAGGGATCGAGTGGCACTAAGAGAGGGGGTGAATTAGTGCAGCGGTAAGGAACGATAAATTTTCAGCGATTTGAACAAGTTTCGGAAACTTCGTATGGTAAAAACTTTATTTCGTATTATGAAAGGCGTATCGGTGGAATCATATAAGAAAAGCTCTAACTTAAAGATATTTGTAGAGATAAGAAGTAGAGCATCAAATTAAGTGGAAAGGGTTTGCAACAAAGTAAATAGCAAGAACGTAAATGCAAACCAGATTTTTATAGTGGTTCGATCATCCGAACTACGTTCACTCCCGATTCCTCTTACTTGAGACCATCGGCTTTCCACTAGCTATCCTTTTTCTAACGGGCGAAGATGAACTCCCTCACAGCACCTCTCCTTTTGATGGGCTTAGGAGATAACCCTTACAAGCACTATTACCCCTCTCTTGGACTAGAACACTCTTAAGACTTAGAGGGAAGATTTGACACACTTTCAAGAGAGTTTTCCCCTTCTTTTTTCAGTTCTAGACCCCCTTTAAACTCTGAATGAGTGGGATATTTATAGACCTTAAAGTGATTCAAATTTAGAGCCCAAACTTGGGCCAAAATTTGAACCATTTTGAATTTTCCTAAGACTAGCAAGATCTTGGGCGGTGCTACTCGCCATCCCATCGGTGCTAGTGGTGCCCGTGGTGTGGGGGCGGTGCTACCGTTGGTGCCCGTGGGTGCTGGGCAGTGCTACCGCTAGGGGTGATACTACCACCCAAGGTTTGGCCACTGGGCAGTATGACTGCCCAGCCTGGGCGGTACTACCGCCCAGGTCAATTCAGCACAGTGGTTTCGGCCGAAAACTCGACCGAAACTAGTCCCAATGAAGTCTGAATTGGCCCAAATTTGGTTTATAGGATTAACATCTAATCCTAAACCAAATTATATACTAACTAAAAATTTTAAAGATATTTTTTAAGCTATTTCAAAGTCCATAAGATATTACTTCTTTTAGTGAGCTTTCAGCGAACTTCCGGCGGTCTTCCGACGAATCCTCAGAAACTATTCTGTGGACTCCCGGCAAGCTCCCGGACTTCACGATGATCTTGGTGAGTTCCAACGAGCTTCATTGGCAAGCTCTGATCTTTCTTGTCAAGCTCCGTAAACTTTCGACAAATCTTTCGGTGAACTTCCGAAAACCCTTCGGCAAGCTCCCTACTCGTTCTCGGTCGGTTCCGGCAACACTCCCAACGAATCTTCAGGCTTTCGTCGAACTCTCGAACTCCCAACGATCCATCCCACTTGACTTCCGGTACTCTATTTTGCTTTACATCTTTATCTTCATCGTAGTTAATCCTGCACATAAACAAACAAACACTCTACTTCGATCTAGACAGTTATTACAACGCGAATTGACTTTCAGTTGCCCGGCATGTCATTGGTCGGCGCTTCATCCGATCCTTCGGCACGTCATCCTCTCTTGCGATCTGTTGCCCAATCGGCGGATGACCTCCGCAACCCCGATATCCTTGGCGCAACATGCATCTTGGCCTGATGCTCGACGTACAAAGCCTTTAGCCGATTGTCGACCGAACCTCCGGCTCGACATCCAAAATCCTAACGTGATCACCTCCGACATAACGTCAATTCCTCCAGCGTCAACTGTCTAATCCTGATCGATAGTAGACCTGCGTAACTCAAAATGCAGTTAGACCACAAATCACAATCAATTAGTTTCATCATCAAAATTCGAGATTCAATAGTAGATTGATGACTTCATGCATTATAATGAATATTTTATATATTTGCATGATGGTTTGATGATTCTCATATTATTGTGTTGAATGTTGCTTGGATTTGGGATAATCCAAGTGTTCTATCAATGGCATATTGATATGGGGAGTTTGGTTAAACTTCGAGGAGTTATGGTTAACTCCGTTAGTCATCAATTAGTTGTCATCATCAAAAAGGGAGAGATTGTTGAATCTCGGATTTTGATAATGAAATTAATTGATTGTGTTTTATGATTTAACTGTATTTTGAGTTACGTAGGTCTACTATCGATCAGGATTAGACAATTGATGCTGGAGGAATTGACGTTGCGTCAGAAGTGATCACGTCAGGATATTAGATATCGAGCCGAAGGTTCAGTCGACAATCGGTAGAAGGCTTCGGACGTCAGGCATCGAGCCAAGAAGTGTAGAGTTACACCAAGGATATCGAGGTTGCAGAGGTCAACTGCCAATTGGGCAACTAGCCGCAAGAGAGGATGATGCACCGAAGAATCAGAAGAAGCACCGACCAATGACATGCCAGGTAACTGAATGTCAATTCGCGTTGTAATAATTGTCTAGATCGAAGTAGAGTTTTGTTTGTGTGTGTGCAGGATTAACTACGATGACGATGAAGACATAAAGTGAAATAAAGTACCAAAACACAAGTGAGATGGATTGTTGGGAGTTTGAGAGTTCGACGGAAGTCCGAAGATTTGTTGGGAGTGCTGCCGGAACTGGTCGAGAATGAGTAGGGAGCTTGCCGAAGGGTTTTCGAAAGTTCGTTGAAAGGTTCATTGGGAGTTCACAGAGCTTACCAAGAAAGATTAGAGCTTGCCAAAGAAGTTCATTGGAACTCACCAAGATCATCGTGAAGCCCGGGAGCTTGCCAGGAGTCCGTAGAATAGTTTCCGAAGGTTTATCGAAAGACCGTCGGAAGCTCGTCGGAAGCTCGCCG
Organism: Musa beccarii; assembly: GCA_024322285.1. NCBI lineage: Eukaryota > Viridiplantae > Streptophyta > Magnoliopsida > Zingiberales > Musaceae > Musa > Musa beccarii. The sequence continues at coordinate 16,731,840 of CM044396.1, forward strand.
AAAGAAGTCTTGACTTGTCGGACTTTGTAATAGCTTAGGAAATATCTTTAATTTTACAATTAGCATGTTAATTTGGGTTAGGATTAAGTGATAATCTTATAACCCAAGTAGGGCCCATTAGGCCTTGTTTTGGATCGATTTGTGCCGAGCTTTTGGCCCAAACCAGCATGTTGAAAAGTGCTAGGCGATGGCACCGCCCAGGAATAGCAAGCTGGATGGTGGCACCGCCCAGCACTTGAGAGGGTGGACGGTGGCATCGCTGCCTTGGGCGGTGGAGCCACCCAGTGCAGTGTCAGTCTGACAATTGACAGATGGTGGCACCGCCACTGACAAGCAGTGGCACCGCCAGCACCGGGAACAACAAAAGAGATTCAAATTTGGGCTCCAAATTTAAATCCTTTAAATCCTCTTGGGGTCTATAAATACCCCAAGTGTTCCTACAAGAAAGTGAAAAAAGCATAATACTTTGAAAGCAAGAAAACTCTGCTCAAATCTCTCTAGAAAATCCTCCTTAGTTTTTCACTTGTATTCCACCGAAAGAAAGGGGAGAGTGCTTGTAAGAGTTATCTCCTAAGCCCGTCAAAAGGAGAGGTGCTATAAGGGAGTTCATCCTCGCCCGTTGGAAGAAAGATTACTAGTGGAAAAGCCGATGGCCTCAAGCGAAGAGGAATCGGGAGTGGATGTAGGTCGGATGACCGAACCACTATAAATCGGTTTACATTTACCTTCTTGCAACTTACTATATTGTAAACCATCTTCACTTTGCTGCCTTACTTACTCAACTTCCTCTTTATCTTCTTATGTATGCTTTCAAGTTAAAACGCAATCGAAACGATTTCAAATGAAACATTGATTTCTATCGTACGAAGTTTTCAAAATTAGTTTAAATCGTCAAAAGTTTATCGTGTTTTACCGCTGCACTAATTCACCCCCCCCCTCTTAGTGCCACTCGATCTCTAACATGAGTTACACAAGTCTACTATCGATCAGGATTAAATAGTTGACACTTGAGGAATTGACATTGCGTCGGGTGATCACGTCAGGATATTGGATGTCGAGCTGGAGGTTCGGTCGACAATCGATAGAAGGCTTCGAACGTCGGACATCGGGCTAAGAAGAGCATGTTGTACCAAGGATATCAAGGCTACGGAGGTCAACCGCCGATTAGGCAACAAAGCGCAAGAGAGGATGATGTGCCAAAGAATCAGACGAAGCGCTGACCAATGACGTGCCAGGCAACAGAATGTCAATTCACATTGTAATAATTGTCTAGATCGAAGTAGAGTTTTGTTTATGTGTGTGCAAGATTAACTACGATAACGATGAAGACGTAAAGTGAAACAAAGTGCCGGAAGATAAGTGTGATGGATCATTGGGAGTTTGAGAGTTCGACGGAAGTCCGAAGATTCGTTGGGAGTGCTACCGGAACTGGCCGAGAACGAGTAGGGAGCTTACCGAAGGGTTTTCGAAAGTTCGCCAGAAGGTTCATCGGAAGTTCGCGGAGCTTGCTAAGAAAGATCGGAGCTCTCCAAAGAAGTTCGTTGGAACTCGCCAAGATCATCGTGAAGTCCAAGAGTTTGCCGGGAGTCTGCAGAATGATTTCCAAGGGTTCATCGGAAGACTGCCAAAAGTTCGTTAGAAGCTCACCGGAAGAAGTCCTGACTTGTCAAACTTTGTAATAGCTTAGAAAATATCTTTAATTTCATATTTAGCATGTTAATTTGGGTTAGGATTAGGTGTTAATTCTATAACCCAAGTAGGGGCCAATTGGGCCCGATAACGGATTGGTTTGGGCTGAGTTTAAGGCCCAACCAGTGAGCTAGAAGTGCCCGAGCGATAGCATCGCCCAAGACTCGAGAGCCCAGGCGGTGGCACCGCCGGGCTAGGGCGGTGGCACCGCCCAATGCTCGAGAGCCCGGGTGGTGGCACCGCCAGGTTGGGCGGTGGTACCGTCGCTGGGTAACAAGCCCAAGTGGTGGCATCGCCCAGTACACTGTCAGTGTCTGACATTGACAAGTAGTGGCACCGCTAGCACTAGAAAAAATGAAAGTGATTCAAATTTGGGCTGAAAAGGTGTCTAGAACTGAGAAAGAAAAAGGGAAAACTCATGTCAAAATCTTCCCTCTAAGCTTTAAGTATGTTATAGTCCAAGAGAGGGGTGAGAGGCCTTGTAAGGGTTACCTCCTAAGTCCGTCAAAAGGAGAGGTGTTTTAAGGGAGTTCATCCTCGCCCGTTGGAAGGAGGATAGCTAGTAGAAAGCCGATAGCCTTAAGCGAAGAGGAATCGGGAGTGGCTGTAGGTCGGATGACCGAACCACTATAAAAACGATTTGTATTTATGTTCATGCATTTATCTTTTTTGCAAACCTTTACTTTGCTAAGTTCACTACCCTTATCTTCTTACGTACGCTTTCAACGCAATTGAAACGGTTTTAATCGAAATGTTATTTTTGTCGTACGAAGTTTTCAAAACTTGTTTAAAATCACCGAAAGTTTATCGTTCTTTACCACTGCACTAATTCACCCCCCCTCTTAGTGCCACTCGATCCCTAACAGGCACGTCATTTCGTAGGTCATTAGAGACCTAATAAGTTCTTCGAGAGGAAATATTTTAAGATCTTTGGCCTCTTGAATGGCCATAACTTTTGGATCCCAACTCTTTGGATGGGATCTTAAAATTTTAGTTACAAGTTCAAAATTAGAAAAACCTTTACCATGTACTTTGAGTCCATTGATAACATCTGTGAAACAGGTGTACATGTCTCAGATGGACTCACTTGGTTTCATTCAGAAAGGTTTGTAGGAATACACAAGAATGTTGATTTTGGACTCTTTCACTCGGTTAGTGCCTTCATGAGTGATCTCAAGAGTATGCCAAATATCAAAAGTCGATTCACAAATCGAAACATAATTAAATTCATTTTTGTCGAGTACGCAAAACAAGGCATTCATAGCCTTTGCGTTTAAAGCAAAAGTCTTCTTCTCTGATTCATTCTATTCACTCGTCGGAAGAGAAGATTTTTTAAATCATTTTTAATGATGCTCCAAAGCTCAAAATCCATGGAAATAAGAAAGATCCTCATATGAGTCTTCCAATACATGTAATCCGACCCATTAAATATAGGCGGACGTGTAATGGAGTGACCCTCTTGCATGCCAAAATAAACCATCTCTCTTGGGTTTTAAACCAAATATAAGAGTGAACCTCGTTCTGATACCAATTGTTATGATCGGAGAGGCACTAAGAGGAGGGGTGAATTAGTGCAGTGGATTAAAACTAGTAAGTTTGAAATCGATTTCGTAAATAGTTAGTTCGCATGGAGATTTTGATTCGATGAAAGATGACTTTGTTAAAATAGCACAAGAAAAGGTAATCAGGGAGATGAAGACTGAATGATTTGCAGCTAAGTAGAGAAATGATTCAGAAATTTAAACACTCACACATTCAAGGAATACCACGATGTATAGTAGTTCGATCAAATGACCTATATCCACTTTCGAAGCCTTCTTCGATGAGGCTCCCAACTTCCATTAGTAAGTCACATTGAAGGGGAAGGATCAAATACCCTTCTTACAACCTTTTTACAAGTGGTTCACACTCTTACATATTTTTGCAAAGAGAAGGAGGGAGGTGAACACTTAAGCTATCGAAAATAAGGCTTTGCTATAGCTTTTACTCAATTTCTAACTCTCAAAATGTTGCCCTCTCAGCTGAGAAAGGAGGGGCATTTATAAACCCTAAGAGGATTCAAATTTGGAGCCTAAATTTGAATCACTTTTGGTTTTCCCGTTACTGGCGGTGCCACCGCTTGTTAATGTCAGACACTGACAGTGTACTGGGCGGTGCCATCGCCCGGTACTAGGCGATGCCACCGCCCCAGCCAGGTGATGCCACCACCTGGGCTCTCGGGTCCTGGGCACCGCCCGGGCTCTTTAGCAAAACTGAATAAGCCTTAATTTCGGTTCAAATTAGTCCAATAAGGGCCCGGTTGGCCTCTACCAGGTTTAAAAAGGATTATTTCCTATCCTTACCCTAATTATGTGCTAACTACAAAATTGAAACATAATTCTAAGTAATTTAAACCGACATTCTTCAAGTCTTCTTCCGGCGAGCTTGCCGACGAACTTCCGGTGGACTTCCAACACTCCTTCGGATTTCTTCCGATGGACTCCCAGCAAGCTCTCGGATTCGGTGGCGAGTTCAATGAGTCTTTGGCAAGCTTCCGAACCTTCTAAGTGATCTCCGTGAACCTCCGACGATCTTTCCGGTGAACTTCCAAAACCTTCGGCAAGTCCCTGATTCTATCTCGGTTGGTTCCAGCAAGACTTTCGATGATCCTTCGGACTTCCGGTGAACTCTCAAACTCTCAGCGAACTTGACCTGAGTAAATTACTTTATGTTTTCATCCTATCGTAGTTAATCCTGCACACTTATCTCGATAATATAGATTAGAATAAATAATTCACTAATTGACTTCATCATCAAAATCCAAGATTCAACACAAATAAGAACTCTAAAAGAAAAATGAATAATTGCAAGTCCATAAAATGACTGCTTATTAAGTGTCGGGTGCATTACCAAGTCCCTGTAAGCTTTATGTGCGAACTTGTAAATCCAATCAACAACCAACATTATGCCAAACCATCATTCAACTTTGTGCCACCCAAGTGGTTCCAAGGGGTTGAGATGGTTGACATTTTATTTTGCATTGCAACATATAGAAAATAAGTCATGACATGCAAAAATTAGGTCATTTTGGAATAGTTTTACCCATTATAGTAAACGATTGCTTTACAACTCTATAAACTGTTCATGCTTATAATTTTCAAGTTAAAATATATAAAAATAAAATAAAACATGCTACCAAATAAATATACAAGTAAACAAAAGTGATTAATGGTCTATTGATAAAGATATTGCAAGCTTACAATAATCATTCGTTACACAGTATCGTGAGGCTAGGGTTCTGTTGGACTGTTGGGGTTAGACCGATACATGCGAAATGATTGTTATTGTCAACCTCCTCCTTCGTTGCTATGCATAGATGTTTCGATGGCGATAACGACAACAACAACCAATGGGAAGGAGGAGGTTGGTGACTTTTTTATTTCAATCGTAATGCAAGATAATTTGAGGGGAATCAAAGGACAATCTAGGCTCAAATGAACCAAATCAAATAGTTAGATTTAGTGGAATCAATATGATCTAATTCATCTAAAAAAACTCAGTTTAAGTCTAAAAAATTAAGTCAAACTAAGTCAAAAGATATTTATTATATTTTTATAATTTTATTGAGGATATTTTGATCAAAATTTTAAAAAAAGAAACGCCACTAATAAAAACCAAATATGGGAGCACCATATGGTGAATGTTCATTACTAGGGTTTTTTTTTTGGGGGTAAATTATCTTTCTTTTTTTTTCCAATACATGTGGCTATGGCTGTCTTGGTAAAATTAATAACACAAATATGCAATTATCGAACTTGGCAACCATAAGATATGTAAGAACAACATCCATCAAGTCGTGTGATTCGGGAGGCAGCACGGAGAAACAGAGTCCACGGGTTAATTGAACCGTACACGTTTGAGCCAGCCCAAATGTTTGGGCCGTGCTACAATTTTGGGCTGCTCTCCGTTGCGGCTCTGCCATTCCATAATACCAAAGGAGACCGTTAACCGGACATCTTTGTCCCAAATGGAAGAAGCATCGACGGCGGACGAAGGCCGTGGCGGACCGATGCCGGAGTACGAGCAGCAAAGGCTTTCCAGGATACGAGTAAACCGATTGAGGCTCGAAGCCCTTGGCATCCCGGTCATCGCTTCCTCCCTCTTCAGCCCTCCTCCTCCCTCGAAGCGCCATGAAAGGAGGGAGGAAGCGATGAAAGGAGCAGCCCGGGGAAGAGCCGTCGGCGACGAGGATGACGACGATTACTTACCCTCTGATGCTGATCAAGGCGATGGGAGAGAAGGCGGTGGGGAGAGTTCTTCCTTGGGCGAAGAGGAGGAGGAGGAACAAGCGGAAAAGAAGACTTCTTCTGTCTCGCGGGGAAAGGTGCACCCTTGATCTATCACGCTTTGATGTTAGCTTTTCTGGAATACCTATTAATGCGATCATTGTGAACGTCTAATCCACTTGCTTAAGGTTTATTCTGTAAGTACTTTCTATCTATGATGTTCACATTCTCAGCGATTTTAAAAAACTTCATAATGTTCACCATAATCCGTATGATGTTATCCTATGAACAAATATAGGAGCTTATAATTTCTCTTATCACAAAAAGTGGTGCTAAGAGAATTTAATTTAGTGGCTTGCTTGTGATCTTGCTTGTTGGGCATAGGATTTCAGTTAGAAAAGTAAAGCAGAAGTGAACCTCTGACATAGAAGAATATTGCATTCGGTACAAATCATGATATAGAAGAATAGTTCTGAAATTGTTGAAACTTCTTGTTGTTATACACTAGTCATGATTTAGCACATTGCACATCCTGATATCACGAACCAACTAATCCTACTACCACATATATGAACCAACTAAAGTTACAGACCCCATCGTTGCTTCCATATTGAGGATCTGGAATGCTCAATGTTCTTAGTAGCCATGCTTCCTCTGGTAGCTGTGGTTGATATATTGGCTCATAGCTTCCACCCTTCAGTTATTAGTTGTCTGCCTTGTGCATTGACAAATGTTTCTCTATTATTTACTATGAATTTCAACACTCTGTAGAAAAAAATGAACTGTACCTTTTTTCCCACGCTTATTCTCTGTAGTAAGTTATTTGTCATGTAGCTTTATGGAATTTGGTCATCTCTATCATTGTTGTTTTTTGTTTTAGGGAAAGAAAAGGAGTTCTTCAAAAGCAGCAGAAGTTATGAAAAAAGGTAAAACAGAACCTAACAATTTGACTGACAATGATACAGCCTTAAAGCAGGTATATGTTAAGAAAACTTTTATATGCCATTCATTAGTTGTATATAATTAATATATTTGAGGCTAGATTTGTTGCGAATGCTTTATTAGATTTCCATATGCAGGCAATTGCTCTTTCATTGGGAGAACACATGGATCCAAATGAAGCTGTTGGTGGGATTCCTCAAAATTCTGGCAGTAGTGTAGCTGATTTTGGTCCTTATAGGAAAGATAAATCCAGTACACATGGACCTGCCGGGAAAAGGAAGAGCAAGATTGTGGTATGTTATTCTGCATATACTGACAAACATTCTGGTAGCTCGAGTATCTTTATGATGCCATCTATATTTCCTTGTGTTGCAGAACAAGAGCAGAGTGCAACTAACTGAAGATGAAGTGGATGCTTACTTCTTTTCATTTGATGGTAGGTATTCTTCCATGATATGTTGCATGTTTGTGAATAAGGTTTTTGGTATTCATTAACATCCATCTGAAGTTTGCTTAAACTGGTCATATATTATTCAGACTCTTCTTTCTGTAGTGAGAATGTTGTATTAGTTCATACTTGCTCATAATGCTTGTTGTTTCTGTTGGTGCATCTATATTTGTTAGTACTCAGGCTTTAGAAAAATAGGTGTACTTTACATGACTGATTTTAGAATATAATGTTATACCTGTCGTGGCTTCTGAATTTTATATATGTGCTTGACTTTTTTTTTTTTAATTGAGTGAATTCCCTAGAAAAGCCCCACTTTTCCTAATAATACTAAATTCCCCATGATTTCCTGCCACTTTTTTACTGACATTATTTGGTTTTGCGTATTGTTATGTGTATTGGGTCTAGAATGGTTGGTTTAAATCGGTTTAACCAGGGTCACTTCAGAACACCATTCTGGTTTAATCTGTCTCAGCTTCACTGAAGCCTTCATATCGAACTTTAATCCTCATGGAACCATGGCAAGCACTAAACATCATGCATCGTTCTTTTCTTTGAACCTTAACCTTTCTTTGCTGAAAATTGAAAGCCAAAGTTCTTGAGACATATAAATGGAAGAGATGACAATTTTGAAGAATTAAGCATAGCTAATTTCTTGTTTACTTTATTATTGAAATAACCTCTTGATATATCTTTTTGACTAATTTTGAAGCACATGTTTGCAATTCCAGCTACTGATAAATTTGAATCATATGCTAAATTTGAATCATTACAATTTGATGACTATTTCAAGAAAAATGGCTATCCAAATTGGATTGTAATCAATCATAGATTTATCCATCATTTCAGACACATCTTTCCAATGCCAATTAGGTGCAGTAGAGGTCAGATGATTTCTATATTCCTGAGATCATGCCCTTTTGAGATTCTAAGACAGACTTTTGTTGAACATTTTATCAAGATCCTTGATATCCTAGCTTCCTAGGAAGTTTTATCATGAGTGATGGGATGAAGGTTATAACTCTATATCGGTAGGGCTTAATTTATTTTCCTCAATCAGCGATGTTTCTCTTCTTAACAAACAAAGGATTTCAAATTGATATAAAAACGAAGACATCCAGATGTCTTTTTGGTAAGCATTTTTCAATGAAAGCATCAACTCGAATTCAATTGGAAGAGTTGATGATGTCATTGCGCTTGGTTGATCAAGACAAAGTTGTGGAGGATTTTTGCCAAATGTATATATTATACATTTTTGCCTGTATTTTATTTTGTCTGGGTAATTTTTGGTTACTATTATCGTTATTGTTATTAGTTGTTCAGCTTGTGACTTTGACTAACCACAACTGGCGGAATTGCCTCATTCCTTCATTTTAGAGAAAATCTTAATTATTAGAGATAGAATTCAATGAGTGAAGCATGGAGAGAGTGATAGTTGGTTATCTGAAACAGTGCTTAACCTTATTGGCAGCAAGTTGGTTAACTATAGTTTCATTTAATTATAATTTTTTATTTTATGTTAATATCATTACTATTAATCTTAATTTGTTCTTTGATAAGGTTGGTTATGTGAGAAAGCATCCCACTTTAAGTTGGTAGGGCATGTAAAACCTGCACGCTTATTGAAATGGTTGACACATGCATGACATTGGAAAAAGATTAAAGATGGTTATTGAAGATCTCATCAGAAGTTGCAAGTATTTGTGCGATTAAATTTAATTGATGGATGACTTGTTTATGGTATTAATTATTGAATATTGTACTTTTAAATCATTCAAGAGATATGTCCTCTACCAGTTGAGGCTTCATTCTTGGCAGATTGAGATAATTCAGGAGAACCACATTTAAATGAGGTTACTTGTGTTGTCAGTAAAATCATTGTACTTTTAAATCAGTGTACTTAAAATCAGTGTAACTTAAAACCAAAGGTAAGATCTTCGCCCTATTAATTATTGAATATTGTTCTTTTGGATCATTTAAGAGATATGTACTCTACCATTTGACGCTTCGTGATTGACAGATTTAGATCATTCAGGAGAACCACATTTGAATGAGGATACTTGTGTCATCAGTCAATTACTTACATGAAATCAGTGTAACTTAAAACCAAAGGTAAGATCTTTACCCAGGAGGCTTCCACACACCTCTATAAGTATATTGACAAGTAGTTTAATGGAATAAGAGCAAAGCTAAAAAATAGGATGTATTTGGTAAAGGAAACAAAATTGGCATACTTTCAGCTATTAAGAGCTTTAAAAAAAAAAAAAACCATCGTAAAACTACCCATCTAGAGCTTTAAAAAACTTGAAAACTACCCACGATCATCCTAAAACTAATTTATAGGAGTTCTAGATCAATTAAAAGCAGTTTAGTAGGACTTTAGTAAAACTAATTTATAAGAGTTCTAGATCAATTAAGAGTGGTTTAATAGGGCTTTAGTTACACTATTCTTGAATGATGTTACATTGATCTTGTGCAATGAGCAAAATCAGTGTAATCTGGTTGGAAGATTAGTGTAACAATCTACAAAACCAGATCTAACCCTTTAGTTAAACCAGTCTGGACTTAAATTGGTTTTGAAAACTCTTTCCAAACTAGTCACAAACTGGCTTCAAACTGAGACTGTCCTGAATGGGATTTTCGGCAAGGAAAATTGAGGGGTACAGTATATGAGCATATATTTAAAGGGGCAAAAGGTCAGGCACTTTGTGGAAATTTTAGAATGGGAAGTACTCTCCAGAAAAACCAGAAAGTTGGGGCTTTTAGAGAATTCACCTTCGTCTTCATCTGTATCCATAATTTGATGACCAACATATGTAACTAAGAGTTTGCTACTTCTTTTTCTTACTGTGAGTTTACATGTTTTTATGTTTTAACATGCAGAAGTTGGTAAAGGTTACATCACGCAACAAGATCTACGGAAAATGGCCATTGCTCATGATTTTAGTTGGACAAAGAGTGAGATATTCAATATGATCCATTGCTTTGACGGTGATGGAGATGGAAAGGTACTATTTGAATTAATTTTCAACTAGATCATCTACATGATGAATGCATAAATCACTTGATTTTTTAAACTTTTGGATGAAATGAGGAAACATGGAACTGATAATGTCATTGATTGATCACCAATGTGCACTTAAGCATTTGGGTTTGCCATCTACGAAAAATCAAAGAACATCTGATTAAATTGCTGTAGGAGAGGGGCTTGCCACTGGATATAGGCTTGATTTGGTGAAATACTAAATGAAGGAACGGGGATTCTAAATAGCAAAATTTCTCCAAGTTGTTTTGTTTTATCACCATATATGTCGTGATTTGGCTGGTGTGCTAGCTTGACATGCCTAGCCTATCCTAAGAAAGGATTCGGTTGACTGCCATATCTCAGTTGACATTGTTTAAGATTCACAGGCCATTCATGGTCTCGACCTTGGCCCTGCCTGGGGGCGTATAGCATTTCATCTTGTGTATTAATGACTTTATTTCTTTGAGAATGTTATATTTATGAAGTCACTATGATCCTAGATATAAATGTCAGGATTTTGTAGACGTAATTGCTGTTGTGCAACAAGATGCGCAAGTTATGTTGGTTAAAACTAAATTCGATATGCCTTTCAGTTCACAAAATTTTTATCAAATGAGAACCTTTTCTTCATATGCTTGAATACTTATTGCTAAGGCACTTGGATTCCTGATCAAGTGACAATATAAAAGCTTATCCAGAATGTGCCATAAGCTGAACAAATTTTATGATGGAAGTTTTATCGTTTCCGACTGGCTTTTTACTTTGTGTTATAACATCTGCAAGTTAACTAATTACCTCTGTGGTCGTATGCTGATGATTCAATTTGTGGATTTTGCAGCTAAGTCTTAAGGACTTCCGAGCCATTGTGGGTCGATGCAGGATGATTAAAGATGCCGCACAACATTGACTTTGGCCAACACTTGTAATTAGCTAGACTAAGTAATTTGTCATGTATATCTTACTAAAGGGATCATTACTTTGCCAGGTCTTTTGTGTCAAAGACTTTTTTTTTCTTCTAGCTCGTTAAAAAATGTGCATTTGTGCAAAGTGGTGGATAGAAGAAAATGGAAGAAGGGAACATTTTTGGCCTTCCCTATTCTTTCAGTGTCTTAGGAGATCCTGGATGGCAAGTTGGGATCGGATCATCAGACGGCTTTCCCTTCTTGGCCTTCCCTATTCTTTCAGTGTCTTAGGAGATCCTAGATGGCAAGTTGGGATCATCAGACGGCTTAGATGACCTGTAATCTACTTGTTCATGCACTCTCTCTCTCTCATGACGTAAGAGAATCCAAGAAGGGAATATGAAAAATAAGAAACTCAATCAAAATGTTAATGATTATTATTATTTATTATTTATTTTTTTAATCTAAAATATTGATTTATCGATATGTGTGTGTGATGTAACATGAAAAACCTAACATTGTTGGAGGCCTATTTAACGATGGCCTGTGGTTTTCTATTGAGCACTGATGCATGCTGCTTCATCACCCTCCACCGTGACGACTATTAATTTGATGAACATTCACAAGAGGAGATGACTAGTCTACCGATCGTATTGAGGTATCTATCGATTGTATCGAGATTTTATTTTTTGCTCCTATGGATGCAGCATATCAACCATATATTCTTTTCTTCTGTTCAACCCAAGATAAAAAATAAAAAAAATTAAAGAATAGAAGGAAAATGTTCGGAAATTACAGTGCCTTCCTTTTAAATAAATACCCAGGCACTCGTCAGCCCAACGCTAGTATAGTTCCACAAAATCTTTTTGAGCATATGTTTCTTTGATTTAATTTCACAGCGAAAGTAAACAGATTTGAATTGTCACATCATATTCAATAAAGTAAACAGAGATTTCATATTCAATAAGGAAACGAACGACCCAAATCAATGACACATGTATTCAACCACTTGTTATTGTCACATCACATTGTCTGATTTAAACGTTGAAGTTTCATCAAAAAAAAAAGATGAGAAGCTTGACATGGCATTGACGTTTGCTCCTCACAACAAAGATTCAAAGTACAACACAAAAAAGACGCAAAGTACTGAAATCACACACTCAGTTATAGATGTTACACCAACTACGATGCGGACGAACAGTCATAGAACCCACCCATCAGGACCTTAGGCGAGCTAGCTCTCTGATAACTGATCCTAACACCAATCTACCAGTCAAATTGAAGCGAGTGCCCGACTGAGGGTACAGCTGATTGTTACTTCTTTAGCATGCACCCCAGAAAAATTCCAAGCAAAGCAATGATGACCACAAACAGGAATGAAAACCCTCCTTGCTGCTTGCTGACTTCTCGCCTCACCAGTTCCTGCATGCAACAACATCAAAGAATTGTTGTTTCTGAAAAGCCTGCAAAGTGCTGGGATTCTATTTACCCACCCCCCTCCATTCTAAAAGTGACTTGTTATACAATTCCCACATTCTGAAACATAGGAGGTAAACGACGTTGCGGTTTCCCAAAGTGTTGAATGTCTAAGTTCTTTATGCTCATAAGTTTTCCACGAAACACATTTCAGATGATGCTAATATATGATAATAATACTGGACTTACAAGTTACTATAATTACAAACAAATGAAAAGAACCTCTTTGTATGCTCTTTTATAAATTCAGGATTAGCCAGATGTTTTGTCAAATGTGTATGCTTGTTATAGTTGAACTTTGGCTGTTACCAAGCAAAACAAACAGAATATGTTATAACTAACAGGGGCTTACGCCAATTAGTTAATTATCTTAACCATTCAGTTATTAGAAACATAGTTGTGGCAAAGTCTGATTACAATCATAGGGCAGAAAGAGAGCAAAGATAACTCCGGCCATTCATTAGCAGCAAGGTCAGGACAAGAACCATCTGAATTTGTGGCAATACTACAGAATGACATTGGCCAATACTTAAAAATCACCAGGACATTGGGATCGACTTTCAAATGCATGTTTTTAACATGATTTCCAAAAGGTCAACTTGCAAAAGTGCACAGTTTTTTTTTTTTTTTGGGACACGCAGACACATATAAAATTATACTGCTAATACTGTCAAAATATATTTCAGATTATATTAGAAAATTGATTACAACCAGTTCACAGCCTTCTCAGGTCATAGTAGTGAAACCAGGTTTTACACAAGCTGAACCAGAGCAATTAAATATCCACAACTACTTGTGATTGCTTTTCTCTTTTTCTCTTTTTGCAAAAGAGAATATTAACTTTTATTAAGAAAAAAAGCGCAGACACCCATCTCCTCTCCTATCAGAGGAGATCAAAACCTCCAAGTCCTAAGGAAACACATCATACCAGAGTTCATTACAATGGTTCAACCTTCCAAAATTTGCTAACCATGTGCAACACAATTAACTTCTCTAAAAATGTGTGTTATCCTATATTCAGTGAAATGTAGCAGCAATCCAAAAATATCTGTTATCATTGCTATTCAACATAAACATGTGAAATGGAGGACATCAAGAACCTAATAACTTGATTTCTTTGTAATAGCCACTAGCCTTCGCAACTGGAATCAGTCAGCCGAAAAGACTTTAGCTGTGCATAAGGTGACAAACTATGCAACTATAAATAATAGGATGAGTGGCATATTGCAGCAGCAACTAAGGGTGACAAAACCTCGAGTTTGTAAAACTTGAAGTACCAAGCAAAATGGGTATTGCATAAACAGGAAGTAAAACTTGAAGGTGCACAGAAGGGTTCAGAATTTTCCATCTTAATGTTGTACAAACTTCTTAAAAGAACCCAAGTGGTCAAAATTATTTTTTTATCATTACTAACTCACACCATAATATATGTAGCATGCTACAGGATTTTATTTAACAGTATGAGACCTAGTCCTGTCACATCATTAGCCAGGCTAATGCTTACCAATTCTTGTCGAAGCTTATTGTTCTGCTGAATAGCAGCATTCTTCTCCTCAGTCAACCTTGAAATTAGAGTCAAATTCTGGAGGAGAAAAGGTCAAGTAAATTATTCTGTGAAATAGACTGATGTCCAAAATTTCTTGTAAAACATAAAAGCTGAGTGTTTAAATGCATGACCACAGACAAGCATCAGATGGGGACAGCAAACTGTAAAGCACAAACTTGAATCTGGCTGTTCATAAAGAAGAAATATTTTCAAAGTAAGAAATATTACAACAGTAGAGAGTAGAAAGACAATGGCCAACATTTATGCATTCAGATGAAATGTATAATTAGAAAAAGTACCACAGTCAGAGCTTCTCAGACTGGTTTGTCAGAAAAACCAAAAGATAAACTAACTTGTTTAAGTTAAGATAATTTGCTCCAGTGGTAGGGCCACTGTTGCAACTTATGCATAAATTGAAGTTAGGGTTACTTCATTAATTAGAAGGAATTAGTCTATGAAAAAAAAAATGATCCATGCAGATTTCAGTCATACATGACTCTATGATGTTTTCGCAGATTAGGATGTTGGCACACAACTTCTACCAAAGAATCCCTTTAAGCAGAAGACTATATCTGCCCTGGGAACATTAGCTTGACCATGTGAACCTAGAATCAAGTTAATAGTATGTTTCAACTTGACATGACATGACATGACTGCATATACTCCATTAGAATTTGGTTAACCAAAATTTCAAGTTATAAAGAAACTGAAAGCAATCTCCTCAAAGAAAATCATTATCTTCGATTTTTTATCAGCTGTTTTGACTGATACAATCTGAGGAGACTCATCTGTTGCCCTGCATCTGACACCAGGGATTTAGGACCGGCTCATTAGCATCTCTGTGCTCAAAGTTAACACTCCACAATGCATCATTTCCATGGAAAACATAAGTATGATGATGTTCTCATCTACTCTTCAGGAAGAAGATTGAGAAATAAGTACATAAATCAAATGATATGGGATTTATAATTGACGAGACAAATCTCAATTGGTTGGCAAACATTTTTTCAGTGCCCAGATCAATGGAAGGATTAGGGTTTGCATTGACCTCAGAGACCTGAATAATGTATTCCAAGGAAAATTTTCCTCTGTGATTGTTGAAGCCATGATAGACAATGCTTGAAGATAGGAACATGCCTTTCATGTTTTGCTTGTTTGGTTGCAAAACATAAAATATAATATCATGAATTATAATCTAAATATTACATGATAACCTATACGATAACATAATATAAAAGGAAGTAACAAGCATATACCACGAGAGAGTATGAAATAACTAATAGAAGCTGTAAAATACAATTTTTTTATAAATACAATAAACCATACCATGCCATAAGATCATATATAAAACAGTGAACCTCAGCATCAAAGTAAGGTAGCTCCATGGCAATCTAGGTGACTGGGGAACAAGTCACAGAAAAAACCTTTTGCTTGCAAGGATAAGGTTAATTAAATTGACCATCCCTAGACAACTTATAGATGGAAGCCATGTGCATTAGGTCATCCTTTTTAATAAGATCATAATATAGAAAACATATGGATTTAAAGATTTATGTAGTAGTCATGAATGTTGTTAAAAGCATGGTCTGCAATACCGAATAACACCGTCCGGTACGGGCAGTACATACCGGTCCGACAGGATACCGATACGCGGACCGCTCATTACCAGTCGATACAAATTTTTTTTTTAAATAAAAAAATCGTTTTTTTTGGTTTTTTTAATATGGACGTCGCCTCCTCGGGCAACATCGCCGAGGCTTGGGCGATGCCGCCGAGGCTCGGGAGACGTCGTCGAGGCGGCTTCGCAGGTGACATTGCCGAGGCGACGTTACCGAGAGAAGGCGACGTCTCCCAAGGCGACTTCGCACGAGCGACATTGTTTTTGTATTTTTTTAATAGAAAAAATTTTTTCTTTTTTTACTTCTCGCCTTGACGATGTCACCCGAGAAGGGAGGCGACGTCTCCCGAGGTGATGTCACCCGTTGACTTCTCGGGCTTCTCCCGAGGCGACATCGCTCGAGAAAAAAATAATATATAAATATATATATAATATTTATTTATATATATAATATTTATAATTATAAATATATATATCGAATGGTACACCGAAATGTACCGTTCTGTATACGGTACCGTACCATACCGGAGAAGTGTCGAAACTCCGATATGGTACGAAATTGCAGACATTGGTTAAAAGCACAATGTTCTCAAAGATGCCAACTTTCCGAAATGCCTAATGCGCTAGGCACTCACTGATATAAAGATTATAAAAAATATATTTACTCACTGATGAGCAAACTGCATCCTCAAGCAACATCCCCAAGTTGCTCGATCGAATGTTGTATCTATGACAAGCATAAGAGATGGAGATTAACCTCAAACGAATACAGTTGGATCATAATCATAGGAGAACAGGGAGTCGAAGATGGAATTAGGGCAACATCGCGACCGTAGGGATGCATAGAGAAAAAGTAAATTATATCAACTTACCTTAGAATGTGAATTGTTAGATGTTAAATTTAACAATCCACAGTTAAAATTACTAATCTGGCATTGGCATAGGGGTTGGTTCCCTTATTCATCTTGAAGCAGTTTAGGTAGTAAATGCTACAACACACGTATCATTTTTTTTAAAAAAATGCTGCATAAAATTAAAAGTTCTACTTTTCTTACTAAAATTTATATTGAAGTTATTAATAAGTATCAGACTTGCAGAAAGATATCTGACATACCGATACATATTTAATTATATCTGTTGGGATAGATTCAAAGATTGTGTATATTGTTTGGCTATTCCCTAACAGCTTAGGCTTTCGAGAGAGGTGATTGCCCAACTCATTATTTGATGAGGGTATCAGAATAAGCCAGGAGTAAAATCCTATTGAATTTTTTAAATTTAATCTTTCACTTAGTTGTTTATCCATTATTTGATGGGATTTTGAGCAAAGCATGTTTGCTTACACCAACATATAGCACTTGGATCCATGTATCAGGCCCATTGATCTTTCATCAGTCTCGCATGTGAGTGTAGATGTCAGGGGTGTAAATGTAATAGTGTCCTTCCCTAACAACTTACGTTTTTCGAAAATGTTTGCTCAAATGATTCTTTTGTTAGGAGTCTAGTTAACACTACTGGCAAACACATATAAACCATCTTTCAAGATGAAAGGTCCAACATCACATTATCCATTGCTTTAATTGTAAGTTCATCAAAATTCCAAAAGGAAAATAACAAACCCACCTCAGAAGATTTTCCTTGCTGAATATCTTCAGCATATGCTCTTGTCGCCTACGTTCATATTACAATCAAAATCCTCCATGTCAAAAGAGCATGCTAAAAGTAATCTGTGCATAAACAAATCATGTAAAATACTCACAGCAAGTAGCTCTGAGGCATACAAATTTCCATTTTCTGAAACAGAAGGCCTGGGTGACGAGTCCTCCTCAGATCCCTCAGGAACTGGTGAGGGTGGTTGAGGTGGTGACACATAGAGAACTCGCAACTTCACCTCATCCACCACATTCCCGGACTCCTTTGCAAACTAGAACAACAACGAATATATTAATCAATTTTCAAAAGGATTTGTATATAACACGTAACCACATGCAAAAGTTCGATATCAGATTGCTGGAGACAAGAAGTACCATTTCCTGCGTGATGTCTTTCACTGTAACACCTTGGTCGACAACGACACTCTGGAGAAGAAACTTGTCTTTGCATTGCATGTCCGGCGGAGCTTCACGCTGTGCTTGCATTGTGACTGAAGCAAATTGTTGCCTTTTCAGATACAAATTTTCTGTCAGATTACCTGAATCTACGCCAGAGACAAGATTAGCATACCAATAACATCGCATGTGGATCGGGGCTGAACGATCCCAGCATTGGGCCTGACACAGTACTTCTTCGGGCTCGTCGTCTTGACCTATCACACCAATCGAATTCTACAAATCAAAGGTTCAAACTTGACACGAAAAAGGCCATTTCAATTTTCTAGGGTTTCACGAAATGCAGAACGACGAATGAGAAAGAGAAAGAGGGACGACCTAAATCGATTACCTTGAACGCAACGTAATCATCGGACTTGTTGGTCAGCTGAATCGAGCACGAGATCTGCTTCTTCAGTTCGACTTCACCCATCAAATCACAAAAAATTCAAGGATCAGAAAAGAAACGCAACAATTTCTATAGGGAAAGAGGGAATCGGGCTTACAAGGGAATTTGAGCTCCACGGGATCGATTTCGAGCAACTCTCGGGGACTCATCTCGAAATCGCCTTCTCGCCCACTAGTGGCCGCAAAGAGGGAAGGGGAAAAGAGGAAGAAACGAAGAGGGCGAAGAATTATAGGAAAAGAAAGGCAAAAGGCGGAAAAGGAAGTCGAGATCTTCCGAGTTCGTGGCTGCGGAGTCGCCGATGAAGGCAAGGCGAACGTGGAAATAGGGAAAGGTCGGTTTCCATTTTTAACTCAACAGGGTCGAGCCAAGCCTAATTTTAATATAATTGGGCGTCTTATTTTATAAAATTAATGCAGAAGAATTTCTAGTGAAAGATTAAAAAAATATTAATGAACGAATTCTTAGAAAAAAAAATTGAACTTTGAACGTTTCTACTTTGAATTCTTAGAAAAATATTCTTCCTGGCAACATCCTTTCTATTTTATTTATTTATTTATCCTTCCATAGCGAAGTCATTGTTTTTCCACTCAAAACAATGGCTTTTGGACCGTCGATTTTGTAAGGTTTTATTGATCGATTCGGATTGAGATGATTCACTACTGGTTTAACATTTTAACTCTGCTTAGGAGACCGACAAAACGGTTGGTACAGTATACGGTAAGCTGCTGTCATAATATGGGTACCAAGAAGCCAAAAAAAAGTTCTCTTTTGCCGCTATTCTTCTTGTCCATCTCTTTATTCTTCGTCTTTTTCTTTCTTCTTGAATCGATATAAAAAAACATCATGTAAGTGTATTGATATTTTTGAAAAAAAAATTATTTATTTCATATTATACTTTCATGAAGACAATGTGTTATAACTCAGTTTACTGTTATATTGGTTTATTGATTTCAAAAATTATTTATTTAATTCTAATGATCTCATTGTAGGGAGGATGAAGTATTTTTAGTTCCTAATGATATTTATAGAAAAACATTAGGCATGACATTAAGTTTGTGTAAAGATCGTTTACCAAATAACTCAAAACTTTTTTCATAGATTTAAATGGCCTATTTTATTGTAATGAAGATGATAATAGTAGTGATGTCTTCGAAGATGAATTAGCTGAAAAAAATATTATAAGAAGAGGTTGAAGATGATATAAATAAGAACATTTATGATGTATTAAATGTTGTTAATCGATGAATTATTTTAATTAAGAATATGTATGATAATATTGAAGTCATTGCTGAATACGGTTGTAGTCAAAATGATGATATATTATTAAACATACTAATTCCTTTCGTTGAAGATAATGATTGTTTATATAATGATCTGTTTGTTGGTCATATGATATTTAAATCATATTAAAGTTATTATATAATATATATATATATATTATTTTAAACCAAAATAATATTTTTGTATAGATGTTTTTAGATAGGGTTGAATTTCAAAAATCATTCAAAGACTATCGTTCAATAAAAATTTAAGATTGAATATACTACAACTACAAGCTAAAAGCTAAAAGATAAAAAAGCAAAATATAAAATTTTCGATTACTAATGGATGATAGTATCTTTTAGAACCCTTGCGGATTCTAAGCTTGGGGTTGATCACTTTAGGGGATCGGTCTCATTGGAACTCTATAGGGGTTTGTTCCTCCAAATTGCTGCTCAAAGACTGCTAAAAAGATTATCTATTTATGATGAAAAGATGATGAATACATGGCTATTTATAGGGTTTCTAAACCCCAACTCCTAATAGAACTCCTTCTAACCAACTCCTACTTCTAATTAGGACTCATTCTCTAGTAGGACTTCTAATTCTAATAGGACTCTTTCTCTAATAAGACTCTCACTTCTAGTAGGACTCCTCTAAGAAGCAACCTAATCCTAACCTAGCCGGCCTCTTCACATCTTTAATAAGGGTCAGCTAGATAGGATTTACATGAATGCCCTTATCAATGAAACTAAATTAGGAATCTCAAAGCTAGAGTCCTAATGAATTAGGACTCTCATAATTAGAGTCTCAACAAATTAGGACTCTCCTGGCTAGAGTTCCAACAGATTAGGACTCTCCTGGCTAGAGTCCTAACATACTCGTCCTTTTCAAATCAACCTTGTTCTCGAGGCTGACGTTTCATAAATTTTAAGAATTTAATCTTCAAGTCATCATAGTTCTCTTAAGTGGCATCTTATACTGGTAGGTCCGACCATTGTATTAGCACCTCAATAGTGGGTCGTCGTCGTTGAGTCACGATCCGTCGATCAATAATGACACTCGGTTGGGCCTAGAGCTCTCCTTGGGTAATCATATTTGGTAGATGGTTTTGGGCTGTCTTGTTTTATCCAAACTTGGGCTTCAAACATGACACATGGAAGACTAGATGGATTCGGGAGTTGACGAGTATATCCAATCTGTATGCTACTACTATGATGCACTCCAAAATCTAGTAGGGGGGTTCATAGAACCGAGATGAAAGGTTCATAGATGCTCTAGTCTCTGGATCATTTTGCCATTCCCCCCTATTATCCTCAAGGAAGTCGTTGGTCGAAAGTGAAATGACCGAAAATTCAGCTTGCTCAGATAGCCGCGAAAGCGCATCTACAACAATATTCTCTTTCCCCTTTTCATAATCATATCCAAGAAGCTTTGTTACCCATTTTTGCTGCTCGGGGGAAGATATCTTTGTTCTAAGAAATATTTTAAGCTTTTATGGTCAATCTTGATTTGAAAGCATTGTCCGATTAAGTACTATCTCTATTTGGCCACCGCATGCACAATCGTGAGGGAGCATCTCCTTATCGTAAATAGTTATCTTGAGATGGGAAGGAGATAATGCCTTACTGATATAAGCGAGGGGGCGGCCATCTTGCATTAGTATAGCACTAATTCTAATTCCGAAGGCATCAGCTTTAATAATAAAAGTCTTGCCAAAGTCGGGTAATGCTAGTATGGGCGTTGTCGTTATTGCAGCTTTAAGTTCATCGAAGGTGGTGGTGGCTTTGTCCGATGACTAGAAAGCATCTTTTTTCAGTAAGGAAGTAAGGAGTGCACTAATCTTTCCATAGTGTTTTACGATCTTGCGGTAATAGCCTGTTAAACCGAGAAAGCTACGTAGCGATTTTATGTTCCTCGTGGTCGGCTAGTTCTGCATTGATTCAATTTTGGAGGGGTCCACTACCACACCTTCCTCCGATATGATATGCTCAAGATATTCCACCTTCTGTTGAAGAAAGTTGTACTTCGATTTTTTGACAAAACGAACATGTTCTCGTAAAATCATCAAAACAAGTCGTAAGTGCTGAAAATGACTTTCTAGAGAAGGGCTATAAATAAGGATGTCGTCGAAGAAAACTAGCATAAACTTACGAAGATAACTCCAGAAAATATCATTCATAAGGCTTTGGAAGGTGGAGGGAGCATTGGTGAAACCAAAGGGCATTACTAGAAATTCGTAGTGATCGTTGTGCGTTCGAAAGACGATTTTCGGTATGTCTTCTTCGCACACTCATATTTGATGATACCCGAATCGAATGCCCAGCTTTGTGAAGACTCGTGCTCCCTTTAATTCATTAAGTAATTCATCTACTACTGGAATAGGATACTTATCCTTGACGATCATGCCATTGAGAGCTCGGTAATCAATGCACATTCGCCATGTTCCGTCTTTCTTTCGTACAAGGAGCACTAGTGAAGAGTAGGGGCTGCAACTTAGCCGAATAACTCCTGTTTCGAGCATCTCTTTTACAATCTTTTTATTTCATTTTTCTGGAGATGTGGATGTCGATATGGTCGAGTATTTGTTGGAGGATTACCTAGAAGAATCAGAATATGATAATCATGCCTACGGGTAGAAGGTAGGCTGCTCGGATCGTTAAATATATCTGAAAATTCAGCAAGCAAGGGAAGTGCTAGTCATATGTGCCCTGCAAGCCAATCACATCAGTGATGGCACTTTTGACTTGATATGCACTTTTTTCTTTACGTATTATTAGGCGTTTTACCACTTTATCTTTCGTATTGTATATATTATGATGTCCTTAGATCTGTGCAATGGGAATCAGATTATGATGAGATCACGATAATGAGACCGATTCACCTTTAAACACAGACCCTAAATTATCCTGGTCATAGGTTACTCGAGAAGGACATCGAGATAACCGGATAGACTGGTGTGCTGTATACCCATTCATATGATGGAAGTGGCTAGTCTCATAGCTACTCGTGTGGGGACACTAAGGGTATAGTGCAGGTGCTCATTGGGGAATGAGTTCACTAATTGATCCGCCTACGGAATGCTGGATGGTTATTGATACCTCATATTAGACAGCGATTCCATAATTCCAATAGTGTATCTGGTCCTTAGACTTGAGACACCAAGGATGTCCTGTATGAGTACTCCACTCTTTGATACCAAACTTATAGGTTTGGAAAGTTCCAAATCTAGTATAGTCGGTTATTGGGAATGGTAGCCAACCTTACAAGGGCTATTGAGTATTAATAGAGGATCATCCACTCTCGGTATCATAAGAGGAATATCCCATGTATTCTTGCTCAAATAAATCCTTGGCCAAGGATTGAGAGAGAAAGAGTTTTTTGGGAGAATCCGATAAGAGCAAGACTCGAGGAGAGACCGTATGGGCCTGACAGCACCATGCCCAATATAGGGTCTCTGAGATATTAGATGGATGAGGGACTATAGATACATGGTAACTGAGGACAGATAGGTCCAAAGGATTAGATTCCCCTGTATCGTCTGGGGGCTGCAACGTAGTGGCCTAGTACGTCTGCAGTCGATGAGTTAGGTGAATTATTATAGAGATAATAATTCACTAAGTCAGAAGGAATTATGACAAGTATGACTCACGGCCAGCTCGATATTGGGCCTAGAAGGTCACACACATATGGTAGGTGTTGCGACGAGTAGAGGTTCGGATATGAGATATCCGTTGGAGCCCCTAACTTATTTGATATCCATTAAGCCCCTGAATTATTGGATCTTCAGATGAGATCCAATAATTGCTAATAAGAGATTATTGGGTAGAGACCCACTAATCCAAGAGGCTTGGGTAATTGGATAGAGATCCAATACCCAACAAGGCAAGATTCTTTAGGGTTTACAAGGGACCTCTATAAATAGGAGGGAACCAAAGCTGTATAGGCTGGGGGTTTCTTTTGGTAGCCACCTTTTATTCTCCTCTCCCCAGAGAGGTGCATCGTCGTAGTTCCTGTCGTGTAGATACCGCTAGAGAGGAGGACGCTTGACTTCCTTCATCCTTCCTACAGATCTGTAGGGATTCAGGGATATACAATCTCTCTAGGTATTTTCTTTTACATATGCAGTTTTCGTGGATTTGTTTCGACGCACCAATCTTCGCACGATGACAGAACCTTTCTATGGGAAATCTGGGGTGTTTTATTTTTGTTCTTCCACTATGCATGAGATGTCGCTCCCCAAAAGGATTTTCCAATAGTGGTATCAGAGCCAGGTTGTTCATGCAAAGATCAGATCTTAAATTGTGTGTTGTGATTTAGAACAGCTTTTGTCACCAAAATCGTTGGTGCAAAAGGCGAGAAAGGGTAGGAATTGTTGCTGCCCTTACTGCGCTCGCACAGCAGCCGCAAGGCTGCTTGCAATAGAAGCGGTGGCGGCTGCGGGCAAGGTGCCCATATACAGGCTACAAGTGGCAGGTAGCCGACGGCCTGCCCACAAGGGCAGGCAGCGCTTGGCACGACGACCTGCTTGCAAGGGTGGGTGGCACGTCGGCCTGCCCACAAGGACGGGCGACGCCCTCGAGGCCCCTGCGGGTTGCCTGCCCACATGGGTGGGCAGTAGCGTCGCTCGAAGGTGAGCCGCCCGCAGGGGAGGGCGGCGCTTGCAGTGGCACTCGCCCGCATAGGGGCGCTGGGCCGCTGCGGGCATGGGCGACACTTCCCCTTAGTGCCACCGTCGGCGGGGTGGCGGCGGTTGCAACCGCAACGCAGCAGCAAGAAAAATAGAGGAATTAGGGCTTTTGTGCAAAAGATTATTTTGCCCTTGAGAATTTATGAAATTCCAATTTTATCTCCTTTGGCCGAATGACCAAAATACCCCTCAGAATTTAAAATTTTTTTGAATATCCCTATTTTCAAAAAATATATATGTTAATTAAATAGTTTAATTAACTATTATTATTTATCTAGTAGTCCTATAAAATAACATATACATGTGATGTATGATGTGGGTAGATGATCATGGACTTGTGATATGATGTGTGTATATGTGATTATTATTATTGGGGCTTGCGAGCCTCTATTTTTCTCGTTTATTATCGGGCCTGCGTGCCTGTAATTATGTTGTAATTACATGAGGAGGCGCAGCAGTAGCAGGACCCACGAGGCCAAGACAGATGATCCAACGCATGGAGATACGTTGAGATACTAACGGAATCAACGAAGCGAGAAGGACAATCATAGGATATGGAGATACGCCTAAGCACACATAGATCTTGATGTGAGTGATTGGGCCCACTAGCTCGGGCCTGATCACATTAGGATATGATCCATGATCATCTAGTGTGATTGCTCATGTGATTTGTGATTGGTTATACACCTATTAGATATATATATATGTATTTATTTATTTATTTACATGTGATGTAGATATATATATTAAATATGTATGTGTGTGACACATTATGTTAGGAGACCAAATCAAAAATCCTCTCTATTAATAATATTAAGTCAGTAAACGTGAGGCAATTAGATCAACCCACGTGGCCTTCCATCGTTATAGGTAGGAACCAATTCCCGGTGTAGGTTGAGTTGCTCGAGTCCTTCGAAACTCACCTATATCGCGTTTCGCTATCTTATCTACGACATAGAGATGTCACCGGTGACCTGAGGACATAGTATGCTTGGTCGAGTCCCTCGAGAGTATATCACCGAATCAGACTTATCTTGTAACGATGGTGATGACTTAACCGAACATCATGGTTGGTTGAGTCCCTTGAGGCCATGGTGGTTCGGAGGCTGAACAAGGCGGGAATCACAAGGAGTTGTAATTGGTAAGAGTTGCATACCTTTACGGGCTTAACGTGATTGGTCGAGTCCCTCAAGGTTACGTTAATATGCTGATTGGATCCTGATCCCCACTAGAGATCCGCCGGGGGTCTCTGGTTCACATACCGGAGGGTGTTGTGTGTCTCACGAAAAATTAGTGGGAATATATTAAGATAGAAGTCCTTATCTTAACTATTTAATTTTTACAAAGTTTGCATGTTATTTATTTCTACTATATCTTTAATTTTAGAAAAATATCGCTTTCAAATCCTTTACATAGCATACTTGATGCCAACCGCCTCACTAGTCCAAATTATACAGATTGACTTTGCAATCTGAGAATCGTTCTCACGGTGGAGAAAATCATGTATGTCCTTGATACAGTGATCCCTACGCCCAACGAAGGGGCAAGCGAGGATGAGATCGCTCGTTATGTAAAGTACATAGATGATTCCGCTCTTGCTCAGTGTTACATGTTGGCCTCTATGACTACTGAGTTACAGAGATAACATAAAAATATGGATGCTAATTTCATACTCCTGCATCTCCGCAAACTGTTTGAGGATTAAGGAAGAACTCAACGATATGAGATATCAAAGAGTCTTTTCGTGCTAGGATGATTGAGGGGACATCGGTTTAGAACCATGTCCTTAAGATGATTGAGTGGATCGAGAAACTCACAGGTCTAGGAATGGTCCTAGAGAATAACTTGTATATGGATCTTATGCTTCAGTCCCTACTAGATTCCTTTTCTCAGTTCATAATGAATTTTAATATAAACAAACTTGAGGTGACCCTCCCAAAGCTCCTCAATATGTTGAAAGAAGTAGAGAGCACCATCAAGAAAGAGAAACCGATTCTCTTTGCTGGTGAGACGAGAAAGAAAAAGAAGGCTGAGAAGACCCTTAAGAAGGGCAAGGACAAAGGCAAAATGGGTAAGGCAAAGGTTGCTAAGAAAGACCCAACAAAGAACAAAGACCAGTGCTTCCACTGTGGCAAAGATGGGCACTAGAAGAGAAACTGCAAAGAGTACCTTGCAGAGAGGGCGAAATAGAAGCTTAGAGAAGCTTCAGGTACATTCATGATCAATCTCCATTTGTCAGATTCTTATGATAACACATGGGTATTAGATACCTGGAGTGCTTATCATATCTACAATTCGTTGCAGGTTCTGGCAGGACCTAGGAGATTGAACAGAGGCGAGATGGACCTTAAGATGGGTAATGGAGCAAAGGTTGCTGCAGTGGCTATTGGCAAGGTTACCTTACATCTGCCTGGTGGAGCTATTATTGCATTAGATGCATATTATTATGTTCCTTCTATTATCAAAAATATTATTTCCATTTCATGTTTGATAGTTAATGGATATAAATTAGTTTTTGAGAACAATGGTTGTTCAATAATATTAGATGATGAGATTATCATGAGAGGAACATTGCATAATGGTTTATTTATGCTAGATACAGCTCCACATATCATAAGTGTAAGTGAATCTAAGAGGAAACGAGAAGAGGTGAACAATATATATCTTTGGCATTGTAGGCTAGGTCACATCGACAAGGGAAGGATTCAAAAGTTACTAAAGAATGGATATCTAGATCCATTTGACTACGAGTCATATGCGACATGTGATCTTGCCTTCGGAGAAAGATGACCAACTCTCCATTTAGTGGAAATGGAGAGAGAGACACTGAGTTGTTGGAACTCATACATAGTGATGTATGCGGTCCCATGTCGACTCATGGCATAGGTGGTTACTCTTACTTCATTACTTTCACTGATGATTTCTTAAGATACAAACATGTGTACTTGATGAAGTACAAGTCTAAGGCTTTTGAGAAATTCAGAGAATATAAAATTGAAGTGAAAAACCAGACAGGAAAGAGTATTAAAACCCTTCGATTAGATCAAGGAGGTGAGTACTTGAGTATAGAGTTCACCCAGTTTCTCAAAGACCATGGGATTTTATCCCAATGGACACCTCCTTATACACCATAGCTTAATGGTGTATCAAAAAGGAGGAATCGCATACTATTAGACATGGTACATTCCATGATGTGTTTCGTCGACCTACCCATCTCATTTTAGGGATATGCCCTAGAGATTGTAGCTTACCTTCTGAATAGAATTCCAACTAAGTCAGTGATGTCTACTCCATATGAGATATGGAATGGGAAGAAGCTCGATCTTAAGGTTGTTAAAATTTGGGGCTGCCCTACCCACGTCAAGAGACACAACCCCAATAAGTTGAAATCCAGGACGGAACGATGCAAGTTCATGAGATACCCCAAGGAAACTTGTGGGTATTATTTCTATCATCTTGAAGACCAAAAGGTCTTTGTAGCTAAGAGAGCAGTGTTCCTTGAAAAGGAACACATTCTTGGTGGAGACAATGGGAGCATGATAGAGTTGAGCGAGGTTGGAGAACCTAGCTCAAGCACCATTCCACAGCCAGAGTCTGTTCAGATACCTAGCACACAAGTTCTAACTTTACATAGATCCGATAGAGTATCTCATCCTCTTGAGAGATATGTGGGACTTATCAGAGGAAAGGATGTTGAGGATATTGATCCTCAGACCTACAAGGAGATTATTATGAGCATAGACTCTATGAAATGACAAGAAGCTATGAATTCAGAAATGGATTCTATATACTTCAACAAGGTTTTGAGCTTAGTTGATGCACCCGAGGGTATTGTACCCATTGGCTGCAAGTGGATCTTCAAAAAGAAGATTGGAGTAGATGGAAAGATAGAGACCTATAAAGCAAGGCTAGTAGCTAAGGGGTATCATCAGAGGTAAGTATTGACTATGACGAAACTTTCTCACCTATAGCCATGCCAAAATCCATTCGAATTCTATTGGCTATTGCAACACACTATGATTATGAGATCTGGCAGATGGACATCAAAACCGTATTCCTCAATGGCAACCTCGAGGAGGAAGTGTATATGATACAGCCTAAGGGATTCGTGTCTAGGGATAACCCAGATAAGGTGTGCAGGTTGCTTAAGTCCATTTATGGACTGAAGCAAGTTTCTCGAAGTTAGAACATATGATTTGATGAGGCGATCAAATCTTATAATTTCGTTAAGAATGAAGTGTTAGGATCGGAGAGGCACTGAGCGGGGGGGTGAATTAGTGTCATGGATTAAAACTCGTAAGTTTGAAATCGATTTCGTAAATAGCTAGTTCGTATGAAAATTTCGATTCGACGAAAGATGACTTAGTTGAAGTTGCTTAAGTAAAGGAGATGAAAAACTGAACGATTTACAGCTAAGTAAAGAAATGATTCAGAAATTTAAACATTCACACATTCAAGAATGCCATGATGTATAGTGGTTCGGTCAAGTGACCTACATCCACTTTCGAAGCCATCTTCGATGAGGCTCTCAACTTCCACTAGCAAATCTTTTTAAAGGGGAAGGACCAAATACCCCTCTTACAACCCTTTAATAAGAAGTTCACACTCTTACAGATTTTTTAAAGAGAAAGAGGGAGGTGAACACTAGCTATTGAAAATAAGACTTTGCCAAAATTTTTGCTCAATTTCTAACTCTCAAAAGGGTGTCCTTTCTACTGGGAAAGGAGGGGTATTTATAGACCCCAAGAGGATTCAAATTTGAGCTCTAAATTTGAATTTTGTTTGGGTTTCCCGGTGCTAGCGGTGCCACTGCTTGTCAGTGGCGGTGCCACCGCTTGTCAATTATTAGAATAGGGCGGTTCCACCGCCCAAGGCAGTAGTGCCACCACCGCATTGCCAGCTCTTGGGTGGTGCCACCGCCAAAGATGTCTTTGTTCTGGGTGGTGGCACGCCAAACATTTTCAGACATTGGTTTGGGCCTTAAACTCAGCCCAAACCGATCTAAAACAAGGCCCAATGGGCCCCTACTTGGGGTTATAGGATTAACACCTAATCCTAACCCAAGTTACATGCTAACTACGAAATTGAAACATAATTCTAAGTGATTTAAACTGACATTCTTCAAGTCTACTTCCGACGAGATTCCGATGGACTTCCGACACTCCTTTGGATTTCTTCCGGTGGACTCCCAACATGCTCTCGGATTTTGTGGCGAGCTCAACGAGTCTTTAGTAAGCTTCCGAACCTTCTCAGTAATCTCCGTGAACCTCTGACGATCTTGTGGCGAACTTTCGAAACCTTCAGCAAGTCCTTGATTCGATCTCGGTTAGTTTCGATAACATTTCCGACGATCCTTCGGATGTCCGGTGAACTCTCGAACTCCCAACAAACTTGACCTCGGTAAATCGCTTTATGTTTTTATCCCATCATAGTTAATTCTGCACACTTATCTCAACAATATAGATTAGAACAAATAATTCACCAATTGACTTCATCATCAAAATCTGAGATTCAACACGAAGATGTGCCTTTTGTGTATAGGAAGGTAAGTGGGAGCACTATCACCTTTTTGGTATTATATGTGGATGACATCCTGATCATTGGAAATGATGTAGGAATGCTCTCCATAGTAAAAACTTAGATATCTAGGCACTTCTCTATGAAGGACTTAGGGGAAGCATCCTGCATATTGGGGATACAAATCTATAGAGATAGATCCAAGAGGATGCTTGGCTTGTTCCAGTCTAAGTACATAGACACCATTGTCAAAAGGTTTGGCATAGAAAATTTTAAGAGAGATCTCATACCAATGAGACATGGAATATCACTTTCTAGAAGTATGTCCCCAAAGACTCCTGAAGAAAGGGTACACATGGATATGATACCATATGCCTCAGCGATAGGATCTATCATGTATGCTATGCTATATACTAGGCTTGATATAGCGCATGCTCTGAGTATCATAAGCAGATATCAAGCAGATCTAGGCTTGGAGCACTGGAAAGTAGTAAAATGTATCCTTAAGTACTTGAGAAGGACTAAGGATCTTTTACTAGTATATGGAGGTAGTAGCCTCAAGGTTGAGGGCTACACGGACTCGAGCTTCTAATCCGATGTCAATGATAGCAAGCCTAATTCAGGGTATGTGTTCATTCTGAATGGAGGAACAGTATGCTGGAAGAGTTCCAAGCAAGACACTACTGCTGACTCAACCATAGAGGTGGAATACATTATTGCGGCAGAGGAAACAAAGGAGGGAGTTTGGATGAAGAAGTTCATCACAGATCTAGGAGTCGTCCCGAGCAGCAAGGAGCCGATTCCCATAAATTATGATAAATACAGGGCGATTACTCAAATAAGGGAACCCGGGTCTCATCAGAAGTATTCTGAGGAGGTTCTAGCTTATTAGAGAGATCATGACCTGAAGAGATGTAGTAGTGGAAAGAGTTCCATCCGAAGATAACATTGCAGATCCGCTGACAAAGTCATTGACTCAGATTGTCTTTAAGCATCACAGAGATCTGATGGGGATCAGACATATTAGTGATTGACTTTAGGTCAAGTGAGAATTGCTAGTCATATATGCCCTGCAAGCCATTCACATGAGTGATGGCACTTGTGACTTGATATGCACTTTTTCTCTTTACCTATTATTAGGTGTTTTATCACTTTATCTTGTATGTTGCATATATTGTGATGTCCTTAGATCTGTGCAATGAGAATCGGATCGTGATGAGATCATGATAATGAGACCGATTCACCTTTAAACACAGACCCTAAATTATCCTAGTTATAGGTTACTCAAGAAGAACATGGAGATAACCGAATAGACTGGTGTGGTATATACCCATCCATATGATGGAGGTGGCTGGTCTCATAGCTACTCGTGTGGGGATACTAAGGGTATTGTGTAGGTGCTCATTAGGGAATGAGTTCACTGATTGATCTGCCTACGGAATACTGGATGGTTATTGATACCTCACGTCAGACAACGATTCCATAGTTCTAGTAGTGTATCTGGTTCTTAGACTTGAGACACTAAGGATGTCCTGTATGAGTACTCCACTCTTTGATACCAGACTTATAGGTTTGGAAAGTTTCAGATCTAGTACAATCAATTATTGGGAGTGGTAACTAACCTTACAAGGGCTATTGAGTGTCAATAGAGGATCATCTGCTCTCGGTATTATAAGAGTAATATCCCATGTATTCTTACTCGAACAAATCCTAGGCCAAGGTTATTTGGATTAAGAGAGAGAGAGAGAGTTCTCAAGGTGAATCCGACAAGAGCAAGACTCGAGAAAAGACTGTATAGGCCTAATAGCACCATGCCCGATATAGGGTCTCTGGGATATTAGATGGATGAAAGACTATAGATACATGATAACTGAGGATAGATAGGTCTAAAGGATTGGATTCCCTTGTATCGTCTGGGGGCTACGACGTAGTGGCCTAGTACATCCGTAGTCGATGAGTTGGTTGAATTATTATAGAAATAATAATTCACTAAGTCAGAAGGAGTTCTAACAAGTATGACTCACGGCCAGCTTAATATTAGGCCTAGAGGGTCACACACATATGGTAGGAGTTGCGATGAGTAGAGGTTCGGATATGAGATATCCGCTGGAGCCCCTAACTTATTGGATATCCATTAAGCCCCTGAATTATTGGATCTTCAGATGAGATCCAATAATTGCTAATTAGAGATTATTGGATAGAGACCCACTAATCCAAGAGGCTTGGGTAATTGGATGGAGATCTAATACCCGACAGGGCAAGATCCATTAGGGTTTACAAGGGGCCTCTATAAATAGGAGGGAACCAAAGCTCTATAGGCTAGAGGTTTCTTTTAGTAGCCACCTTCTATTCTTCTCTTTCCAGAGAGGTGCATCATCGCAGTCTCTACCGTGTGGATACCGCTAGAGAGGAGGACGCTTGACCTCCTTCATCCTTCCTACAGATATATAGAAATTTAGGGATATATGATCTCCCTATATATTTTCTTTTACGCATGCAGTTTTCACGGATTTGTTTTGATGTATCGATCTTCGCACGACGATGGAACCTTTCTATGGGAAATCTGGGGTATTTTATTTTTGTTCTTCCGTTGCGCATGAGATGTCGCTCCCTAGAAGGATTTCCCAACAGGATTGGATCTTCAAATTCGGTTGGCTCTCCCTTAGATTGCTATTCAAGTTGTACCAAAAAGCCATTGCATACTTTGTGCAAAATTCTCTCCATTCATTGTGTGCAAATTATCATTACGTCGCCCCCACATTTCCCGTGCAGTATCACCTATTTTCCCTTATTGTAAAATTTCATAATTAATTTCAAAAAATTTCAAGAAACATCACCTAATGTCATCAGCCATTTGATGCTGCTGAGCAAAGCCTCATAATCATTAAGAGGGAGGAGGAAGAAATCTGCAATTATTGCTTGGTCTTGTGGTGATAGTTTCACTCACGGGCACCTACGATCACACTTCAAAACTCGTCCGTCGACGACCTTAACATCAAACCTGTTGCAATTCTTGATAGGTAAGGTCATCCGAATAGCAACCTTACTGTTCATAAAATTATTAGTGCTCCTGGTGTCAATAAGAACGGTGATCGATTGTTGCTTTATAAGTCCTCCCACTTTCATTGTTTGCGGGTTCGCAAAATCGGTAAGGGCATGCATCGTAATATCAACTGGCTACTGTTTTTCATCCGCTTCCTCTTCCTCATGTTCCTGGACCTCCTTCTCGTCCATGTCTTCAAGAGGTTCAATCAATAGGAGATGGCCCCTTTTGCAGCGATGATCGTGGTTTCACGGCTCGTCGCAATGCTAACAAAGACCCTTTGTTGATCGGTCATGTAGTTCTTCTCTTGTCAATTTTTTTGGTAGCAAAGGATGGCTGAGAGTAGAAGGAGATTTATATGCTACAGGCTTAGGAGAGGTTCTCATCCTCCAAGCAT
Organism: Musa beccarii; assembly: GCA_024322285.1. Lineage (NCBI taxonomy): Eukaryota > Viridiplantae > Streptophyta > Magnoliopsida > Zingiberales > Musaceae > Musa > Musa beccarii. The sequence continues at coordinate 16,765,154 of CM044396.1, forward strand.
CTTGGTTGAGTCGTTCTTCTTGTATTCGGGTGAAAGAAATTACAGCCATCATGGTACGGGGCTACCACACCTTAACCTCCCCTTTTATCTCTGGCTTGAGTCCTTCGATGAATGTTCTAACAATTGATAGATAGTCCAATCATGAGCAAGGTAGGATAGCTTCTTAAACATGGTTTGGTACTCTTGAATCGTAGAGGTTTATCGAATCTTTGTGAGTTGGCCGTCGATATTTTCATACTCCGTAGGTCCAAAATGGTTCAGCAATGCGTTCTTAAATTGATTCCATGTCAGAGCCCCATGATTGTATTCCAGCCAATTGTACCATTGAATAACATCTCCTTCAAGGTGGATGACAATAATTTCCACTATAGCATTATCCGACGTTCGGTAGTAACAAAAGTAACGTTCGACGCGCGAAATCCACCCCGCCGAGTCTCCTTCTTCCCATCGTGGGAAGTCCACCCTCATGCATGGCTGAAATATGTCTGAGGGTTATTCCTCCTTCTCTAGAAGCCTCTCTAAACTCTTTCCTCACTGAGATTTGGTTGGACTCGGTGGTTGTCCAATTCTGAATTCTGCAAACAAAGCGCGTAATTTATCCTCCAAGCATGATTCAAGTTGCGATTCAATTCGAGATTTTTATGCTTCAAATTTGGTATCAATTGGATCTTAAGAAGCAATAGCATATGCTTGGAGATCAGAGATGTCCTTGTCTTTTTTCTGTTGACGGGTTAATGGCATGAGGTGGTGGAAGGTTCGGATAATAGATTAGTGATAGAAGGGTTCGGCTGTAATGGTTTACTATTTTGGGCTATGATTTTTGACACTGTTAGGATTATGAAAATAGGTTATGATAGCTGCATCTTAAGGCTAGAGAGATGCCCTAAAGATATCTTGGTTGGTAGCAGTAAGGTGACTAGGGTTTGGTAGGTTACGGAGAAGAAAAAAGGACAAAGGTGCAGCACCAGATTTTTGGCCAAAAAAATTTCAGTAGCAAATATGTAATTTTTTTTCGAAAATTTTCAATAAAGATTCAAGTAAAACTTAAAGGGAATCTACTAGTAAGGGAGAGGTAATATTGTTAAAAATTTCGTAGAAAGAAACACCAGTAAGAGGTTCAGCAAAATTGAGGATCACGGAAAGGTACTACAGTAGATTTTTATGTCTAAAGTGCAGTAGTTTGGACGTAAAAGATAAGTGATTTATATTAAGAATTTTTCAACAAAACCAAAGGAAAAACTATTGTTAGGAAGTGTCAAAGCCGTCATAAAAGTTTTGCAAAGATTTGAATAGAAAAAACATAGTAGCAAGAGCAAAAAGACAATGCTATGGGGTTAGAATTCTGTAGTGCACCTTTCATTGTAGAGATGAAAACTTTGCGATAAAAAGTTTATGCAGCAATATAAGCATGAATTTTTTGGATTTTTTGAATAAGGATAACTAAATTATAGTAGCAATAAGGTAGAAAATCCGAACCTAATGCAATTCACGGGGAGATCAAAGGATGATCTTTGATGGTGGAGATGATGGTGAAATTTGGTGATGATCTTCTAAGCAATTGTGGGAATTGCTTTGGGCGGTTGTGGAGAGCTGGTGGATGGCTATGGAAGGGCAACGAGATATTAAGAGTGCTGCTCTGATACCAAGTATTAGAACCCTTGTGGATTCTAAGCTTGGGGTTGATCTCTTTAGGGGATCGGCCTCCTTGGAACTCTATAGGGGTTTCTTCCTCTAAGTTGCTGCTCAAAGGCTGCTAAAAAGATGATCTATTCATGATGAAAAGAGGATGAATATATGGCTATTTATAGGGCTTCTAAACCCCAACTCCTAATAGGACTTCTACTCAAGATTCCTACTTCTAACCAACTCCTACTTCTAATTAGGATTCCTTCTCTAGTAGGACTCCTAATTCTAATAAGACTCTTTCTCTAATAGGACTCTCACTTCTAATAGGACTTCTTCTCTAAGAAGCAACATAATCCTAACTTAGCCGGCCTCTTCATCTCTTTAATAGGGGACTTTTCTAGCTAGAGTCCCAACGGATTAGGACTCTCCTGGCTAGAGTCCTAATAGATTAGGACTCTCATGACTAACAGTATCTCATGATGGAATCGATAGTTTTCAAATTACCAAGTTTCATAAAGAGTATGATTGTAATTTGCCAGGATTGAATAAGGATAATAAGGAATGCAATAGTTCTTTTATTGTAGATCAAATCAAAGATCAAGTTACCACAAATACTAATTATATTCCAAAAATGATTATTATTGATATTCAAAAAAGATTTGGGGTTATTTCATATAAGAAGGCATATTTTGCATGGGAGATTATACTTAATGAGGTTTATGGTGACTTTGACCATTTATATATTGATATAATTTTATTTTTAAAGGAGTTAAAACTGCATAATTATGAGACTTATGTTCAAATAATAGTTTCATAAAAAATTTACTTCAAATAATATTTTGGGCTTTCAAAGCTTGCCTTAAAAGTTTCAAATTATACATGCAACTTATTTGTGATATCTACATCTATTATGCAAATATCTTGATGTTTTGATAATGGCTATAGCTATTAATGGTTGTAATAGATTATTTCTAATTGTATTGGTTATGACAAAGATTTGAGTGTAGAGATTCACGAGAGTAGTTCTTGTATCAATTGAGAAAATATCTTATGAGATTCAAAATTTTAACTATTATCAATGATCAAAATCTAGTAATTCTTTCAGTTGTGAAAGAGATCTTTCTAATAGAATATCATGATTATTACATGATTCATCTATTTAAAAATTTTATTAGCAATGTGTGAGATAGAGAGGTTACAAATCTATTTTGGGCTACTGCTAAATCCATTACTATATACAAACTTACTGAATGCATGCAAAAGTAAAAAAAAAAAATCACATACAAAGTTTCATATGGATATCTGAAATTGAGTGAAGAAATATGCTTATGCATATTTTCTTAACTGTCGTAATACAATGCTCACCACAAATGCATCAGAAAGTATGAATTCATTACTAAAGCATGTTCATAACTTATCTATTATTTCTATGATTAAAATAACTAGAAGGAAGGTTGTAAAATAGTTCTACATCAATAGCTGAAAAGTTAAATTCAACTTTGATAAGTATCATTGACGATGCCAAGGTGAAGGACAAGAGTCATTATTACAATATCTTTCCTCATGCTCAAACTAAATTATAAGTGTAGACATCATGCGAGGCAATTATAGTAGATTTGGAGAAAAGAAGGTCTTCATGTTGATGTTTTGACATTTTGGAAATTCCATATTCTCAACCGCTATAGGGAATAGGAATGATAATTAATATTTCTTTTATGTAAATTAATATAAAGTTGATATCGACAAAAAAATATAATAATAAAATATTTCTTACAAATAGCAAATAATATTGGATATGAGGAGAGTATGATCATATCATATTACCTCCGAGAAGCATGGTACAGGTTAGTTCAAGAAAGAAAAAAAGAATTGAATCAACATATAATGTTAAAAAAAAATAAGTGCTCAAATACTAATAATTTGGACATAGTCATCGATTATATAAATTTCCACCAGTATCATAAGAGGGAAATGACATTTAGATAGGAATTGTAGTAGCTTATTAAAGATTGAATTGTAATTTCAAATAGGCTTAGTGAAAACTTATTTTAAGTGACCTATATATTTATAATTTAATATGTTTTAATTTATTCTAATTGTTTGATTGTTCAAAGTTGATACAAGTTAGATTGGATGTGTAGTATCAGTAGATTTACTATTTATAATACATACTCTATTTTACATGTTGAAAAATTTTAATAAATTTGAGATTTACTTTTGGGGTTAAGTCCTCTAGTCTAAATATTTACAAGATATTTTTGACTAATTTACAAGCTAAATGTTAAAAAAACATTGCATGAATCCATGATATTTCTATGAAACTATGGAAAAAAAAGATAAAATAAAAAATGGCACAAAATTCACAAGCTGAATTATTCATAAAAATATCAAAAAATTTCTAAAATAGAAAACTAGTGACAAGTAAATCCGTTCGATCAAACTAGTGATAAGAAAAATAGAAAACTTCATTCAATCAGACTTGTACTAAAAATGTGTTTAACTTAAAAACGTTCATGAGCAAGTAAATCAGTTTGTAATATGAATGAAAAGTATAAAGTAAATATAAATCGATTTTATAGTGATTCGATCATTCCGACCTACGTCCACTCTCTATTCCTCTTTCGTCAAGACCATCGGCTTTCACTATCGATCTTCTTTCAATGGGCAAAAATCAACTACTCTTACAACTCTTTCTCCTTTTTATAAGCTTAGGAGAAAACTTTTACACCTCTCTTTTACAAGGATTCTCTCACACTCTCTTGGAATTGTCTCTAAGTTTTAGGAGGAAGGACTCTACACTTTAAAAGGGTTTACAACCTTAAAATACAAAAATTTTGTTCTACTTTCTTGCTTTTCTAAGTAGGAATAGCTGGGATATTTATAGACCCCAAATAGCTTAAAAAATGGAACCAAAATTTCAAATACCTTGAGATTTCGGGGTGCTAGCAGTACCACCGCTTGTGTTGGATAGTACCATCGCATGTAGCATTGACACTTGGCGGTACCACTTCATAGTCTGGTGGTCCCACCATCCAGTCTGATGATCCCACCTATTAGTTATTGGTGCCATACAAGCCAATCACATGAGTGATGACACTTGTAACATGCTACGTCAATCTCTTTGCTTATGATTACTAGTATTTTCTCACATTATCTAGATGTATATTGTGATGTCCTTGGATCTATGCAATGGAAATCAGATCGTGATGAGATCATGATAATGAGACCGATTCGTCTTTAAACACAGACCCTAAATAACCTCGATTATAGGTTGCACAAGAAGAACATCAAGATAACCAGACAAACTGTGTGTTATATACTTATCCATATGATAGAGATGGCTAGTCTCATAGTTACTCGTGTGGGAATATTGAAGATACAATGCAGGTGCTCATTGGAGATTGAGTTCACTGATTGATTCGCTTATGGAATGCTAGATGGTTAATGATACCTAATGTGAGATAGCAATTCCATAGTCCCAGTTGTGTGTTTGGTCCTTAGACTTGAGACACCGAAGATGCCTTATATAAGTACTTCATTCTTTGATGTCGGACTTATAGGTTTAAAAGTTTCAGATCTGGTATAGTTGTTTCTCGGGAATGATAGCCAACCTTACGAAGGCAATTAAGTGTCAATAAAGGATCATCCACTCTTAGCATCATAAGAGGAATATCTCATGTGTTCTTGCTTGGACAAATCCATAACTAGGGTCATTCGGATTGAGAGAGAAAGAGTTCTTCAGGAGAATCCGATTAGAGCAAGACTCAAGTGGAAACCGTATGGGCCTAACAGCACTATGCCCGATATACAGTCTTTATAATATTAGATGGATGAGGGACTATAGGCACACGATAACTGAGGATAGATAGGTCCAAAGGATTTGATTCCTCTACATCGTCTTAGGACTACGACGTAGTAGCCTAGTATGTTCGCTATCGATGAGTCGGGTGAATTATTATAGAGATAATAATTCATTAAGTCAGAAGAAGTTCTGACAGATGACTCATGACCAACTCGATATTGGGCATAGAGGGTCATATACATATAATAGGTGTTGCAACAGTAGAAGTTCAGATATGAGATATCCATCGGAGCCCCTATCTTATTGGATATCCAATAAGCCTTTAAATTATTGGATCAAATGGATGATATCCAATAAGCGCTAATAAGAGATTATTAAATAGAGACCCACTAATCTAAGAGGCTTGGATAATTAGATAGAGATCTAGTACTCAATAGGGCAAGATCCATTAGGGTTAAGTTGATAGAGGGCCTCTATAAATAGGAGAGAACCAAAGGCCTATAGGCTAGGGTTTTCTTGGTTGCCACCTCCTATTCTTCTCTCCTCTTGAGGAGCATTTTCGCAACCCTTGTCAAGTAGATTACCACTAGAGAGAAGGACGCTTGACCTCTTTTATCCTCTCCCACGAATCTGTAGGAATTCAAGGATATATGATCTCCCTAGATACTATCTTTCTTATATATAGTTTTTGATTTCGTGGGTTTTTGCGCACCGATGTTCATACGATAACGAAACTTTTTTTGTAGAAATCTAGGATTTTATTTTCTATTCTTCCACGTTGTATGTGATGTCACCCCTAGATTTCCCAATACCACTACCTGACAGTCTAGGAGACTATCTTAGAGATCAAGCCTTTGGTAGTTCCACAGACTGGTCTAGCGGTGCTTGACCCAACTTGACCCAACTTTTGGGTTAATAAATGAGCCTCCCAATAGGCCCAAATCAGCCTCAACTTAAGCTTAATTGGCTCCTAATTAAGTTCGTCTAATTACATTCAAAACTAACTCAATTAGAACTCTAAACTACTTTGATTTAGACAAATGATTACAAAACATGAATCACATATTATCCAGCATGTCATTGGTTCATCCAACGCTTCATCCGAACCTTTGACACATCATCATTTCCTTCGGTGTATTGTCTAATCGGCATGTTGACTTCTCGTAACATCTGATTTCCTTAGCACAATATCCGATCCTTTTGGCCCGATGCCTGAACTCATGGCACAAAGTCCTTCTGCCAACACATCGACTAATCTTCTGACATGTTCCACTCTAACCCAATAATTGATTCTTCCAACTTTAATCAAATTGTCTTTCCATAATCAAAGCATTATTCAAACACTGATTAGATCATAACTTAATCAATTAATTTTATCATTAAAATCCGTGATTTAATAATCTCTCATTTTTTTTATGATGATAATCAATTGATGATAGAGTTTAAACTAAACTCCTCCTATCAATATACCATTTTGAAATAAAGTATCAAGGTACATAATTTTAAAACATCAAAGTGCATCATATTAGTTACAAGTGCCCTACAAGCCAATCACGTGAGTGATGACACTTGTAATATGCTGCGTCAATCTCTTTACTTATGATTACTGATATTTTCTCACATTTTGTGCACCTATGAATGAGATCCAATAAGAGTTAATAAGAGATTATTGGGTAGAGACCCACTAATCTAAAAGGCTTTAGTAATTGGATGAAGATCTAGTACCCAATAGGGCAGGATCCATTAGTGATAAGTTAATATGGGGCCTTTATAAATAGGAGGGAACCAAAGGCCCATAGGCTAAGGTCTTGTTGGTTGCTACCTCCTAGTCTCCTCTTCCCTCGAGGAGCATCTTTGTAGACCCTGTTGTGTGAATCACCGCCAGAGAGGAGGACGCTTGACCTCCTTCATCCTCTCTCATGGATCTGTAGAAATTCAGGGATATACGATCTTCCTATGTAGTATTTTTCTTATATGTAGTTTTCAATTTTGTGGGTTTTGGTGCACCGATCTTTACACGACAACAAAACCTTTTCATGAAAATCTAGGATTTTGTTTTCTGTTCTTCCATTATGTGTATGATGTCGCCCCTAGATTTCCCAACACCACCACCTGATACAGTCTAGGACACTGTGTCTTAGAGACAGCCTCTAGCGGTTCCATCGTCTAGTCTGGTGGTGCCACCGCTTGACCCAACTTTTGGGTCACTAAATGGGCCTCCCAATAGTCCCAAATTAGCCCCAACTTAGGCTCAATTGGCCCTCTAATTGAGTAGGCTTAATTATATTCAAAACCAACTCAATTAGAACTCTAAACTACTTTGATCTAGATAAATGATTACAAAGCATGGATCACATATTGTCCCATATGTCATTGGTTTATCCAGCACTTCATCGAAACCTTCAACATATCATCTTTTCCTTCGGCGTATTGCTCAATCGGCATGTTGACTTCCCACAACATCCGATTTCCTTAGCACAATATCCGATCCTTGTGACCCGATGCCCGAACTCATGACACGAAGTCATTCTACTAGCATGTCAACTAATCTTCTGATACGTTCCACTCCAGCCCAACAATTGATTCTTCCTATTTTAATCAAATTATCTTTCTATGATCGAATCTAGTCTTGCACCACTCAAATGTTGATTAGATCATAACTTCATTAATTGATTTCATCATCAAAATTCAAGATTCAACAATCTCCCCCTTTTTGATGATGATAACCAATTGATGATGAAGTTTAAACTAAACTACCCCTATCAATATGCCATTTTAAAATAAAGCATTAAGGTACATAATTTTAAAATATCAAAGTACATCATGTTAGTTATGCTGGGAAATCGAGAGATTCGATATCTCATGCATAGTGGAAAATAAAAACAAGATCGGATTTCTCATAGTTACGTACTTGGCCATTGTCCGACGATTGGTATGCAAAAATCACAAATTTGAAAACTCCGTATGTATCATGTCAGAAGTGTTACTTGGGGAGATCATATATCCCCGAAAATTCTAGATCCGATGAAGAGGATGAAGGAGCACTAGAGTACTCCTCTCTAGCGGTAATCCATACAACGGATACAACAATGACACTCCTAAGATTACCACGGGATCTCTCTCCATATGCACCATAAGACTGTCAGAGCCAAGGAGGAGGAGAGGAGACTAAGAAGAATAGGAGGATGACTACCAAGAGCTCTCAACTTATGAACCAAGAGGTTCCTCCTATTTATAGAGATGGAGGAAGCTTATCCTTAATAGATCCTATTCATACTGGATCTCTATCTAGTTAGATCTAAGTGGATCTTATCCACAGGATCCAATTTGATCTCATCTAATTGAATCTTATCCAAGAATTTAATTGGATCTCATCCAATTACCTAATTGGATCTCATCCATGGGATCCAAACTAGGGGCTTCACAGATATCTCATATTCGCACCTCTACTCGTCGCAATATCCACCTTATGTGTATGACTCTCTAGGCCCAATACTGAGTTGGCCATGAGTCGCTCCCATCAGAACTCCTTCTGACTTAGAACACCTTCTGATATAGTGAATTATTATCTCTATAATAATTGACTCAACTCATCGACTATGAACGTACTAGGCCACTACGCCATAGTCCCTAGACGATACAGGGGGATCTAATCTATCAGACCTGTATATCCTCAATTACGATGTATCTATAGTCCCTCATTCATCTAATATACCAGAGACCGTATATTGGGCATGGTAAAGTTAGGCCCATATAAAATTATTGAAAAATCCTATGGGGCGACATCTCATGCGTAGCGGAAGAATAAAAAACAAAACCATAGATTTCCTATAGAAAAGTTTCATCGTCGTGCGAAGATTGGTGCATCAAAACAAATCCACGAAAATTACATATATAAAAGAAAATACCTAGGGAGATCGTATATCCTTGAATCCTTACAGATCTATAGGAGAGGATGAAGAAGGTCAAGCGTCCTCCTCTCTAGCGGTATCCATACGATAGAGACTGCAATGATACACCTTTTTAGGGAGAGGAGAACAAGAGGTGGCTACCAAAAGAACCCTCAGCCTATAGAGCTTTGGTTCCCTCCTATTTATAGAGGCCTCTTGTAAACCCTAATGGATCTTACCCTGTTGGGTATTGGATCTCCATTCAATTACCCAAGTCTCTTGGATTAGTGGTTCTCTACCCAATAATCTCTTATTAGCAATTATTAGATTTCATCTTAGGATCCAATAATTCAGAGGCTTAATGGATATCCAATAAGATAGGGGCTCCAGCGGATATCTCATATCCGAACCTCAACGCGTCGCAACACCTAACATATGTATGTGACCCTCTAGGCCCAATATCGAGCTGACCATGAGTCATACTTGTCAGAACTCCTTCTGACTTAGTGAATTATTATCTCTATAATAATTCACCCAACTCATCGAATGCGGACATACTATGCCACTACGCCACAACCCCCAAACAATACAGGGGAATCTAATCATTTAGACCTATTTATCCTCAGTTACCATGTATCTATAGTCCCTTATCCAACTAATATCCCAGAGACCCTATATTAGGTATGGTGCTGTCAGGCCTATACGGTCTCTCCTCGAGTCTTACTCTTATCGGATTCTCCCGGAGAACTCTTTCTCTCTCAATCCGAATAACCTTGGCCAAGGATTTGTTCGAGCAAGAATATATGAGATATTCCTCTTATGATACCGAGAGCGGATGATCCTCTATTGACACTCAATAGCTCTCGTAAGGTTGGCAACCTCTCCCAATAACTGGTTGTACTAGAGTTGGAACTTTTTAAACCTATAAGTTCGGTATCAAAGAGTGGAGTACTCATACAGGACATCCTTGGTGTCTCAAGTCTAAGGACTAATTACACTATTGGGACTACGAAATTGTTGTCTGACGTGAGGTATCAATAACCATCCAGCATTCCGTAAGCGGATCAATCAGTGAACTCATTCCCCAATGAGCATCTGCACTGTACCCTTAGTGTTATCACACGAGTAGCTATGAGACCAGCCACCTCCATTATATGGATGGGTATATAGCACACTAGTCTATCCGATTGTCTCGATGTCCCTCTCGAGTAACCTGTGACTAGGATTATTTAGGGTCTGTATTTAAATATGAATTGGTCTCATTATTGTGATCTCATCATGATTCTTTTCCCATTGCACAGATCCAAGGACATCACAATATATGCAACACACAAGATAAAGTGATAAAATACCTAATAATATGCAAAGAGAAAGAATGCATTTCAAGTCACAAGTGCCATCACTCGTGTGATTGGCTTGTATGGCACATATGACTAGTAATCTCCCACTTAACCTAAAGCCAATCACTAATATGTCTGAACCCCATCAGACTTCTGTGACGCTCAAAGACAATTTGAGTCAATGGCTTTGTCAGTGGATCTGCAATGTTATCTTCGGATGGAACTCTTTCCACTACTACATCTTTTCAGGCCACGATCTTTCTAATAAGCTAGAACATTCTCAGAACACTTCTGATGAAACCTGGGTTCCCTTATTTGAGTAATCACCCCGTAGTTATCGTAATATAAAGAAATCAGATCCTCACTACTTGACATGACTCCAAAATCTATGATGAACTTCTTCATCTGGATTCCCTCCTTTGTTGCCTCTGTCGCAGCAATGTATTTCGCCTTTGTGATCGAGTCAGTAATAGTGTCTTGCTTGGAACTCTTCTAGTATACTGCTCTTCTATTCAGGATGAACATATACCTTGAATTAGACTTGCTATCATTAATATCGGACTGGAAGCTCGAGTCCGTGTAGCCCTCAACCCTGAGGCTACTGCCTTCATATAGTAGTAAAAGATCCTTAGTCCTTCTCAAGTACTTAAGGATATATTTTACTATTTTTCAGTGCTCCAAGCCTGGATCTGCCTGATATCTACTCGTGACACTCAGAGCATGCGCTATATCAGGCTTGGTACATAGCATAGCATACATGATAGATCCTATCGTGCTGAGGCATATGGTATCATATCCATGGGTGCCCTTTCTTTAGGAGTCTTTGGAGACATACTCGTAGAAAGTGATATTCCATGTCTCATTAGAATGAGACCTCTCTTGAAATTTTTCATACCAAACCTTTTGACAATGGTGCCTATGTACCTAGACTGGGACAAGCCAAGCATCATCTTGGATCTATCTCTATAGATCTATATCTCCAATACGTAGGATGCTTCCCCTAAGTCCTTCATGGAGAAGTGCCTAGATAGCCAAGCCTTTATTTTGGAGAGTATTCCTACATCATTCCCAATGATCAGAATGTCATCCATATATAATACCAAAAAGGTGATAGTGCTCCCACTTACCTTCCTGTACATACAAGGCTTATCTTCGTTCTTAATGAAGTCATAAGATCTGATCGCCTTATGAAATCTTATGTTCCAACTTTGGGAAGTTTGCTTCAGTCTATAAATGGACCTAAGCAACCTGCACACCTTATCTGGGTTATCTCTGGACATGAATCCCTCAGGCTATATCATATACACCTCCTCCTCGAGGTTACTATTGAGGAATGTGATTTTGACGTCCATCTGCCAGATCTCATAATCATTGTGTACTGTAATAGCCAATAGAATTTGAATAGATTTTAGAATGGCTATAAGTGAGAAAGTTTTGTCATAGTCAACACCTTGCCTTTGACGATACCCCTTAGCCACTAGCCTTACTTTATAGGTCTGTATCTTTCTATCTACTCTGATCTTCTTTTTGAAGATCCACTTGCAGCCAATAGGTATAATACCTCGTGTGCATCAACTAGGTTCCAAACCTTGTTGGACTACATGAAATCCATTTCTGAATTTATGGCTTCTTGTCATTTCTCGGAGTCTATGCTCATAATAGCCTCCTCGTAGGTCTGAGAATTAATATCCTCAGCATCCTCTCCTCTAATGTGTCCCACATATCTCTCAGGAGGATAGGATACTCTACCGGACCTACGTAAAGTTGGAACTTGTGTGCTAGGTACCTGAACAGATTTTGACTGTGGAATGGTGCTTGAGCTAGGTTCTCCAACCTCGCTCAACTTTATCATGCTCCCACTATCTCCACCAAGAATGTGTTCCTTCTCAAGGAACACTGCTCTCTTGGTTATAAAGACCTTTTGGTCCTCAGGGTGATAGAAATAATACCCACAAGTTTCATTGGGGTATCCCACGAACTTGCACCGTTCCGTCCTAGATTCTAATTTGTTAGGGTTGTGTCTCTTGACGCAGGCAAGGCAGCTCCAAATCTTAATAACCTTAAGATCGGGCTTCTTCCCATTCCATATCTCATATAGAGTAGACATTATTGATTTAGTTAGAATTCAGTTCAGAAGGTAAGCTGCGGTCTCTAGGGCATATCTCCAGAATGAGATAGGTAGGTCGGCGAAACTCATCATGGAATGCACCATATCTAACAGTGTGTGATTCCTCCTTTCTGATACACCATTAAGCTGTGGTGTATAAGGAGGTGTCCATTGGGATAAAATCTAATGGTCTTTGAGGAACTGGGTGAACTCTATACTCAAGTACTCACCTCCTCGAACTGATCGAAGGATTTTAATACTCTTTCCTATCTGGTTCTCCACATCATTCTTATATTCTCTGAATTTCTCAAAAGCCTTAGACTTGTACTTCATCAAGTACACATGTCCATATCTTGAGAAATCATCAGTGAAAGTAATGAAGTAGGAATAACCACCTATAACATGAGTCGACATTGGACCACATACATCACTATGTATAAGTTCTAGTAACTCAGTGGCTCTCTCTCCAATTCTACTAAATGGAGAGTTGGTCATCTTTCCCCGAAGGCAAGGTTCACAAGTCACATATGACTTATAGTCAAATGGATCTAGATATTCATTCTTCAGTAACTTTTGAATTATTCTCTCATAGATGTGATCTAGCTTACAATACCACATATATGTATTATTCACCTTTTCTTGTTTCCTCTTAGACTCACTTACACTCATGATATATGGATCTATATCTAGCATAAATAAACCATTATGTAATGTTCCTCTCGTGATGATCTCATCATCTAATATTATTAAACAACCATTTTTCTCAAAAACTAATTTATATCCATTAACTGTCAAACATGAAATGGAAATAATATTTTTGATAATAGAAGGAACATAATAGCATGCATCTAATACAATAATAGCCCCACCAAGCAGATGTAAGGTGACCTTTCCAATAGCCACTATAGCAACCTTTGCTCCATTGCTGATCTTAAAGTCAATCTCGCCTTTATTCAATCTCCTAGGTTTTGCCAGAACCTGCAACGAATTGCAGATATGATAAACACTCCTGGTATCCAATACCCATGTGTTATCATAAGATTCTGATAGATGGAGACTGATCATGAATGTACCTGAAGCTTCTCCAAACTTCTGTTTTGCCCTCTCTATAAGGTACTTTTTGTAGTTCCTCTTCCAATGCCCATCTTTGCCATAGTGGAAGCACTGGCCTTTGTCCTTTGTTAAGTCTTTTTTAGTAACCTTTGCCTTACCCATTTTACCCTTGCTCTTGCCCTTCTTGAGGGATTTCACAGCCTTCCTTTTCTTTCTAGTCTCACCAGCATAGAGAACTGGCTTCTCTTTCTTGATGATGCTCTCTGCTTGTCTCAACATATTGGGGAGCTTTGGGAGGGTCAACTCAAGTTTGTTCATATTAAAATTCATTATGAACTGAAAAAAGGAATCTGGTAGGGACTGAAGTACAAGATCCACACACAGGTTATCCTCTAGGACCATTCCTAGACTTGTGAGTTTCTCGATCTACTCAATCATCTTAAGAACATGGTTCAAAACCGATGTCCCCTCAGTCATCCTAGTACGGAAAAGACTCTTTGATATCTCATATCGCTGAGTTCTTTCCTGTTCCTCAAACAGTTTGCAGAGATGCAAGAGTATGGAATTAGCATCCATATTTTCATACTATCTCTGTAACTCAGTAGTCATAGAGGCCAACATATAACACTGAGCAAAAGTGGAATCATCTATGTACTTCACATAACGAGCGATCTCATCCTCGCTTACCCTTTCGTCGGGCGTAGGGATCATTGTATCAAGGACATATGTGATTTTCTCTGTCGTGAGAACGATTCTCAAATTGCGAAGCCAATCCATATAATTTGGACCAATGAGTCGGTTGGCATCAAGTATGCCACGTTAAGGATTTGAAAGTGATATTTTTCTGAAATTAAAGATATAGCAGAAATAAATAACATGCATACTTTGTAAAAATTAAATAGTAAAGATAAGGACTTCTATCTTAATGTATTCCCACTAATTTTTCACGAGACACACAACACCCTTCGATATATGAATCGGAGATCCCCTAGCGGATCTCTAGTGGGGATCAGGATTCAATCGGCATCTTAACGTAACCTCGAGGGACTCGACCAATCACGTTAAGCCCGTAAAGGTAGACAACTCTTGCCAATCCCAACTCCTTGTGATTCTCGTCCTGTTCGACCTCCGAACCACCATGGTTTCGAGGGACTCGACCAACCATGATGTTCGGTTAAGTCATCACCATCAGTACAAGATGAGTCTGATTCGATGATATACTCTCAAGGGACTCAACCAAGCATACCATGTCCTCAGGTCACCGATGACATCTCTATGTCGTAGATAAGATAGCGAAAGGCGATATAGGTGAGTCTTGAGGGACTTGACCAACTCAACCTATATCAGGAATCGGTTCCTACCTATAATGATGGAAGGTCATGTGGGTCAATCTAATTGCCTCATGTTTACCGACTTAATATTATTAATAGAGGGGATTTTTTGATTTGGTCTCCTAACAAAATGTGTCACACACATGTATATTTAATATATATCTACATCGCATGCAAATATATATACATATCTAGTAGGTGTATAATCAATCACACATCACATGAGCAATCACACCAGATGATCATGGACCACATCCTAATGTGATCAAGCCCGAGCTAGTGGGCCCAATCACTCACATCAAGATCTATGTGTGCTTAGGCGCATCTTCATGCCCTGTGATCGTCCTTCTCGCTTCATCGGTTCCGTCGGCATCTCAATGCATCTCCATGCATCGAATCGTCCGTCACGACCTCGTGGGTCCCGCTACTACTGTGTCTCCTCAGTAATTATAACATAATTATAAGCACGCAGGCCCGATAATAAATGAAAAAATTAGAGGCTCGCAGGCCCTAATAATAATAATCACATGTACATAAATCACATCATAGGTCCATGATTATCTATCCATATAATACATCACATGTATAAATTATTTTATAGGAATACTAGATAAATAATAATATTTAATTAAACTATTTAATTAACATATATATTTTTAAAAAAATGAAGAAATTCAGAGAATTTTTTAAATTTTGAGGGGTCTTTTGGTCATTCTATCAAATGAGACCCTAATCCCATTTGGCAGGGGCAAAAATATCTTTTTGTTGAATCTCGGATTTTGATGATGAAACTAATTGAGTGTGTTTTGTTGTTTAACTGCGTGTTGAGTTGCGCAGGTCTACTATCGATCAGGATTAGATAGTTGACGCTGGAGAAATTGACGTTGCACCGGAGGTGATCACGTCAGGATATTGGATGTCGAGTCGGAGGTTCGGTCGACTATCGGCAGGAGGCTTCGGACGTCGGGCATCGGGCCAAGAAGTGCGGAGTTGTGCCATGGATATCGGGGTTGCGGAGGTCAATCGTCGATTGGGCAACAAGCCGTAAGAGAGGGCGATGTGCCGAAGAATCGGACGAAGCGCCAACCAATGACGTGCCGGGCAACTGAATGTCAATTCGTGTTGTAGTAACTGTCTAGATCGAAGTAGGGTATTTGGTGTTTGTTTGTGCAGGAGTAACTACGATAAGGATGATGACAAAGCGAAACAAAGGGCCGAAGTCAAGTGCGATGGATCATTGGGAGTTCAAAGTGTTCGATGGAAGTCTGAAGATTCGTTGGGAGTTTTGCCGGAACCGGCCGAGAACGAGTAGGGAGCTTGCCGAAGGGTTTTCGAAAGTTCATCGGAAGTTCACAGAGCTTGCCAAGAAAGATCGGAGCTTGCCAAAGAAGCTCGGGGGAACTCGCCAAAATCATCATGGAGTCCGAGAGCTTACTGGGAGTCCGCAGGATGGTTTCCGAGGGATCGTCGAAAGACCGCCGGAAGTTCGCCGGAAGCTCGCCGGAAGAAGACTTGACTTGCGGACTTTATAATAGCTTAGGAATGTCTTTAATTTCATAGTTAGCACATTAATTTGGGTTAAGATTAGGTGTTAATCCTTTAACCCAAGTATGGGCCCATTCGACCTTATTTGGGACCGGTTGGGCCGAGTTTTTGGCCCAAACCAGAAGTTGATATATGCTGGGCGGTGGCACTGCCCAACAACAGTCAATGTGCTGGGCGGTGGCACCACCCAGCAGCAGCTACGTGTTGGGTGGTGGCGCACCGCCTGGTTGGGGCGATAGTACCGCCCCTGCTGTGTCAGTCTACTAGACTGACAGGCGGTAGCACCGCCCCAACACCGGGAACTCCAATTTGATTTCAAATTTAGAGCCCAAATTTGAATCCATTTTGGATCTATAAATACCCCCCTTTTCTCAGCTGAGAGTGAACCCTTGGAGAGTTAGATTTTGAAAATAAGTCTTGGGAAAGTCTTGTTCTTCATTTGCTTAAGTGTTCACCTCATTTCCTTCTCTTTGTGAAAACTTGTAAGAGTGTGAACCTCTTGTAAAAGGGTTGTAAGAGGGGTATTTGGTCATTCCCCTACAAAAGGATTTGCTAGTGGAAGTTGGGAGCCTCATCGGAGAAGGCTTCGGAAGTGGATGTAGGTCGGATGACCGAACCACTATAAATCGGTTTGCATTTACTTTCTCGCAACTTACTTTGCTGCAAACCATTTTCATTTGCTGCCTTATTTACTCAACTTAATCTTCATCTTCTTATGTATTCTTTAAAGTTAAAACGTAATCTTTCCAGGTTCAAATGAAATGCTGCATTCATTCGTACGAAGTTTCCGAACTTGTGTTAATCGCTGAAAAATCTATCGTTCTTTACCGCTGCACTAATTCACCCCCCCCTCTTAGTTCCACTCGATCCCTAACAATTGGTATCAGAGCTACGTTCTTTCTCTTTCGGATTTATACCCGTGAGAAATGGCTCTAAATGGTTTTCAAGAGGGCTTTTTGGTTTTTCGTCCACCGTTCTTTAACGGTTCGGACTACACATATTGGAAAACTCGAATGAGAGTTTTCATGCTTTCAATGAATTTGGATTTGTGGAACATCATCAAAAATGACTTTCAACCTTCCTCTAAACCGACGAACGAATGGTCGGATTTGGAGAAAAGGTCTTTTTCTTTAAACGCAAAGGCTATGAATGCCTTATTTTGCGCTTTAGACAAGAACGAGTTCAATCGGATTTCAATGTGCGAAACGGCTTTTGATATTTGGCGAACACTTGAAATCACGCACGAGGGAACTAGTAGAGTTAAAGGCTCGAAAGTAAACCTCTTATTGCATGATTTGGAGCTATTCCGAATGACACCAAACGAAACTATCGGCGATATGTACACCCGCTTCACGGATGTCGTCAATAGCTTAAAAAGTCTTAGTAAATGTTTTTCGAACTTTGAACTCACTAACAAGATTTTAAGATCCCTCCCAAAGAGTTGGGATCCAAAAGTAACTGCAATACAAGAGACTAAAAATTTAAATGATTTTTCATTGGAAGAACTAATCGGTTCACTAATGACATATGAAATGAGTTTCTTCGAACATTTGGAATATGATGAACATATAAACTACCTTCTAAAGAACAAGAAGGATTTGGAACATCGGACAAATGAATGCCACTTGAGTGATGACTCAAGTGATGAGGACAATGAGGACATTGAATTTTTAATGAATCTTAATAAGTTCATTAAAAAAAAATCTAAAATAGACAATGAACTTGAACAGAGGAAGAGGCCAAAGAAAAGAAGAAGGCTTACAAAGAAGAAGCAAGTAAAGAAGAGGCAAAATGGGCTTTGACGGTTTTCGACAATGAGGTAAGAAACTCACCCAAGTTGCTTCTACCTTATTTTGAAATTACATGATGCTTTCCATGAATGCTTAACTTAGTTAGTAAGAATTTTTTTCATGCTTTTCTTGTGTTTTTAAAGATTAAAAAAAAATATTTTAAAAATTATACTATACTTTTCTTTATAGTATTTTTGAAAAGTAAAAATATGAATGATGATTGTATGATTTGTGATAATGTTTAGATACCTAATAGAATCAACCCATACATGAGTATCTTGATGGTTTACATTGTCTCTAAACATGATGCTTGATGATCTTATATCATGCATGAGTTGTTGAAGTGATGTTGATTTAAAAAAACTTCTATCTTGGATTAATGGGTCTTGACCCTTTTATGATGAAATTTTTAGATGATACATGTCTTCATGAAATCAATTATAAAGACCTAACCCATAAATTTTCCAAATGAAAGAAATGTGATTTTAATGTTGCCTTGTATTACATTTGGACTTGATGATTTTCATGACGAAAATTATTTTTCAAATTTATAAAATGATGCATGATTTTACCAAAAAATTTGAGCATCGATCATCTTGTTATAACTAATGTAAGAAAGAATTAAAATGATTTTGATGATATTTTCGTTTTTGAATATGATGCATGACATTTTCATATGAAAATTTTGAACATTCTTATGAAAGATCAAATCACTTAAATTGAAACTCATAAAGATGAGAAAATGTACTATCATGATGTTTGATGCATATGATCTTGATGGATTTAATGACAAACTTATGTTTTGAATTTCTACAATGATGGGTTCTATATAAATGTTTGAACATACATTATGAAATCATCACTGAAATAAAAATACTAAAAGTTTGTTATCATGCTTAATGACTTTGTG
Source organism: Musa beccarii (assembly GCA_024322285.1). Lineage (NCBI taxonomy): Eukaryota > Viridiplantae > Streptophyta > Magnoliopsida > Zingiberales > Musaceae > Musa > Musa beccarii. Next base: position 16,784,548 of record CM044396.1, read on the forward strand.
ATATCATATCTTGATGACAAACTCATATTTTGGTCTTAAATTTGATACTCATCTTTTGAAACATGAGCACACTTGTTTGAAACAAAATGAAACACATTATCATAATAAATTAAATCTCATGTCTTGAAACAGTATGTTGTTTTGACAATGTTTATAATGAAGTTTGTCTTCTGGTTTTGAATATTTTGATTTGGCATATAAAGGCAAAAGACATACTTATATGATGAAACATAAAGAAATTATATTTACTATCTTATCGAGATTAATGATTTCATGATATCTTAAGAATCTCATAAATTATAGAAGTGATTTCGATGAATTGATTATGATTTGATAATTTGAACTTTTCTCTCATGTTTCAATACTACTTTGTATGCTTCATGACTTGTTGATTGAAATAATGATGTAGACTTTTGATGTATCACTTGTCATGATTAATGCAAATTGCTAGCATTTTGAATCTCGAAAATGATTGCTTCTTTTTATCATTTACCAAAGAGGAGAACAATTCAAGTTTATGTTTTTTTGTGAATCTCATAAACTATGTTAATGATTTTGATGATTTGAACTTGAGTGAGCTTTATCACAATCCAAGTCTTGATATCTTAATACTTGATACTTGGAATTCTTATGCATAAATCAAGTTACTCTTTGTGCTATATCTTTTTAAATGAATCATGAGCCTTGATGTCATATATTTCATGACCCTAAAAGTGACATGATTTCTTTGCCTTGTGTGGTAAATTGAACATTTGACATAAATGAAATTTGCTTTATGATGAATCATGAATGATGTCTTTTGGTGTTGATCCTTATTGATATTTTATATTGATATCTTTCATGAATTCTTTGCATCTATGTTTTGTATGCATCATGAAAAAATTGAAATATTGATTGGTGCTAAATTATTTCATTGAAATATTATTCATCCCTTCTTTTTGATAGTGACAAAAGGGGAGTTAGCTTGCTAGCTTATGTATCACAAGTGAAAATAACAAACATAGCTAGCTAGAACTTGCAAAAGGCAAAACTTGCACTTCTAAAAATGAGAAGAAAGAAATTATAAAGTTGCATTATTTTTTAACTCATGAGCTTGCATGTTTAAAATGTTATAAATTTTACAAAAATTACTAGCTCATTGCAAACAAAAAGTTGATGACTTGCAAAAGGAAAACTTAGGTGCAAAAGAGAAAAATTGAAAGGGAGCTAGTTTGCGTATTGCAAAGTATGCTAGCTTATCATTATTGCTTGCTTGCTTGTCATAAATTTTCCTCATACCATGATTTATTTATGACTCCCTTGAATTCATGACTTGATATGTTAAAAATTCATGATGGAAATTTGTTATTTTGTCATGATGGAAGCATTCATGTAAAGGGAAAAGAATTGTATTCTTCCCTTCTTTTTGACAAAATCAAAGGAGGAGAAGATTTATTGCTAGCTTGCATGATTAATTTACTAGCTCATTCAAGAGGAAGAAAATTACTAGCTTGTGTATCAAAAGAGAAAATCTTGCTAGCTTGAACATTGAGAAGCAAAAAGTTGCTATCTCAAGAGAGGCAAAAATCTTGCTCAATTTTATTTCTTCAAAATTGCTTACATTTTTGTTACAAATTATTGTTGAATCTCATGCAAGATTATTTGAAGTATTTGATCCTCCCTTTCTTTTTGATGCTAACAAAGGGGGAGAAAGTTTTTACCTCGAACATTGCAAAAATTTGCCATCTTGATTCCTATTTTGCAACTTCATGAGAAGCTAAGAATTGTTATATCAAAGGATACAAATATTGCTATCGTGAGAAACAAGATGCAAACTTGCACATTTCAAGAAGCAAGTGAAAATTACCATCATTGCCCATCCTTGAAACTTGCTATGATTGAATGGTATTATTTGATGTTGTATTGCAAAAAAGTTGTATGATGTGATAAATAGCTAGTGTGTTGTAAGAAATTTGCATATCTTTTAAACTAGCTATGATGCTACTTCTCATTTTTATTGATGACATAGGGGGAGAAGTAGATTGATGACTTCATGCAATGTAATGATGCTTGAATATTTTATATATTTGCATGATGGATTTATATTTCTCACTACATGAATGATACATGTTACTTGGATTTGGGATAATCCAAGGGTTCTATCAATGGCATATTGATAGGGGGAGTTTGTGTTAAACTCAGGGAGTTATGGTTAACTCGTTGGGTCATCAATTAGTTGTCATCATCAAAAAGGGGGAGATTGTTGAATCTCAGATTTTGATGATGAAACTAATTGAGTGTGTTTTGTTGTTTAACTACATATTGAGTTACGCAGGTCTACTATCGATCAGGATTAGACAGTTGATGCTGGAGGAATTGACGTTGCGTCGGAGGTGATCACATCAGGATATTGGATATCGAGCCGGAGGTTCGGTCGACTATCGGCAGGAGGCTTCGGACGTCGGGTATCGGGCCAAGAAGTGCAGAGTTGCACCATGGATATCGGGGTTGTGGAGGTCAACCGTCGATTGGGCAACAAGCCGCAAGAGAGGGCGATGTGCCGAAGGATCGGACGAAGCGATGACCAATGACGTGTCGAGCAACTGAATGTCAATTCGTGTTGTAGTAACTGTCTAGATCGAAGTAGGGTGTTTGGTGTTTGTTTGTGCAGGAGTAACTACGATAAGGATGAAGATGTAAAGTGAAACAAAGGGCCGAAGTCAAGTGCGATGGATCATTGGGAGTTCGAAGTGTTCGATGGAAGTTCAAAGATTCATTGGGAGTGCTGCCGGAACCGGCCGAGAACGAGTAGGGAGCTTACCGAAGGGTTTTCGGAAGTTCGTCGGAAGTTCGTCGGAAGTTCGCGGAGCTTGCCAAGAAAGATCGGAGCTTGCCAAAGAAGCTCGGGGGAACTCGCCAAAATCATCGTGGAGTCCGAGAGCTTGCCGGGAGTCCATAGGATGGTTTCCGAGGGATCGTCGAAAGACCGCTGAAAGTTCGCTGGAAGCTCGCCGGAAGAAGACTTGACTTGCGGACTTTATAATAGCTTAGGAATGTCTTTATTTTCATAGTTAGCACATTAATTTGGATTAGGATTAGGTGTTAATCCTTTAACCCAAGTATGGGACCATTGGGCCTTGTTTGGGACCGGTTGGGCTGAGTTTTTGGCCCAAACCAGAAGTTGATATATGCTGGGCGGTGGCACCGCCCAGCAGTAGCCAATGTGCTGGGCAGTGGCACCGCCCAGCAGCTAGCAGGCCAGGTGGTAGCACCACCTGGCTGGGGTGGTAGTACCGCCCCTGCTGTGTCTGGCTGGGGCGGTAGTACCGCCCCTACTCGTGTCGATCGCTTAAACGACAAGCGGTAGCACCGCCCAAAGACTGAACTCATTTGATTTCAAATTTGGAGCCCAAATTTGAATCCATTTTATATCTATAAATACCCCCCTTTTTTCAGTTGAGAGTGAACCCTTGGAGAGTTAGATTTTGAAAATAAGTCTTGGGAAAGTCTTGTTCTTCATTTACTGAAGTGTTCACCTTATTTCCTTCTCTTTGTGAAAACTTGTAAGAGTGTGAACCTCTTGTAAAAGGGTTGTAAGAGGGGTATTTGGTCCTTCCCCTACAAAAGGATTTGCTAGTGGAAGTTGGGAGCCTCATCAGAGAAAGCTTCGGAAGTGGATGTAGGTCGGATGACCGAATCACTATAAATCGATTTGCATTTACTTTCTCGTAACTTACTTTGCCGCAAACCATTTTCATTTGCTACCTTATTTACTCAACTTCATCTTCATCTTCTAATGTATGCTTTAAAGTTAAAATGTAATCTTTCCGGGTTCAAACGAAATGCTGCATTCATTCGTACGAAGTTTCCGAACTTGTGTTAATCGTTGAAAAATCTATCGTTCTTTACCGCTGCACTAATTCACCCCCCCCTCTTAGTGCCACTCGATCCCTAATACTTTTGACCAGAAAACCCTAATCCCTCTTTTGCCTGCTGCGTTGCGGCCGCCGCCGCCCTACCGACGGCGGCCACTCCATGTTGGCGCGCCGCCCCTGCCCACGGCGGGCATCGCCGCAGTGAGTGCTTCTACTCACGGGTGAGCGCCGCTGCCCTGCAGGCAGCGTTGTCGCCGCAGGTGCTGCCCGCAAGGACCTCGTGGGGGCCGTTGCCCCGTAGGCAGTGCTACCGCCGCGGGTGCCTCTACTCGCAGGCTGCGGGGTAGCTCCCGCAGCCGCTGCTACCCCCACGAGTGTCTCTGCCCGTGCCTTGCAGGCAAGCAGCAGGCCGCCAGCCATTTGTCGCTGCCCGCAGCTTGCCTACGGGCTCCTTGCATGCAGTCGCCGCTGCTGCCATTGCAGATAGCAAGGCTGCAAGCAGCCTTGCGACCGCTGTGTGAGTGCAACAAGGGTAGCAACACTTGCTGCCCTTCCTCACCTTTTGCATCAATGATTTGGACAACAAAAACTATTCTAAATCACAACACACGCAGTTTAAGATCCGATCTTCGCACGAATAACTTGGCTCTGATACCATTGTTGGGAAATCCTATGGAGTGACATCTCATGCGCAATGGATGAATAAAAAATAAAACCATAGATTTCCCATAGTAAAGTTCCATCGTCGTGCGAAGATCGGTGTGTCAAAACAAATTCATGAAAACTACATGTATAAAAGAAAATACCTAGGGATATCATATATCCCTGAATCTTTGCAAATCTGTAGGAGAGGATGAAGAAGGTCAAGCGTCCGCATCTCTAGCGGTATCCACATGGCAAGGACCGCGACAATGCACCTCTCTAGGGAGAGGAGAACAGGAGGTGGCTACCAAAAGAACCCCTAGCCTATGAAGCTTTGGTTCCCTCCTATTTATAGAGGCCCCCTGTAAACCCTAATGGATCTTGCCCTGTTGGGTATTGGATCTCCATCCAATTACCCAAGCATCTTGGATTAGTGGGTCTCTACCTAATAATCTCTTATTAGCCATTATTGGATCTCATCTTAGGATCCAATAATTTAGGGGCTTAATGGATATCCAATAAGATAGGGGCTCCAGTGGATATCTCATATCCGAACCTGTACTCGTTGCAACACCTACCATATGTGTGTGACCCTCAAGGCCCAATATCGAGCTGGCCGTGAGTTATACTTGTCAGAACTCCTTCTAACTTAGTGAATTATTATCTCTATAATAATTCACCCAACTCATCGACTGCGGATATACTAGGCCACTACGCTGTAGCACCCAGACGATATAGGGGAGTCCAATCCTTTGGACCTATCTGTCCTCAATTACCATGTATCTATAGTCCATCATCCATCTAATATCCAGAGACCCTATATCGGGTATAGTATTGTTAGGCCCATACGGTCTCTCCTCGAGTCTTGCTCTTGTCGAATTCTCCTAGAGAACTCTTTCTCTCTCAATTCGAATAACCTTGGCTAAGGATTTGTTCGAACAAGAATACATGGGATATTCCTCTCATGATACCGAGAGTGGATGATCCTCTATTAATACTTAATAGCCCTCGTAAGGTTGGCTACCACTCCCAATAACCGGCTATACTAGATCTAGAACTTTCTAAACCTATAAGTCTGGTATCAAAGAGTAGAGTACTCATATAGGACATCCTTGACATCTTAAGTCTAAGGACCATAATCTTCCCTCTTAGGTTGAAGTATGTTCTAGTCCAAGAGAGGGTGAAAGGCTTTGTAAGGGTTATCTCTTAAGCCCATCAAAAGGAGAAGTGCTGTAAGGGAGTTTATCCTCGCCCGTTGGAAGGAGGATAGCTAGTGGAAAGCCGGTGGCCTCAAGCAAGAGGAATCGGGAGTGGACGTAGGTCGGATGACCGAACCACTATAAAAATCTGGTTTACATTTACGTTCTTGCTATTTACTTTGCTGCAAACCCTTTCCACTTGCTGCTTTATTTACTCAACTTCATCTTCATCTTATTACGTATGCTTTAAAGTTAAAACACAATCTTTTCGGGTTCAAACGAAATGTTACATTCATTCGTACGAAGTTTCCGAACTTGTTTTAATCGCTGAAAATTTCTCGTTCCTTACCGCTGCACTAATTCACCCCTCCCCGCCCCCTCTTAGTGCCACTCGATCCCTAACAAAGATGACTATTTATGACAAGGAGATGCTCGCGATTGTGCATGTAGTGTCTAAATGGAGACCATACTTGATCGGGTGACGCTTTCAAATCAAGACCAACCATAAAAGCCTAAAATATTTCTTGGAGCAGAAGATATCTTTTTCTGAGCAGCAAAAATGGGTAACAAAGCTTCTTGGATATGATTACGAAATAACTTACAAAAAGGGGAAAGATAATGTTATTGCAGATGCGCTTTCGTGGCTACCCGAGCAAGCTGAATTTTTGACTGTTTTACTTCCGACTAGTGACTTCCTTGAGTATATTAGGAGGGAATGGCAAGATAATCTGGAAACGAATAAAATCATAAAAAATGAGAGGAAGCATCAAGCTCCATGGCTCATTATAGTTGGGACTCAAAGGACTTGCGATATAAAGGATGCATTGTGCTTATACCAAATTCTACTTGCATAAAGACCATCCTTCAAGAGATGCATTCCACACCTACGGCCGGGCACTCCGGGTTCCTTAGAACCTATAAAAGAATTAAGCAAAATTTTTATTAGATAGGGATGAAAAATATTATTACTGAATTTGTAGCACAATGTGATGTATGTCAACGACACAAAGGTGAGACAGTGGCAAGTCCCGGAAAGTTGCAACCTCTACCCATCCCAGAATCAATATGGATTGATATATCAATAGATTTCATCAAAGGGCTTCCCTCATCACAAGGAAAAGGTACAATTTTGTCGTGGTTGATCACCTTATAAAGTATGCTCACTTTTGTGCCATCCGTAATCCCTACACTGCTTCTAGTATTGCTCGAATCTTTATAGAGAATATTATAAAATTACATGGGATGCCGAGATCTATTGTAAATGATCGTGATAGGGTCTTCACGAGCAAATTTTGGACAGAGTTATTTCAGATACAGGGTACTAAATTAAAGATGAGTACGGCATATCACCCACAAACCAACGGCCAAATTAAAGTGGTGAACAGGTGTTTGGAGACATACCTTAGATGTTTCACCAGTGACCGACCAAAAGAATGGACAAAGTGGCTTCCCTGGGCCGAGTGGTGGTATAATACAACTTATCATTCCTCCACAAAATGTGCTCTCTATGAGGCCATGTATGGTTGACCCCCCCCCTCTCTGTAATTCCAAAATATGTGTTGGGCACCTCTAAAGTAGAACAAGTAGACAGGGAACTACAAGATAGAGACAAAATACTAAAGTTGCTAAAAGATAATCTCACTGCAGCACAAGCAAAGATGAAATAGCAATATGATCAACACAAAGGCAAAAGAGAATTTTCAATAGGAGATTGGATCTTCCTACGGCTCCAGCCATACAAGCAAATATCAATCCAAATCAGAGCATCTATGAAGCTTTCACCTCGGTTCTATATACCCTACCAGATTTTGGAGCGCATCAGAGCTATAGCATATAGATTGGACTTACCCGCCAGCTCCCGAATCCATCCAGTCTTCCATGTATCGTGTTTGAAGCTCAAGTTGGGACAACATAAGATAGCCCAAAGCTATCTACCAAATATAACTATCTAAGGAGAGCTCCAGACCCAACCAAGTACCATTATTGATCGACGGATCGTGACTCGACGACGACGACCTGGTACTGAAGTATTAATACAGTGGACAAACTTACTAGCAGAAGATGCCACTTGGGAGAACTATGACAACTTAAAGATTAAATTCCCAGTATTCATGGAACGTCAGCCTCGAGGACAAGGCTGATTTGAAGAGGGCGGGTCTATTAGGACTCTAGCTATGAGAGTCCTAATTTAGTTTCATTGATAAGGGCATTCATGTAAATCCTATCTAGCCGACTCCTATTAAAGGGGTGAAGAGGCCGGCTAGATTAGGGTTAGGTTGCTTCTTAAAAAAGGAGTCCTATTAGAGAAAGAGTCCTATTAGAAGTAAAAGTCCTATTAGAGAGAGACTCCTATTAGAAGTAGGAGTCATATAAGAGAAAGAGTCATATTAGAAGTAGGAGTCCTATTAGAAAAAGAGTCCTATCAGAATTAGGAGTCCTACTAGAGAAGGAGTCCTAATTAGAAGTAGGAGTTAGTTAGAAGTAGGAGTCTTGAGTAAGAGTCCTATTAGGAGTTGGGGTTTAGAAGCCCTATAATAGCCATGTATTCACCCTCTTTTCATCATGAATAGATCAATCTTTTACCAGCCTTTAAGCAGCAACTTGGAGGAAGGAACCCCTATAGAGTTCCAAGAAGGTCGATCCCCTATAGAGATCAACCCCAAGCTTAGAATGCTCAAGGGTTCTAACAGCCTCTTTTGATCGAAGTTAGCCCTACATCACTTATCTCAAAACACAGATTAGATAATAAACTTATCAATTGATTTCATCATCAAAATTTAAGTTTCAACAATCTCCCCTTTTTTGATGATGATAACCAATTGATGACAGAGTTAAACTTAACTCCCCCTATCTATATGTCATATCGAAATAAGGTAAACTTGAATTCAAAAGAAATAATAACCTTTGAATTCAAGTGAAATTATTTTAACCATATATAACATATCATATCAAAATTTCATACATTGTGCATCATAGTTTCAAATCATCAAAATACAACATGCACAAGTACAACTCATCATCACTTCATGCATGATACCGAAAACAAATCAACATCACTTTAGATATAACATACATGATACCAATTGCAAGTAGAAAATTAAGCATGATATAAACTTCAAGTTTGATACCAAATGATAATTCATCATATCGAGGTACAATACCAATTTCAAGTAGCATGATAAGTTCGATACCGAATCAAGTATAATAATGAGCATGATTTTAAGTATAAAATCTTTTCAAGTATCCATGCTACATTTTAAGCATTTGTGATGCGTTTCAAGCATTCATGATATATTCAAGCATTTATGATACATATGATTTTTTATGTTTCTATGATACAAAGCATATTTTAAGCAATCAAGCAATACCAATCATGATACATTTCAAGTTTTCATTCATCAATATGCCAAGTCTTCATCAATTTGTAATTTTCTCCCCCTTTGTCATCAACAAAAAGGAGATAGGCAATGCAAATGTGATCAGATTTTACGCAAGCAAATTTTATGATTGATAGGAGTCTTCTTGAAAGGAAAAAGGAGAATGAAAACGTCCATGATACCATTGAGATATTAAAATTTTGAAAAATAATTCATTCGTGCTATTGAAAATTCATGACATAGTAAGAAAGAGATTCACAATAAGAGCTAATTTTGTATTTCCATCAACTTCGTGAAGTAGAAGAAAAAGAAATCATTCAAGCTATTAAAAATTGATGAAATTTTTTCTTTTCATAAAGAGCTCATTGCATAAAGATGTGAATAAAGAAAAGAAAGTCCATGACATAAAAATTCATACAAGAGTGAAGTGTATCACTTCATGACATAGAATCCGTGAATAAAATCCGTCAATGAAATTCATAAATGAAAATTTGTGAATAAGGGGAGGATTCTTAGGAGTATCAAAAGTCATTATATGATAGAACAAGGGTATCAAAAATTCATGAATAAATTCGATACCAAGATAGGAGGAAAATACGAAATAAGTTTGATAAAAGCTCCATTTATGAAATCAAAAAGATGACACGAATATAAGAGGAAAATGATACAAAATCAAAAAATTTCGGAAAAGGCATTCAAGAAACTCATGCATTTAGACAATTTAGCATGCCTAATTCTCTTCTAATGAAATCAAATTGTTCTTTATTTAAAGATTTTATAAAAATATCAGCTAATTGATATTTGGTATCAATAAATTCTAAGGTTACATCATGATTATTTATATGATCTCGTATAAAATAATACCTAATGTCAATATGTTTAGTTCTAAAGTGTTAAATAAGATTTTCAGTTAAACATATAGCACTTGCATTATCACATTTTATGGGAATATTCTTTAAATGAATTTCGTAATTTTCTAATGTATTTTTCACTTATAATGCATAACATTTTCTATGTACTAGATATACAACAAGTTTTGTGGAAGGCCAAGAGACAAGTATATGACCTAAGAATTAACATATCCCGGTTGTACTTTTTCTATCTATTCTACATCCGACAAAATCGGCATTCGCATAAGCAATTAATTCAAAGTTTTCAGATTTTAGATACCATAATCCTAGGTTATGAGTTCCTTTAAGATATCTAAAAATTCTTTTAACAACTTTAAGATGAGATAGCTTAGGATTGGATTGAAATCTTGCATAAAGTCCTATGCTAAACATGATATCCGGTCTAGTTGCAGTTAGGTATAGTAAACTACCTATTATACCCCTACAAGTTTTTAATCAAAGCTTTCTTCACTTTTATCTATGTCTAACTTAGTGAAGGTACTTATAGAAGTATTGATAGCCTTTGAACTATCCATATTAAACTGTTTTAGCAATTCTAATGCATATTTGGTTTGACTAAAAATTATACCATCACTAAGTTGTTTGATTAGTAAACCTAAAAAGAAATTTAGTTTACCCATTAATCTCATTTCAAACTTTTGGCTTATACTCTTGGTAAATGATTCACATAAGGACTCATTTGTATAATCAAAAAATAATATCGTCAACATAAATTTAAATAATAAGAAAATTATTTTTAAAATTTTTAATAAACAATGTAGTATCGACCATAACTTTAGAGAAATTATTTTTTGATAAGAAATGAGCTCAGTCTCTCATACCAAGCCCTTGAGGCTTGTTTTAATCCATAAAGAGCCTTAGTCAATTTAAACACATGATTAGGAAAAAGAGAGTTCTCAAATCTACGTGGTTGTTCAACATACACTTCTTCAGAAATAAAGTTATTTAAAAAAGTACTTTTGATATCCATTTGAAATAACTTAAAATTATTACTACTAGCATAGGCAAGGAGCATCCTTATGACTTCTAATCTTGTCATAGGAGAGAAGGTTTCTTCATAATCGATATCTTCTTCTTGGTTGAAACCCTTGGCTACTAATCTAGCATTATTTCTAACCACGATACCAAATTCATCTTGCTTATTTTTAAAAACTCATTTAGTACCAATAACTAAATTGTCACTAGGTCTAGGAATAAGCTTCCACACCTCATTTCTCTTAAATTGGTTCAATTCCTCTTGTATTACGATAACCCATAAATCATCTTTCAAGGCCTCGTCAATGTATTTAGGTTCAATTTGAGAAAGAAAAGCGATATTGGCATAAAAATTTTTAAAACAAGAACGAGTTTGAACTCCTTTTGATGTATCCCTATAATTAGCTCCTTAGGATGGGCATCCTTCCATTCCTTAGGTAAGGAAGTTTTGAAAGAAGATGTATCCAAGTTACTATTTAGATGAGAGGTTTCATTCAAATTCAAACCATTAAAATCAAGATCATCATCAAAATCATTTTTCTTAAATTCGAAAACTTCATTGAAAACAACATGAATAGATTCTTCTATAACCAAAGTTCTTTTATTAAAGACACGAAAGACCTTAGAAATAGAAGAATAATTAAGAAAAATACCTTTATCAAATTTTGTATCAAACTTTTCTAAGGCGTCTTTTTCATTTAAGATAAAACACTTACAACTAAAAATTTTAAAATATGAAACATTGGGTTTTTTGTTGTTCCACAATTCATAAGGAGTTTTGGAGAGTAAGTGTTAGGTCTTGGATTTTGATGATGAAACTAATTGATTGTGTTTTATTATCTAACTATGTTTTGAGTAATGCAGGTCTACTCGATCAGGATTAGACAGTTGACGTAAGAGGAATTAACGTTGCACCGGAGGAAATCACGTTAGGATATTGGACGTCAAGCCGGAGGTCCAATCGACAATCGGCAGAAGGCTTCGGACGTCGGGCATCGAGCCAAGAAGAGTGGTGTTGCACCAAGGATATCAGGGTTGTGGAGGTCAACTGCCGATTGGGCAACAGGCCGCAAGAGAGGATGGTACGCCGAAGAAGCGGATGAAGCACCAACCAATGACGTGCCGGGCAATATAATGTTAATTTATATTGTAATAACTAACTAGATCGAAGTAGAGTTAAGTTTTATATGTGCAGGATTAACTACGATAATGATGAAGACGTAAAGCGAAACAAAGGCCGGAGTCAAGTACGATGGAATCATTGGGAGTTTGAGAGTTCGAAGGAAGTCCGAAGATTCATTGGGAGTGCTGTCGGAACTGGCCGAGAACGAGTAGAGAGCTTGCTGAAGGGTTTTCAGAAGTTCACTGGAAGGTTTATCGGAAGTTCACGGAGCTCACCGAGAAAGATCGAAGCTTGCCGAAGAAGCTCGTCAGAACTTGCCAAGATCAATCGAGAAGTCTAGGAGCTTGCCGGGAGTCCACAGAATGGTATCCGAGGGTTCGTCGAAAGACTGTCAGAAGTTCATCGGAAGCTCATCGGAAGAAGTATTGACTTTCTGGACTTTGTAATAGCTTAGGAAAAGTCTTTAATTTTGTAGTTAGCACATAATTAGGGTTAGGATTAGGTGTTAATCCTTTAACCCTGTTAGGGGCCAATTAGGCTTGGTATTGGATCGGTTTGGGCCAAGTTTAAAGCCCAACCAGGAGTGATGGACATTGTCTGGCGGTGGCATCGCCAGACTGGGGTGGTGGCACTGCCCAGGTCTAGCTTTTCAAGTAGTCTGGGGCGGTGGTACCGCCCAGACTAGGCGGTGGTACCGCTCTTGGGCAGAGTGCCTGGGCGGTGGCATCGCTAGCTGGGCGGTGGTACCGCCTAGTACAATGAGCATGTTAGTGTGTCAAGCGATGGTACCGTCAGACTGAGTGGTGGTACCACCCAGTGTCAGAGTCAGACTAGCGGTGGTACCGCTAGTACCCCGAAAAACTGGGATGGAAAGTTTTTTGGCTCCAAGTTTGAATCAAATTGGAGCCTATAAAAACCTCTCCCATCTCTAGTTAGAATACACAAGCACATACACTTTGAAAGCAAAAAAATTTTGTTCAAATCTCTCTAGAAATCCCTCCTTAAGTTTTCTCTTGTATTTGATTCAAAAGAAAGGAGAGAGTGCTTTAAGGGTTATCTTCTAAGCCCGTTAAAAGGAGAGAGTTATAAGAGAATCAGTTCTCACCCGTTGGAAGGAGGACAACTAGTGAAAAAGCCGGTGGCCTCAAGAGAAAAGGAATCGGGAGTGGACGTAGGTCGTATGACTGAACCACTATAAAAATTGATTTGTGTTTACTTATTATCCTTTACATTTCTGCAAACCTATTTATTTTACTTACTCCGCTTCCTCCTCACTTTCTTATGAATCATTTTAAGTTTACACATAATCGAAATTGGATTTCATCAAAACGAAGTTTTCAACGTACGAAGTTTCTGAAAGCTTGCTTTTAAATCACCGAAATTTATCATTCTTAACCACTATACTAATTCACTCCCCCTCTTAGTACCGCTCTAGATCCCAACAATTGGTAGCATAGCCTTATTATTTCTCTTTCGGACTCACACCCGCAAGAAATGGCTCTTCATGGCTTTCAAGAAGGTTTTTCGATTGTTCGTCCTCCGTTGTTTAATGGTTCGGACTACACATATTAAAAAACTCGAATGAGAGTTTTCTTAATTTTTATAGATTTAAATTTATGAAATATTATTGAAAACAGCTTTCAACTTCCTTCTAAACCGACGAATGAATGGTCGGATTTGGACAAAAAATATTTTTCTTTAAATGCTAAGGCTATAAATACCTTGTTTTGCTCTTTAGACAAAAATGAGTTCAATGAATTTCAACATATGAAACAGCTTTTGAAATTTGGCACAAACTTGAAATCACACACGAAGGAACGAGTAGAGTCAAAGACTCAAAAGTTAACATTTTGATGCATGAATTTAAGTTTTTTTGAATGGAACCAAGCGAGACAATCAATGACATGTTCTCCCATTTCTTGGATGTCATCAATAGTCTAAGAGCACTTGGTAAATGATTTTCGAATTTTAAACTTGTTAATAAGATTTTACATTATCTTCCGAGAAATTGGAATTCAAAAGTAATGGTAATATAAGAAACAAAAGATCTAAATAACTATCCTATTGATGAACTCATTGGGTCTTTAAAGACCTATAAAATAACTTTTGAACTTGATAAACATATGAACTATCTTCCAAAGAACAGGAAGGATTTGGAACTTTGGACAATAGAATGCCACTTGAGTAATGACTCAAGTGATGAGAACAATGTTGAGAACTTTGAACTTTTTAAAAGGTTCATTAAACAAGAATTAAAGAACACAAATGAAAAGAACACTAACTCTTTGAATGCAAGAAACTGTAATGCTCCAAAGACGAGTACACAAAAATGAAGAGGAAAGCGTGCAAAAAGGATGAAGATGCAAACTATGCCATGTCGATTTTCGACAATGAGATAAGAAACTCACCTAAGTTGCTTTTACTTTATTTTGAAATTACATGATATTTTTCATGAATGTTTAACTTAGCAGGAAATAGATAATTATTTTTTAAAAAGTTGTATTATGCTTTTCCTTTTAGTATTTTTGAAAAGTAAAAATTATGAATGATGATAAGTTGATTTGTGATAATGATTGAAAATTTAATACAATTCCATGTAAACTTTCTATATCGATTTTTGATTTTAAATATGATGCACTTCTATGAATGTTGTTGCTTGTTTTTGGGCATGATTACATAAAATCTTGCTTGATAATGAAAATGAAAGAAAAAATATTAAAATAAAATTTTTTAGGATGTTTTATGGTATCATGCTTGATGATGCATGACGATTTGAAATAATAACGTATAATCTCACATTTTGAAACAACATGTTTGTCTTAATAATCTTGATGATGAAATCATTTCTAAATATGATGGTGCTTTTGATTTAAAATAAGTTACATTTTTTTAACACAAAAAATCAATTATCATGATAATCGCATATTTCATGATAATGCTTGCATACCAAACATGATTAAAAGATAGAAGCAAGCATATTGATGGTTTCGTTTTCAACATTAGGCATGGCTTTTTATATGAAAATTGAACATACTCATATGAGATCAATCACATGAAATAAAATACATATAAATGGGAAAATGTGTTATCATGATGTTTTGTGTGTTTGGTCTTAATGGTTTTAATGACGAAATCACCTTTTCGGTTTTAAACTTGACACACATCTTTTATACAAAAAGGAGTTCAGCATGCTTATGTGTAATCAATTTACTTTGCTCCTAACAAATTCTCTGAAATGAAATATTTTGATGATGATTCCAGATTTATATGATCATTCATGGCTTTCGAACAAAAATTAAACATACCTTACAAAATCATACTTGATGATGAAAATAATAAATGTATATGTATGATTTCGATTTTTGACTTAATGCTTGGTTCTCTTATAAAAAATTTGAACATTTCTATGTGAGAACAAATTGCATGAATTGAATCACATGAAAAGATGAATGTTTTGTAAAAATTCTCAATCTTTAAAGCCTTGGAAAATTTATAAAAAATAATGAATATCTTGACAATAAAAATGTATTATCATGTTAATGTTTTTATGATATCATGCATAAGGATTTGAAGGTATTATATTTTGTTGACGAAACTCATGTTTTGGTCTTAAACATGATACTCATCTTTGCATGTTCTAAATCTCTTGAATCGAATTTATTCAAAGATGCCCCATGCTTAATGTGTTATATTTTTTTTCTTTCAAAATCTTGATGATAGATTTTGCTTTTATGTCTTGAACTTTCATGCTTATCTTTATTTGACATTAAAGGACAAAGGCATGTTCAAATGAAATTAATCATAAAAAGGAAAATGTATGATTCTTGAAATTTTTTATTTTCCATTAAAGACCAGTGATGAATTCATTTATGATATTTTGTGAATCACTTGAATTATGAATGAGATTTTGATGATGTGTTAAAGAATTCATTTAAATGAATCATGTTTGTCTTAATTTTTTCTTGAGCTTTCGGTTCATATCTTTCATGACATAGAAATGATATGATTACTTTGGCTTGAATGCCTTGTGTGATGATTGAAAATCAATTTGCTTTATGATGAACCATTGAATCATGATATGTCATTTGACTACTTGAATACATTATGTGATATTGACTGATGATTTTTTTTATAAAATGAAAAGTTGATGTAACAAGGAAGAAAACTTTGTCCTCCCTTCTTTTTGAGAAAGATAAAGGGGGAGCAAAATTACTAGCTTAGAGAAAACTTCCTAGCTTGTGTATCACAAGAAAAGGTGGCAAACATAGCTAGCTAGAAGTTGCAAAAAGGTAAAACTTGCACTTCTCAAAATGAGAAGAAAGTAATTACAAAGTTGTATTATTTTTAAACTCATGAGCTTGCATGTCTAAAAAGCTATAAATTTTATCAAATTACTAGCTCATTGCAAAAAAATTGGGGGGTGGTGGGGGGGGCGCGGGGGGTGTGTTGATAGCTTGCAAAGGTGAAACTTAGTTGCAAAAAGAGAAAAATTGAAAGGGAGCTAGCTTCCATATCGTAAAGTCTTCTAGCTTATCATTATTGCTTGCTTGCTTATCATCAATTTCCCTCATATCATGATTTATGACTCCCTTGAATTCATGACTTGATATGTTGAAAATTCATGATACAAATTTGTTATTTTGTCATGATCAAAGCATTCATGTAAAGGGAAAAGAATTGTACTTTTCCCTTCTTTTTGACAAAAACAAAGAGGGAGAAAGTTTTTGCTAGCTTGCACACCCAATGAAAAATTTGTTATCTCAAAAGAACTTGCTATCATGGACACTACCAACAAATTGCTAACTTGTAATCTTAAGAGAAGCAAAGTGCAACATTACACAAGAAGCAAGTAAAACTTGTTATGGTTAAACTTGAAACTTGCTACGATTGAATGTTGTGTTACAAATCTATGCCTAAATGTGGTAAATCTTACTAGTATAATTATACAACTTGCATATCTTTTAAACTAGCTAAGATACTACTTCTCCTTTTTGTTGATGACATAGAGGGAGAAGTAGATTGATGACTTCATGCATTATAATAATAGTTCTATATATTTGCATGATGTTTTTGTTAATATGTTTTTGGTACATGTTGCTTGGATTGGGATAATCCAAGTGTTCTATGTTGGGAAATCATATAGGGCAACATCTCATGTGCAGCGAAAGAATAAATAAATAAATAAAACCACAGATTTTCCGTAGAAAGGTTCTGTCATTGTGCAAAGATCGATGCGTCAAAATAAATCCACAAAAACTACATGTGTAAAAGAAAGTACCTAGGTAGATCGTATATCCCTAAATCCCTATAGATTTGTAGGAGAGGATGAAGAAGGTCAAGCGTCCTCCTCTCTAGCGATATCACATGGCAGGGAGTGCGACGATGCACTTCTCTAGGGAGAGAAGAATATAAGGTGGCTACCAAAAGAACCCCCAGTCTATAGAGCTTTAGTTCCCTCCTATTTATAGAGGCCCCTTGTAAACCCTAATAGATCTTGCCCTATTGGGTATTGGATCTTCATCCAATTACCCAAGCCTCTTGGATTAGTGGGTCTCTACCCAATAATCTCTTATTAGTAATTATTGGATCTCATCTTAGGATCCAATTATTCATGGGCTTAATAGATATCTAATAAAATAAGGGCTCTAGCGGATATCTCATATCCAAACCTGTACTCGTCGCAATACCTACCATATGTGTGTGACTCTCTAGGCCCAATATTGAGCTAGCCGTGAGTCATACTCATCAGAACTTCTTCTGACTTAGTGAATTATTATCTCTATAATAATTCACCCAACTCATCGACTGCAGACGTACTAGGCCACTACGCCGTAGTCCCTAGACGATACAGGGGAATCCAATCCTTTGGACCTATCTGTCCTCAGTTACCATGTATCTATAGTCCCTCATCCAACTAATATCCTAGAGACCCTATAGCATAGTGCTGTCAGGCCTATATGGTCTCTCCTTGAGTCTTGCTCTTGTCGGATTCTCCCGGAGAACTTTTTCTCTCTCAATCCGAATAACCTTGGCTAAGGATTTGTTCAAGCAAGAATACATGGGATATTCCTCTCATGATACCGAGATCGGATGATCCTCTATTGACACTCAATAGCTCGTAGGTTGGCTACCACTCCCAATAACCGGCTGTACTAGATCTGAAACATTTCAAACCTATAAGTCTGGTATCAAAGAGTGGAGTACTCATACAGAACATCCTTGGTGTCTCAAGTCTAAAGACCAGATACACTACTGAGACTACGGAATCGTTGTCTGACTTGAGATATCAATAACCATCCAACATTCCATAGGCGGATCAATCAGTGAACTCATTCCCCAATGAGCACCTGCACTATACCCTTAGTGTCCCCATACAAGTAACTATGAGACCAGCCATCTCCATCATATGTATGGGTATATAGCACACTAGTTTATCCAGTTATCTCGATGTCCCTCTCGAGTAACCTATGACTAAGATTATTTAAGGCCTGTGTTTAAAGGTAAATCGGTCTCATTATCATAATCTCATCACGATCTGATTCCCATTGCGCAGATCCAAGGACATCACAATATATGCAACACCCAAGATAAAGTGATAAAATGCCTAATAATAAGCAAAGAGAAAGAGTGTATTTCAAGTCACAAGTGCCATTACTCATGTGATTAGCTTGAAGGGCACAGATGATAGTAATCTCCCACTTGACCTAAAGTTAATCACCAACATGTCTGATCCCCATCAGACCTCTGTGATGTTAAAAAATAATCTAAGTCAATAGCTTTGTCAGTAGATCTACAATGTTATCTTCGAATGGAACTCTTTCCACTACTACATCTCTTCGGGCCACGATCTCTCTAATAAGCTAGAACCTCCTTAGAACACTTCTGATGAGACCCAGGTTCCTGTATTTGAGTAATCGTCCCATATCTATCGTAATGTAAGGGAATCAACTCCTCGTTGCTTGGCATGACTCCCAAATCTGTGATGAACTTCTTCATTTAGACTCCCTCCTTTGCTGCCTTTACCGCAGCAATTTATTCTGCCACTGTGGTCGAGTCAGCAGTAGTGTCTTACTTGGAACTCTTCCAGCATACTGCTCCTCCATTCAGGGTGAACACATATCCTGAATTAGACTTGCTATCATCGATATCGGATTGGAAGCTCGAGTCTGTGTAGCCCTCAACCCTAAGGCTACTGCCTCCATATAGCAGTAAAAGATCCTTAGTCCTTCTCAAGTACTTAAGGATACATTTTACTATTTTTCAGTGCTCTAAACTTGGATCTGCCTGATACCTACTCGTGACACTCAGAGCATGTGCTATATCAGGTCTGGTACATAGCATAGCATACATGATAGATCCTATCACTGAGATATATGGTATCCTATCCATGTGTGCCCTTTCTTCAGGAGTCTTTAGGGACATACTCCTAGAAAGTAGTATTCTATATCTCATTGGTATGAGACCTCTCTTGGAATTTTTCATGCCAAACCTTTTGATAATGGTGTCTATGTACTTGGACTAGGACAAGCCTAGCATCCTCTTGGATCTATCTCTATAGATCTGTATCCCCAATATGCAAGATGCTTCCCCTAAGTCCTTCATGGAGAAATGCCTAGATAGCCAAGCCTCTATTGTGGAGAGCATTCCTACATCATTCTTAATTATCAGGATGTTATCCACATACAATACCAAAAAGGTGATAGTGCTCTCACTTATCTTCTTGTATACACAAGGCTTATCTTCGTTCTTAATGAAGTCATAAGATCTGATCGCCTCATCAAATCTTATGTTCCAACTTCGGGAAGTTTGCTTCAGTCCATAGATGGACCTAAGCAACCTGCACACCTTATCTAGGTTATCTCTGGACACGAATCCCTCAGGTTGTATCATATATACCTCTTCCTCGAGGTTACCATTGAGGAATGCAGTTTTAACGTCCATCTGCCAGATATCATAATCATAGTGTGCTACAATAGCCAATAGAATTCGAATGGATTTTAGCATAGCTACGGGTGAGAAAGTTTCGTCATAGTCAACACCTTGCCTTTGACGATACCCCTTAGCCACTAGCCTCGCTTTATAGGTCTCTATCTTTCCATCTTATCCAAATTTCTTTTTAAAGATCCACTTGCAGCCAATGGGTACAATACCCTCGGGTGCAACAACCAGGTTCCAAACCTTATTGGAGGATATGGAATCCATTTCTGAATTCATGGCTTCTTGCCATTTCCCGGAATCTATGCTCATAATAGCCTCCTCGTAGGTTTGAGGATCCTCAATATCCTCTCTTCTGATATGTCCTACATATCTCTCAGAAAGATGAGAGATACTCTATCGGACCTACGTAAAGTTGGAACTTCTACACTAGGTACCTGAACAGACTCTAGCTATGGAATGGTGCTTGAGCTAGTTCTCTAACCTCGCTCAACTCTATCACGCTCCTACTGTCTCTACCAAGAATGTGTTCCTTCTCAAGGAACACTACTCTCTTAGCTACAAAGACCTTTTGGTCCTTAGGGTGATAAAAATAAAACCCACAAGTTTCCTTGGGGTATCCCACGAACTTGCACCATTCCGCCCTGGATTCTAACTTATCGAGATTGTGTCTCTTGACGTGGGCAGGGCAACCCCAAATCTTAACAACCTTAAGATCGGGCTTCTTCCCATTCCATATCTCATATGGAGTAGACATTACTAACTTAGTTGGAATTCTGTTCAAAAGGTAAGCAACGGTCTCTAGGGCATATCCCCAGAATGAGATGGGTAGGTCGACGAAACTCATTATGGAACGCACCATGTCTAATAGTGTGCGATTCCTCCTTTCTGATACACCATTAAGCTGCGGTGTATAAAGAGGTGTCCATTGGGATAAAATCTCATGGTCTTTGAGAAACTAGGTAAACTCTGTACTCAAGTACTCACCTCCTTGATCTAATCGAAGGTTTTTAATATTCTTTCCTGTCTGGTTCTCCACTTCATTCTTATATTCCCTGAATTTCTCAAAAGCTTCAGACTTGTACTTTATCAAGTATATATATCCGTATCTTAAGAAATCATCAGTGAAAGTAATGAAGTAGGAATAACTACCTATGGCATGAGTCGACATTGGACCACATACATCACTATGTATGAGTTCCAATAACTTAGTGGCTCTCTCTAGTTCCACTAAATAAAGAGTTGGTCATCTTTCCGCGAAGGCAAGGTTCACAAGTTGCATATGACTCATAGTCAAATGGATCTAGATATTCATTCTTTAGTAACTTTTGAATCCTTCCCTCATGGATGTAATCTAGCCTACAATGCCATAGATATACATTGTTGTTAGAACCCTTGCGGATTCTAAGCTTGGGGATGATCTCTATAGGGGATCGACCTCCTTGGAACTCTATAGAATTTCTTTCCTCCAAGTTACTATTCAAAGGCTGCTAAAAGATTGATCTATTCCTTTATGAAAAGAGGGTGAAAACATGGCTATTTATAGGGCTTCTAAACTCCAACTCCTAATAGGACTCTTACTCAAGACTCCTACTTCTAACCAACTCCTACTTCTAATTAGGGCTCATTCTCTAGTATGACTCCTAATTCTAATATGACTCCTACTTCTAATAGGACTCTTTCTCTAATAGGACTCCTTCTCTAAGAAGCAACCTAACCCTAACCTAGTCGGCCTCTTCACCTCTTTAATAGGGGTCGGCTAGATAAGATTTACATGAATGCCCTTATCAATTAGGACTCTCATAGCTAGAGTCCTAACAAACCCGCCCTCTTCAAATCAGCCTTATCCTCGAGGCTGACATTCCATGAATTCTGGGAATTTGATCTTCAAGTCGTCATAGTTCTTCTAAGTGGCATCTTCTGTTGGTAGGTTTGCCCACTGTATTAACACTTCAGTAGTAGGTCGTCATCGTCGAGTCATGATCCGTCGATCAATAATGGCACTTGGTTGGGTCTGGAGCTCTCCTTGGGTAGTCATATTTGGTAAATAGCTTTGGGCTGTCTCATGTTTTTCCAACTTGAGCTTCAAACACGATACATGGAAGATTGGATGGATTCGGGAGCTGGTGGGTAATTCCAATCTATATGCTACTACTCCGATGCGCTCCAAAATCTAGCAGGGTCTATAGAATCATAGTGAAAGCTTCATAGATGCTCTAGTTTGGATTGACGTTTGCCTGATTCTTTTATAGGTTCTAAGGAACCCGGAGTGCCCGGCCGTAGGTGTAGAATGCATCTCTGAAGGATGGTCTTTATGCAAGTAGAATTTGGCACAAGCACAATGCGTCCCTTATATCGCAAGTCCTTTGAGTCCCAACTATAATGAGCCATATGTTAGGGATCGAGTGGCACTAAGAGGGAGGGGGTGAATTAGTGTAATAGTAAAGAACGATAAATTTCTGTGATTTAAAAGAACTTTCGAAACTTCATACAATAGAAATCATGTTTTTAACTAAAACTAATTTCGATTAAAGCATAATGGAAAGTGCTTAAAGTAGGGAGTGTTTAGAGAGAAAGATGAGTAAGTTGAGCGAAGAAAATACAGTTTGTAGAAAGGTAAATACAAGAACATAAACGCAAACCATTTTTATAGTGGTTTGGTCATCCGACCTACATCCACTCTCGATTCCTCTTCGCTTAAGGCCACTGGCTTTCCACTAGCTGCCTTCCTTCCAACGGGCGAAGACAAACTCTGTTTTACAAACACTATTTACAAAGCTTCCCTCAACACCTCTCTTAAAAATACTTCTAAACTTTTGAAGGATGCATTTCTACTTCAAATGACAGAGTTTTCCCTTAGTTTTCTTGCACTCTTCTTGCTCTCTTAGCAAGAACATCTGGGGTATTTATAGACCCCAAGAGGATTCAAATTTGAAGCCCAAATTTGAATTGCCTCAAACTTTATCATTCTGGCGGTGGTGGCGGTACCACCGCCATTCTGACACTAACACTGTCAGTGTACTGGGCGGTGCCACCGCCCAACCCGACAGTGCCACTGCCTGGGCTCTCAACCAATGGGCAGTGCCACCACCCCAGCCCAGCAGTGCCACCGCCTGAGCTCTTCCAGCTTCACTGGTTGGGCCTTAAACTCGGCTCAAACCAGTCCGTTATCAGGCCCAATTGGCCCCTACTTGGGTTATAGGATTAACACCTAATCTTAACCCAAATTAATATGCTAACTACGAAATTAAAGATATTTCCTAAGCTATTATAAAGTCTAACAAGTCAAGACTTCTTCTGACGAGCTTCCGCTGAGCTTCCGGTGAACTTCTGAGGATCTTCCGATGAACCCTCAGAAACCATTCTACGGACTCCCGGCAAGCTCCTGGAATTCATGATGATATTGGCAAGTTCCAACAAGCTTCTTTGGCAAGCTCTGATCTTTCTTGTCAAGCTTTGTGAACTTCCGACAAACCTTCCAGCGAACTTCTGAAAACCCTTCGGCAAGCTCCCTACTCGTTCTCGGCAAGTTCTAGCAGCACTCCCAACGAATCTTCGGACTTCTGTCAAACTCTTGAACTCCCAACGATCCATCACACTTGTCTTTCGGTACTTTGTTTCACTTTACATCTTCATCGTTATCGTAGTTAATCATGCACACACACAAACAAAACTCTACTTCGATCTAGACAGTTATTATAACGCAAATTAACATTCAGTTGCCCGGCACGTCATTGGTCGGCGCTTCGTCTGATTCTTTGATGCATCATCTCTCTTATGGCTTGTTGCCTAATCGACGGTTGACCTCTGCAACCCCGATATCCTTGGTGCAACTCTACTCTTCTTGGCCTGATGCCCGATGCCCGACGTCCGAAGCCTTCTGCCGATTGTCGATCGAACCTCTGGCTCGACATCCAATATCCTGACGTGATCACCCAGTGCAATGTCAATTCCTCTAGCGTTAACTATCTAATCCTAATCGATAGTAGACCTACGTAATTCAAAACGCAATTAGACAATATAACACAATCAATTAGTCTCATCATCAAAATCCGAGATTCAACACCACGGAGCTTGGTGCTTCCTCCAATTTTTTTATGATTTTACTCGTTTCTGAAGTATCTTGCCATTCCCTCCTAATATCCTCAAGGAAGTCATTGGTCGAAAGTGAAATAGCCAAAAATTTAGCCTGCTCGGGTAGCCGCAAAAGCGCATCTGCAATAACATTATCTTTCCCCTTTTTATAAGTTATTTTATAATCATATCCAAGAAGCTTTGTTACCCATTTTTGCTGCTCCGGGGAAGATATCTTCTGCTCCAAGAAATATTTTAGGCTTTTATGGTCGATCTTGATTTAAAAGCATCGCCCGAACAAGTATGGTCTCCATTTGGACACCACATGTACAATTGTGAGTATCTCCTTATCGTAAATAGTCATCTTGAGATGGGAAGGAGATAACGCCTTACTGGTATAAGTGAGGGGGCAGCCATCTTGCATTAGTACAACACCAACTCCGACTCTGGAGGCATAGGCTTCAATAATAAAAGTCTTGCCGAAGTCGGGTAATGCTAGTACGGGCATTGTTATCATTGCAACTTTAAGTTCGTCGAAGGCAGTGGTGGCTTTGTCCAACCACTGGAAAGCATCATTTTTCAGCAAGGAAGCAAGGGGTGCACTGATCTTTCCATAGTTTTTCAGGAACTTGTAGTAGTAACCTATTAAACCGAGAAAGCGGCGTAGCGATTTTATGTTCCTCGGGGTCGGCCAGTCCTATATTGCTTCAATTTTGGAGGGGTCCACTGCCACCCCTTCCTCAAGATATTCTACCTTTTGTTAAAGAAAGCTACACTTCATTTTTTTGACAAAAAGAATATGTTCTCACAAAATTATCAAAACAAGTCGTAAGTGTTGAATATGACTTTCAAGAGAAGGGCTGTAAATAAGGATATCGTCGAAGAAAACCAGCACAAACTTATGAAGATAACTCCAGAAAATATCATTCATAAGGCTCTAGAAGGTAAAGGGAGCATTGGTGAGACCAAAGGGCATTACCAGAAATTCGTAGTGACCGTTGTGCGTTCGAAAGGCATTTTTCAGTATGTCTTCTTCTCACACTCACATTTGATGATATCTGGATCGAAGGTCTAGCTTTATGAAGACTCGTACTTCCTTTAATTCATTAAGCAATTCATCTATTACTGAAATAGGGTACTTGTCCTTGATGGTTATACCATTGAGAGCCGGGTAATCAATGCACATTCACCATGTTCCATCTTTCTTTCGTACAAGGAGCACCAGTGAAGAGTAGGGGCTGCAACTTGATTGAATAACTCCTGTTTCAAGCATTTCTTTTACAATCCTTTATATTTCATCTTTCTAGAGATGTGGATACTGAAATGGCCAAATATTTGCTGGAGGTTTGCCTGGAAGAATCTGTATACGATGATCATGCTGGCGGTTAGGAGGTAGGCTGCGTGGTTCGTCAAATATATCTGAAAATTCAGCAAGCAAGGGAAGTAGGTTTAGATCTTTAAATGTAGTTGGCTTTCCCTTAGATTGTTACTCAAGTTGTACCAAAAAGCCGCTGCATGTTTTGTGCAAAACTTTCTCCATTTGTTGTGTGCAAATCGACGTTACGTCGCCCCTACGTTTCCCGCACAGTATCACCTGTTTCCCCTTACTGTAAAATTTCATAATTAATTTCAAAAAATTTTAGAAAACATCACCTAATGTCGTCAACCATTCAATGTTAAGCATGGCCTCATAATCATCAAGAAGGAGGAGGAAAAAATCGGCAATTATCTCTTGGTCCTGCAGCAATAGTTTCACCCATGGGCACCTACGATCACACTTCAAAATTCGTCCATCTGCGACCTTAACATCGAACCTATTACAATTCTTAATAGGTAAGGTCATCCAGATAGCAACCTTGCTATTCATAAAATTATTAGTGCTCCCAGTGTCAATAAGAATGGTGATTGATCGTTGCTTCATAAATCCTCCCACTTTCATTGTTTGCGGGTTCGCGTAACCGGCAAGGGCATGTATCATAATATCAATTGGCTGCTGTTCTTTATTCGTGACCTCTTCCTCATGCTCCTAGATCTCCTCCTCCATGTCTTCAAGAGGTTCAATCAGTAGGAGGCGGCCCCTTTTGCAACGATGATTGTGGTTCCACGGCTCGTTGCAATGCCAATAAAGACCCTTTGTTGATCGGTTACGTAGTTCTTCTCTTGTCAATTTTTTTGGCAGTGAAGGATGGTTGGGAGCAAAAGGGGGTTTATATGCTAAGGTTCTAGGAGTGGTTCTGATCCTCCGAGCAACTTGGCTAAGCCATTCTTCTTGTATTCAGGCAAAAGAAATTACAGCCATCACGGTACGGGGCTGTCGCGCCTTAACTTCCCCTTTTATCTCTAGCTTAAGTCTTTCGATGAATGTTCCTAATAATTGATGATCAATCCAATCACGAGCAATGTATGATAGCTTCTCAAACCTAGTTTGGTACTCTTGAATTGTAGAGGTTTGTCGAATCTTTGCGAGTTGACCGTCGATATTTTCATACTCTGTAGGTCCGAAATGGTTCAGCAGTGCGTTCTTAAATTGATTCCATGTTAGAGCCCCATGATTATATTCCAGCCAATTGTACCATTGAATAGCATCTCCTTCAAGGTAGATGATAGCAATCTCTACCATAGCATTATCTGACGTTCGGTAGTAGTGAAAGTAACATTCAACGCGCGAAATCCACCCTGCCGGGTCTCCTTCTTCCCATCGTGGGAAGTCCACCCTCATGCATGGCTGAAGCATGTGCGAGGGCTGTCCCTTCTCTGGGGTCCTTTCTGAATTCTATCCTTGTTGCAATTTGGTTGGACTCGGTGGTTGTCCAATTCTGAATTCTACAAATTAAGTGCGTAATTTGTCTTCCAAACGTGATTCAAGCCGTGATTCAATCCGAGATTCCCATGCTTCAAATTTGGCATCAACTGGATCTTGAGAAGCCATAGCATATGCCTGTAGATCAGAGATGCCCTTGTCTCTTTTCTGTTGACGGGTTAATGGCATGGGGTGATGGAAGGTTCGGACAATAGATCGGTGATACAAGGGTTCGACTGTAATGGTTTACTGTCTTGGGCTGTGATTTTTGATACTGTTAGGGGTATGAAACTAGGTTATGATGGCTAAATCTTAAGGCTAGATGGATGCACTAAAGACATCTTGGTTGGTGGCAGCAAAGTGGCTAGGGTTTGGTAGGTTACGAAGGAGAAAAAGGATAAAGGTGCAGCACCATAATTTTTGCCAAATAAATTTTAGCAGTAAATATGTAATTTTTTCAGAAATTTTCAATAGAGATTCAAGCAAAACTTAAAGGAAATCTACTGGTAAGGGAGAGATAATACTGTTAAAAATTTCGTAGAGAGAAACGACAGCAAGAGGTTTGGCAAAATTGAGGATCACGGAGAGGTACTATAGTAGATTTTTACATCTAAAGTGCAGCAGTTTGGACGTAAAAGATAAGTTATTTATATTGAGAATTTTTTTGATAAAACCAAAGGGAAAACCACTGTCAGGAAGTGTCAAAGCCATCGTAAAAATTTTATAGAGATTTGGATAGAAAAAATGCAGTAGCAAGATCAGAAAAATAGTGCTATGCGGCTGAAATTCTACAGTGCAACTTTCGTTGTAGAAATGAAAACTTTGCGACGAAAAGTTTATGCAGCAATATAGGAATGAATTTTTTAGATTTTTTGAATAAGGATAACTAAATTGTAGCAATAGTAAGGTAGATAACCAGAACCTATTATAATTCACAGGAAGATCAAAGGATGATCTACGAT
The DNA here is from genome assembly GCA_024322285.1 of Musa beccarii. Classification (NCBI taxonomy): domain Eukaryota; kingdom Viridiplantae; phylum Streptophyta; class Magnoliopsida; order Zingiberales; family Musaceae; genus Musa; species Musa beccarii. The sequence goes on from CM044396.1 coordinate 16,812,400, forward strand.
GGTGGAGATGATGGCAGAATTCAGCGATGATCTTCTAAGCAATTGTGGGAATTGCTTTGGGCGGTTGTGGAGGGCTGATGGATGGCGGTGGAAGAGTAGCGAGATGCCAAGAACGTTGCTCTATTACCAAGTGTTAGAACCCTTATAGATTCTAAGCTTGGGGTTGATCTCTATAGGGGATCGGCCTCCTTGGAACTCTATAGGGGTTCCTTCCTCCAAGTTGCTACTCAAAGGCTACTAAAAGATTGATCTATTTCTTTATGAAAAGAGGGTGAATACATGGCTATTTATAGGGCTTCTAAACCCCAACTCCTAATATGACTTTTACTCAAGACTCCTACTTCTAACTAACTCCTACTTTTAACTTACTCCTACTTCTAATTAGGACTCCTCTAGTAGGACTCCTAATTCTAATAGGACTTTTTCTCTAATAGGACTCCTACTTCTAATAGGACTCTTTCTCTAATAGGACTCCAACTTCTAATAGGACTCCTACTTCTAATAGGACTCCTTCTCTAAGAAGCAACCTAACCCTAACCTAGCCGGCCTCTTCACCTCTTTAATAGGGGTCGGTTAGATAGGATTTACATGAATGCCCTTATCAATTAGAACTCTCATAACTAGAGTCCTACCAATTGTTCACCTCTTTTCGTTTCCTCTTAGACTCACTTACACTCATGATATGTGGAACTGTATCTAATATAAATAAACCATTATGCGATATTCCTCTCATGATGATCTCATCATCTAATATTATTGAACAACCATTATTCTTAAAAACTAATTTATATCCACTAACTATCAAACATGAAATGAAAATAATATTTTTTATAATAGAAGGAACATAATAGCATGCATCTAATGCAATAATAGCTCCACTAGGCAGATGTAAGGTGACCTTGCCAATAGCCACTGTAGCAACCTTTGCTCATTTACCCATCTTAAGGTCCATCTCGCCTCTGTTCAATCTTCTATATCCTGCTAGAACCTGTAACGAATTACAGATATGATAAGCATTTTCGGTATCCAATACCCATGTATTATCATAAGATTCTGATAAATGGAGACTTATCATTAATGTACCTAAAGCTTCTCCAAGCTTCTATTTCGCCCTCTCTACAAGGTACTATTTGCAGTTCCTCTTCCAGTGCCCATCTTTGTCGTAGTAGAAACACTGGCCTTTGTCCTTTGTTGAGTCTTTCTTGGTAACCTTTATCTTACCCATTTTGCCCTTGTCCTTCTTAAGGGACTTCTCAGCCTTTCTTTTCTTTCTGGTCTCACCAGCATAGAGAACTGGCTTCTCTTTCTCAATATTGCTCTTTGCTTCTCTCAACATATTGAGGAGCTTTGGGAGGGTCACCTCAAGTTTGTTCATATTAAAATTTATTATGAATTTAAAAATGAAATCTGGTAAGGACTGAAGCACAAGATCCACACACAAGTTATCCTCTAGGATCATTCCTAGACTTATGAGTTTCTTGATCCACTCAATCATCTTAAGGACATGATTCTGAACCGGTGTCCCCTCAGTCATCATGGCATAGAAAAGACTCTTTGATATCTCATATCGCTGAGTTCTTCCTTGTTCCTCAAACAGTTTGCAGAGATGCAGTATGGAATTAGCATCCATATTTTCATGCTGTCTCTATAACTCAGAAGTTATAGAGGCCAACATATAACATTGAGCAAGAGCGGAATTATCTTAACTGTTTGTAAAAGTTAAACAATTAAAATAAGGACTTTTATCTCAATGTATTCCCACTAATTTTTCATGAAACACACAACACCCTCCGATATATGAATCGAAGACCCCCGACAGATCTCTAGTGGGGATCGGGATCCAATCGGCATCTTAACGTTACCTCGAGGGACTCGACCAATCATGTTAAGCCCGTAAAGGTAGGCGACTCTTACCAATCACAACTCCTTGTGATTCCCGTCTTATTCTACCTCCAAACCACCATGGCCTCGAGGGACTCAACCAACCATGATGTTCAATTAAGTCATCACCATCATTATAAGATGAGTCTGATTCGATGATATACTTTCAAGGGACTTGACCAAGCATACCATATCCTCAAGTCACTGGTGACATCTCTATGTCATAGATAAGATAGCGAAACGCAATATAGGTGAGTCTCGAGGGACTCGACCAATTCAACCTATACTGGGAATTAGTTCCTACATATAACGATGGAAGGCCACGTGAGTCAATCTAATTACTTCATGTTTACCGACTTAATATTATTAATAGAGGAGATTTTGATTTGGTCTCCTAACATAATGTGTCACACATATATATTTAATATATATATCTACATCGCATGTAATTATATATACATATCTAGTAGGTATATAACCAATCACACATCACATGAGCAATCACACTAGATGATCATTGACCATATCCTAATGTGATCAGGCCCGAGCCAGTGGGCCCAATCACTCACATCAAAATCTATGTGTGCATCGGCATATCTCTATGCCCTATGATCGTCCATCTCGCTTTGTCGGTTTCGTCGGTATGTCAACGCATCTCCATATGTTGGATCATCCGTCTCAGCCTCGTGGGTCCTGCTATCGTTTCCATGCTCCCGCTATGCCTCTTCATGTAATTACAACATAATTACAAGCACGCAGGCCCGACAATAAATGAGAAAAATAGAGGCTCGCAGACCCCAATAATAATAATCATATGTACACACATCACATCACAAGTCCAGGATCATCTGTCCACATCATACATCACATGTATATGTTATTTTATAGGACTACTAGTTAAATAATAATAGTTAATTAAACTATTTAATTAACATATATATTTTTTTGAAAATAAGGATATTCAGAGCATTTTTTGAATTTTGAGAGGTATTTTGGTCATTCTATCAAAAAGGGACAGAAATCGAAATTTCTAAAATTTCGAGGGGCAAAACTATCTTTGGCATGAAAACCCTAGCTCCCTCTCTCTCTACTTTCTGCAGCATCGTGGTTGCGACCACCGCCACTCTGCCGGAGTGTTATCCAAGTATTCTATCAATGGCATATTGATAGGGGGAGTTTATTTAAACTTCGAGGAGTTAAGGTTAACTCCGTCAGTCATTAATTAGTTATCATCATCAAAAAAGGGGAGACTATTAGGTCTTGGATTTTGATGATGAAACTAATTGATTGTGTTTTATTATCTAACTACATTTTGAGTGATGTAAGTCTACTCGATCATGATTAAACAGTTGATGTAGGAGGAATTGACGTTGCGTCGGAGGAAATCACGTCAAGATATTGGACGTTGAGCCGGAGGTCCAGTTGACAATCGGTAGAAGGCTTCGGACGTCGGGCATCGAGCCAAGAAGAGTGGTGTTGCGCTAAGGATATCGGGGTTATGGAGGTCAACCACCAATTGGGCAACAAGCTACAAGAGAGGATAATGCGTCGAAGAAGTGGACGAAGCACCGACCAATGATGTGCCAGGCAACAGAATATCAATTCATGTTGTAATAACTAACTAGATCGAAGTAGAGTTAAGTTTTATGTGTGCAAGATTAACTAAAATAATGATGAAGACATAAAGCGAAACAAATGCCAGAGTCAAGTACGATGGAATCATTAGGAGTTCGAGAGTTCGACGGAAGTCCAAAGATTCATCGGGAGTACTGCCGAAATTGGTCGAGAACGAGTAGTGTGCTTGCCGAAGGGTTTTCGAAAGTTCGTCGGAAGGTTCGTCGGAAGTTAGCAGAGCTCGCCAAGAAAGATCAGAGCTTACCCAAGAAGCTTGTCGGAACTCACCAAGATCAATCAAGAAGTCCAGAAGCTTGTCGGGAGTCCGCAGAATACTATCCGAGGGTTCATCGAAAGACCACCGGAAGCTCACTGGAAGAAGTCTTGACTTTTCGGACTTTGTAATAGCTTAGGAAATGTCTTTAATTTTATAGTTAGCACATAATTAGGGTTAGGATTAGGTCTTAATCCTTTAATCCTGTTAGGGGCCAACTGGGCCCGGTATTGGATCAATTTGGGCCAGGTTTAAAACCCAACCAGGAGTGCTGGACATTATCTGGCGGTGGCACCGCCAGACTAGGGTGGTGGCACCGCCCAAGTCCAGCTTCCCAGGTAGTCTGGGACGGTGGTACCGCCTAGACTAAGCGGTGGTGTCGCCCTTGGGTAGAGTGCCTAGGTGGTGGCACCGCTGGCTGGGCGGTGGTACCGCCCAGTACACTGAGTGTGTCAGTGTGTCAAGCGGTAGTACCATCAGATTGAGTGGTGGTACCACCCAGTGCCAGAGTCAGACTGGCGGTGGTACCGCTAGTGACAGGCGATGGTACCGCCAATACCCCGAAAAACTGGGATGGGAAGTTTTTTTGCTACAAGTTTGAATCAAATTGGAGTCTATAAAATCCCCTCCCATCCCTAGTTAGAATACACAAGCACATATACTTTGAAAGCAGAAAAACTATGTTCAAATCTCTCTAGAAATCTCTCCTTAAGTTTTCTCTTGTATTCGATTCAAAAGAAAAGAGAGAGTGCTTGTAAGGGTTATCTCCTAAGCCCGTCAAAAGGAGAGAGCTGTAAGGGAGTCAGTCCTCGCCCGTTGGAAGGAGAAAAACTAATGAAAAAGCCAGTGACCTCAAGAGAAGAGGAATCAGGAGTGGACGTAGGTTGTATTACCGAACCACTACAAAAATTGGTTTGTGTTTACTTATTATTCTTTACATTTCTGCAAACCTATTTATTTTACTTACTCCACTTTCTCCTCACTTTCTTATGAATTATTTTAAGTTTATACGCAATCGAAATCAGATTTCATCGAAATGAAGTTTTCAACATACGAAGTTTCCGAAAGCTTGCTTTTAAATCGTTGAAATTTATCATTCTTAACAACTGCACTAATTCACCACGCCCCCCTCTTAGTGCCGCTCTATATCCCAACATAATGGTCTTACTAGAACCCTATTCATGACATAGCATGTCATATTAATGGCTTCGGCCCAAAAATATTTGTGTAGGTTATGTTCGTTCAACATGGTTCTTGCAATTTTTTATAAACTCCTATTCTTTCTTTCTACTACTCTATTTTGCTGAGGATTTCTCAGAGTAGAGAAATTATGGTTATATCCATTAGATTCATAAAAGTTTTGGAAATCACGGTTTTGAAATTCACCACCGTGATCACTCCGAATCGATGAAATCATAAAGCCTTTTTCATTTTGAACAAGTTTACAAAACTTTGAAAAACACTTATAGTAATCACTTTTATGTGCCAAGAAGTATGTCCAAGTGTATCTACTATAATCATCTATAATTACAAAGGCGTACTTGCTACCTCTTAGGCTTATTGTATCAATTGGTCTAAACAAATCTATAAATCAATTGCAATGGTCTAGAGTTGCTTATTTGATTCTTTGATTTGAAACTACCTTTTATTTCTTTTCCTAGTTGACGTGCATCACATACTTTGTCTTTGACAAACTTAATGTTAGGAATATCTCTTACAAGTTCTCTAGATAAGATTTGAGATATTAGTTTCATGCTAGCATGACCTAATCTCCTATGCCAAAGCCAAGCATCGTCATTCAAAACCGAAAATCACATTTCATTACAAAAATCAACAATGTCAATAGTGTATACATTATTTTATTTTAGGGTAATCATAGATGTGTTTTTGTGTAATTTTTCAATAATGCAAGCATTGGATTCAAATCTAATGATGTATCCTTTATCACATAATTGACTAATACTCAAAAGATTATACTTTAAGCCATCAACCAACAACATATCTTCAATAAAAAAAGTTGGATTTGTTACTTATGGTTTCTTTGTCAATAATTTTACCCTTGTTGTTGTCTCCGAATGTGACATACCCTTCGTCTTGGCTAGTGAACTTAAAGAATTGAGATGGATCTCCGGTCATATGCCTTGAGCATCCACTATCTGTTAGGGATCGAGCGACACTAAGAGGGGGGGTAAGAAAGTTGAGTAAGACAGCAAATGAAGATGGTTTGCAGAAAAGTAATAGCAAGAACGTAAATGCAAACCAGATTTCTATAGTGGTTCAGTTATCCGACCTACATCCATTCCCGATTCCTCTTGCTTGAGGCCACCAGCTTTCCACTAGCTATCCTCCTTCCAACGGGCAAGGATGAACTCCCTCACAGTACCTCTCCTTTTGACGGGCTTAGGAGATAACCCTTACAAAGCCTTTCACCCCTCTCTTGGACTAGAACACTCCTAAAACTTAGAGGGAAGATTTGACACACTTTCAAGAGAGTTTCCCTCTTTTTTTTTATTTCTAGACACCCCCTAAACTCTGAATGAGTGGGGTATTTATAGGCCTCAAAGTGATTCAAATTTGGAGCCTAAACTTGAAGCCAAAATTTGAACCATTTTGAATTTCCCAGTGCTGGCAGTACTGGGCGATGCTACCGCTGGTGCCAGTAGCTGTTGGGAGGTGCTACCGCCCCAGCCAGGCGGCGCTACCACCTGGATCTTGGCCACTAGGCGGTACTACCGCCCAGCCTGGGCGGTACTACTACCTAGGTCATTTCAGCACAATAGTTTCGACCAAAAACTCTGTCGAAACCGGTCCAAATGAAGTCTGAATTTGCCCAAATTTGGTTTATAGGATTAACACCTAATCCTAAACTAAATTATGTGCTAACTATAAATTTTAAAGATATTTTTTAAGCTATTACAAAGTCCACAAGACAAGACTTCTTTCGGCGAGCTTTCGGCAAACTTCCAGCGATCTTCCGACGAACCCTCGAAAACCATTCTACGGACTCCCAGCAAGTTCCCGGACTTCACGATGATCTTGGCGAGTTCCACCGAGCTTCTTTGGCAAGCTCCAATCTTTCTTGGCAAGCTTCACGAACTTCCTACGAACCTTCCGGCGAACTTCCGAAAACCCTTCGGCAAGCTCCCTATTCGTTCTCGGCTGGTTCCGGCAATACTCCCAATGAATCTTCGGACTTCCGTCAAACTCTCAAACTCCCAACGATCCATCCCACTTGTCTTCCGACACTTGGTTTCGCTTTACGTCTTCATCATCATCATAGTTAATCCTGCATATAAACAAACAAACACTCTACTTCGATCTAGACAGTTATTACAATGTGAATTGACATTCAGTTGCCCGACACGTCATTGGTCGGCACTTCGTCCGATCCTTTGGCACATCGTCCTCTTTTGTGGTCCGTTGCCCAATCAGTGGTTAACCTCTGAAACCCCAATATCCTTGGCACAACACGCTCTTCTAGGCCCGATGCCCGACGTATGAAGTCTTCCACCGATTGTCGACTAAACCTCCGGCTCGACATCCAATATCCAGACGTGATTACCCGGTGCAACGTCAATTCCTCCAGCGTCAACTGTCTAATCCTGATCGATAGTAGACCTGCGTAACTCAAAATGTAATTAAAGCACAAATCACAATAAATTAGTTTCATCATCAAAATCCGAGATTCAACAATCTCCCCCTTTTTGATGATGACAACTAATTGATGACTAACAGAGTTAACCATAACTCCCCAGAGTTTAACCAAACTCCCCCTATCAATATGCCATTGATAGAAACCTTGGATTATCCCAAATCCAAGCAACATTCATCACAATTAAGAGAATCATCAAACCATCATGTAAATATATAAAATATTCAATCAATGCATGAAGTCATCAATCTACTTCTCCCCCTATGTCATCAACAAAAAGGAGAAGTTGTATCATAGCTAGTTTAAAAGATATGCAAATTTTATAACATACTAGCTATCAATCTAGATATACATCATACAACATTTAAGCATAGCTTTGCAATACAACATTCAATTATACCATTCAATCATAGCAAGTTTTTTTAAGGATGGGCAATGATGGTAATTTTTTCACTTGCTTCTTGAGATATGCAAGTTGCACTTTCTTTGCTTCCTTTGCATGTTCTAGCTAGCAAAATTTTTCTTTGTGATACATAAGCTAGCAATAAATCTTCTCCCCCTTTGTTTTTTATCAAAAAAGTGGAGTACAAATAGTCAATACTTTGATCATGACAAAATAACAAATTTACAATATGAATTTTCAGCATATTAAGTCATGAATTCAAGGGAGTCAAAAATCATAATATGAGAGAAAAAGATGATAAGCAAGCAATCAATAATGATAAGTAAGCTAACATACTTTGCAACATGCAAGTTAACTTCCTTTCAATTCTTCTCTTTTGTAACTAAGTTTCACCTTTGCAAGCTATCAACTTTTTATTTGCAATGAGCTAGCAATTATGTATAATCACTTTAAACATATATGCTAATTTTTCATTAAAACATACAAACATAAAGGCATGACAAGTGTAACATTCCAAATTTTCAAAGTTTTGCATTTTTGCTTCTTTTTTGAGATAGTAATTTTCTTCCTCTTGAATGAGCTAGCAATTTTTTATTTGGGTGTGCAACCTAGCAATAAACTTTCTCCCCCTTTATCAATGTCAAAAAGAAAGGGAGGATCAAATATGATGATATAAACTTTTCACATAAGTTTGTAAAAAAAAATCAATCTTCAAATCATGATACAAATATATCAATATAATGGATCAAGTCATGATTACAAATGCTAACATATTTTCTTTTCATTCATTTTTAAGCCATGATGAATAAATCAATGATTTAATCATTAAGCACATTTCTTTTTCATCAAATTTTCAATCATCGAGGACTCAATTGCTAAAAAATTTCAAGCTATATAAAGAAATCATGTCATGATATCAAGAAATATTTAAGAAGGACATAATTCATTTGACAAATGTTTTTAATAGCATAAAAGAATTATACAATCAAGGATCATGATAAAAATATATCAAAATCATAGTTCAAGTCATGATTCATGATTCATCATAAAGAAAATTAATTTATATCAAATATTTAATTTACCACACAAGGCAAAGAAATCATGTCACTTCTAGGATATAATATCAAGGCTCAAGAAGAACATGATTCATTTGAGAATTGATAGCACAAAGGGCAACTTGATTTATGCATAGGAATTCTCATTAAGATCACATTTCATGAGAAATTTCAAGTATCAAATATCAATATATCAAGACTTGAATTGTTTTCCTCTTTAGTAAATGAAAAAGGAAGCAATCATAGAGGAAAGTATTTCAATTTGCAAAAAAAAAAATATCTCAAGTCAGCAAATTAAGAGAGAGTTCATGATTTACTTGAAAATATCTCATTCAAAATAATTTGACAACTTGAAACCCATAATCAAATCAAAATCATTTTCGAGATTCAAAATGCTAGCAATTTGCATTAATCATGACAAGTGATACACAAAAGTCTACATCAATATTTCAATTATCAAGTCATGAAGCATACAAAGTGGTATTGAAATATGAGAGAAAATTTCAAATTACACATGTAATGTTTCAACATTCAAAACACATTTTCTCAAGTTGAGTATCAATAAGTCAAGAGAAACTAACTTATGATTCATTTGAATTTCTCTTCAATGACATGGGAGAATCATAGTATAAAATAAGAGGTTTTGAAAAACTCAAGTTATCAAGATCATGATACAAATAAGACTCATTCTAGTTCAAATCATCAACTCTGAACTCATAAACAAATCATCAAAATCACTTTCATAATTTACGAGATTCATAAGATATCATAAAATCATTAATCTCAATAATATAGTAAATACAATTTCTTTATGTTTCATCATATAAGTATGTCTTTTACCTTTATATGCCAAATCAAAATATTCAAAACTGAAAGACAAACTTCATTATAAAAATTGTCAAGACAATAATATAACATATTATGAGATTCAATTTATTATGATAATATGTTTCATTTTGTTTCAAACAAGTTTGCTCATGTTTCAAAAGATGAGTATCAAATTTAAGATCAAAACATGAGTTTGTCATCAAGATATGATATCACAAAGTCATTAAGCATGATAACAAACTTTTAATATTTTCATTTCAATGATGATTTCATAATGTATGTTCAAACATTTATATGAAACCCATCATTGTATAAATTCAAAATACAAGTTTGTCAATACACCCATTAAGATCAAATGCATCAAAATCTTTCATTCGAAAATTTTAATAAGAGTAACATAAATTGATTACATGTGAGCATGTATCAACATTTCAAAAGCAATGTAAAATCATCAAGATTCATGAATTTATTATGATCATACGCACGGAGCATTTTCATTTATCAAGTAAGATTTCCCATAAGCATGCCCAAAACTTTTTGCATGAAAAATATGTATCAAGTTTAAAGCTAAAAAGTGATACGAAAATCATCAAGATTCATGGATTCACTATGAATATATTATTTCAAAATATGAGATTTCAAGTCCTCAAGTATGATATAATCATTAAGCATGTTTTCATAATGCATTATCAAAATCATTTTAATTCTTTCTTTTATTTGTAATAACAAGATGATTAATCCTCAAATTTTTGCTAAAATCATACATCATTTTAAAATCTGAAAAATGATTTTCCTCATGAAAACTATTAAGTCCAAATATAACACAAGGCAACATCAAAACCATATTTCTTTCATTTTGAAAATTTGTGGGTTAGGTCTATATAATTGATTTCATGAAGACATGTATCAATAAAAATTTTATCATAAAAAGGGTTAAAACCCATTAAGCCAAGATGGAAGTTTTCAAATTATAATCAAGATATATACATCTATCATCAAAAGATTTTTAAGAAATTTATACATAGATATGTATCATGTTTAAGATTGAAAACCGATATGGAAAGTATACATGAAATTTCATCATCTCAAAATGTCATCTTAATTTGTCATGAAAATAATTAGACCAAAAATATGTTAATCCATAACATAGAGTCAAATAAACATTACTTCAAAACTAATACATGTTACAAAATCATCAAGCATCCTGTTTAGAAACGAAAAGCAATATAAAACATCAAGATACACATGCATGGATTAATCCTAAGCATTATCACAAATCATGCATCATTCATATTTTTAATTTTCAAAAAATTACTAGAAAGGAAAATCATAAAAAAAATCCTACCAACTATTTCAAGCAACTCATGAAAGGATCATGTAATTTCAAAGTAAGGTAAAAACAACTTGGGTGAGTTTCTTACCTCATTATCGAAAACTGTCAAAGCCCATTTCGCCTCTTCTTTACTTGATTCTTCTTTGCAAGCCTTCTTCTTCTTCTTTGGCCTCTTTCTCCATTCAAGTTCATTTGTGTTTTTTAATTTTATTTAATGAACTTGTTAACATTCATTGTTATGTGTTCAATGTCCTCATTGTCCTCATCACATGAGTCATCACTCAAGTGGCATTCATTTGTCCGATGTTCCAAATCCTTCTTATTCTTTAGAAGGTGGTTCATATGTTCATCATGTTCCAAATATTCCAAGAAACTCATTTCATAGGTCATTAATGACCCGATTAGTTCTTCCAATGAAAAATCATTTAAATTTTTAGTCTCTTGTATTGCAGTTACTTTTGGATCCCACTTTTTTGGAAGGGATCTTAAAATCTTGCTTACGAGTTCAAAATTTGAAAAATATTTACCAAGAGCTTTTAGACTATTGATGACATCCGAGAACTGGGAGAACATGTTATCAATAGTCTCACTTGGTGCCATTCGGAAAACCTCAAAATCGTGCATCAAAATATTAACTTTCAAGTCTTTGACTCTACTCGTTCCTTCGTGCATGATTTCAAGAGTTTGCCAAATGTCAAAAGCCATTTCACACGTAGAAATCTGGTTGAACTCATTTTTGTCTAGAGCACAAAATAAGGCATTCATAGCCTTTGCATTTAAAGAAAACGATCTTTTCTCCAAATCTGATCATTCGTTCGTCGGTTTAGAGGGAAGTTGAAATCCATTTTCAACGATGTTTCATAAGTTTAAATTAAGAGAAATCAAGAAAACTCTCATTCGAGTTTTTCAATATGTGTAGTCCGAACCGTTAAAGAATGGTGGACGAAAAACTGAAAAGCCCTCTTGAAAACCATTTAGAGCCATTTCTTATGGGTGTAAATCCGAAAGAGAAAGAACGTGGCTCTGATACCGATTGTTAGGGATCGAGCGACACTAAGAGGGGGGGTGAATTAGTGTAGTGGTAAAGAACGATAGATTTTTCAACGATTAAAACAAGTTCAGAAACTTCGTACGAATGAATGCAATATTTCGTTTGAACCCAGAAAGATTGCGTTTTAACTTTAAAGCATATATAAGAAGATGAAGAGGAAGTTGAGTAAGTAAGGCAGCAAATGAAGATGGTTTGCAGAAAAGTAAATAGCAAGAACGTAAATGTAAACCAGATTTTTATAGTGGTTCGGTCATCCGACCTACGTCCACTCCCGATTCCTCTTGCTTGAGGCCATCGGCTTTCCACTAGCTATCCTCCTTCCAACGGGCAAGGATGAACTCTCTCACAGCACCTCTCCTATTAACGGGCTTAGGAGATAACCCTTACAAAGCCTTTCACCCCTCTCTTGGACTAGAACACTCCTAAAACTTAGAGGGAAGATTTGACACACTTTCAAGAGAGTTTCCCCCATTTTTTTTAGTTCTAGACACCCCCTAAACTCTGAATGAGTGGGGTATTTATAGGCCTCAAAGTGATTCAAATTTGGAGCCCAAACTTGGAACTAAAATTTGAACCATTTTGAATTTCCCGGTGCTAGCAGTACTAGGCGGTGCTACCGCCCATCCAGCGATGCTACCACTGGTGCTAGCGGGTGTTGGGCGGTGCTACTGCCCCAGCCAAGCGGTGCTACCACCTAGCTCTCGGCCACTGGGCAGTACTACCACCCAGGTCATTTCAGCACAGTAGTTTCGATCGAAAACTCGATCGAAACTGGTCCAAATGAAGTCCGAATTGGTCCAAATTTGGTTTATAGGATTAACACCTAATCCTAAATCAAATTATGTGCTAACTATGAATTTTAAAGACATTTTTTAAGCTATTACAAAGTCCACAAGATAAGACTTCTTTCGGTGAGCTTTCGACGAACTTCCGGCGGTCTTCTGACAAACCCTCGGAAACCATTCTACAGACTCCCAGCAAGCTCCCAGACTTCACGATGATCTTGGCGAGTTCCACCGAGCTTCTTTGGCAAGCTCCGGTCTTTCTTGGCAAGCTCCGCGAACTTTTGACGAACCTTCCGGCGAACTTCCGAAAACCCTTCAGCAAGCTCCCTATTCGTTCTCGGCCGGTTCCGACAATACTCCCAACGAATCTTCGGACTTCCGTCGAACTCTCGAACTCCTAACGATCCATCCCACTTGTCTTCCGGCACTTTGTTTTACTTTACGTCTTCATCATCATCGTAGTTAATCCTGCACACAAACAAACAAACACTCTACTTCGATCTAGACAGTTATTACAATACGAATTGACATTCAATTGCCCGGCACGTCATTGGTCGGTGCTTCGTTCGATCGGTCGGTGCTTCATCCGATCGTTCGGCACATCGTCCTCTTTTGCGGTCTGTTATCCAATCGATGGTTAACCTCCGCAACCCCGATATCCTTGGCGCAACACGCTCTTCTAGGCCCGATGCCCGACGTACAAAGCCTTCCACCGATTGTCGACCGAACCTCCAGCTCGACATCCAATATCCATACGTGATCACCTGGCACAACGTCAATTCCTCCAGCATCAACTTTTTAATCCTAATCGATAGTAGACCTGCGTAACTCAAAATGCAGTTAGACCACAAATCACAATCAATTAGTTTCATCATCAAAATCCGAGATTCAACACTATCAAGGTACCATCCCTTGCTCCTAGCTTGTAAATGTGAATGTGTCAAAGGATGGTTTTTAGGTACCCACTTGAACTTGGGTGCCTAAAAAATTGATCTACTTAAATTGACATTTTGCATAGAGCTTTTTACGGTTCCTTTAGGAACCCAAATCAATTTGTGTGGCCTATACTTTCTAAATGGACATTTATAAGAGAAATGTCTGCGTTTGCAACAAAAGTTACATTTGGTGTGAGGTGATACATGTAAGATCGGGCCTTTAATGAAAGTGGTTGGAATTTGGTGAAAGCCACTCACAAATCCGATTCCACCTCTTCTATGAATGTGACCCTTATTTGTAAGGATCATATTCAAAGACTTGCTACCAACCTTAAATTTTTCTAACGTTTCTTTGAGTAGCAAGTTTTCCTTCTCAAGCACCTCTAAATATTCACACTTAGTGCATGGAGGCAAGGAAGGAGTGTCATGTTTAAGTTTTTCAAAATCATTAATTAAAAGAGCATACTCCTTTTTTAATGAATTAAACTTCTTATTAATTATTCTACACTCATCAAACAAATCATGAAAAGCATTTGAAAGCTCATTGAAAGTTAAATTTTCATCTAATAGACTACTTACCTCTTCTCTGATAGTCATTAGAGCATAGTTTGCGATCTCTTTGTTGCTTTGTTCTTCGTCTTTAGAGCCGCTCAAATCATCCTACGTTGCCTTGAGCACTTTCTTCTTCTTCGGTTGTTTCTTCTTTGCTTGGGGATATTCGCTTTTGAAATACCCCAGCTTCTTGCATTTGTAGCATATGACTTGGTCTTTCTTAGGTTCAATTTTATTTTTAGAGTCATTTTTAGCTTTATTTCTTCTTATGAATTTTTTGAATTTTTATGTCAAGAGTGCCAAATCATTATCACAGTCCTCATCACTTGAACTTTCTTTTAAGTGGTCTTCATGAGTTCTTAGTATCATGTCCTTCCTATTCTTTGGAAGAGAGTTCTCGAGCTCTTCATGAGTGTTACAAGTCATCTCATAGGTTATTAAAGACCCAATTAGTTCTTCGAAAGGAAAATTATTTAAGTCCTTGGCCTCTTGAATGGCCATTACTTTAGAATCTCAACTCTTTGAAAGGGATCTTAAAATTTTATTTACAAGTTCAAAGTTAGAAAAACTTTTACTAAGCGCTTTTAGTCCATTGACAACATCTGTAAACTGAGTATACATGTCTCCAATGGACTCACTTGGTTTCATCCAAATTAACTCATAAGAGTGAACTAAAAGATTGATTTTGGACTCTTTCACTCTACTAGTACCTTTGTGAGTAATTTCAAGAGTATGCCAAATATCGAAAGTCGTTTTACAAATAAAAACATAATTAAATTTATTTTTATCTATACTACAAAACAAGGCATTCATAGCCTTGGCATTTAGAGAGAAAGCATTCTTTTCCAACTTATTCCAATTGTTAATTGGAAGAGAAGACTTTTTAAAACTATTTTCGATAATGTTCCACAATTCAAATCCATAAAAATAAGAAAAATTCTCATCCAAGTTTTCCAATAGGTGTAATCCACCCCATTGAACATGGGTGGACGTGTGATTGAGTGACCCTCTTGAATGCCAACAAATGTCATCTCTCTTGGGTTTTAAACCAAAATGAGAGTGACCTTACTCTCATACCAACTGTCAGGATCAAGAATGGCACTAAGAGAGGGGGGGAGGTTGAATTAGTGTAGTAGATAAAACTCGATGATTTAAATGATTTCAGAAAACTTCGTACGATGAAAATTTTTCATTCCACGAAAACCATTTTGGAAAGACATTGACTTGGGTGAGTTTTTAAGAGAGTAGAGAAGAGGAGATTTGATAGTTGCAATGAAGTATAAATTGAATGTAGCAAAAGTAAATTACGCACCAAGAGAAGAATGCGTCAATTTTATAGTGGTTTAGTCATCCGACCTACGTCAACTTTTGATACCTCCTTCGATAAGATCATCGACATCCACTATAGATCTTTCTTGAAGGGCAAAGATCAATCACCCCTTTGCAGAACTTTTATAAGTGGCTCACTCTCCTTTTATAAACTTTTACACTTTGAAACAATGGAGGTGAACTCTTAATTTTTTACAAGCTATTTCACTATAGTTTTGGTTCTAACTTGTTCACTTCTCTGTACTCAAGTAGCTGAGAAGTAAGGGATATTTATAGGCCTCAATTGGCTTCAAAAATGAAGCCAAAATTTAAATTTTCGGATCTTTCGGGTACGACCGGTACCACCACCTACATTGGGCGGTGCCACCGCCCATAGAACCTCGAAAATAGATGTTCTGGTAGTGCTTTCACCAGCTTGGGGTAGTACCACCACCTGACAACTTTAATACTGGGCGGTACCACCGCCTGCAGCCTAGAAAAGTGTGCTATTTCACTTTTCCAACTCATAGGTGATTCCACCGCCTGCAACAACTTTTGGGCCACTGAATGGACCTCCCAATGAGCCCAAATCAGTCCTAATTTAGGCCCAATTGACCCTAATTGAGTTGATATGATTACACTCAAAATTAACTCAATTTTGACCTAACTTTCGATAATTAAGACATAAATAACTATAAGACACGAATCTAAGTTATCTGGCATGTCATTGGTTCTCCCGGTGAACTTCCGGTGAACTTCTGGTGCATCGTTCGAACTTTCGGTGTATTGCCTAATCTATCAACATGTTAACTCTTGCAACATCCATTCTTGGTGCATTGTCCGATTCTTTCGACTTGATGCTGGAACTTTGACTCCAGCCCAATGTTTGATTCTTCTTACTTTAATTGATTTACCTCTTTTGAGTGAAATTAGTCTAGCATCACTTATCTCAAAGTACAGATTATATAATAAACTTACCAATTGATTTCATCATCAAAATCTGATATTCAACATAAACTATTTCGATCTAGACAAATTATTGCAAAGCATGAATCATAAATTGTCTGGCATGTCATTGGTTCATCGACGCTTCGTCTAATCGTTCGATGCATCATCCTCTCTTGCGACCTATTACCCAATCGACATATTGACCTCCATAACTTCGATCTCCTTAGTACAATATCTGCTCTTCTTGGCCCGATACCCGAACTCATGGCACGAATACATCGATCGATTCTTTAGCTCGACATCTAATCTTCTGACATGTTCCACTCTAGCCCAACGTATGATTCCTCTTTCTTTAATCAATTTACCTCTAATTAATCGAAGCTAGTCTTGTGTCACTCAAAACATAGATTAGATCACAAACTCATCAATTGATTTTATCAATAAAATCCGAGATTTAACAATCTCCCCCTTTTTTATGATGATAACCAATTGATGACGGAGTTTAAACTAAACTCTCTCTATCAATATGCTATATTGATAGAAACTTAAATTTAGAAATAAATTATGAATCTAAGCAACATGTCATAATGCATAATCAAAATTTCAATATATCATTTCATACATAATCATTATCATAACTTCTCTCCCTTTGTCATCAACAAAAAGAAGAAGTGCAACTAGCAATTTTTAGAGATATGCAAGCTTAGTAATTTAGCAAATTTTTCATCACATTAGAATATGCAAGCTAGTAAATTCTTTCTTCATTTTTGAGAAATGCAAGCTAGCAATTCTTGCTTCTTTTTTGATATGTGCAAGTTTACAAATTTTGCTTCTTGAGATAAGTAAGCTAGTACTTTTGCTTCTTCTTGAGATAGCAACTTTTTGCTTCTTTTTACAATATTCAAGCTAGCAGATTCTTTCTTCTCTTTTGAGAAGTGCAAGCAAGTTTTATCTTTCTTTGCAAGCTAGCAATTTTACCTTTCTTGAGATGTGCAAGTTTAGCAAGTTCATTGCATCCCTTTGTGATATGCAAATAACAATTTTTTGCTTCCTTTTGTAAAGCGCAAGCTAGCAAGACTTTCTCCCCTTTTGTCATTGTGAAAAAGAAGGGAAGAATACAATGGTACAAAAAATTTTCTTTACATCAATTTTTAAGTCATGACAAAAATTAATAACAAAGATAAATCAATGATTCGATCATATCACAAGGTATATAAATCATAAATACAAAGGAATCATGTCATAAAATATATTAATATGAAAAATCAATAAAGATCAATTTGTGAATACCAAAAGACAAATCACTTTTGACGAATCTTCTTTTTAAGAAATAATGAAAAGAATTCTTAAGAGATCAAAGATCTTGATTCATAAAAAAAAATTTAAGTTATAATTATGAGAAATCAAGATCATGATTTCAATAAAGCTTCTCTTTAATGCATAGCAAATAGAATCATAGGAGAACAAGGATAATGATTCACAAAAAAAAAAAATAACTCTCAAGTTATAAATGTTAAGAATCAAGATTCATTTATATAAATCTTCTATTAAAAGATAGAATCATACGTGAACAAAATGATTCATATAAAATACATCTCAAGTCGTAAACATGAATAAATCAAGTGTTTGGATAAATATGAAAATAAATTATCAAATCCAAAATCATTATCAAAATCGCTTTTCTTTCATTCGAAAAATTCATTAAAAGTAACGTAGATTGATTCCTATAGGATTAAAAGTGGCTAAAATTCTTTTGGTTCTAAATTTTATGATTGATTTCACGCTCTAGTTTTCCATACAAAAGCCATACATCATTGTTAAAAACAAAAAAGCATGTTTTGTCATAATAAAGATCAAATAGCATAATCACATTAAAATAATAACACATCTTCAAACAAAAGATTTGATTTATCATTTTAATTTTAATGATAATACATTTTTCTTCTTAAGTGAGTCTAACTTTTCATACTTAGTGCAAGGAATAAATATGCAATAGTCATGCTCATTTTTAAATTTTTTTAACTAATTTAAATTCATTAAATCATGAAAAACATCAAATAATTTCATAGTAAAGTAAAAAAGTTTTGATTGAGTCACTTACCTTGTTGTCGAAAGTCGCCAAACCATAGTTTGTCACCTCGCCTTCATTGGTTTGCTCCTCATCATTGAATACACTTAATTTGTCCCAAGTCGTCTTGAGTGTCTTCTTCTTTTTAATTTTATTTTTGTTCTTAATTGCTTGTTTTATAAATTTTTTAAATTTTCTTATCAAAAGTTCTATGTCATCATCACCATCACTTGAGTTTTCTCCAAAGTAGTTTTCTTTTGTTCTAAGTGTCAAATCATTCTTGTTCTTTGGAAGGTTGTTCTCGTGCTCATCACGTGCTAAACATGTCATTTTATAGGTCATCAAGGACCCGATAAGTTCTTCAAGTAGAAAGTTATTTAGGTCATTTGCGTCTTGTATTGTCGTTATTTTAGGATCTCAATTTTTAGGAAGAGAACATAAAATTTTATTAATAAGTTTAAGGTTCGAAAAACTTTAACCAAGTACTTTCAAACATTGATGACATCCGTAAAACATGTATACATGTCTCCAATGGTTTTGCTTGGTTCTATTCAAAACAATTCAAAATCATACATCAAAAGATTAATCTTTGATTCTTTAACTCTACTTGTACTTTCGTATATGATTTCAAGAGTATGCCAAATCTCATATACAGTTTCACATATAGAAATCCGATTAAATTCATTTTTATCAAGAGCACAAAATAAAGTATTCATAGCTTTTGCATTTAACAAAAAAATCTTCTCCTAATCATTTCATTCATTCATTAGTTTGGAAGACTTTTCAAAACTACATTCAATAATATTTCACAAATCAAGATAAATAAAGTAAGAAAAATCTCATTCGAGTTTTCCAAAATGCGTAGTCTATCCCATTGAACATAGGAGGATGAATAATAGAGTGACCCTCTTGAAAGCAAAAAAAAAAACCATCTCTCTTAGATGTTAAACTAAACAAAGAGAAACATGGCTTTGATACCAACTGTTAGGATCAAGTCGACACTAAGGGGTGAATTAGTGCTATCGATAAAAATATTTGATTCAAAACTTTTAGTTCGATGGAAGCCCGTATCGAAAATCGTTCAAACTTAAAAATATTCTTAGGAATGTAATGAGCAAATAAAGTAGTTTGTAGTTAAATAAGAGACAAATGAAAGGAAACAACAAAGCAGAGATCACACCGGATTTTATAGTGGTTCGGTCATCCCGACCTACGTCCACTCCTGTTTCCTCCTTCGTCAAGGCCACCAACGTCTACTAACAATCTTCCTTCAAAGGGTGAAGATCAACTTCTCTTACAACTCTTTCTTTTATAAGTGTTCCCTCACACACCTCTCTTAGGACTAACTCTAACCTCCAGGAGGAGAGACTTCTATACTTTAAAAGATTACAACCTTAGAATTATATAGTTTTCACTTTCTTTTCTTGCTCAATTCCTGTTGTTCCAAGTAGGAATAGCTGGGTATTTATAAACCCCAAATGGCTTCAAGAATTAGAGCTAAAATTCAAATCCTCAAGATTTCAGAGTACTGTCGATACCACTGCCTGTGTTGGGCAGTACCACCGCCCATAGCATTGACACTAGGTGGTATCACCGCTTGACACTATCTTGAAGACTATGTCTCAGAGACTGAACTTCATGTCACTATTTGGGCCATCCTCTTAGCCCAAAATAGCCTTAATCAGGCCCAATGAGCCCCTAATTGAGTTGGCCTAATTATATTCTAAACCAACCTAATTAGACCTCTAAACTATTTCAATCTAGATAAATTATTACAAAGCATGAATCATATGTTGTCCGGCATATCATTGGTTCATCGGTGCTTCGTTTGATCCTTCGGCATATCATCCTCTCTTGCAGCCTATTCCCCAATCGACATATTGACCTCTGCAACTCTGATCTCCTTGGTGCAATGTCCACTTTTCTTGGCCCGATGCTTGACTCATGGCACGAAGTCTTTTGTCGATACGTTGATTGATTCTCCGGCTCAATGTCTAATCTTCTAACATGTTCCACTCCAACCCAACGTCTAATTCCTCCTGCTTTAATCAATTTGTCTCTCCTTAATCGAAGCTAGTCCTACATCACTCAAAACGTAGATTAGATCACAAACTCATCAATTGATTTCATTATCAAAATTCAAGATTCAATAATAGGTGGCCTATAAACAAATCACGTGAGTGATGGCACCTGCAACACACTGCGTCAATCTCTTTATTTATGATTACTAATATTTTCTCACATTATCTAGATGTATATTGTGATGTCCTTAGATCTGTGCAATGGGAATCAGATCGTGATGAGATCATGATAATGAGACTGATTCGCTTTTAAACACAGATCCTAAATAATTTTGGTTATAGGTTACTCAAGAGGGACATCGAGATAATCGGACAAACTAGTGTGTTGTATACTCGTCCATATGATAGATGTGGCTAATCTCATAGCTACTCGTATGGGGAAACTAAGGATACAATGCAGGTGCTCAATGGAGAATGAGTTCACTGATTGATCCACTTACAGAATGCTAGATGGTTAATGATATCTGACGCCAGACAACGATTTTGTAATCCCAATTGTGTATCTGGTCCTTAGACTTAAGACACCAAGGATGCCTTGTATGAGTACTTCATTCTTTAATATTGGACTTACAAGTTTGGAAATTTCAGATCTGGTACACCCGATTCTCAGAAATGGTAACCAACCTTACAAAGGCAATTCAGTGTTAATAGATGATCATCAACTCTTGATATCATGAGAGGAATATTCTATATATTCTTGCTCAGACAAATCATTGGCCAGGGTCATTCGAATTGAGAGAGAAAGAGTTCTCCTAGAGAATCTAATTAGAACGAGACTCAAGTAGAAACTATATGGGCCTGACAATACCATGCCCGGTATATGGTCTCTGGGATATTAGATGAATGAGGGACTATAGGTACATGGTAACTAAGGGCAGATAGATCTAAATGATTAGATTCTCTTGTATCGTTTGGGGACTACAACTTAGTGGCCTAGTACGTCCATAGTCGATAAGTTGAGTGAAGTATTATGGATATAATAATTCACTAAGTCAGAAGGAGTTCTAACAAGTATGACTCACTATCAGCTTGATATTGGGGCCTAGAAGGTCACACACATATGGTAGGTGTTATAACGAGTAGAGGTCCGGATATGAGATATTTGTCGAAGATCCTGTCTTATTGGATATCCAATAAGCCCCTGAATTATTGGATCCCATGGATGGGATCCAATAAGAGCTAATTAGAGATTATTGGGTAGAGACCCACTAATCTAAGAGGCTTGGGTAATTGGATAGAAATCTAATACTCAATAGGGCAAGATCCATTAGTGTTAAATTGACAAAAAGGGCCTTTATAAATATGAGGGAACCAAAGTGTTAGGATTAGTTCAGCACTAAGAGAGGAGGGGGGGAAAATTAGTGCAATAGTTAAGAATGATAAATTTCAATAATTTCGAGATTTTGAAAACTTCATATGATAAAAATCACATTTTGATTAAAATCGATTTCAATTAAAGCGTATCAGAAATGTAATTAACTTGAGAGCATTTAGAGATGAAGAAAAGTAGTTAGCAAGTAAAGCAGCGAAGTGAAGATGGTTTGCAGTAAAGTAAATTTGTAAGAAGTAAATGCTAACCGTTTATCTTGAGGCTACGTCCACTCCTGATTCCTCTTCACTTGAGGCTACCGGCTTTCCACTAGTTGTCTTCCTTCCAATGAGTAAAGACAAGCTCCCTTACAGCGCTCGCTCCTTTTAACAAGCTTAGGAGGTAACCCTTACAAGCACTCTCTCTTCTCTTTTAACTAGAATACAAGGACTAGAGGACGGGATTTCTAAAGAGATTTGAATAGTATTTTTCTACTTTCAAAGTGTGTGTGCTTATGTATTCAATCCAGGGATGGGAGGGATATTTACAGGCTCCAATTGGATTTAAACTTGAAGTCAAAAATCTTCCCATCCCAGGTTTACTGGTCACTAGCGGTACCACCACCTGTCACTGGCAGCACCACCGCTAGTTTGACCTTGACACTGGGTGGTACCATCGCCTGAACACACTGACATTGTCAGTATATTGGGCGGTACCACTGCCTAGGTACTCTGTGCTAGGAAATTATGAATCAACATCTTATGCACAACGAAAAACAAAAACAAGGTCAGATTTCTCATAGTTAAGTACTTGGCCATTGTGCGACAATTGATGCGTGAAAAATCACAAATCCGAAAAATCACATGTATCATGTTAGAAGCGTTACCTAGGGAGATTGTATATCCTCGAATTTTTTAGATCCGATGAAGACGATGAAGGAGCACTAGCGTACTCTCTAGTGATAATCCATATAGCGAATGCAACGATGACACTCCTTAGATCACTGCAGGATCTCCCTCTTCACGTGCACCACAAGGCTACCAGAGCCAAGGAGGAGGAGAGGAGGCTGAGGAGAATAGGAGGGGCAACTTCCAATAGCTCTAGCCTATAAACCGAGGAGTTCCTCCTATTTATAGAGGTGTAGGAAACTTATCCTTAATGGATCATGTTTACATTAGATCTTTATCCAATTATCTAGTTGGATCTCTATCCAATTGGATGTCGATCTAATCATCCAATTTGATCTCATCTAATTATCCAATTGGATCTTATCCACAGGATCCAAACTAGGGGCTTCGCAAATATCTTATATTCGCACCTCTACTCGTCGGAACATCCACCTAATGTGTGTGACCCTCTAGGCCCGATACCAAGCTAGCCGTGAGTCACTCCTGTCAGAACTCCTTCTGACTCAGAATACCTTCTGATATAGTGAATTATTATCTCCATAATAATTCACTCGACTCATCAACTATGGACGTACTAGGCCACTACGCCATAGTCCCCAGACGGTACAGGGGGATCTAATCCATCGGACCTATGTGTCCTCAGTTACCATGTATCTATAGTTCATCATCCATCTAATATCTCAAAGACCATATATTGAGCATGGTAATGTCAAGCCTATACGGAATCCTATCCAAGTCTCGCTCTAATCGGATTCCCCCGGAGAACTCCTTCTCTCTCAATCCGAATGACTCTGGCTAGGGATTTTTCTTGAGCGAGCACATGCAAGATATTCTTCTTATGATATCGAGAGTAGATGATCCTCTATTGACACTCAATTACCTTTGTAAGGTTGGCTACTATGCCAGATCTGGAGTTTTCCAAACCTATAAGTCCGACGTCAAAGAATGGAATACTCATACAAGGCATCTTTGGTGTCTCAAGTCTAAGGACCAGACACACAATTGGGACTACAGAATCGCTGTCTAATGTTATGTATCATTAACCATCCAACATTCTGTAAGTAGAATAATCAGTGAACTCATTCTCCAAAGAGCACATGCACTGTACCTCTAGTGTCCCCACACAAGCGACTATAAGACCAGTCACCTCCATCATATAGACGAGTATACAATACACCAGTCTATCTAGTTATCTTGATATCCTCATCGAGTAACTTATGACCATGATGATTTAGGATCTGTGTTTAAAAGTATATCAATCTCATTATCATAATCTCATCATGATCTGATTCTCATTGCACATATCCAAGGACATCACAATATTCATCCAGAGAATGTGAGAAAATATCAATAATAATATACAAAGAGATCGACACAGGTGTCATCACTCATGTGATTAGCTTGTAGGGCACCTATAACTAACAATCTGCCACTTGATCTAAAGCCAATCACCTACATGTCTGATCCCCATCAGACCTCTATGACGCTCAAATACAATCTGAGTTAAAGACTTTATCAGTGGATCTGCAATATTATTTTCAAATAGAACTCTTTCTACTACTACATCTCTATGAGCCATGATCTCTCTAATCAAGTAGAACCTCCTCGAACACTTCTGATGAGACCTAGGTTCCCTAGTTTGATCAATCGCCCCATTATGTCGTAATATATGGGAATCAATTTCATGCTTCTTGATACAATTCCTAAATCTATGATGAACTTCTTATCCAGACACCCTCTTTTGCTGCTTCTACTATAACAATATATTCTACCTCTGTGGTCGAGTCAGTAGTAGTATCTCACTTGGAACTCTTCCAACTTACTATTGCTCCATTCAAAGTGAACACATACCCTGAATTCGACTTGCTATCATCGACATCGGATTGAAAACTTGAGTCTATGTAGCCTTCAATCTAAAGAATACCTCCTCCATATACTAGTAAAAGATCCTTAATCCTTCTTAAGTACTTAAGGATACACTTTACTGCTTTCCAGTGCTCTAAGCCTAGATCTGCTTGATACCTGCTCGTGACATTCAGAGCATGTGCTATATCAGGCCTAGTACATAGTATAGTATATATAATAGATTCTATCACATAGGGTATCGTATCCATGTTTGTCATTTCTCTAAGAGTTTTTGAGGACATACTCTGAGAAATTCTATGTACTTGGACTGGGATAAGCCAAGCATCCTTTTAAATCTATCTCTATATATCTGAATCCCCAAAATATAGGATGCTTCCCTTAAGTCCTTCATGAAGAAGTATCTAGATAGCCAAGCTTTTACTGTGAAGAGCATTCCTACATCATTCCCAATGATTAAGATGTCATCCACATATAACACTAAGAAGGTGATAGCGCTCTCACTTATCTTCCTGTATACACAAGGCTCATCTTCATTCTTAACGAAGTCATAAGATCTGATTCCCTCATCAAACCTTATGTTCCAACTTCAGGAAACTTGCTTTAGTTCATAAATGGACTTAACAATCTGCACACAATATCTAGACTCTGCTTAGACATGAACCCCTCAGGTTATATCATATATATTTCCTTTTCGAGGTTGCCATTGAGGAATGTAGTTTTCACATCCATCTACCATATATCATAGTCATAATGTGCTGCAATAGCCAATAGAATTCAGATGGATTTCAGCATAGCTATGGGTGCGAAGGCTTTGTCATAGTCAACACCTTACCTTTGACAATATCCTTTAGTCACTAGTCTTGCTTATAGGTCTCCACCTTTCCATCTATCCCGATCTTCTTCTTGAAGATCCATTTACAGTCGATGGGTACGATACCCTTAGGTGCATCAACAAGGTTCCAAACCTTGTTAGAGTATATAGATTCCATCTCAAAATTCATGACTTCTTGCCACTTCCCGGAGTCTATGCTCATAATAGCCTCCTCGTAGTTTAAGGATCACTATCCTGAGTGTCATCTCCACTGATATGTCTAACATATCTCTTAGGAGGGTGTGACACTCTACCAATCCTACACAAAGTTAGAACTAATGTGTTAGGTACCCGAACAGACTTGGTCTTCTGAATGGTGCTTGAGCTAGGTTCCCTAACTCGCTCAACTCTATCATGCTCCCACTATCTCCGCCAAGAATGTGTTTCTTCTCAAGAAACACTGCTCTCTTGGCAACAAAGACCTTTTGGTCCTTGGGGTGATAGAAATAATACCCATAAGTTTCCTTGGAGTCTCCCACGAACTTGTACCATTCTATCCTGGATTCCAACTTATCGGGGTTGTGCCTTTTAACGTGAGTAGGACAGCCCCAAATCTTAATAACCTTAAAATCAGCCTTCTTCTCTTTCCATATCTCATATGGTATAGTCACTACCGATCTAGATGGAACTCTGTTCAGAAGGTAAGCTGCGTTCTTTTGGGCATATCC
Source organism: Musa beccarii (assembly GCA_024322285.1). Lineage (NCBI taxonomy): Eukaryota > Viridiplantae > Streptophyta > Magnoliopsida > Zingiberales > Musaceae > Musa > Musa beccarii. The sequence goes on from CM044396.1 coordinate 16,838,790, forward strand.
CCAAAATAAAATAGGTAGGTTGGCTAAACTCATCATAGACTGCACCATATCTAATAGCATATGATTCTTCCTTTTCTGATATATCATTAAGCTGTAGTATATGAGGAGCTGTCTATTGGGACAGAATCCCATAGTCATTAAGGAACTAAGTAAACTCCTACTCAAGTATTCGACTTCTCGATCTGATCGAAGAGTCTTAATACTTTTTTCAGTCTACTTCCTCTTGGACATACTTATATTCATGATATGTGGAGCAGTATTTAGCATAATCAAACCATTATGTAATGTCCCACTAGTGATGATCTTATCATTCTTAATAATTGAATAACAATTGTTCTCAAAAATCACTTTATAACCATTTAATGTCAAACATGAAATGAAAATAATAATTTTGATAATAGAGGGAATAAAATAATATACATCTAATACAATAGTAGCTCCATCAGGTAGATGTAAAGTGACCTCGCCGACAACGATAACAGTAACTCTTGCTCCATTGCTCATCTTAAGGTTCATCTTGTCTTTTGTCAATCTCCTAGGCCTTGCCAAAACCTGCAACAAATTGCAGAAGTGATAAGCACTACTGATATCTAATACCTATACATTATCACAAGAATCTGACACATGAAGATTGATCATGAATGTACCTGAAGCTTCTCTAGCTTCTGTTTCACCTTTTCTGCAAAATACACCTTGCAGTTCCTTTTCCAATACCTATTTTGACCACAGTGGAAGCACTGGCTTTTGTCTTTTGCTGAGTTAATTTTGGCAAACTTAGACGTACCCCATTTGCCTTTACCTTACCCCGTTTGCCTTTGCCCTTGCCCTTCTTAAGGGTCTTCCCAACTTTCCTTTTCTTTTTGGTCTCACCAACATAGAGAACTAGTTTCTCTTTCTTGATTATGCTCTTTTCATCCCTCAACATATTAAGGAGCTTAAGGAGAGTCACCTCAAGTTTGTTCATATTAAAATTCATAATGAACTAAGAAAAAGAATCTGGTAGGGACTGAAGTATAAGATCAACGCACATGTTATCATCTAGGACCATTCCTAGACCTGTAAGTTTCTTAATCCACTCTATCATCTTCAGGATGTGATTCCGAACCAATGTCCCCTTAGTCATCCTAGTATGAAAGAGACTCTTAGATATCTCATATCGTTGAATTCTTCCTTATTCCTCAAATAGTTTATGGAGATATAGGAGTATGGATCGAGCATCTATATTTTTATGTTGTCTTTGTAACTTAGGAGTCATAGAGGCTAACATGTAATACTGAGTGAGAGTGGAATCATCTATATACTTTGCATATTGGGCAAGCTCTTCCTGATATGCTCCTGCCTCAGGTTAGGGTATGACTATATCCATGACATATACGATTTTCTTCACTGTGAGAACTATTCTTAGGTTACAGAGCCAATCTGTATAGTTTGGACCAATGAGGCGGTTGGCATCAAGTATGCCATGTACAGGGTTTGATAGTGACATGTTTTTGATAAATAAGAGATGTAGCGTAAGTAAATAACAAGCAGATTTCATAGAAAAATAAATAATCAAGATATAGACTTATATCTTGATGTGCTCTCACTAATTTTTCTAGCGAGTCACACGACACCCTCAGCACGTGAAATGGAAGTCTTCGATAGACTTCTAGTGGGGATTGAGATCCAATCAGTGTCTTAGTGTAACCTCGAGGGACTCGACCAATCACACTAAGCCCAAAGAGGTAGGCAACTCTTGCCAATCACAACTCCTTCTGATTCCAGTCATGTTCGGCCTCCAAATCAACATAGCCTCAAGGGACTCGATCAACTATGATGTCTAGTTAAGTCATCACCATCGTTACAAGATGAGTCTAATTCGGTGATATGCCCTCGAGGGACTCGACCATGCATACCATGTCCCCAGGTCACCAGTGATATCTCTATGTCGTAGGCAAGATAACGAGACACGAAATATGTGAGCCTCGAGGGACTTGACCAACTCAGCCTATGTCGGGAATTGATTCCTACCTATAACGATGAAAGGCCACGTGGGTCAATTTTATTACCTCATGCTTACTAACTTAATATTGTCACACACATACATATTTAATATATATTTACATCACATGCAAATATATAACTTATCTAGTAGGTGTATAGCAATCACATGCACAGGCACACCAGATGATCATGGGCCTTAACCAAATATGATCGGTGCATTACTATGCCCGGTGATCATCCATCTCATCATCGTCGGATCTGTCGGTCATCTTACCTAGGAGATCATATATCCCGAGGGTGCTAATTTTTCAGATAGGATGAAGAGCCCAATAATCAATGATGAAGGAGCACTAGCATAATCATCTTCCCACATCACACTTCACATGTATATATCATGTAGGATTACTAAATAAATAATTATTATTAATTAAACCTTTTAAATAACTAAAATTTTGAAATCAGGGACATGTCAAAAATTTTCAAAAATATCAAGGGTATTTTAGTAATTTTGTAGGACATGCCCTGAAATTTCCAAAATTTATAGGGGTAAAATTATCAATTTACCCCAAACAGCCCTATCATAGTCGGTGATCGCAACTTACCTAGGGAGATCATATATCCCTGAATTTTTCAGATCTGATGAAGAGGATGAAGGAGCACTAGCGTACTCCTCTCTAGCGGTAATCCACACAACGGACGCAACGAAAGCACTTCTCAGATCACCGTGGGATCTCCCTCTTCACGTGCACTACAAGGTTGTCGGAGCTAAGGAGGAGGAGAGGAGGCTGAGGAAAATAGGAGGGGCGACTTCCAATAGCTCTAGCCTATGAATCGGGGAGTTCCTCCTATTTATAGAGGTGCAGGAAGCTTATCCTTAACGGATCTTGTTCACATTGGATCTCTATCTAATTATCTAGTTGGATCTCTATCCAATTGGATGTCTATCCAATCATCCAATTTGATCTCATCTAATTATTCGATTGGATCTTATCCACAAGATCCAAACTAGGGGCTTCGTAGATATCTCATATCTGCATCTCTACTCATCGCAACATCTAATTAATGTATGTGACTCTCTATGCCTGATATTGAGCTAGCCGTAAGTCACTCCCGTCAGAACTACTTCTGACTCAGAATACCTTCTGATATAGTGAATTATTATCTCCATAATAATTCACTCGACTCATCGACTATGGACGTACTAGGCTACTATGCCATAGTCCCCAGACGGTATAGGGGGATCTAATCCATCGGACCTGTGTGTCTTCAATTACCATGTATCTATAGTCCCTCATTCATCTAATATTCCAGAGACCGTATATTGGGCATGGTAATGTTAGGCCCATACGGAATCCTATTCGAGTCTTGCTCTAATCGGATTCTTCCAGAAAACTCCTTCTCTCTCAATCCGAACGACCTTGGCCATGGATTTTGCCTAAGCGAGCACACGTGGGATATTCCTCTTATAATACCACTCAATTGCCTTCGTAAGGTTGGCTACCATTCCCGAGAATCAACTATACCAAATCTGGAGCATTCTAAACTTGTAAGTCCGGTGTTAAAGACTGGAGTACTCATACAAGGCATCTTTGGTGTCTCAAGTCTAAGGACCAGACACACAGCTGGAACTACATAATCGCTGTCTGATGTTAGGTATCATTAACTATCCAGCATTTTATAAGTGGATCAATTAATGAACTCATTCTCTAATGAGCACCTGCACTGTACCTCTTGTGTCCTCACACAAGCGACTATAAGATCAGTCACCACCATATAGACGAGTATACAGTATACTAGTCTATTCGGTTATCTCGATGTCCTCATTGAGTAACCTATGACCAGGATGATTTAGGATCTGTGTTTAAAAGTATATCGATCTCATTATCATGGTCTTATCATGATCCAATTTTCATTGCACATATCCAAGGATATCACAATATTCATCCAGATAATTTAAGAAAATATCAATAATAATATGCAAAGAGACCGACGCAGTGTGTCACAGGTACCATCACTCACGTAATTGGCTTGTAGGGCACCTATAACTAACACTCTGTCACTAGACGGTATCACCACCCAGTACAACCTAGGGGGCTGAATCCAAGCGGTTCCACCGCCCTAGTCTGGCGGTGCCACCACTAGACAGGCTCCAGCACTTTTGGTTGGGCCTTGAATCTGGCCCAAACTAGTCTATAACGAGCCCAGTTGGCCCCTACTAGGGTTAATGGGATTACCTTCCTAATTATATGCTAACTATAAATTTTAAAAATATTTTCTAAGTAAACAAAGTCTGGCATATCAAGTCTTCCTCCGGTGAGCTTTCGGCGAACTTCCGACGGTCTTCCGATAAACCCTCGGACACCTTTCTACGGACTCCTGATAAGCTCCTAGACTTCACAATGATCTTGATGAGTTCTAACGAGTCTTCTTTGGTAAGCTCTGATCTTTCTCAACGAGCTCCATAAAACTCCAACGAGTCTTTCTGGTGAGCTTCTGACGAACCCTTCATCAAGGTCCCTACTCACTCTCACTCTATTCCGGCAACACTCTGACGATTCTTCGAACTTCTGTTGAACTCCCAATGATTTGATCGCACTTGACTCTGGCACTTCATTTTGCTTTTTGTCTTCATCATTATCATAGTTAATCCTACACACTAAGTAATTCTTAACCCTACTTTGATCTAGATAGTTACAATGAATCAACATCTTATTGCCCAGCACATCATTAGTTGGCACTTCGTCTAGTTCTTCGGTACACCGTCCTCTCTTGCGGCCTATTGCCCAATCGACGGTTGACCTCCGCAACCCTAATCTCTTTGGCACAACACCACTTTTCATGGCCCGATGCCCGATGTCCGAAGCCTTCTACCGATTGTTGACCTGACCTTCGGCTCGACATCTAATATCCGGATATGATTTCCTTTGGCACAATGCTAATTCATCCTATGTCAACTGTCTAATTTTGATCGAAATTAGACCTGTGTGACTCAAAACGTAATTAGATTACCAAAACATAATCAATTAGTTTCATCATCAAAATCTGAGATTTAACACAAAGGTCCATAAGCTAGGGTTTTCTTGGTTGCCACCTCTTATTCTCCTCTCCCCAGAGAGAAGGATCTTCGCAGCCCTTGCCATGTGGATCACCACTAGAGAGGATGACGCTTGACCTCCTTCATCCTCTCTCACAGATCTATAGGAATTCAGGGATATACGATCTCCCTAGATACCATCTTTCTTATACATAGTTTTCCAATTTCATGGGTTTTTATGCACCAATTTTTGCACGATGATGAAGCTTTTTTTTATGAAAATATAAGATTTTTGTTTTCTGTTCTTTTGCTGTGCATGTGACGTTGCTCCTAGATTTCCCAACACATCATACCACTCATGATTCAAATTTTAAGTCATCATCATAACTTCTCCCCCTCATCATCAACAAAAAGGAGAAAAGTGCAACTATTAAGTTTTTGAAACATGCAAGTTTTACATCACTTTAGAATATGCAAGCTAGCAAGTTTTGGAGATGTGCAAGTTAGCAATTCTTACTTTTCTTGAGATGTACAAGCTAGCAAATTCTTTCTTCTCTTTTGAGAAGTGCAAACTAGCGATTTTGCTTCTTCTTGAAATGTGTAAGCTAGCAAGTTGTGGTTCTTTTTTGAGATGTACAAGCTAATAGTTCTTGCTTCTCTTTTGAGATATGCAAGCTAGCAAGTTTTACGTTTCTTTGCAAGCTAGTAATTTGCTTTTCTTGACATGTGCAAGATAGTAATTTTCGGTCCCCCTTTATCATTGTCAAAAAGAATATGATGGTACAATTATTCTTTTACATCAATACAAAGGAATTGTTCATAATGAAACTCAAGTTGTAAACATCAAAAAGTTAAGTGATATATCATGGTTTATTTGGATAACTCTTTTCCTTAGTAAATACTAAGAAGAATCATAGGAGAATAATTAATGAAAAATCTTGATTCATAAAAAATAAATCTCAGTTCATAAATATCAAGTTAAAGAATCAAGATTTATTTGTATAAATCTCTTCTTTAGTAAAAGAAAGAGTCATAGAAGAATAAAAAATTTTATTCATATAAATCTTAAGTTATAAATATCAAGTAAAAGATTTGATAAATATTCTCTTAAAAGAGTGAACCATACGAGAATCAATAAAAATGTTTCATGTAAAATACATCTCAAGTCGTAAACATCGATAAATGATTTGATTGGATAAATCATTTCATTAGTAAAAAGAATCATATGAAAACAAATCCAAAATCATCATCAAAATCATTTTTTGAAAAATTTAATGAAAGCAACATAGATAGATTCCTATAAAATTAAAAATAACTAAAGTTTTTTAATTCTAAATCATTTTTATACTAGCATGCTCTAGTTTTCTATACTAAATCCATGCATCATCATTTAAAATTGAAAAGTAATATGGAAATCATTAAGATCAATTGTATAACCATAAACCATCTTCAATTAAAAAATTTAATTTGTTACCAACAATTCTAATGTTTGTTGTAATAACAAATTTTCTTTTTTGTGTGAATCTAACTCTTCACATTTAGTGCAGGATGTTAACATGAAATTATCATGATTTTTTTTTTAATAATTTATATATATATATATATTACCAACTAATTTATATTCATCAAATCATGAAAAACACTAAGTAATTTCTGTTAGGGAACGAGCGACACTAAGAGGGGGGGATGAATTAGTGCAGCGGTAAAGAACGATATATTTTTCAGCGATTGAAATAAGTTCGAAAACTTCATACGAATGAATGCAACGTTTCGTTTGAACCTGAAAAGATTGTGTTTTAACTTTAAAGCATACGTAAGAAGATGAAGAGGAAGTTGAGTAAGTAAGACAGTAAATAAAGATGGTTTGCAAAAAAGTAAATAGTAAGAACATAAATGCAAATCAGATTTTTATAGTGGTTCGGTCATTAGACCTATGTCCACTCCCGATTCCTCTTGCTTGAGGCCACCGGCTTTCCACTAGCTATCCTCCTTCTAACATGTGAGGATGAACTCCCTCACAGCACCTCTCCTTTTGACGAGCTTAGGAGATAACCCTTACAAAGCCTTGCACCCCTCTCTTGGACTACAACACTCCTAAAACTTAGAGGAAAGATTTGACACACTTTCAAGAGAGTTTTCCTTTTTTTTATTAGTTCTAGACACCCCTAAACTCTAAATGAGTGGGGTATTTATAAGCCTCAAAGTGATTCAAATTTGGAGCCCAAACTTGGAGCTAAAATTTGAACCATTTTGAATTTTCCGGTGCTGGTAGAACTGGCCGGTGCCACCTCTAGTGTCGACATCCAATATCTTAATGTGATCACCTCTGGCACAACATCAATTCCTCCAGTGTCAACTATCTAATCATGATCGATAGTAGACCTGCGTAACTCAAAACGCAGTTAGACCACAAATCACAATCAATTAGTTTCATCATCAAAATCCGAGATTCAACAATCTCCTCCTTTTTTATGATGACAACTAATTGATGACTAACGGAGTTAACCATAACTCCTCAGAGTTTAACCAAACTCCCCCTATCAATATGCCATTGATAGAACACTTGGATTATCCCAAATCCAAGCAACATTCATCATAATTAAGAGAATAACAATAAAACCATTATGCAAATATAAAATATTCAATTCAATACATAAAGTCATCAATCTACTTCTCCCCCTATGTCATCAATAAAAAGAAGACGTAACATCATAGCTAGTTTTCAAGGATATGCAAATATTACAATCATACTAGCTATCAATCACATCATACAACATATATCACTTTAAGACATTCAATCATAGCAAGATTTTTAAAGATGTCCAAGCATAGCAATTCAACACTTGTTTTTTGTGCAAATTTGTAATTTATTTTTCTTGAAATTGCAAGGTAGCAATTTTTGATATTCAAGTTCTTTTCCTCTTTTGTAGGCTAGTAAGATAGCAAGTTTGCACTTTGATTTCTTTGTGATATGTCAAGCTAGCAATTTTCTTCCTCTTGAATGAGCTAGCAAATTTTTCATTTAAGGTGTAAGCTAGCAATAAACTTTCTCCCCCTTTATCAATGTCAAAAAGAAAGGGAGGATTAAATATGATGATATAAACATTTCACATAATTTTGCATAAAAAAGTTTACATCAATCTAATGGATCAAGTCATGATTTGTGATTCATCATAAAAGATATCAAGAAGAACACAATTTCTTTTAATTCAATATTCAAATCGTGACAAGTGATACATATCAAAATTCTACATGAATATTTCAATCATCAAGTCAATAATATGAATTTAACAAGCTAGCTCCCCCTTAGTTTTTGTCAAAATGAAGTGGAGGACTCAATGGCTAAAAATTTCAATTTCATCCACTTTTCATATCAATATAAATTTGCATCAAAATATATATTAGTTATCATGTCATGAAGGATATCAGTATGAAAATTCAACAAGGATCAAAATCAAAAGATATCATTCATGATTCATAACTTTCTTTTTAGCAAGATCAAAATTCACATTTATCAATTTTCAATTCAAGATAAATGTCATACAACCAAGAATCATGATATATAAAAGCACATCAATATTAAGGATCAAATCATAATTCATTGATTCATCATAAGGCAAATTTCTTTTATATCAATTCTTCAATTGCCATATAAGGCATACGAGCCAAAGTATTCTTATCATTTTAATATCATGAAATATATGATATCAAGGCTCATGATTCATTTGAAAAGATATAGCACAAAGAACAACTTGATTCATGCATAAGAATTTTAAATATCAAATATCAAGATAAATGTCATACAACCAAGAATCATGATATATAAAAGCATATCAATATCAAGGATCAAGTCATGATTATAAGTGCTAACATATTTTCTTTTCATTCATTTTTAAGCCATGATAAAAGAATAAATCAATGATTCAAACATTAAGCACATTTCTTTTTCATCAAATTTTCAATCATCACATAAGGAAGTCATGTCATTAAAGATCAATTCATGAATAAACAAAATTTATATATATTTGTCATGAAGAAAATCTTGATTTACATGTAGGAGTTTTCAAATCGTCACGATCATGATTTCATAAATAGAATCTCAAATATATAATTCCAAAAAATCAAGATCAAATCATGATTAATGATGTTAACATGCTTTCTTTCCCTTTTTGTCTTTAAAGAAGGAAATAAAGGGAAAGGGAAGAATATAAATTTTATTTTACATCAATGTTCAAATCATCACAAAAGGCATACAAGGTAAGGAAATCATGTCATTTTTATATCATGAAAGATGTGATGTCAAGGCTCATGATTCATTTGATAGTAAAAGCAACAACTTGATTTATACATGATAGATCTAAATTCATTATGAATCATAAAAATAATTTCAAGTATCACTTATCGATATATCAAGACTTGAATTGTTTTCCTCTTTAGTAAATGAAAAAGGAAGCAATGATAGAGGAAGGTATTTTAATTTACAAAAATATCTCAAGTCAAGAATTCAAGGTCATGATTTCAAGAGATTAAGAGAGGAGTCATAAAATTATTCAAACTCATTTTGTCAACTCGAAACTCCTAATCAAATCAAAAACATTTTTAAGATTCACAACATGAATGAGTGATTATCAACTTTTTAGAGATTGCAAAATGATAAATAGATTTTTGATAAACACTTATTATCAAATCATCAATTTCATAATTCATTTAGAAGGTTCTCCTCTATGGTAAATAAAAGGAAATATAGGAGAACAAAATGAATTAAGGGAGATAGAACATGATTGAAGCATGATTCAATTTTAAAATATGTCTTATGGCATAAATACAAATCAAGCATTAGTCAAAACCGGAATTATCCTCAAAGTCTTATTCAATAAATTCATACTTGATAAGCATGGATTCATGAATTTCCTATAGAAAAATTGATAAGATTGATATAGAGGATTGCATTTTATTTTTATATATGATTTGCTTCTTATAACCATACATTTTCCCTTAATAAAAATAAATGTCAACATTCAAGACGAAAAAGTAAATTGTCATTAAGTCGAATCACATTAAGCATGTGGTACTTTCCAAAAGATTCAATTCAAGAGATCCACATGGATTCATCAAGACCGAAAACTTTAGAGATAGAAAAATTTTCAAGAATCATGCATTTCCTTTTTATAATTTACTTTAAATAAGCATGCCTTTGTCTTTTAATGTCAAATAAAATAGAAATATCAACATTCAACATCGAAAGACAAACTTCATCATAAAATTCATCAAGATAAAAATATAATATATTATTTCAAAACATAAGATTTAATTTATCATGATAATGTGTTTAATTTTAAGTTGTTTTTTTTATATAAGTGAGCTCATGTTTTAAAGGATGAGTATCATATTTAGAACCAAAATATGAGTATTGTGATTAAGATATAACAACTTTAAATTCTCATGATATCATAAAATCATTAAGCATGATAATAAACTTATAATTTTTTCATTTCATTATTATCAATGATGATTTCATAAGGTATGTTCAAATATTTATACGGAAGTCATCATTGTATAAATTCAAAATATAAGTTTGTCATTAAACCCATTAACATCAAATGCATTAAAAATATTTCATACAAAAATTTTATTAAGAGCAATGGAGATAGTTTATATGTAAGCATGCTCTTGTCATTTTTTACTAGATTCATGTATCATTGTATAGATCTGAAAAGTAAGTTTCAAGAGAAATTATTTAAATCAAATACATGATACACTCATTTATTTTCAAATATATTCATCATGTTTATTTTCGTGAGATTTACAAGATTGGCAAAATGAATTCATTAATCTCAATATGATAGAAAATACATCTCCATTTCATACAATTGATTTCATGTAAGCATGTTCAAATTTTCATGTAAAGACGAAATCATCAATATGCTTGCTTCTATCTTTTAATCATATTTGGTGTGCAAGCATTATCTTGAAACATGCTATTAATTTTTTTTGTGTCAAAAATCATACATCTTATTTGAAATCAAAAGCAATGTAAAATCATCAAAATTCATGAATTTATCATGATCATACGTATGGAGCATTTTCATTTATCAAGTAAGATTTCACATAAGCATGCCCAAAAAATTTTTACATAAAAATATATATCAAGTTTAAAGCTAAATAATGATCCGAAAATCATCAAGATTCATGGATTCATTATGAATATATTATTTCAAAATATGAGATTTCAAGTCATCAAGTATGATACAATCATTAAGCATGTTTTCATAATGCATCATCAAAATCATTTTAATTCTTTCTTTCATTTGTTATAACAAGATGATCAATGCTCAAATTTTTGCTAAAATCATACATCATTTTAAAAATCTGAAAAATAATTTTTATCATGAAAATATCAAGTCCAAATATAATACAAGGCAACATCAAAACCATATTTCTTTCATTTTGAAAATTTATGGGTTAGGTCTATATAATTGATTTCATGAAGACATGTATCAATAAAAATTTCATCAAAAAAGGGTTAAAACCTATTAAGCCAAGATGGAAGTTTTCAAATTATAATCAAGATATATACATCTATCATCAAAAGATTTTCAAGAAATTCATCCATAGATATGTATCATGTTTAAGATTGAAAACCGATATGGAAAGTATACATGAAATTTCATCATCTCAAAATGTCATCTTAATTTGTCATGAAAATAATTAGACCAAAAATATGTTAATCCATAACATAGAGTCAAATCAACATTACTTCAAAAACTAATGCATGTTACAAAATCATCAAGCATCATGTTTAGAAACGAAAAGCAATATAAAACATCAAGATACACATGCATGGATTAATCCTAAGCATTACCACAAATCATGCATCATTCATATTTTTAATTTTCAAAAAATTACTAGAAAGGAAAAAGCATAAAAAAAATCCTACCAACTATTTCAAGCAACTCATGAAAGGATCATGTAATTTCAAAGTAAGGTAAAAACAACTTGGGTGAGTTTCTTACCTCATTGTCGAAAACCGTCAAAGCCTATTTCGCCTCTTCTTTACTTGTTTTTTCTTTGCAAGCCTTCTTCTTCTTTGGCCTCATCCTCCATTCAAGTTCATCGTTCATTTTAGATTTTTGTTTAATGAACTTATTAAGATTCATTAAAAGTTCAATGTCCTCTTCATTGTCCTCATCACTTGAGTCATCACTCAAGTGGCATTTCATAGTTCGGAGTTCCAAAACCTTCTTGTTCTTTAGAAGGTGGTTCATATGTTTATCATGTTCAAGATGTTCTAGGAGGCTCATTTTATATGTCATTAGTGAGCTAATTAGTTCTTAAATCCGAAGGTCATTTAGATTTCTAACTTCTTGTATTGTAGTTACTTTAGGATCCCATCTTTTTGGAAGAGATCTTAAGATCTTGCTTACGAGTTCAAAATTTGAAAAATATTTACCAAGAGCTCTTAGACTATTGACGACATCCGTGAACCGGGTGTATATGTCGTCGATAGATTCACTTGGTGTCATTTGGAAGAGCTCAAAATCATGCAATAAGAGGTTTACTTTCAAGTCTTTAACTCTACTAGTTCCCTCGTGCATGATTTCAAGTGTTTGCCAAATGTCAAAAGCTGTTTCGCACATAGAAATTCGATTGAACTCATTCTTGTCCAAAGCGCAAAATAAGGCATTCATTGCCTTTGCATTCAAAGAAAAGGATTTTTTCTCTAAGTCCGACCATTCATTCATCAGTTTAGAGGGAAGTTGAAATCCATTTTCAATGATGTTCCATAAGTTTAAATCGAGAGAAATCAAGAAAACTCTCATTCGAGTTTTTCAATATATGTAGTCCGAACCATTAAAGAATGATGGACGAAAAATCAAAAAGCCCTCTTGAAAGCCATGAAGAGCCATTTCTTACGGGTGTAAATCTAAATGAGAAATAATGTGGCTCTGATACTAATTATTAGGGATCGAGTGACACTAAGAGGGGGGTGAATTAGTGCAGCGGTAAAGAACGATATATTTTTCAGCGATTAAAACAAGTTTGGAAACTTCGTACGAATGAATGCAACGTTTCGTTTGAACCTGGAAAGATTGTGTTTTAACTTTAAAGCATACATAAGAAGATGAAGAGGAAGTTGAGTAAGTAAGACAGCAAATGAAGATGGTTTGCAGAAAAGTAAATAGCAAGAACGTAAATACAAATCAGATTTTTATAGTGGTTCGGTCATTCGATCTACATCCACTCCCGATTCCTCTTACTTGAGGCCACTGGCTTTCCACTAGCTATCCTCCTTCTAACGGGCGAGGATGAACTCCCTCACAGTACCTCTCCTTTAGACGGGCTTAGGAGATAAACCTTACAAAGCCTTTCACCCCTCTCTTGGACTAGAACACTCTTAAAACTTAGAGGGAAGATTTGACACACTTTCAAGAGAGTTTTCTCCTTTTTTTTCTTAGTTCTAGACACCCTCTAAACTCTGAATGAGTGGGGTATTTATAAGCCTCAAAGTGATTCAATTTGGAGCCCAAACTTAGAGCCAAAATTTGAACCATTTTGAATTTCCCGGTGCTAGCAGTACTGGGCGGTGCCACCGCCCAAGGCAGCGGTACTACCGCCGCTGCACACAGGCGCTGGGTGGTACTACCGCCCTAGGCTAGGTGGTACTACCGCCCAGCACTCGGCCTCTGGGCGGTGCTACCGCCCAGGTATTTTCAGTATAGTGGTTTTGGCCGAAAACTCGGTCGAAACAAGTCCAAATAAAGTCCGAATTGGCCCAAATTTGGTTTATAAGATTAATACCTAATCCTAAACCAAATTATATGTTAATTATAAATTTTAAAGATATTTTTTAAGCTATTTCTAAGTCCACAAGATAAGACTTCTTTCGGTGAGCTTTCGGCAAACTTTCGATGGTCTTCCGATGAACCCTCGGAAACCATTCTACGGACTCCCGGCAAGCTCCTAGACTTCACGATGATCTTGGCGAGTTTCAACGAGCTTCATTAGCAAGCTCCAATCTTTCTTGGCAAGCTTCGCGAACTTCCGACAAACCTTTCGATGAACTTCCAAAAACCCTTCGGCAAGCTTCCTACTCGTTCTCGGTCGATTCCGACAACACTCCCAACGAATCTTCGGACTTTCATCGAACTCTTGAACTCCCAACCATTCATCATACTTATCTTTTGATACTTTGTTTCACTTTACGTCTTTATCTTCATCGTAGTTAATCCTGCACACAAACACTCTACTTCGATCTAAATAGTTATTACAATGCGAATTGACTTTCAGTTGCCCGGCACGTCATTGGTCGGTGCTTCGTCCGATCCTTCGGCACATCATCCTCTCTTGCTGTCCGTTGCCCAATCAATGGATGACCTCCACAACCCCGATATCCTTGGCGCAACATACATCTTGGCCCGATGCCCGACGTACGAAGTCTTCAGCCGATTGTCGACCAAACCTCCAGCTCGACATCCAATATCCTAACGTGATCACCTCCGGCACAACGTCAATTCCTCCAACGTCAACTGTCTAATCTTGATCGATAGTAGACCTGCATAACTCAAAACATAGTTAGACCATAAATCACAATCAATTAGTTTTATCATCAAAATCTGAGATTCAACAATTTCATTGTAAGGTAAAAGAGATTCTTTTGAGTTATATACCTCATTGCCAATGCCATCAAAGCATAGTTCATCACCTCGTCTTCATTGGTTTGCTCCTCGTCTTCGAATGCACTCGATTCGTCCCAAGTCACCTTGAGTGCTTTCTTCTTCTTTGGCAGCTTCTTCTTCAATTAAGGATATTCACTTTTGAAATATCTTGGTTTCTTACATTCATAGCAAGTTATTTTATTTTTTTTAAATTTATTTTTATTTTTAGATTCTTATTTTATGAACTTTTTAAATTTTGTTATGAGGAGTTCAAAGTCATCATCATCATCACTTTAGTTTTCACTCAAGTGATCTTTTTTGGTTCTTAGTGCAATATCATTCCTGTTCTTTAGAAGGTAGTTCTCATGTTCATCTTGTACTATACAAGTTATTTTATAGGGCATTAATGACCCGATAAATTCTTCGAAAGAAAAATGATTTAAGTCCTTTCCTTCTTGAATAGTAGTTACTTTTAGATCCCAATTTTTAGGAAGAGAATATAAAATTTTATTAACAAGTTCAAGATTAGTAAAGATTTATCAAGAGCTCTTAAACTATTGATGACATCCGTAAAATGGGTATACATGTCTCTAATAGTTTCACTTGGTTTCATTTAAAATAATTCAAAATTATGCATCAAAAGATTGATTTTAGATTCTTTAACTCTACTTGTGCCTTCATGTGTGACTTTGAGCATGTGCCAAATGTCATGTGTAGTTTCACAAGTTGAAATACGATTAAACTCATTTTTGTCCAAAGCACAAAATAAAACATTCATAGCTTTGGCATTTAACAAAAATATATTTTTTTCAAAATTATTCCAATCATTTATAGGTTTAAAGGGTGTTTGAAAACTAAGTTCAATGACATTCTATAAGTTGAAATCCATAGAAAGTAAGAAAACTCTCATTCGAGTTTTTCAATAAGTGTAGTCCATCCTATTAAACATAGGAGAACGAGTGATAGAGTGACCATCTAGATTACTGAAAAAAATTATTTCTCTTAGGTGTTAAACCAAATGAGAAAAACCTTGGCTCTGATACCAACTGTTAGGATCGAATTGGCACTAAAAGGAAGGGGGGTGTGAATTAGTGCTTTCGTTAAAAACGTCAAATCAAAAAACTTCATTCGATCAAACCCATATAGAAAATGCATTTAACTTAAAAACATTCGTAAGAGCAGTGAGCAAGTAAATCAATTTGTAATATGAATAAAAAGCATAAAGTAAATATAAATCGATTTTATAGTGGTTCGGTCGTCCCGACCTACATCCACTCCCGATTCCTCTTCTATCAAGGTCATTAGCTTTCATTACCAATCTTCTTTCAATAGGCGAAGATCAACTACCCTTACAACTCTTTCTCCTTTTCACAAGCTTAGGAGAGAACCTTTACACCCCTCTTTTATAAGGATTCACTCACATGCTCCCTTGGAACAGTCCTTGAGTTTTAAGAGGAGGGACTCTACATTTTAAAAGAGTTTACAATCTTAAAATCATAGAGTTTTTGTTTTACTTTCTTATTTTTCTAAGCAGGAATAGTTGGGATATTTATAGACCCCAAATGGTTTCAAAAATAGAGTCAAAATTTTAAACACCTTGGGATTATGGGGTATTGGCGGTACCACCGCCTATGTTGGGCATTACCACTATTCGCAGTATTGACACTAGGCGATACCACCACCCAATCTGGTAGTACCACCGCTTGACACAATCTGAGAGACTATATCTTGGAGAGACTATGTCTTGGAAACTGAGCATCTAACAGTTCCACTGCTTGGTCTGGCGGTGTCATCACTTGACCCAACTTTTGTATCACTAAATGAGTCTTCCAATAGGCCCAAATCAGCCCCAACTTAGTCTCAATTAACCTCTAATTAAGTTAGCCTAATTACATTCAAAATAAACTCAATTAGAACTCTAACTACTTTGATCTAAATAAATGATTATAAAGCATGAATCACATGTTGTCCGGTATGTCATTGGTTCATCCAGCACTTCGTTCAAGCCTTCGGTGCATCATCTTTTCCTTCGACATATTGCCTAATCAGCATATTGACTTTCCGCAACATCCAATCTCATGGCACAAAGTCCTTCTGGCCCGATACCCGAACTCATGGCACAAAGTCCTTCTATGATCCTTCTGGCCCGATACCCAAACTCATGGCACAAAGTCCTTCTATTGGCATGTCGATCAATCTTCTGACATGTTCCACTCTAACCTAACAATTGATTTTTTCTACTTTAATCAAATTATCTTTCCATGATCGAAGCTAATCCTGCATCACTTAAATGCTAATTAGATTATAACTTCATCAATTGATTTCATCATTAAAATCCGAGATTCAACATATATCTATTTGAGTCCAATTTAAATTTTTTTAAAAAATTTTAGGTCATTTGGATCCGTCGTTCAATGCGATGCGCTATCTTTGGATTTTGGAAAAAAATAGTGTATCGAATATCAGAAAAAAATTTCTCTAACCCAATTTTTTATAAGGTATTTTCAATCAATTTAGAAGCTTAAGTATAAAAAAATATTACATAGATCTATGATATTTCTATAGAAATGAAAAAAAAATTAGTCAAAAATAAAAAATAACATATAGTTCACAAATTGAATAATTCATAAAAATATAGAATAAATTTCCTCAAATTAGAAAACTAGTGGCATATGCTAATTAAGGTCTAATTAAAGCCTTCTAAAATTTTTAGGACTATTGGATCGATCATTCTAGCATTATTTTTGGATTTTGAGCAAAAATAATACATCACATATTAAGAAATATTTACTTTGACCCAAATTTTTATCATATATTTTGGACAAATTTGGAAGCTCAAATGCCAAAAAAATTACATGGATCTATGATATTCTATGGAAATAAGAAAATTTGGCCAAAAATAAAAAATAACACATAGTTCATAAGCTAAATAATTTGTAAAAATATAAAAAAAATTAAAAATAGAAAACCAAAGACATATGTCCATTTGGGACCAAATAAAGCATTTCCTAAAATTTTAGGTCTATTGGACTAGTCCTTATGTGTGGTGCACTATTTTTTTTATTTTGGGCAAAAATAGTGCATCCCAAAAATATTTTCTCTAACCCAAATTTTTATCAAGTATTTGAGACTAATTTAGAAGCTAAAAGATAAAAAAAAAAACATTACATAGATCCATGATATTTCTATGAAAATGGAAAGAACTAACCAAAAATAGAAAATGGCACACAGTTCACAAGTTAAATAATTTATAAAAATATTAAAAAATTCTCTAAAATGAGAAGCTAGTTACATTTGTCTATCTAAGTCCAATTCAAATCTTTTCTAACATTTTTAGATTATTTGGATCTATCATTTAATGTGGTGCACTATTTTTGGATTTTAGACAAAAATAGTGCATCACATATTAAAAATTATTTTATCAGACCCCTTTTTTTTAGGTGTTTTGGTCCAATATAGAATCTCAAATGTTAAAAAAAACATAGTATAGATCCATGATATTTCTATGAAAATAAAAAAAAGTCAAAAATAAGAAAAAAGACAGTTTATAAGTTAAATAATTCATAAAATATCAAAAAAGGAAAATAGAAAATTAGTTACATATATCTATCTAAGTCTAATTTAAACCTTTCTTAAAATTTTTAGATCATTTGGGCTAGTCCTTCAATGCGATGCAATATTTTTAAAATTTTGGGCAAAAATAATGCATTACATATTAGAAAATATTTTCTATAATCCAAACTTTTAATAAGTGTTTTAGACTAATTCAGAAGCTCAAATGATAGCAAATATTTTATGGATCTATAATATTTCCGTGGAAATAGGAAAAAGTTGCCCAAAATTAAAAAATGGCACAAGTTTACAAGTTGAATAATTTATAAAAATATCAAAAAATTTTAAAATGAAAAACCAGTGACATAAGCCCATCTGAGTCTAATTCAAATCATTCTCAAAATTTTTAGATCATTTAGACTAATCTTTCAATATGATGCACTATTTTTTAGATTTTGGACAAAAAAAATTGTACATTGTATATTAGGAAACATTTTTTACCTAAATTTTTAACAGATGTTTTGGACCAATTTAGAAGCTCAAATGTGAAAAAAAACATTACATGGATCTATGATATTATGTGGAAATGAAAAAAAGTTGGTTAAAAATAAAAAATGACACATAGTTCACAAGCTAAATAATTCATAAAAATATCAAATAAATTTCCTAAAATAGAAAACCAATGACATGTCCATTTGGATCCAATAGAAGCCTTTTCCAAAAAAAAATTTAGGTCTATTAGACCAATCTTATGTGATGTACCATTTTTGGAATTTGGGCAAAAATAATACATCACATATTAGGAAATATTTTATTTGACCCAAACTTTTATAAGATATTTTGGACCAATTTAGATGCTTAAATATAAAAAAAATATTATATAGATCCTTGATATTATATGAAAACAAGAAAAAAGTTACCCAAAAATGAAAAATGACACAAGGTTCAAAAGTTGAATAATTCATAAAAATATAAAAAGCATTGAAATAAAAAACTGGTGATATATGTCCATTTGGGTCTAATTGAAGGTTTTCCTAAAATTCTTAGGTTTATTAGACTAGTCCTTCAATGCATTGCATAGTTTTTGATAAAAATAGTGCACCATATATTAGAAAATATTTTCTCTGTTCTAAATTTTTATCTGATATTTTGGACTAATTTAGAAACTCAAATGTCAAAAAATATTGCATGGATCCATGATATTATGTGAAAATAGGAAAAAATAGCCAAAAATAAAAAATAACATATAGTTCACAAGTTGAATAATTCATAAAAAAATCTCAAAAAATTGTTTAAAATGAAAAATAGTGTTATGCATTATTTTGTAATTTTGAGCAAAAATAATGCATCACATATTAAAAATATTTTCTCTAATATAAATTTTTATTAGGTACTTTAGATCAATTTAGAAGCTCAAAT
This sequence comes from Musa beccarii, assembly GCA_024322285.1. Classification (NCBI taxonomy): domain Eukaryota; kingdom Viridiplantae; phylum Streptophyta; class Magnoliopsida; order Zingiberales; family Musaceae; genus Musa; species Musa beccarii. Next base: position 16,858,434 of record CM044396.1, read on the forward strand.
ATCAAAACAATGACTGAAACCATAAAGTTTCTATTAAAATAGGAAAAAGTTGGCCAAAAATGAAAAATAGCACATAGTTCACAAGCTGGATAATTTATAAAAAAAATTTTAAAAAATCTTTAAAATGAAAGACTAATGACATATGTCTATTTGGGTCTAACTGAAGTGTTTTCTAAACTTTTTAGGTCTATTGAACTAATCCTTTTATTTGTTGTATTATTTTTTGATTTTGGGCAAAAATAGTGCATTGCATATGTGGAAAATTTTTCTCTAATCTAAATTTTTATTAGGTGTTTTAGACCAATTTAGAAGTTTGAATATTAAAAAAAACACTGCATGGGTCCATAGTACTTTTCTGAAAATAAGAAAAAAATTAGCTAGTAATAAAAAATAGCACACAGTTCACAAGCTGAATAATTCATAAAATAATCAAATAAATTTCCTAAAATGAAAAACTAGTGACATGTACATTTGAGTCCAATAGAAGCCTTTTCTAAATTTTTAGGTATATTAGCCTTGTCCTTTAATGCTATGTACTATTTTTGGATTTTGAATAAAAATAGAGCATCATGAAATTTTTTTTTTTTTTACCCAAACTTTATTAGTTATTTTTAGGCTAATTTAAAAGCTCAAATGTTAAAAAATATTATATATATCTATAATATTTCTATGAAAATAAAAAAAAGTTGGCCTAAAGCGAAAATGCCACATAGTTCACAAACTGAATAATTTATAAACAATCAAACAATTCTCTAAAATAAAAAACCAGCGACATATGTCCATTTGGATCCAATTGAAACCTTTCCTAAAATTTTTAGGCATATTAGACTAGTTCTTCTGTGTGTTTCATTTTTTTTTTATTTTGGGCAAAAATAATACATCACATATTAGGAAAAAATTTCTCTAACCTAAATTTTTACCATATGTTTTTGAACAATTTAGAAGTTCAAATATAAAAAAAAAAATATTACATGAATCCGTGATATTTCTCTGAAAATAAAAAAAAGCCAAAAATTCCCTACAATATATATTCATGATTTACACAATTTTGTTTATATAATAGGATACGTATTATAGAAATGCTCTTTACATGGCCAAAACTTTAATCATGTGTATAATTTCAAAATGTCAGAAATTTTTAAAAATATTATTCTCCACAAAATTGAACCTGTACATTGACATTCTATATAGCATAAGATTTACAAGACCATATGTACAATTTTGACCAATACATACAACTCTTATGAAAACTAAGAAGTAATTTGTTGAAAAATATTCATCATCCAAAATTGATCATGCAATTTGTAATTAAAACCTCTTCATTTCCCACTGAAAGAATGACACAAGAAATCCAAATAGTAAATGCTCAATATACTTCATAACGAATATTGAACGATCATTCTTAGAATATATAAAAGTCATTAATTAATTAATTAACTCAACGACACACTATTTATAATATTTCATAATGTTTATAGTAATTTACAATGTAACTTGATTCAGCCAAACTATATTTTTCTATAACCATCCCTTTGATTTGATGATTGACGCAATTCCAGAATGCAGCAAGTCTAGATATGTGTCACTCATATTCTATATAATATTGGAAATAAACTTCATTAAATTTGTTTATCAAAATAAAAGATTTAGAAGGACTCCGTTGAACATTTAATGTTTTATAATATCTTTTAATCTTATATTTTACATTGGACATTGAATTATATGCTCCCAAGATTGATAACCAAAAGGTGTCAATGCTCTAATTTTTTTTATTATTATGTAGTGGTATAAAAATATATTTAATTGACTCTACTTCATGAGTCTTACTAAACTATCTAAAAATACAAGGCAATGTACCTTGATGTATTTCTAAAATAATAAGAAAAAGCTAATAACTTATAAATTTTATACTAAATAAGAAAAATATCAACAATAGTGAATACTGAATGAACATTGAATTATGAATATATTACTAATGACAACATAAAAGATTCATTAAGTGACACCATCATACGTGCATTTCTAATTAGAATATTGGCATATGTATCTATTACATAGTCGTTTACCATACTATTGAAATCTATAAACTTTATGAAACAATACAAGTTGAGGTGGCATAAGTCATCTCTTCATATTATTTTTGTTGATAAACTATAATATCAAAAAAATTAAATAATTTGATCATTTGTCTTATATTTAATAAAAAAATAGAAAACTAATTAAGTACAATGGGAATATTAACTCACAATAAAAACTTCAGCTTACATAAAATTATTACTGCTTCTTCATCTAATCTAAGCTAACTTCATCTTTCACACTACTCTAGAAAATAAAAAATAAAAAAAATTGTTCAGACATCCTCTTTTGTAACATCTTTGGTATCTTATAAAGACTACTAAGAACTTAATTTCAATATAGCATCCATCTCCTTCTCGTAATCAATCTTATTTTTTGAGGCTTGGCCTTCACTTGATCCTTTAACAAGGAGAAGATCCAGAGATCCTTATACGTCTACCTCCAAATCATTCTTTAATTTCTTTTATGATTTTTTCTTGAATTTCATTTCAAAGTCTCCTTTTTCACATCAGCTCTCATTCTCTTTCTTCTTTCTATGTCTCCTATATGTCTCCTAATTTCATAAGGACTACATGTATATATTTTGCAAGCATATGTTTTTGAACCACATATTTGTATCGATGCAAATATTTTTCAAGTTGCTTGGGCACCATTTTATGGACTGCATCAATCAAATCATATTCTCGCATTTACACCATAGACACTTGGGAGGTCCACATAGCTTCGGTTATTATTCTCTAACATTATCTATACATGCATCAGCGATTTGAGTTGCTTATTGTAAAATGAAAAACAAATTTATTATCTAGTTATCTCAAAGAACGCTACAATTAGTATGACTCATAAAAGAAACATACCTAATCAGTACATGGTCAATAGGTCATGGCTCCTCAACTACTAGTAGATTAGCTATTGATACCTTCACAGCTACCACCTGTTGTACCTCAACATCTGGCATCTTAGCATCTAGTGCCTTGTAATAATGTAACCATGCCTCATATGACAAACAATTTAACTCTTTAATGATATATAAATAATGAAAAAGGATTATTAGGATAGTTTTCCAAGAAAGCTACAATAATAATTCTGAATTTGATTCCAAAACAAGATGCTTACTTTATATGATGATATTGTTGATATCATTCTATTAATTATTTTCTAATGCAATGTGAAAATAGACCACTTTCACAGTCGTGTATAGATTTACCTTACTCGAAGCACGGGACGTGCTCACAAAACTACCCCTATCAAATTTTAAATACATGTTAGTATCAAATCATATTATATAAAAAATAGGGTACAGTAATTTGAAAACTATATACCTATATATAAGTTATCTACAATATGGGTAGGCAGTCTTTCAAATAATTGATAGTTGAAACCTTATTTCTCTTCACATTCTCTCTCACTATTGGAATCCTTTCAAAAATAAAGGAATGAACTACTGTTGGCCAATTTTATTTATTCAAAATTTCTAAATCGTCAATAGTTGATTCTAGGATCACTATAATCTATAGTTGTTTTGACAAAATAAAATGTAGGTAAAAAGATATAACACATACATCCAACAAAAGTCCAACATTTTCCATCATCACTTAGATTCAAATTTATCATCAATCTTTTCAAATCCCTATGGGTTAGTCCTTTAGAGAAATAATACTTGTGTGTAAGATACCCTGCAAATATATACCTTTAGATCAATGACTTCTGCAGTATTGGGTAAATTAAGCAGAAAAGATACATCAGACATTAAAAATAGATAATTCCACTTCATTCACTAGAATATTAATTCACTAAATACGAGAATATTAAAGATATCAATGAAATGACTAATTACAGTACTCCTTATAATATCCAAGTGACACTGTCTTTATGATATTTGAACTAATTTTGTTTGACTACGCTTAGTATGTGTCATAAGAAAGTGACGAAAATAATCCACAATGCTTCATCCTAAAACTATCCGACCAGAATGACTTTTCAATCCCACTTCATCATTGATATGACCTGATCCACAAGAACCAACAAATAAAATTGAAAAGATGAAATTTAAAAATTATTAATGACAATTAAACAGAAATTAAATAGGAATTTATATAAGAAAGTGACAAAGGCCAACTGGGAAGCAAGAAAAGAAAGCTAGGGTGTTTAGTCAACAACTTAGATATAAACATTCCTAAGTTAGCCGTACTAGAACTGAACAAAAATATAAAATTTACTAGAAGTCAAAGTAGTATATAATCAAATTATAACTCATAAAGAATTGATTGCATACTGACAGTGAAATGCCGATAAGATAACATGATTCTTTTATTTGTGTAGTGCTCATCATTGACAGCACAGTTAACCAGATAAAATCAATTGCATATTGCAGAGGAATTCAATGCTAAATACAAATAAAAGATAAATAAGTGAGCAAAACAGTCTCCTCTAACATGATTTGATGTCACAACTATGAGGTCACTTTCGAGAATGGCCTTATCTTATCCAATAATTTCTCAGCCTCTATGAACCCCCAGAAAGGACCCAGAGTTGTATATTTCACCTGTCTCCACCTGTTAATGGCAAAAACTACTACTACTTAGCACATGGTAAGAAACATTCGGGAAAAGGAAGACTGAAGAAAGTATGTTCTGCACTTGTAGATATACCTTGGTATGAATGGTAATGCCAGACAGTGAAGATGGAGATGATCAATACTATTAAATGGGGGCTGATGGAAACCAAATCTGCAAGACAGAACTTCAAGTACATGAAACACCACATACTTAAAATATGTCAGCACTACAAATCAATGTTCAGTTGTAGTAAATCAGAAACATTGTGTTCTCATTAATTAACATGCACATCATAGAGTTAACATCCTTAAAGAAAATGCATCCATCACTTGGCTCCATACTTTGCACTCTAGATTATGTTAATAGGAGGGACATTTATCAAGTCCTTGGACTCAGTTGGACTTGATCCACAACAGCTTTCATTTTTTCTTTTGTGGAAATTTATTTTCCAGTTGCCACTTACTAACTCTAGAACTTGAATTTTGTCACCTACAAAAGATAACAGAAAGTTAGACAATCTAACCTAAAAGGACAAACCCAATGCATGAGGATTAATGGAAGCACCCATACCCTTACCTCTATCTTGGAGATGTTATATCTGAGATTGGAACTCTAGTCTCTTAGGTCATTAAGGAACAATCTTACTGTTGTATTAAGGCCCGCCCTCGAAAGTTAGACAACCTACCTCTACAGCTTAATCCAGTGGCTAAATCAGCATCAGCAATATTCCAAAACAATGCCTCCTCTTGTTAAGTCATTTGAGAAAAAGGAAAAAATAGTACTGCTAAGATTCTCACCCATTGTCACCGCAAGTCTTCATTCAGATTGTTCAGTCAGTTGATTCCTTTATTTGCATCCTTCCATACATGAATCAAAAACTGATTCATATTCATTGATTTACAGATTTTATAATTAAAGTAGTCTGGGTGTTGTAGATGGATATTACCATAAATTCATCCTTCTTGATCATGGGAGGCCTAGCATTATATAAAGACATATATTCTTATATATTAATCTCCTATAAAGATATCGACTCTGTCATAACTTTTTCAAATTTAAGCAGGCAAGTACTGCTTGTGCAATACATAAATGTGTGCAAAATGACAATTGGTTATGTTATCAGCACTTGTGTTCAGTTTTGGTTCTGTTCTCTTTCTTGCACTTTTTTTGCCACAAACCAAAGTGGCAAAAAGATTCTGAAAAAAAATTCAAGCCAAATTGGACATCACAATAAATGTTTTAGAAAAAGGAAGTATTGGAAAATAAAATTAAAATAAAGTACAATGTTTTCAGATGATACCTAGAACACATTGATTCAGGTGCATCTCTGGCCAAAAGGGTTTTCCCCACGTTCAACATGTGATTAACTGTATAAAATACAGCAGATGATATGAATTCTGACAACTTTTTGCACCTGAATGTCCCTCATTGAGCATGTTCTTTTGAGCAAAGTCTCCAGTAAACATTCTCTGCAATATATAACACTATAAACCAAGAATCTTACCTAAATGATAATCTTCTGTTCTTCTCCGGAGATGTTTGACAGTAGGTATGTGCTCAACAGGTACAACCAGATAATGCCTAGTAAACAACCAACAAGAGTAAACAGTGATGCATAGATTTAAAGCAAGAGAACAATCATACACATCCATAAAGCTTTATAGATTTCAATTGATAGCATATTAGGCATGCCCAAGAACATTCTCATAAAGGGTGGGTCTAAACTTGAAATGGAATCCAGATATGCAACAACCATCAAAAACATATCATAAACACATTTAATAAGTACTAGTCATAGTTGAGAAGTTGGTAAGAAATAAAAGATAAAAATAGAAGCCATTAAGTATTCCTAGAAAAGATTAAATAACTGAAAGTTACATGGCTAAATTGAAGTTTAATTATATGGAAACAATTCTTCCAAACTAAGTCGCAGTGCTGCTATGAAATTTTTGACAAAATTCATGACACTGCTGATATGGAGACGGAAGACAATATTTAGATTTTAGACTTTGTAGCAATGCATTACAAATTGAAACAGGCAATAATACTAGAGATGTGATGCAGAAATATGTATAATATGTGAACTTACAAGAAAAATCACAACCTTTTTTGTAATTGTAAGTCCATAACCATGTTATTAGAACTCATAAATGTTGCATCCTTCCCCTTTATCCATTAGTTCTGGAGCCTTGCCCAGGTTCCACTCAAATGCATCCAATTAAGGATGCTACTTGTTTAAAAAAATGAAACAGATGCCCTTTATGCAATAACTAATACTATTTAAAGTCTAAAACCTAGCATAAAGTCGACACAGATAAAGTGTCACATTCCATTCAGTACATGAGGTCACTAAAAGGCAGCCTTTGACAAGTGTTCAGATTTCAGAACCCATCTTCAAGGAGAAAGTATCCTCATATTTGACAAAGGTTCTCCCCGTGTGTGAGTTCACCCTCTCTGTTATTTGTAAAGAGCAATTGGTTTGCAAGCTTGTTACATCTCCTACGCACATCTTACAATAATATATCTCCCAATATAACACCATCTATAGCATAAAATCCTTTCTTTTCAGAATATGGCTCTTTTATTCTCTCTCATCGGAGATTCCAATATATCAAATGTTTGCTACATTCATGGAGTAAGTTTGAAATCCTGATTCCTATTAGAAGTAGGCTTCACTACTTCAGATTATTTCATTTAGCTAAAACTTGAAAGTCACGGAAGTATGTTTCATTTCAACTTTGGACAACCAAGAGAAATTTATCAACTTTCCACAACAATCACTTCAAGAAGTCTACTTGACACAACCAGACAACACCTAGATGAAGAACTGCTTCCATCAAATGAAATAAAAGATACCCATACCAGGAAAATCATGCTTTCAATGCAAGATTTATATTACACTGACAAATTGCAACATAAACAAAAGAAGATCAACTGATATAGTGTTTAATATCTTAGAATGCCTAATTCAATAGTTATGAAGAAGGGTGAAAAATTCATACGTAAAGGTTTTGTGCTTGTTAAAGGCTGGATCTAATAATAACTAAGAAAGCATACATACTAAAAGAGTTAAACTCTCCTCCAAAAGTCACAATGTAAACAGATAAAATGTGGTCCATTAATGTTCATTGCACCACATACAAAAATATCACAGGTGCTTGCCATGACATTACTAACTTCATAGACAGAATTTTCTCAGCTGGTAGATGGACCTACGACTATGAATGATGAAAACCTTATGTTGTAGTTATCGTCTTCCAAAATAAACTATCTAAGACCAAGTTAGAAAATAATTTATATATAGTTAATCACGTAGTGAAGCACAAGAACCTCTGTGATTACCCCCGCATCTGAATTCATATAATTATAACAATTTAATGAAAAAACTAGTATCAGATAGAAGATGGGGCTGCACAATATTCACGCATGCATATTCTACGCAGGATAGGTTTATAAGAAGAGAAATTCTGCAGTCTTTTACTTAAGCATTCTGTCAGAATGTACAACCTTTATGGGGGAAGACATGCAAGATGAACAGAGACCCAAAAAAAGCTAAAGTGAAGAGCTTCAGTGTACGATCAAATGGTGTCAAAGGAATCACTGACGTCATAATCAATGTCTGCGCTGAAAGTAATCAAGTTCCTTATGCTATAGCATTTGGCATGTTAACATCATATGCGATGCCTCCCAGTTCTGTAATATGAACTTCTACAGCTGATTATTAAAAACGAGATAACCATGTTCAGTAGCAGATAATCAGACCTACCAAATTATATCAAATGCCTAACTAATTATATTTTACATAGCACCTCATGACCAAATTAACTCATGTCTATCTCTTTATTCAACTAAAGGAGATAAAATTTATCCGCTTAGTCTTTGTGAATCTATTCTTCACATATAAGGTTTATTGTGCAAAAATCTCATCTCAGAGAAGGAAAAATCCACGGACAAAAATATCACTTGCAGACGCAAGATATGAACAGTGCATCAATCAAGAAGAGAAAATTCAAAAGCATTAGATTCTGGCTGCCTAAAAAATATAGATCGCTCTAAAATCAGTATTCGATCGTTCGAATTAATCACCAGAGCCGTCAGTCCATCAAAGCTCAAATCTTTCTTAGGAATTGTCAACCAAAAACAGTTTTGTGCGGGGAAAGAAAGTTAAGGAGAAATCACCCGACGGCGGACGGATTGATGTCACGGAACGCGACCACCATCTCATCCTGTACCGATAAAAGGAGGAGAGCATTATCCCACAGTGAAACAACAAAGTAATACAACAACAGCAGCGACGAATTAGGATAGAATGGCATAAAGAGAGATCGGACGGCGTAGTGGAGATCGGTGGAGGTGGAGCCCCGTGCAATCTGACAGAATAAGCACGGCGGCCGCCCTGCAGCCGCCGCCATCTCGCTCCCTCGACGACCGCACCGTCGATGCCTTCTCCACCGGTCCGGAGCGCCCTCTCGTGCGGCTGCCCCCTTTGTCGAGTCTCCCGTGGCGTTCTCGTGACCGTCACGCGAAATAGCGGCCGCAAGTCTTTCCATTAATATCTAATTGACATCGTGATGAGTCAACCCATAAACCGCATCAATCAAATAATAAATGGTTTATACAAAACCACTTCAGCGTGTAATAAGCATAATTGCAAAACATTCAGCATGTTATCGGTTTAAATTGTCCAATTAAATCTTGTTACATTGTAAATGCATGAAAGTTTTATCGCCTATGCAGTCTTAACAAAATAATAATCCAATTTAGACAACAAAATCAAGTTCGATCATTATGAGGATCTTCCAAGCCACATCAGCATTATAAAAGGTATATTATTCATCTCTGACTGGCTACTACGAATCAGCTTCTCATCATGATTCGCGGGATTGTTTGTGAGTCGAATTGGGTGGCCATCTTGTGTGACAAAGGAACTGCTTCTTCATAGTAGTTCAGTGATCAGCGGCAAAGGGTGAGAAGAACCATTGCTTGTCTTATGCTTATCCTTTTCCTGATTCAATCAACTTTCAGTGGAGCAGTGTGACTATTTCTTTTCAGGAACAATGGTAACACAAACGATGCTTCTCTCCGATGCAAAGACTGTTGCGCACACAGCTCATGGCAAACATTAGAACAAAATCCCTCCCTTGTTCATTACAGTGAATGCCAAGACCAGAGGCAGCCATTTTCGAAATTGAAGTAACATTCAGGAGGCAAACGATTAAGAGTACATGGCAAGGGTACATCTCCCTGGACACTGCAGTAACCCTACGTCAACTTACTCCAACAATATCACCATCAGTCCTTTGCATCTTCTATATGGCATTAGAATACAACCATTATATTGTCACACATAGTGATACAAGTGAACCGCAAAACCGATATCAGTAGGATTAGCTAATCTAATCATCTCCATTGAAGCCAGTGGTATGTGCAGATTAATACAGTTTGTTGAACTCGGACAGTTGTGGGGACTCTCCCAGTCTTGGAAAGAAGGCCTCCCTCTCAAGTAGGTTCTGCAAGGAGCCTGTCACTTTCATCAAAGACGCCCATGCGATTGGAGCACAGCTGAAGGCATAAGCAAACACCACCAAAGCCCTAATAACACCATCTGAATACCAAGGAAATGCCATCACAAACAGTGATCCCAAGATTCCCAGTAACACTGTGAGGACCGGTAGAGGTGGCAGAAGGAAGACATTGATAACGACTGAAGAAAGAGAAGCAACTCCGAGCACATAAATGGGCCAACCTAAGAGTGGATGCACTGTACGTGGGATGAGGAAAAAAGGCACGGTGTATGCAGCGAATATGGACCAAAATGCTGCTACCTTGAGCGTGTTATGCAATATTGCGATGATCTTCTCTGGACGCCGGTTATAACACAGCTTTGATAAGCTTGGTCGTGCCAATCGGGTAACTGCTATGATTCCAATATACATCACTGCTTGGATCAGCAATATTGGTAGCTCTGAACCATACCTGCCCGACATACCATTCCCCAACAGAAGTTCAGGAACCAAAACAATATGTCAGATATCATATTTGAAATATGCACGATAATTTCAGGTCACGGTAATAATGGCCTTTCCACATGGCATATCGAAAATTGTAATTAAATCAATGACATAACAAAGAAAGATTTTGTTTTATGATGATACTTCAAGACTATGTTGATAGATTGTAGGTCTGCTGCAAGTTCGTTTTTACTTACCCAAGATTCTTTCGACGTCGCTCATGCCATGAAAGGCCCAATGGTAAAACAGGCCAAGACCACCAGTACCAAGGTTTTAACCATGGGGCACTTGGGAATGTGATTACACTATTTGGTCCACATGGTATGCTCCACCGGAGCTTTAGATCTGCAATAGAAACAAATGGCACAGATGTTGAAAATGGTCATTATTACTTACTTGAGGCACAAAATCATCAAGACCCATACAATATACCAAAAACCCAGTGACAGAAAAATATTGAACCTAAAGGCATTGATTTAACATAGAAAAAAGGAAGCAGGAAAAGTACATGAAACAGAACTAGCGTAGAAAGAGCGCTTCTTGCACTCACAGTAATATGAAGCATCCATCTGGTACCCCAAAGGAAGGCGATAGGTACCATAAAGCTTGGTACCATTGGTAGGTGGATGGAACATTGGCCCATCAAGCAAGTCAGGAAAATAGCTTGCCAGGAAGCCTTGATCTGCACCATCTGGGTTCTCACGTCCAGTTTCTAGCTCATGAAGCATGTTCTTGAAAACATCCATTGAAGGCTGCAGGGCAAACAACACGATCGAATTATGCTTTAAAGGAAAAGTTGTAGTTCCCCTTTCATGACATGGCAGATGAATAAAAATTACTGTTCAAACTTAGAAAATAAGTTTTTGCAAGTGATTTCTAATGGACAAACTCATTGATGGAGCGGAAATATATAAATTTAGATCCTCCAGAGACAAAACTGGCTACCATGATATAAATCATATTGTCCCAATTTTGTTGTAATATTCTTTGCAAAGGCTTGCAGCAATTTAATTTAAAATGCCAATATCTAAAAATGGAAGTTTTTCACTGACTTCTTTTCAAATATAGATGCAGACAACAAAGCAGTCATTGCAAAATATCTGATGCAATCTCACTAGATTTTACTTCTTAAATATACAAGATATGATATGCCATTAGAACTGGTTGCTAATCTTCGCCTTGTTATGCAATTAGCAAATATGTGCATCAAATCTTGATATACCCTTAATCATGATCATGACTCATCAACCAGTCACATATATGAGCATGATACATAATCACTAAAGCACTTATGAATGTTGGACTTTAAGGAGACTTGTAAGAGTAAAATTCTTAAAGTTGCTTGTCCAACACTGACACAACCGCTTGGATACTGCATTCTTAGATCATCATATACAGTACCAAACACATTAACGGCTGCAGTTTCTTTTGGCTTATGAATTTTCAGCAAGTGCTGGATATCTCAAGTTACATTATTATTTTATAGCTTTCAGCTGTGGTATTGAACTTAAGTAAATTCCAGCGGATGGTTTGAGCTGCTTCATGTTTATTTACTATGAGATACAGAAGTGTCATACATTGGATAGAATTCCCTGAATTCATAATATTCCAGGTCAAATTTTGTCGAAGATTACACAAGAAAACCTTACCAAATTCTGTTATTGACTTATGAGGGTCGTTGAAAAACTAAAGATGATAAAGCCAATAATTTTTAAGTCTGTATTATGTGTTCTTCTAAATGCAATTTGCAAATCGGTGCATGATAAATCTTAAAAACAATTAATTGCCCCATTAATTTATCAATATTTTTTGAAAAGGACTGAACAAACCTGAATATTATCAACATATAATCTTTTCTTGACCAAGTCTTATAAGATATAACATGTACATTTATTGTAATGTTAAATTGCCATATGACACACTAAGTCAATATGAATTTTAGTGTTAGAATATCGCAAAATTATGTCCCACCTCTAAGTCAAAACTTTTGGGGTTCAAAATAAGTTCCCAACCACATGTCATAAGATTTAATTCTGCTGACTTGGAACTGTAAACAAGTTATAATCCAAAAACGTAAGATTTAATTCTGCTGACTTGGAACTGGTATGTACTGAACTCAATGGTATAACTTGTCATCAGGCTCATGATATGGCATGCTAAATTTCCTTGAGATAATTAGAGACAATGACAATCTGCCCTTTGAAGTCAACCGTTTCCATTGTAACTCTAACCTAATTGATTGATTGGGCACTCTTCCAAAGCCTGTGGGGCATAACGGTTGAAAGCAAATGGATGGAAATGATGATGCTCATGTATGCACATGGAAGCAACTCTGTTCTTTCGGGAGCATCCTAAACATCAGTTATGACTTGAGAAACTAGTGATAAAACATGAGGCACTCTGTCATTCCAGTAAATTGCTAACAGACAAGGATTTCTGAGTTCATCCTAATTTCCAACACCTGTATGAATTCTACAATTGACTCTAGGATAACATCAATATCCCACATGTTCAGGGGAGACCGTATTCAACAATAAAAAAGAGATGAAACTTATGAGATTGAGTTTCATAGCAATTGTACCTGAAGAACGAAAAGTCCAGTATGAAAGATGCATGGGTTGATGAAAACAGCACAAAATTGGCCGCATTGAAAAAGCTCATCGGTACGTTGGAGGAAAATATTATCGGAGTCGAGCATAATAACTCGATCATATGAAATTAGACTCCATGCATAAAGTTTGTTCAATGTCAACTTGAATCTGATGTTGAAGTTTTGTTGATTTTCATACGGGTTCTTCAAGTTCTCAACTCTAATCACCTTCACTCCATCCTCCTCTTGCCTGATCATGCCAATCATCAAATGTGAGGTGCGATTTGCTAGAGAGTACTTCGCCAAACTGAGTCTTTAACTATTAGTTTTGCAGCTCTAACTTCCAAAGTGTAGAATAACAGAATGCTCCAAAGCATGCTACTAACTTAAACAGATTAGGCTTAGAACATGATATATTGTTCATTTGAAGAAAAGAAAAAAAAAACAACAGCATGCTGACAGGGTTAAAGGCATAAAACACATTCCAAAATTTTCATCTCTGGTCAAATAGAAATTACAAGAAGCTTTAAATTCTTAAAACTCATCCATAAAATATATCTTTGATGCAATACGACCTGAAAAATATCACTTACATATGCAATTTGAATTCCAGTAGATTCTTTTTGTCTAACAAAAGAAACTCAGGATTTTCCCAATTGCACATTCAACATAGTAGAAAGTTAAAGAATGTAAACTCTGAGTGTATCAACAATCATGAATTAATTTCAAATTCAGAAATGGAAACTCCAGATTAAATTGGAACCTCAGACATCACTGGACATGTATTTCAATACATGACCAACACCAATTTCTAAAGTTCAATAAAGAAATCCCAAATGATAGCAATTTGGCCCCCTTTTTTTTTAGGTAGATTCAATCGATGAATCCAGATCTCGTATTTCTGCTATTCTTGAGAAGATTAGGGGGTCAATATCGTGAATAACTCCTTTTCCTAACGAGTCCTTTTGTTCTCAAAGCACTGAAAAGTCAAACTTTTTGGACACCAATCCTCTCAAGGACATGTCACCACCAAGTGAGAAAAATAGAAAGCAATGTAATGAGCAGAATGACCAAAAAACCAACCCTGACTCCTCGACGATAAAGATTTAAGAGGACCCTCGGCAAGAACAGTTTTGAAGGAGAAAACACAAATCCATGGCTTCTACTACGACTACTATTCTTCTTCCCTTATGCCTGTTGATTCTATCCTACTCGAGGCTGGAAATTATTGTCTACGAAAGAACATAGACCTAATTTTTTATCATGTAATATCTATCAACGGAAAAGATAAATTAGTCTGTATGATTTGAAGGCCTTCAAACCACACAATCTTTTGATGTTATTTCTGAAGAGCCTAATCCATTTTTTTTTTTTTTTGGTAAAAACTCTCACTGTGGGAAAGACTGGGGGATAAACTTTTAACAGCAACACCGTCAAATGATGAAAAGATGTCACGAAAGAGAGAACATAAGAAGCGGCGGAGATCGAGTCGGGGAGAGGACGGCGGAGTAATGGAGATCTCACAAGGTTTGGGCCCATCGGACGGGGACGTCGACGGAGGCGATGACGACGAGATCGGCGTCGACGTGGAGCCTCGCGAGGGACCTCATCATCACCCTCGTCGCCACGTAGAACTCGTAGTCCCTGGGTGTCCCCATGTACATCATCGCCGCGTACGCGTGCCGCCGCCTCTCCGTCGTCGCCGCCTCCGCCGCAGCCGCTGCTAGCGCCAAAAGCAGCGCCGCGAGTAACCCCAGTCGCAGCTTGATTTCCATGTCGCCCGGTTCCAACTTCCAACCCTCCTAAAAACCCGTGAAAACCAAGCTGAAACGAAGGAAGATCAGATCTTTAGTCTACCACAGATCGGATCTCCACCTCCGGCGCCCTTCGCCGTGGCCCATTCTCCAAATCTCAGCAGTTTCCCCCAGGCGCAGCTCCACCGCCGCCCCGGCCCGTCGGACACACCCGGACGGCGTCCAAAGCCGGAGGCACGGTCGAGGGCTCGCCGGAGTTCGCCGAGGAGAGCCAGCAAAGGCACCAAGAGCGAGGAGAAGGTCAAAGAAAGAACTTATGGGGGAGGGGTGTGGGGGTGGGGGTGGGTGTTTCTGATGAGACGGGGAAAGTGGCATCGAGGAAGCGCCTAAAGAGAGCATGGAACTAAAACACGAGCATGTAATCTAATAACACAGTTTCCTCCCACAACGTTTACCCGACCCACGTGTGGGAAAAAGGTTGATCCCACGTGATGCCCTCCAATGGTGTGGGACACCCATCGAGCCAGTGAGTAGGAAAAGATGCCCAAGATATTGCTTAATAGAAGGGTTGTGTGTAATAAAGCTTACATTGATTTAATTAGTGCCACTAAATAAAGTCGTTGGCCATACTACAGAGACTCACTCGTCAACACCCAATCAAACAACTTTTATTGCCACGTAATTTTTATTTTGACTCGGGTCGACCTTATAACTATGGAAAACTCCTGTCATGACAACGGGGATTTTTCTATTCCATCTAAATTCAAATTTGAATGGGATTAACTATTTAGGTACTTCAACTTGTAATCGGATCAAGTGTTTATTATTTTTTTAATGTTTCAATCTAAATTAGTTCTAAACCCGATTAAATAGTAGTCAAACACAGCAAAAGGTTTTGATTAATGGAAATACCTAAAAATAATTTAATCGACCACATCGAGTCTAAAATCGAATCCGACGAATTATTTAGGTATCTAAATTCAAACTCAACCCGATTTAAGCAGATCGAATAGTTCTTGGATCAAATCGTTCAACGTATCCATGAAACGTTGTGACCGCGCCAACAATGTGATAGAACGCCTACAAATAATGCCTGGATGAGCTCATGTCAAAATGCACATAATGCGCATGACAATGGCGTCATGCGCATCAACCTTGTCCTCAGCTTTGGAATGGAAGTGCACCGTCTTGTACTAGTCTGAAACACGGACTTCATGAGTATTCATGACAAAGCTAAATGTAGCGAGTAAAATTATTATAATTTTATTATATTTATTATTGGATTAATTGATTTTATTAGCCTCGAATGGATGATTCAAGGAAAGATTGATTATGTTTTTTAAACTAATTTTTCCTTTTGATCTCATCAAATTCTAACTATGAAAGACACTAAAACAGGCAACATTAACCTTGACTATGACACTTTTCATCAATATTGTCTGTGATGATATCCATGAATGTAGAGGATAAGAAATTTAATTACGAAAAAATTTCAATACGAAGAAAGAAAATTTTGAAATTTGAAGCTTGATTGTTCTAAAAAATATATATATAAAACATAATTTTAGGTCTCAATAGGAGGCTACAAGCAAAGTACCTTTGGATCATCTCATGATTTCTCCGAAAAGAGTGAGAGAAATTGTTGTGAGTTTATGCGAGAGAATGTAAAAAAAAATCTTGGATTTAGTTTTAGGTTAATTCTAGAAAAGATTTTAAATCAAAACTCATATGGATAAAAAGTGTGAAACTACATAAATTTTATTTTATATTCACTAGTTTATTATTGATTCTCTGATTTATTCTTTTGGTGTGATCAATGTCTTCTCCTCCTCTCACAAGACGTAACTCGTAAAAATCTGAAGAAAAGAAAACAATAATAGGGCAAGGCATGGATGTGCACATCAAAGTGCCGTCCACAAAGCCTAATCTACTATATAACTTGGCATATGCCACAACCAAACTATCATGTCGGCACCCAATTAGACCACATGAATGAGTAGTGGTGCTTTGGAAGAGGAATGCTTGCTGAAGCCATCGTTTTTTGTTCTGCAAATCTTGGTTGGATATTTGTCATCCACTGGTCTCTCCGATTGAATCTTTCTAAATGGATGGACGGGTGGGTGGGTGTACGCATGATCTTCTCGTTTGCCTCCCACTTCTCCTCACCGTCCCTTCTTATAATAAGGTCAAGTCGCACTACTTTTGTTTGATGTCACCCAAATGGATAAGCCTTTTGTATGCGAGTGCACCTTGGAAAGCTGAAGGGCCATGCGTACAGATTCTTAGCCTTCGCCTACATCCCATTTCCAAGGTCAAAAGATTTTGATGCCCTGCACCTCGTAAATTGTCATTTATAATGTCTTGTATTCTCCTGAATGTTCTAAGATTTCTTCTTTTTTTTTTTTTTTGCTTTGGTTTTATTTGATCCAATCATATTACTGTGCATACAACAAATCATAGTACTTCAGGAACTTAAAAATTCGATGATCGTCCGATCCATCTTGTGGTATCACGGCAGATAAGACCTTTTTAAGAATGCAAGCGCAAATGTATTCATATATGTCTTGCGCGCAAGACTGTCAATTGCAATATCTTGCTGAACTCACTTCATGATGTCACACCATCAGTACTTTTTCTTCACATGAACTGTCTGTAAAGTCTTTGAGTGCGAAATTTGTGCTGCATGGACTGGAGAAATGGGTGCTGACGGGAAGGTGTGTTTCCCACCTTGTCTCAGATGCACTCTACGTTACTTGTTCGAGTGCAGTTGAAGACTAAATCCATCTACTTTCTCACAGGTCCGTCTTTGGAGAGCAGCTAATCGAAGGAGCAGATTATAAAATGACTGAAGGGAAGAACAATTACTTGCAGCCATACTTGCATTTGTACTTCTGATGGTATCAGAATAGTTGGTATCAGCTCTTGTTTTAAGACAACGACCCAAGACAAAATTATTGAGCATGGGAGTGGATCAGACAGCACCTCCTCCTGTATCTTGCTTGGGACATGCCCATTTAATCCTACAGATACAACATTGGTTTAGCATCAGGGTGAGTCATGTGGATTATACTTACAAGGCAAGCTTAAGTTCCACTGCCATGCTCTCCACCATAGGTGGCCAACTTAAAACATGTTGTGAGTATAAAAATTATTTATATTTTACTATTATATAAAAATTTTAATATCAAATTTTAAAATTAAAATAATGATATATTTATATTTATGATGTGTATCTTTAGATGATACTCAGAAAGCTTTTATCTGATCTACGAATGCATCGTTGTCGGATCCAAAAATTATAACGATGCTAATTTGCAAGAAGAACTAGGTGCATCTTCTCTTATCTTCTTAATTTTGTTTATAGAAATGTTATGAGCAATAGATTACGTAATATCTCAATAATTGACTCACATGATTAAGGGCAAATGAGAAAAGATCAATAATAATATCACGTATTCATGTCTCCTCTTATCTGTGTATCCGCATATCTATGTATTATGTCTTTAGTCCTTAGAAAGTCATATCTTCTTATAGGTAAGAGCAAAGGGTTTAAGATAAATAATTAAGAGGATGTCATATTTTTTTATAGGCAACAACAAAGGTCTATGATAAGTAATCATGAGAGTCTCTCCAATCAAGATCATCTCTTGAGGAATCATATTATAATTAAATTTTATTTCTATTGCTGATAACTATAATCAAAATCTAGTCATATGGATAATATATCTCATCTAATTAGATAGGGTCACATAATTTAATATTCTTCCACTATACCTATTAATTGATAAGATATAAAAAATTAAAATCAAAATAAAATAAAATAAAATTTTATTTTAAAAAATATTTAATTAGATTTTATAATTCATAAAAGATATTTACACATGCATATGAATTTTATAAAATAAATTAATAAGTCTAATAAATATAATATCATATTAAGTCTAACTATCAATGCGAGTTATATCGGTTGTATATCATCAATATCATACTTCTTTCTATATACTACAATATTGTTAGCCCTTCTTAATATAGTCCAAAATGATTCATATAATTTATTTTGTCAAGATAATCTTATTATTTATATTTAACTATAATATATTGATAGATAAATTTGAACAAGATGGTATAATCAAATAACCTTAATTACGTAAATAAAAATATCAATTATAATATCCACCTAGATATGCATCAACATATCTTTTATAGGTTGCTCATAAACTCAATCATAAGAATATATTCTTTCAAATACTTTGGACTGTGTCCTAAGTAAATTGATTAATGATTAATATAATAAAAATCAAATCCTTAATTAATATTAATTATTTTTAAATTTATCTTCTTTAACTATCAAGTACTTTATATCATAATGCATAGAACTACAATAATACTTGTCATTCCTATAGAAGAAAATTATTGTAATATATCATAAAGTATCTTCATCAACTTGATAATTGAGTATAATCGCATGAAATCCTGTGATAAAATTTTATAGTCATAAAGCTTAATTATTGGCCTCATAAAATTAGTCTCTATTATTAATAATATAATAATATTATTTTTTTAATATTTTTTTCTTGTAAATTATCCCTCCAATTGATATAGATTTAAATTATAAAGTGGACTTCCAATTATTGAGGTAATTTATAGAATCAACATATGAAAAATATTATCATTTTAAGTTGATGTAATTTAATATATATAAGTATATAATCTTTCGTTTATTTTAGATATCTTATTACTTTCTTTATAATCTTTTAGTACTTTTATTCATAGATAATTTTAATATTTATCTAGTATTTTAACTATAAAACTGATATCTGATTTGGCATAGGCTCGAGTATATAATGAATTTTCAATTGTGTATACATAAAAAATATTTTTTTATCCAATTCATTTCTAAGTTATTTTAAAAATACTTATTTTGATTAATTTTTTTTTACTTTTATTATTTGATGAACAAAGCTACATATTAAATCTCTCAAAGACTTAATTAATATATTCTTTCTGAGATAATCCCTGTAATCCTTGAGATCTAACCCTATATATCTCAATATTAATAACATAAGATGTCTCAATATTGATCTTCATATATAAATACTGATCAATAATTTTTTTTCTTAAATCTAAAGAAAGTAATGATATTAAAAAATTTTATGTACCATTAGAGGTTTGTATAAGGTTATAAATGGATTTTCTAAATTTATATATCAAAATTTATATATTTTATATTTTCTTTATGAATCATTTAGATTAACTCATATAAATCTAAATCCCTATTCCGAAAACTTATTTTCACATCCATATGATTTAACTCAAAATCATTATGGGCCACTATTGTCATGATGATTTTAACAAATTTATTTTAAAAAAAATAAAAAGAATATCTTATTATGATTGATGTATTTTTTATGAATAAAACATTTGATCAACTCTGATTGTTATATTATTTGATATTATCCTTTGGGTCATATTTATATAATAGACTCTTTTATAATTATTAAGCAATTAAACGAGTTCTCAGTCATCATTTTGGCCCCTTGATTTTAATGCTTCTTTTATTATATCATATTACTTTTCAGAATCATTATTTTTCATAACTTGTGAATTAATTCTTATAGCATAATCTGATTCTTATAGATATACCACATAATTAACAAAAATGGTAGATCTCTTTTTCCTTTGAGATATTCTCAAAATTATCGATTATGATTATTCTACAAGTTCATCAGTAGTGATATCAATATTATGTTAGAGTTCACTAATATTATTTTATTATTCATCTTTATCAAATCATTTAGTAATTTGAGGTACAATAATATCTCAAATATAAAATAATAAAAAAAATATCAACCTCTATTTCCTCAATGTCAAGATTAATTTTTTAGATTTGTATGCCCACTGATTTGCTATTTTCTATGAATACTATATCACCAGATTTAACTATTCTTATATTATGATTAGAGTAATAAAATTTATATCTCTTTAAATTTTTCTAGATAACTAATAAAATATCTAGAATAGTCTTTGAACCCAATCTCTTTTCGTGTGATTTGAAGATTTTTATCTTTGTAGAACAATCCAAAATATGTAAATGTTTAAAGTTGGGTTTCCTACCAATCTATAACTCAAAAGAGTTGTAATTGATCTACTAAGAACCCTTTTCAAAATATACATAATTATCTTTAGAGCTTCTCCTCGCATTAATTCAGGTACAAAAAAATAACTTATCAAGCTCCCTAATAGTGCGATTTCACCTTTTAATAATTTTATTCTACTGTGACATATCTGGTAAAACATATTAAGTATAAATATCTTGCTTTTCTAGGAATCTAACAAAAGAACCATAATTATGATCAAATTTATCATAACTATCATAAAATTTACTACTCTTATCATATTTAATAATTTTTAACTTTATATTTAATTGTCTCTCGACTTCATTTATATATACTTAAAATTATCAACAGCTTGAAACCATACATGAATTATATATATATATATATATATAGTCATATATCAATAAAAAAAATCTATATAGGTGATAAAATATTTCTCTCTATTAAAATAAGGAACATGAAGTGATCCATAGATATCTATATAAGCATATATAATCTCAAAGAGTTTATGAAGCTATGTTTCATTCTAATATTTGATTATAGGATTATTGTAAACTCAAAATTCACATTAGTTTTGTATAAATCATTATACAGAATTCAAAAGTTAATTTTTATTAAATTATAAATATATTGAGTTTACAACCATCAAAAGAAAAATAATATCCTAACAATTCTAGATAATGAACCCAAATTTCTAGAATTGTAGAAATATAATATGTATCCTCGAGATCTATTAAATGAATCATTTCTAGATGTAGGTGACAAGTACTAACTATTATCACTTTTGCTTTAAGATGATTCTTTGTAATGATAAATATTTTATTTTTTTAAAATTTTTATATTAAAATAAATAACTATTATTGATAATATATGTTAAAACATTAGAATAAATCCATCAAATATTAAAAAAGAATTTCTATAACATTTGATTCGAAATGTACAAAGGTTAGACTTGTATCTTTCCCTTTTAAACTAAACCTTATAGTTATTCTTCATAATATTCCTTGCAACAAAAGTAGCACTTTACTATGAAGATTTTTTCTTTATGAGCTTATATAATATTTATAAACTTAGGCAATTTAACTTTAATTTTTTTTATTGTTATTTGCTCCTTGAGTAGTACTCAAAATATTATGAATCTTTCCTATTTTAATTATAATTCTTTCTAAATACATATACTAGTCAACTTAATTAAATTTCACATATCCTTAATTTTATTATAGTAAATTCTAAATAATCCAAACTTAAAAGAAATAGAATTAAGAATAAATTATATGAGAAATGACTCAACTATATTTATACTTAATGTTCTTGACCTTTGTCAATCATATTAAGGACATAATCTTAAATTTCTCAAATTTTATCATATTGAATATCAGTTGGTTCTTTCGTTAATATATTAGACAATGACTTGTCAGCAAATTTAGATTGATCTTTAAATATTTCAGTGCACTAGTTGTATAATGTCTCAATTTTATTATTAATATTATTAATAATTATCATAAAACTAAAATTTTAAAATAATTTTTAATCATTTATCTTAATTATTTATTTCATAGAACTTTTTATAGTTAATTCTATGATTCTTTCAACTTCTATTCAAGGTCCAACGCACTTAGTATAAATTGCTTACGCTCAAGTTATTTATAATAATTTAATTCAGAAAAGATAAGAATATTTATCAAAATATAATGAAGAAAGTATTACTATAATAATATAATATTAATACTTTGAGTTTTTCAATAAAAATTTAACTATTGATATCATCTTTATTTTATCTTTGGGTAAAATATTAATATATCTAGCATTCATATAAAAATATTTATGAAGAATTGATACCATCCATGTAGAATAATATTACTATCTTTAGCTATATAATCCTAAACTATAAAGAAATCTAAAATAATATTATCCTAACTCATCACATAATTATTCAAAATAAGATCTTTTTTGAGATTATCTAAATCTTCTAATTATATATGCCATTATGAAAATTTTTTAATATCATTTAGGATTAATTCCTTAATATAATTTTATAAGTTATTGGTATAGCCCACTTTAACGATTATAAGACTAATATAATAATATAAAATATAATTTAATTATTTTATAAATGATAAAATCTTTATTATAATTTATATCCCATAAATTTACAATCCTATACCACTTTGGCAGCTACCAATCAAATAAAACTTAGAGATATGAGTTACAAATAATATTCACTAAAATTAATCCAATTTATGCCTAAATAATTTAATAACAATAATCATAATAATTATTAAATATTAATCAGTATAAAGAAAAACTCATATGATAGTTGTAATCATAATGAAACATAAATAATGTCTTTATATAAAAATAAATATTATTTCATAATTTCAAACATATGCATATAAATAATCAAATAAATATCCAAGAATAATAATTATATTTTTATTTATCACATGTAAAATTTTATCAATATGGCATATGAGAAAACTATAATTTATATTTTTTAATTTTAAATGGAACCCTTATACATAATTGGATTATCCAAATTAGGTTCATAGATTTGGGCTGATCAATTAGGCCTATTAAAATTAAAGATTAAAATGAAAATTTAATCAAAATTTAATTTTTCTCAAATTCGATCAAAACTTGATTGATCCAATTTAAATCCAATTAAGTAGTTAAAACATAATCATAATTAAGTTTGATAAAAATATTTGATTAAAATAAATCAACTTAATCAGTTTTATAATTGAGGACATCAATAAAAAATTTTAATTTTTGAATGTTAAAATTATAATTTTTACTTAGGATATATAATGAAAAATTTTAATTTCTCAATGGCATAATTAGAAAGTAAACTTAGGGACACTGATTAGAATTATCTAATTTATGAGTGATAAAATTATCCTTTTAATTTAAAATCCTAATTGTCACTCTCTTTCTACAGCTATTATGTGAGGCACGACCACCACAACCATGCACAGCTATCGCCTATGCATGGCCTCCCCGCCTAAGTACGATCGTGCATATACACCGCCTAGCGATCGTGGGGCGACCCCCATGATCGTTGTAGTACGATTGTGCATACACATGTCACCCAACGACCCTGTTGGCCTTTGACATTCAGTGATACTGAACGTGGTCAGTAGATGCCATCGTAGTAGCACTGTCACAATCGCCATAACTACTACATGTAATGATGGTGTTGCTACAACTGTCACATGCAATGAGACTACATGGTCACTGCAACCATCATAGTCATAACACATAGCGGTGCTATGCAACTACCACAGGGCTACCACACCCAACAGTGCTTACATTGGGTGCGTAGTGTTGAATCTCAGATTTTGATGATGAAACTAATTGATTGTGGTTTATTGCCTTTAATAATAATATTATTTGCTGAGTTATCGATATTGATCCATCGAGTCTACTATCGAAGATTAGACATGACATATTAGAATGGAGGAATTGATCGATAATATAAATAAATTGCGCCGGTGATATGCGGATATTGGATGTCGAGCCGAGGTTGGTCGACTATCGGCGAGGAGGATTTTATAAACGACTCGGGCATCGGGCCAAGAAGTGCGGAGTTGCGCCATGGATATCGAAAAAATGCGAGGTCAACCGATATGGGCAACAAGCCGCTAGAGAGGCGATCTTTAGATATCATTTAAAAGTTTTATTTGATTTGTTGAATGATTGTTGGACCAAAAGCTATAGTAATTTCAATTTGAATGTCAATTCTTTTGATTTTGTAATAAACTCTGATCTATTTAGATCGAAGTAGATATTTTGGTGTTTGTTTGTGCAGAGTAACTAAAAGGATGAAGGCGTAAAGCGAAACCAAGGGCCGAAGTCAAGGCGATGGATCGTTGGGAGTTCGAGAGTTGGTAAGTCCAGAAGATTCATTGGGAGTCTTTTGCGGAACCAACCGAGAATGAGTAGGAGCTTACCGAAGGGTTTAGTTCACGGGAGGTTCTCGGAAGTTCATGAGCTTGCCAAGAAAGATGGAGCTTGCCAAAGAAGCTTTCGGGGAACTCGCCAAAATCATCGTGGAGTCTGAGAGCTTACATGGGAGTAGCACGGATGGTTTCCGAGAGTTTTGAAGATCGCCTAAGCTCGAGGAAGAAGACTTGATTTTTGGACTTTGTAATAGCTTAGGAAACGTCTTTAAAATTCGTGAGTTATGCACGTATTTTGGGTTAGGATTAGATAACCCAAAGTGGGGCCCATGGGCCTTGATTAGGATGAGTTTGGGCCAACCTTTTGGCCCAAATCATTTAACCAATCATGCTATTTTATCATATTTAATGGCCATTCTATTTATATTTGCATTCAATTTTGCCATTTTTTGTAGTAGCAGCATTCTTCAAGTATTATTCTTTTCAACTCTCATCTCAGTGGTGGTTATTTCCACTTTATTTTGAAATTAGTAGAATATTTTTAAAAAAATTAAACACAAATGAGTTATAAAATCCTTAAAAACGTGCAAAGACAATCTACGATAAGATACATGTTTAGATATAGAATGACATTAACACGATCTAAAGCTAATAACAATGGAAACATCAAGATATGAGGAAAGAATAGCCAAGACACAATATTTATGTTTGGATCTGCTATTGGTTCATACAGCGGTAGTATCATGATGAGGTTGAATATTACCTTTTTCAGTTTTTGACGAGACCTCTTAAGTGGGATTTTGAATCCCAAAATTTCCCTATAAATACCCCTTTATTTCTAACTACGTAGTTGTTAGACCTTTGCAGTAAGTTAGAATTGAGTCTAAGCTATAGCAAAAAATGCTTTCATTTGCTCAAGTGTTCTCCTCCTTTCTTCTCCTTGTAAAATCCTAAAGAGAGGGAACCATTTGAAAAAATACTTAGTTGTCAAAGGGTATTTGGTCCTTCCTTCAAGAGACTTGGTAGTGGAAGTTGGGAGCCTCATTGGAGGAGGCTTCAAGAGTGGATGATGATTATTAATATGTAATGAGGTCATTTGACCGAACCACTATACATTTCGCTTCGCGCTTACGAAAAAGTTCTATTCGTGAGTGAGTACTTAAATTCTGCATCATAAATTTCTTAAGATGCAAAGCGATCGGATTTCTTCTCCCTACTTCAAACTGCAACAATGGAATATTTTCAAGTTAAAGTCTCTTTAATTTGAATCAAGTTCTAAAGTAAATCTCCGGAATCGGTTTTCAAGTTTTATTCAGATTTATCCGATGCACTAATTCACCCCCCCCTCTTAGTGCCACTCGATCCCTAACACGTAGTACTGCTTGTGATCGGGTTGGTGACCACCGGAGGTCATTGCCTTTAATAATAATATTATTGACAGTAAGTTATCGATATTGATCCATCGATTAAACACGAGGAACCTTGCATCGTTGGCGAACAATATGATAGAATGGGTAGAAAAGTAGATCGATAATATAAATAAATTATTCATGTATCATAAATAAAAATCTGAATGCATCTTGTCGCAAGCGAAAGATGCTAAAAAACATATCTAAAATATTTGATTTTATAAACATGACTCTAATATCAATTGTAAATATAAAAATCATTCTTATACTACTATTATTTGAAAAAAAATTAATATCAAAATATAAAATCAAATAATAATAGATCTAAATTTATGATACATATCTTTAGATATCATTTAAAAAGTTTTTATTTGATTTGTAAGTGTATTATTGTTGGATCCAAAAGCTATAGTAATTTCAATTTGAAACGATTCTTCTTTTGATTTTGATTATTATAAACTCTGATCTATTTACATCGTGATATATTTAGACCCATGATGAGTTAAAGAAAGAAAAGCATGGAAGTCATTTTTCTTTGGTAGAGCAAAAGAAGGGTGGCAAACTTGGTGTGGTCTATTTACAGCACGCACTCTCCATGCGTGCTGAGTAGGTTGTGTGGTCTCTCTTTCTCTCTTTCTCAGCCTCCAATAATATATGAAAGACTTTGACAACCATGCTTTAATGGCTCGCAAACTTGTGGATGTCTGACGTGACGTACATGATAGTAGCACGGAAAAAACTTCTCCCTAGTTTTTGAGTGCCCACCACAGAGACTTTTTCATAGGTTTGAATCATGTTATATATAATCTTTTGGCTATTTTATCTAAAAAAATTTATATTAAACTTTGACCCATTGATGCTTTCATAATTAATTTTTATAATATTTTTGAATTGTAATGGTATTCGATAATATATGAGTAAATCCTTTTGCAACCTATTAATAAAATCATTTAATAGAATCATCTATTTTATATATTTAATAATAAACACCTATTTATATTTCATTCAATTTTTTTCTTTTTGACAGAAGCAGCATTCTTCAAGTATTATTCTTTTCAACTCTCATCTCCTCCATAATTATTTCTCTTTATTTTGAAATTAGTAGAATATTTTTTAAAAAAATTAAACTAAACAAATGAGTTATAAAATCCTTAAAAACTAAAGACAATCTACGATAAGATACATGTTTAGATATAGAATGCATTATACAAGATCTAATTTTTTTTCTAATAACAATGGAAACATCAAGATATGAGGAAAGAATAGAGTTACAATATTTATGTTTGGATCTGCTATTGGTTCATACTTTTATTAGTACTCAAGAGGTTGAATATTGACCTTTTTCAGTTTCGTTATCTTGAATACACATGAAGCTTAAGTGCAATCACAGTGATATCTCCCCCTAAGCTAGATTATCCAATAGTGTCAGATATTTCGATTTAGGAGTATCAATAGGACTACGTAGTTGTTGCTTAGGTAAGTTTAGTAAAATGAAAGTAGAAGATGAATCTGACAACAAAATAGAGATTAATAAAGATAGTTTTTAAAAATAATATTTTTGGGTAGAATTCTTTCCCTAAAGATGAATTTTTTTTGAAAAATATACTTAGTTTTCAAAGAATATGACATCCATAGTGACTTTTTTTTTTAATTTATATAGGATAACTCTTTTAAGTTGGCAAGCAGCCAATGAATATATTTTAATGCACAAGGTTTAAGTTTATTTCGATGATGATTATTAATATGGACAAAAGTAATACACCCAAACACTTTTGGTGGAAGAGAGTAAAATAATTTACTTCGAACTTGGGATGCAACTTCATAAACTAAGACCAACGAAAAAAGTTCTATTCCTTGAGTTTATGTGTTATAATTAACAAGGATGAATTGTCACCTAAGTTGTTTGCTGGAGATGGAAGCATTAGTTTTATCTTTTCTTCTCCAAATAGGTTTCTCATAAGTGAACAATGGAAAATAGTTATGACTGATCCAGAGAGTGGTAGAATAGAGGAAAAAACTTTCAGCAATTAAGATAGAAAGAAAAATAATAATAATTCCTATAGGAATCAGGCTTTGATACCATTAACACAAAAGAATATAATTTTTCCCATTCATTAATCTTTTTCTGTATACAAAGGAAGACGTTGATTACAGCGTGTACAACTAAAAAAAAATTGATTTTATATATTATTTTATTCTAATTTATTGTTTTTTTTATAATATGGGGTAACTTGATACTGATTGAGTGGCCCAAAGTATTTAATAATAAAATTATAAAAATCTCTTAATTATGAGATTTAAAATTTCTTAATCATATGATGTTTTATGAGAGGCAATCATGAATATTCCAAAGCACATATTCTTCTACTTTCTACATCCAAATCAATATTAAAGAAGCAATGGAATGAGCAAGTTTGATATTCGGAAACCGACATAGATGCATGTTTCTATTGCTATAAAACAGGTTTGATTCTTCGGCTGTGATTCTTAACCCGACCACTGAAACCCTTACTATAGTTTTCAAGAGCAGCTAAATGGACCTATTCGAAATTTATAAAGTGATTAATCACTGATCAGGTCTGAAGAATTCCCTCAAAGATTGCCTACAAACAATTTATTGTTAAATGCAATTTAAGAATTTAACTATTTGTAAATATGATGATTTATATTAAATCTCAAGTTCAATAAGCCTGAAATTATACAATTTGATATTCCATCTGCAGTTCTAGGCTTGAAAAATAGGTCAACTCTATCCTGATCCTTATCTTAGTCGGATAATCTAGGTCATAAATATCAATTTAAATTCAGATGAACGGACAATTCGACAGAGAGGATCGGCAAGGATTTCCAATTGTATACTTATTGATCATGGATTCCAAATTCCCGCAGTCTATCAGAGGAAACACCAGCCTTCCATCTACCAGCCTGGTGTTGTGTTAGCTTCTAACCAGCTATTAAGACGATCAAATTAATGACTGCAGATGCTAAGACAGCAATCAAGTTTGTGATAGTTATAATTTGATTGATTTGTCGACTGTAGTAGTTTCAAGATGAAACTTTGATGCTTCATGAGTTCTCAACTGCCATCAAACTACCTTATTGACAGCAAATAGAAAACCAGTGAAAGTAGTAGAAAATAGTATGCAGTCAATAAGGTATGCACAACTATGCAGCCAATCCAACACTACCAGTCTAGTCGTATACTCGCACTTCTTTTGGCCATACTTTGCAAGGTTGTCATGCAAGTCAATGTTTACTGCTAGCAACAGAAGGGCCCATTAACTTCAATTTTCACTGTCTTTATACAAATACTAGATGCTTATTTATTTCCCAGAAGAGTATATTGACAATTGCAAGGTCATGAGATATGATAAACCTACAGTCATATCTCCTCTTTCATTCCTTTTCCCATCCATAATCTCCCAGTATTCTCTTAACTCAGTACATTTTTTTAGTTATCTCATTATCCTAATCTTCTGCTAAAAATATTTTTGCTAAAAAGCTCTTCCATCCACATCTTCATAAACTTTCATTTTATTTGAATAGCTAATCTGACTTGAGCAACATATAAAATAATAATATTAATTATTATGTAACCCCTCTCATATTAGTTCTTATCAATATTATTCTATAGTCAGTTCTTTTAGCCACTAGGTTATATTCTTCTAAATTTATCAAAAACTCCTAAAATGTCTGTTTTTTATTATGTTCAAAATTCACAATGGGATAATTAAATCAAATATATTTTTACAAACCTATTTTATTCCTTTAGCATAAATTATGTTATTCTCCTTCCGGTTATCATATCAACTAAACAAGTCAGTCAGTTCTGAAAGTGATATGAAATTCCCAATTACAAGTCTAAGAATAATTCTCACCACTACCTTGCATGCACCAATTCATACACAGTGCCTGAACTATTGTTTGACGGCCACCTATTAAGTCAAAAAAAAAATAGTGAATAATCCAATGTAAATTAGATAAGATATATTATAGGTATAATCAAATTTTGATCCGATATCAATTAATAGAAAGGAAGTTGAATTATAATAAAATTCTTTGAGAGATGATTTTGATGAGAGAGACTCTCATAATTATTTATCCTATATATTTGCTCTGGTCTCTAGAAGAATAGAACCTTCTAGGGACTAAATGTGGATGTGAAGAAGTGGATATATGAATATGCAAATAAGAAGAGATGGAAATATATGATATTATTGAGAGATTATAGATCTTCTTTTATTTCTCCTTTATCCTTGATCCATCGCTCATAGTAGTCTTATGAAAAATAGGAAGAGAGGAGAAGACGAGTCTATTTCTTTTTACAGATCGACATAACTATTGCTCTTAGATCAAATGACGATGCGACTATAGATCAGATAAAAGTTTTTTGAATGACATCAAAAGGTACTCATCGTAAATTTAACCTATTGTTATTTGATTTCAGATTTTGACATTAAAGTTTTCCATATAACATAAGCATAAGAATTATTTTTATATTTATAATTAGTATTAGAGCTATATTTATCAAATTAAATACTTTAGGTCTATTTGTTAGCATCTTTCGCTCATGAAAAGGTGTTATTCAATTTTTATTTACGATGCATAAACGATTCGTTTATATTTTCGATCTACTTTTCTATTCTATTCATCCAATTGCTTACTTACGAGTGATGCAAGGGTCCTCATGTTTGATTGATAGACTATTATTGATAGTTTACTATCAATGATAGTATTATTGATTGAGCCTGGGACCACAGTATCCATCGTCCCGCTCTGCAAGAACCCAATGTGAGTGGCGATGACTACATACCCAATACAAGCACTGTAGGGTGTAGTAGCCCTGTAGTGATTATGCAACACTGTTACATGCAACGGTTATAGTAGCACCAATGCTCGTGGCGGTTGCGATGGCTGTGCAGCACCATTGCCTATGGTGGTTGTAGCAATTGCATAGCACTATTACATATAATGGCTGCAACGAATATAGTAGCATTGATATGATAGTGTTTGCTGGTCATGGCCAGCGTTAACTAGATGTTGAAGGTCATGGTTCCTAGTAGTTGTGTAACAGGACGCGTGGGCATAATTGCACGCCACAATACCTATGGGGTCGTCGGCCAATGGATATGCACAGCCACATGGCGGCTCTTAGTCAGCAGCACACCTATCACCACTAAGGTGTTCTTAGTCAGCAGCACACCTATCACCACTAAAGTGTTCTGCCTATACGCACGGTGACAAAACCACGCATGAGCTTGGTGGCATGACACGGTAATTGACGAGGTTGTTGTTCAAACGTGTGAGAATAGTTGCCCCACGGTGGTCATAGGATGAGAATTAGGCTTTCTTTAAAAACGATATTTTTACCCTCAAAATCAGAAAAATTCTAATTCGTGCCCTAAATTTTTTCCTTTTATGCCCTTCAAAAAAATTCTCTTTATATATCCTAAGTAAAAAATTATAAATTTACCCTTTAGAAATTAAAATTTTTAAAATTATGTTCTTAATTATAAAATTAATTAATTAAGTTTATTTTAATCAAGTATTGTTGATTGGACTTAGTCATGATTATATTTTGATTACTTTACTCGATTTAGATTCAATCAATCAAGTTTTGATCGAATTCGAGAAAAGTTTATTTTTGATCCACTTTAATTTTAACGAGTCTAATTAGTTGAATGGTTGACTCAAATCAATGAGCTAAAATTGGGTAGCTTAATTCTGGACCTACCTAATTAAATAGGATTGATTAGTATAAGGGTTCGATATATAATTTAAAAAATATAAATTATAATTTTCTTTTATAGTTTTCTCATATGACATATTGATAAAATTTTACATATATTTAAAAATCTAATTATTGTTCTTTAATATTTATTTAGTTATTGATGTATATATGCTTGAAATTATGCAATAATATTTATTTTTCACATAAAGATATGGTTTATATTATTACAATTATCATATAAGTTTTTTTATGTTGATTATTATTATTAAACTATTTTGACATAAATTAGATTTTAAAAAATTTGATGAATATTATTTATAATTCATATCCCAAAGTTTTATCTAATTGGTAACTATCAAAATAGCCTAGGATGGTAGGCTTATGGGATGTGAATTATAATAAAGATTTTATAATTTATAAGATATTTTAAATTATATTTTATATTATTGTATTGATCTTCTAGCCACCAAAGTAGCCTAAACCAATAACTTATAAAATTACATTAAGGAATTAATCCTAAGTGATATTAAGAAAAATAATATTAGTAAGGGGATATTTATATAATCCTAAAGGAGAATTTATTTTAAATAATTATGTGATGGGGGTATGATGATACTATTTTAGTTATCTTTCTAGTTTAAAGTTGTTATCCAAATATAGTAATACTATTTTAAAGGGATGGTATAGTCCTCCATAGATAATTTTTTGTGAACACTAGATATGCTAATATTTTATTTGAAGGTAAAATAAAGATGATAAAAATAGTTTAACATTTATTAAAAAGCTTAAAGCCTTTATATTGTATTATTTTATTATAGTGGTGATTCTTTCGTTATATTCTAATAAATGTCCATTTTTTTGGATTAAATTATTATAAATGACTTGAGCATTCACAATTTATACAAAGTGTGTTAGACTTTGATAAAACTAGTAAAAATGATTATAAGTTTTACTACTAAAAGTTTTGTGGAACAAATAATTAAGATAAATAATCAGAAAAGATTTAAAAGATTTGATTTTATGATAATTAGTAATAATATTTAGACTTCATTTTAGTATACAACTAGTGCACTAAAATATTTAAGAGTCAATTTAAATTTATTGACAAGTCATTGGCTGCCATATCAATAAAAAAAAACTAATTTAAATTTAATATGATAATATTTGAGGAATTCAAAATTATATCCTCAATATGGTTGATAAAAATATTAGCTCAATGAAATTTAGCATAAATGTAGTTCAGTCCATTCTCATAAATTTATTCTTAATTTTGTTTATTCTTAGTTTTACTTATTCAAAATTTACTATAATAAAATTAAGGATAAGTAAATCTAAAATGAGCTAAATAATATATGTGTTTGAAAAGAATTAAGATTAAAGTAGGTGTTAGGGATCGAAAGCGACACTAAGAGGGGGGGTTAATTAGTGCAGCGGTAAGGAACGAGAAATTTTCAACGATTAAAACAAGTTTGGAAACTTCGTACGAATGAATGCAGGGTTTCGTTTGAACCCGGAAAGATTGCGTTTTAACTTTAAAGCATATGTAAGAAGATGAAGAGGAAGTTGAGTAAATAAGGCAGTAAATGAAGAGGGTTTGTAGCAAAGTAAATAGCAAGAACATAAATGCAAACCAGATTTATAGTGATTCGGTCATCCGACCTACATCCACTTCCGAAGCCTTCTCTGATGAGGCACCCAACTTCCACTAGCAAATCCTTTTGTAAGGGAAGGACCAAATACCCCTCTTATAACCCTTTTACAAGAGGTTCACACTCTTACAAGTTTTCACAAAGAGAAGGAAATGAGGTGAACACTTAAGCAAATGAAGAACAAGACTTTCACAAGACTTATTTGCTCAAAATCTAACTCTCAAGGGTCCTCTTTCAGCTGAGAAGGGGGGGGGGTATTTATAGATCCAAAATGGATTCAAATTTGGGCTCTAAATTTGAAATCAAATTGGAGTTCGTCTTTGGGGCGGTGCTACCGCTGTTAAGGCGGTGCTACGCTGTCGATCTATGCAAGCCCGACACGGCGAGGGTGGTGCTACCACCCCAGCCAGGCGGTGCTACCGCCCCAGCCAGGTGGCTGCTGCCGCCTGGCCTGCTGGCTATTGGGCAGTGCCACCGCCCAGCACATATCAACTTCTAGTTTGGGCCGAAAACTTGGCCCAAATCGGTCCCAAACAAGGCCCAATGGGCCCATACTTGGGTTAAAGGATTAACACCTAATCATAACCCAAATTAATATGCTAACTACGAAATTAAAGACATTCCTAAGCTATTACAAAGTCCATAAGTCAAGTCTTCTTCCGGCGAGCTTCCAGCGAACTTCCGGCGGTCTTCTGACGATCCCTCGGAAATCATCCTGTGGACTCCCAGTAAGCTCTCGGACTCCATGATGATTTTGGCGAGTTCCCCCGAGCTTCTTTGGCAAGCTCCGATCTTTCTTGGCAAGCTCCACGAACTTCCGACGAACCTTCCGGTGAACTTCCGAAAACCCTTCGGCAAGCTCCCTACTCGTTCTCGGCCGGTTCCGGCAGCACTCCCAATGAATCTTCAGACTTCCGTCGAACTCTCGAACTCCCAACGATCCATCCCACTTGACTTCCGATACTCTGTTTCACTTTACGTCTTTATCTTTATCGTAGTTACTCTTGCACACAAACAACAAATATTCTACTTCGATCTAGACAGTTATTACAACGCGAATTGACATTCAGTTGCCCGGCACGTCATTGGGTGGCGCTTCGTCCGATCCTTCGGCACATCGTCCTCTCTTGCGGTCCATTGCCCAATCAGCGATTGACCTCCGTAACCCCGATATCCTTGGCACAATATGGTCTTCTTGGCCCGATGCCCGACGTACGAAGCCTCCTGCCGATAGTCGACCGAACCTCCGGCTCGACATCCAATATCCTAACGTGATCACCTCTAGCGCAACTTCAATTCCTCCAGCGTCAACTATGTAATCCTGATCGATAGTAGACCTATATAACTCAACACGCAGTTAAACAGCAAAACACACTCAATTAGTTTTATCATCAAAATCTGAGATTCAATAATCTCCCCCTTTTTGATGATGACAACTAATTGATGACTAATGGAGTTAACCTTAACTCCCCGGAGTTTAACACAAACTCCCCCTATCAATATACCATTGATAGAAACCTTGGATTATCCTAAATCCAAGCAACATTCATCACAATGTTAAGAGAAAACAACAAACCATCATGCAAATATATAAAATATTCAAGCATCATTACATTGCATGAAGTCATCAATCTACTTCTCCCCCTATGTCATCAACAAAAAGGAGAAGTAGCATCATAGCCATTTTAAAAGATATACAAATTTTTACAACACACTAGCTATTTATCATATCATACAACATTTTGTAATACAACACCAAATAATACCATTCAATCATAGCAAGTTTTAAGGATGGGCAATGATGGTAATTTTCACTTGCTTCTTGAGATGTGCAAGTTTGCACCTTGTTTCTTACGATAGTAATATTTGCATCCTTTGATATAACAATTCTTAGCTTCTCATGAAGTTACAAAATAGGAATCAAGATGACAAATTTTTGCAATGTTCGAGCTAAAAACTTTCTCCCCCTTTGTTAGCATCAAAAAGAAAGGGAGGATCAAATACTTCAAATAATCTTACATGAGATTCAACAATAATTTGTAACAAAATGCAAGCAATTTTAAAGAAGTGAAATTGAGCAATATTTTTGCATCTCTTGAGATAGTAACTTTTTGCTTCTCAATACTCAAGCTAGAAAAATTTTCTCTTTTGATGCACAAGCTATCAATTTTCTTCCTCTTGAATAAGCTAGCAAATTAATCATGCAAGCTAGCAATAAATCTTCTCCCCCTTTGATTTTGTCAAAAAGAAGGGAAGAATATAATTCTTTTCCCTTTACATGAATGCTTCCATCATGACAAAATAACAAATTTCCATCATGAATTTTTAACATATCAAGTCATGAATTCAAGGAAGTCATAAACAAATCATGGTATGAGGGAAATTTATAACAAGCAAGCAAGCAATAATGATAAGCTAGCATACTTTGCGATACGCAAACTAGCTTCCTTTCAATTTTTCTCTTTTGCAACTAAGTTTCCCTTTTGCAAGCCATCAACTTTTTGTTTGCAATGAGCTAGTAATTTTTGTAAAATTTATAACATTTTAAAACTGTAAGCTCATGAGTTAAAAAATAATGCAACTTTGCAATTTCTTTCTTCTCATTTTGAGAAGTACAAGTTTTGCCTTTTGCAAGTTCTAACTAGCTATGTTTGCCACTTTCACTTGTGATACATAAGCTAGCAAGCTAACTCCCCCTTTGTCACTATCGAAAAGAAGGGATGAATAATTTTCAATGAAATAATTTTGCATTAATCAATATTTCAATATTTTTTTTATGATGCATACAAAATATAGATGTAAAGAATTCATGAAAGATATCAATATGAAATATCAATAAGGATCAACACCAAAAGACATCATTCATGATTCATCATAAAGCAAATTTCATTTATGTCAAATATTCAATTTACCACACAAGGCAAAGAAATCTTATCATTTCTATATCATGAAATATATGACATCAAGGCTCATGATTCATTTGAAAAGATATAGCACAAAGAGTAACTTGATTCATGCATAAGAATTCCAAGTATCAAATATCAAAATATCAAGACTTGGATTGTGATAAAGCTCATTCAAGTTCGAATCATCAAAATCATTAACATAGCTTGTGAGATTCACAAATGACATAAACTTGAATTGTTTTCCTCTTTGGTAAATGATAAAAAAAAAGAAACAATCATAGAGGAGAATATTTTGATTCCCAAAAATATCTCAAGTCAAGAATTCAAGGTCATGATTTCAAGAGATCAAGAGAGGAGTCATAAAATTATTCAAACTCATTTTGTCAATTCGAAACTCCTAATCAAATTATTATTTTTAACATTCATAACATGAATAAAGTCATTACCGTATCATCAAAATCTCATTCATATGTCAAGTGATTTGCAAAATATCATAAATGAATTTATCACTTGTTTTTTATTTGAAAAATCGAAAGATTTCAAGAAACATGAATTTCCATTTTATGATTTATTTCATATGGGCATGCCTTTGTTTTTTGATGTCAAATAAAATAGAAATATCAACATTCAACATTGAAAGACAAACTTCATCATAAAATTCATCAACATAAAAATATAACACATTATGAGATTCAATTTATCATGATAATATGTTTCATTTTGTTTTAAACAAGTGTGCTCATGTTTCAAACGATGATTATCAAATTTAAGACCAAAACATGAGTTTGTCATCAAGATATGATATCACAAAGTCATTAAGCATGATAACAAACTTTTAATATTTTCATTTCAATGATGATTTCATAATATATGTTCAAATATTTATACGTAAGCCATCATTGTATAAATTCAAAATATAAGTTTTTCATTAAACCCATTAAGATCAAATGCAACAAAATCTTTCATTCGAAAATTTTAATAAGAACAACATAAATTGATTACATGTGAGCATGTATCAACTTTTCAAAGTAAGATGTAAGTTTCGTCATAAAGACCATTAAGGCCAAACACATCAAAAATAAAACATTATGATAGTGCATTTTCTTATTTTTAAGAGTTTCAATTTACGTGATTTGATCTTTCATAAGAATGATCAATGTCATGCATCATATTTAAACATGAGAGCATCATCATATTTAGAAATGAATTCATCATTAAAATCATTTCACTTCTTTCTTTCATTTGTTATAACAAGATGATCAATGCTCAAACTTTTGCTAAAATCATACATTATTTTATAAATCTGAAAAATAATTTTCGTCATGAAACCCATTAAGTTCAAATATAACACAAGGCAACATCAAAGCCACATTTCTTTCATTTTGAAAATTTGTGGGTTGGGTCTTTATAATTGATTTCATGAAGACATGTATCAATAAAAATTTCATCATTAAAAAGGGTTAAAACCCACTAAGCCAAGATGGAAGTTTTCAAATTATAATCAAGATACATACATCTATCATCAAAAGATTTTCAAGAAATTCATACATAGATATGTATCATGTTTAAGATTGAAAACCGATATGGAAAGTATACATGAAATTTCATCATCTCAAAATGTCATCTTAATTTGTCATGAAAACAATTAGACCAAGAATACGTTAATCCACAACATAGAGTCAAATCAACATTACTTCAAAAACTAATATATGTTACAAAATCATCAAGCATCATGTTTAGAAATGAAATATCAAGATACACATGCATGGATTAATTCTAGGCAATATCACAAATCATGCAAATATCATTAATAATTTTTACTTTTCAAAAATACTAGGAATGAAAAAGCATTAAAAAAAAATCCTACCAACTATTTCAAGCAACTCATGAAAGGATCATATAATTTCAAAGTAAGGTAAGAACAACTTGGGTGAGTTTCTTACCTCATTGTCGAAAACCGTCAAAGCCCATTTCGCCTCTTCTTTACTTGATTCTTCTTTGCAACCCTTCTTCTTCTTCTTTGGCCTCTTTCTCCATTCAAGTTCATTTGTGCTTTTTAATTTTTGTTTAATGAACTTGTTAACATTCATTGTTATGTGTTCAATGTCCTCATTGTCCTCATCACTTGAGTCATCACTCAAGTGGCATTCATTTGTCCGATGTTCCAAATCCTTCTTATTCTTTAGAAGGTGGTTCATATGTTCATCATGTTTCAAATGTTCGAAGAAACTCATTTCATATATCATTAGTGAACCGATTAGTTCTTCCAATGAAAAATCATTTAAATTTTTAGTCTCTTGTATTGCGGTTACTTTTGGATCCCAACTCTTTGGGAGGGATCTTAAAATCTTGTTAGTGAGTTCAAAGTTCGAAAAACATTTACCAAGACTTTTCAAGCTATTGACGACATCCGTGAAGCGGGTGTACATATCGCCGATAGTTTCGCTTGGTGTCATTCGGAAGAGCTCAAAATCATGCAATAAGAGGTTTACTTTCGAGTCTTTAACTCTACTAGTTCCCTCGTGCGTGATTTCAAGTGTTCGCCAAATATCGAAAGCTGTTTCGCACATTGAGATCCGATTGAACTCGTTCTTATCTAAAGCGCAAAATAAGACATTCATAGCCTTTGCGTTTAAAGAAAAAGACATTTTCTCCAAATCCAACCATTCGTTCGTCGGTTTAGAGGAATGTTA
Source organism: Musa beccarii (assembly GCA_024322285.1). Taxonomy (NCBI): domain Eukaryota; kingdom Viridiplantae; phylum Streptophyta; class Magnoliopsida; order Zingiberales; family Musaceae; genus Musa; species Musa beccarii. Next base: position 16,897,826 of record CM044396.1, read on the forward strand.
AAAGCCATTTTCGATGATGTTCCACAAATCCAAATCTATTGAAAGCATAAAAACTCTCATTCGAGTTTTCCAATATGTGTAGTCCGATCCGTTAAAGAACGGTGGACGAAAAACCGAAAAGCCCTCTTGAAAACCATCTAGAGCCATTTCTCACGGATGTAAATCCGAAAGAAAAAGAACGTGGCTCTGATACCAATTGTTAGGGATCGAGCGGCACTAAGAGGGGGGGGTGAATTAGTGTAGCGGTAAGGAACGAAAAATTTTCAGCAATTAAAACAAGTTTGGAAACTTCGTACGAATGAATGCAGCGTTTCGTTTGAACCCGGAAAGATTGCGTTTTAACTTTAAAGCATATGTAAGAAGATGAAGAGGAAGTTGAGTAAATAAGACAGCAAATTAAGAGGGTTTGCGGCAAAGTAAATAGCAAGAACATAAATGCAAACCAGATTTATAGTGGTTCGGTCATCCGACCTACATCCACTTCCGAAGCCTTCTCCGATGAGGCTCCCAACTTCCACCAGCAAATCCTTTTATAAGGGAAGGACCAAATACCTCTCTTACAACCCTTTTACAAGAGGTTCACACTCTTACAAGTTTTCATAAAGAGAAGGAAATGAGGTGAACACTTTGTTAGGGATCGAGCGGCACTAAGAGGGGGGGGGGTGAATTAGTGCAGCGGATAAAACGATGGATTTTTTAGCGATTTAAAACAAGCTTCGGAAACTTCATATGATGAAAGCAACGTTTCATTTGAAACCGATTTTTGCGTTCTAACTTTAAAGCATGCTTACAAAGATAAAAAGGAAGTGGAGCAAGTAAAGTAAAGGCTTGCAGCAAAGTAAAACAGAAATTTAAACACTCACATAATCAAGACGCAGCGATGTATAGTGGTTCGGTCAAAGTGACCTACGTCCACTTCCGAAGCCTTCTCCGATGAGGCTCCCTTCTTCCACTATCAAATCCTTTGAAGGGGAAGGATCAAATACCCCTCTTACAACCCTTTACAAGTGGTTCACACTCTTACAAGATTTCACAAGAAGAATGAGGTGAACACTTAAGCAAATGAAGAACAAGACTTTCCTAAGACTTATTTTCAAAATCTAACTCTCTAAGGGTTGTATTTTTCAGCTGAAAAGGAAGGGGTATTTATAAGCCTCAAAGTGATTCAAATTTGGAGCCCAAACTTGGAGCCAAAATTTGAATCTTTTGAGTTTTACCGGTCTTTGTCGATCTTGGCAGACTGACACACCCAAGCGGTTCTACCGCCCCAGCCAGGCGGTGCTACCGCCTGGCTTTCCACGCACTAGGCGGTGCTACGCCCACCAGCGGTACTATCGCTGGCTACAGATGTCGGCGGTGCTATCGCCTGTGCAAAGCGGTACTATCATTGCTATAGTAGCCGACTCGATGGCAAGAACTCTGATGGTGGCTTCTGATCCGGGCTATAGTACCCGGGCTATAGATAGCATGCACGTAGCATGCATGCACGTAGCTGGTTCGGTTTGGGCCAAAATTTTGGCCCAAACTCATCCTAATCAAGGCCCAATGGGCCCCCACTTTGGGTTATCTAATCCTAACCCAAAATACGTGCTAACTACGAATTTTAAAGATGTTTCCTAAGCTATTACAAAGTCCACATGACAACTTCTTCTGGCGAGCTTCCGGTCAACTTCCGACGGTCTTCCGACGAACCTTCGAAAACCATTCCGCGGACTCACAGCAAGCTCTCGGACTTCACGATGATCTTGGCGAGTTCCCCCGAGCTTCTTTAGTAAGCTCCGATCTTTCTTGGCAAGCTCCGCGAACTTCCGACGAACCTCCCGACGAACTTCCGAAAACCCTTCAGCAAGCTCCCTACTCGTTCTCGACCAGTTCCGGCAACGCTCCCAACGAATCTTCGGACTTCCGTTGAACACTCGAACTCCCAACGATTCATCACACTTGTCTTCGGCCCTTTGTTTCACTTTACGTCTTCATCCCTATCGTAGTCACTCCTGCACAAACAAACATCAAAAACTTTACTTGATCTAGGCAGTTATTACAACGTGAATTGACATTCGATTTGCCCAAAGCACATCATTGGTGGTGCCGTCCGATCCTTCAAGCACATCGCCTCTCTAGCGGCTTGTTGCCCAATCGACGGTTGACCTCCGCAACCTTGATATCCATGGCGCAACTCCGTACTTCTTGACCCGATGCCCGACGTACAAAGCCTCATACCGATAGTCGACCGAACCTCTGGCTCGACATCTAATATCCTGACGTGATCACCTTTGGCGCAACGTCAATTCCTCCAGCGTCAACTGTCTAATCCTGATCGATAGTAAATCTACGTAACTCAACACGCAGTTAGACAACAAATCACACTCAATTAGTTTCATCATCAAAATCCGAGATTCAACACACTTAAGCAAATGAAGAACAAGACTTTCATAAGACTTATTTGCTCAAAATCTAACTCTCAAGGGTCCTCTTTCAGCTGAGAAAGGGGGGGTATTTATATATCCAAAATGGATTCAAATTTAGGCTCCAAATTTGAAATCAAATTGAGTTCAGTCTTTGAGGCGGTGCTACCGCTTGTCGATCTAGCGGCAGATCGACACAGCAGGGTGGTACTACCGCCCACCAGACACAGCGAGAGCGGTGCTACCACCCGGCCAGCAAAGCGTGCTACCACCCGATTAGGCGGTGCGCTCTGGCATGGCGGTGCTACCGCCACAGTTAGGCGATGCTATCGCCCCAGGCTGGGCGGTGCTACCGCCCTAGCTAAGTGGCTGCTACCGCCTGGCCTGCTGGCTGTTGGGTGGTGCTACCACCCAACACACATGCTGCTGGGTGGTGCCACCGCCCAGCACATATCAACTTCTAGTTTGGGCTGAAAACTCGGCCCAAACCGGTCCCAAACAAGGCCCAATGGGCCCATACTTGGGTTAAAGGATTAACACCTAATTCTAACCCAAATTAATGTGCTAACTATAAAATTAAAGACATTCCAAAGCTATTACAAAGTCCGTAAGTCGAGTCTTCTTTCGACGAGCTTCCGGCGAACTTCCGGCGAACTTTCGGTGGTGTTCCGACGATCCCTCGGAAACCATCCTGCGGACTCCCGGCAAGCTCTCGGACTCCATGATGATTTTGGCGAGTTCCCCCGAGCTTCTTTGGCAAGCTCCGATCTTTCTTGGCAAGCTCCGTAAACTTCCGACGAACCTTCCGGCGAACTTTCGAAAACCCTTCGGCAAGCTCCCTACTCATTCTCGGCCGGTTCCGGCAGCACTCCCAATGAATCTTCGGACTTCCGTCGAACTCTCAAATTCCCAACGATCCATCCCACTTGACTTCTGGCACTCTGTTTCACTTTACGTCTTCATCCTTATCGTAGTTACTCATGCACACAAACAACAAACACTCTACTTCGATCTAGACAGTTATTACAACGCGAATTGACATTCAGTTGCCCGGCACGTCATTGGTCGGCGCTTCGTCCAATCCTTCGGCACATCGTTCTCTCTTGTGGTCCGTTGCCCAATCGGCGATTAACCTCCGCAACCTCGATATCCTTGGTGCAACACGCTCTTCTTGGCCCAATGCCCGACGTACGAAGCCTCCTGCCGATAGTCGACCGAACCTTTGGCTCGACATCCAATATCCTAACGTGATCACCTCTAGCGCAACTTCAATTCCTCCAGCGTCAACTGTCTAATCTTGATCGATAGTAGACCTGCGTAACTCAACACGCAGTTAAACAACAAAACACACTCAATTAGTTTCATCATCAAAATCCGAGATTCAACAGTAGGAAAAACTCATAATATTTTGAATACTACTTAAGGAGTGGGTAACAATAAAAGAAAGTCGAAGAGTAAATCACCTAAGTATATAAATAATATATAAACTCATAAAAGAAAAATCTTCACACTAAAATACTACTTATGACAAGGAAGGCCATGTGAAAAAGAATATATGTTGATTTTGATGCTTCAACATATGTTATCAATAATAAAAAATTATTTTAATATAAAAACTAAAAGAGTATGAATTATTTATCGTTTCAAGTAGTCACCTTATCGCCTACACCTAAAGGTAATTCATTTTATGGATCTTAAATATTTATGTTATGTTCCTACAATTCTACAAATTTAGGATCATCATCTAGAATTATCAAGATATTATTTTATTTTTGGTAGTTGTAAACTTAGCATATTTATGATTAAATAAAAGTTAATTTTTAAATTCTATATAATTATTTATACAGAATTAATATGACTATATATATATATATAATTCATACAAGGTCTTGAGACCTTTAAATATATATAAATATAATTGAGAGATAATTAGATCAAAAAATTAATAATTAAAAGATCTGAAAAGAATAGTAAAATTTAATAGTAGTTATGATAAATCAAATCATAATTTTAATTCTTTTATTACATTCTTAGAAAAATGAAGTATCTATGCTTAGTATATTTTACCATATATGTAATAGTAGAATAATATCACTAAAAGACGAAATTATACTATTATGAGAGCCTTCTAAGTTATTTTTATGTACTTGAATTAATGCGATGAGAAGCTCTAAGTATAGTTATATAATATATATATATATATTGTTAAGATCAAGTTCATACTAAGAGGAAGCTGTATATTATATATATAATTTCGGTTTGATGGAAGTCGTATTGAAAATCGTTTAACTTCAAAAACGTTCATAAAGCAAGTAAAGCAGTATGCAGTATAATTAAATAGCCAAGAGGAGAAGAAGAGAGTGCACACCAAATTTATAGTGGTTCAATCATCCGACCTATGTCCACTCCTAATTTCTCCTTCGTCGAGGCTACTAGCATCCACTAACTGATCTTCTTTCAACGGACGAAGATCAACTATCCTTTGTAGCTCTTTCTCCTTTTTACAGGTTTAGGAGATAACCTTTACAACCCCACTCATCCCTCTCTTAAACTTAACTAAAATTTAAAACTAGATGAGAGGAATTTTCACTTAATTACAACAGTGGTTTCCCTCTTTTTGTTCTCAGTTGATGTGTATTCTAACCAGGGATGAGATGGATATTTATATGCTCCAAATGGATTCAAACTTGAAACCAAAATTTCAAATACCTTGAGATTTCGAGGTACTAGCGGTACCACTGCTAGTATTGAGTGGTACCACTGCCTAGTCTGACGGTATTATCGCCTAATACAGTCTTTGAGACTGTGTCTCGGAGACTGAGTCATCGACGGTTCCACTACCTGTTCTGGCGGTGCCGTCGCCTGACCCACTTTTTGGGTCATTATTTGAGCTTTTCACTTGGCCCGACATAGCCTAAACTTGGGCTCAATTGGCTCCTAATTGAGTTGACCTAATTTCAACCCAATTATAATTTAAACCTACTTCGATCTAGATAATCATTACAAAGCTTGAATCAATTGTTGTCCAGCATGTCATTGGTTCATCGGTACTTCATCCGATTCTTTGACATATCATCCTTTCTTGTGGCCTATTGCCCAATCGGCCAATTGACCTCCGCAACTCCAATCTCCTTGGTGTAATTTTCGCTCTTCTTGGCCTGATGCCCAAACTCGTGGCACGAAGCCTTTTTTCGATATGTCGACCATCCTCCGGCTCGACGTCCAATCATCTAACATGTTCCACTCTGGCTCAACTTTCGATTTCTACTACTTTAATTGTCTCTTCCTGATCGAAGCTAGTTTTGAGTCACTCAAAACACAGATCAGATCATAAACACTATCAATTGGTTTCATTATCAAAATTCAAGATTCAATAATCTTTCCCTTTTTTATGGTGATAACCAATTAATTATAGAATTTAAATAAACTCCCTCTATCAATATGTCATATTGATAGATCCTTTGAATAAAAAATCATATAATGTTTCAAAATATAAAAGTACATCATATCATGCATGATTCAAATTATTATTACATCTCTCCCTTTGTCATCAACAAAAAAGAGAAGTGCATCTAACAAATTTTTAAGATACGTAAGTTTTACAACATACAAGCTATTAATTTATCACTTTACAACATGCAAGTATAGTAAATTTTAAAGATATACACTTTTGCTTTTTGAGATATTCAAGTTAGCAATTCTTGAGATCGAGCTAACAATTCTTGAGATGTTCAAGATGGCAAGTTCTTTTTTCTCTTTTGAAAAGTAAAAGCTTAGCAAATTTTGCTTCCTTTGTAGTGATCGAGCTAGCAATTTTTCTCTCATTGAAATGTGCAAGCTAGCAATTCTTGCTTCCTATTTGTCATTATCAAAAAGAAGAAAAGGAGAAGAATACAATGTTGTAAAATTTTTACATCAATTTTCAAATCATGACAAATGAGATATCAAAAATTTATATCAATGTTTCAATCATCAAAATCAAGTTATGAAAACCAATTTAACATTCAAGCTAACACTTAAGGTTCTCTTTGAGATGCTAGTAATTTTCTTTCTCCCTCTTACTATTAAAGGAAAAAGGAAAGAAGAAGGAAAAAAATTCAATGGTGCAAATATTTTAACTATCACATGAACAAATGAAGGAAAAAGTCAAGAATCCAAAAGTTAATGAATCATTTTGACAAATCTCCTTTTAAATATTAAAAAGAGATCTAATAGAAAATGATCTTGATTTGAGTTGTAAATCTGAGAAATCAAAAGAATAATCATGATTTAATTGGATAAACATTCTCTTTAAAAAATAGAAGAATCATAGTGTACAATCTTGATTTTTTTAAAAAAAATTAAGTTACAATTTCAAGAAATCAGGATCATGATTTCAATAAAACTTCTTTATAGCAAAATGAAACATTTGAGAACTTGATTAAATATTTCAATTCATCATGATTCATAAACAAAAATTTCAAGTATCAAGTGTAAGATTTGGATAAAACTCATTCAAATTTAATTTGTCAATATCATCAAAATTATATTCAAGAGATTCATAAATAATAAACATAAATTCATCATTAAGGATCTCTGACAAAAACTCGATAAGATAGATATTGAGAAAATGCATTCCCTTTTTTATGTGTTTCAATTTAAGTGATTTATTTCATATAAACATGTCTTTACCTTTTTATGCTAAATAAAACCATGCATCAATGTTTAAGATCGAAAAACAAATTTCATTATAAAAATCATTTAGACCAAAAATATAACATAAAACATTTTCAAACGAAAGATTCGATTTATCATTTCAATGATAATACATTTTTTTTCTTAAGTGAATTTAACTGTTTATGCTTAGTGCAATGAATCAATATGTAATAGTCATGCTCATTTTTTTTAATTTTCAAATTACTAGAAAGAAAAACATGATATTTTTTTTTATTTCTTACTAAATAAAAATAACTAATAAAAAACATCAAATAATTTCATAATAAAGTAAAAGGGTTTTGATTAAATTGCTTACCTTGTTGTCGAATGCCATCAAAGCATAGTTTGTCACTTCATCTTTGGATGCACTCAATTCGTCCTTAAGTGCTTTCTTCCTCTTTGGCAACTTCTTCTTTTTAAGTTCATTTTTTTTTCTTAGTTTCTTGCTTTATGAATTTTTTAAATTTTATTGTGAGAAGTTCTATGTCATTATCACTTGAGCTTTCACTCGAGTGGTTTTCTTCTATTCTAATTGTAATTACCTTCCTGTACTTTGGAAGATTGTTCTCATGTTCATCATGTTAAATATAAATCATTTCATAGGTCATTAAAGACCCGATAAGTTCTTCGAGAGAATAACAATTCAAGTCCTTTGTCTCTTGTATAGTCATTACTTTTAGATCTCAACTTTTTAGAAGGAATCTTAGAATCTTATTAATAAGTTCAAAATTAGAAAAACCTTTACCAAAACTTTTTAAACTATTGACAATATATGTGAAATGGGTGTATATATCACCAATAGTTTCGTTTGGTTCCATTCGAAATAATTCAAAATCATGCATCAAAAGATTAATTTTGAAATCTTTACTCTATTTGTGCCTTCGTGTGTGATTTCAAGAAAGTGTCAAATGTCATGTGTAGTTTCAGAAATCGAAATCCAATTAAGTTCGTTTTTGTCAAAGGCACAAAACAAAGCGTTCATCGCTTTGGCATTAAAAATTTTTTTTTCTCAAAATCATTCCATTCATTCATAGATTTAGAAGTTGTTTGAAAATCATTTTCAATGATATTTCATAAATTCAAATCTAATAAAAGCAAGAAAACTCTCATTCAAGTTTTCCAATATATGTAGTCTATCCCATTGAACATATGAGGACAAATGATAGAATGACCCTCTTGTAAGCCAAAAAAAGTTATTTTTCTTGGGTGTTAAACCAAATGAGAAATAACATGACTCTGATAGTAATAGTTAGGACCGAGTTGGTACTAAGAGAAGAGGGGGGGGGGATTGAATTAGTGTAGCGATAAAAACGTCATCGATTCCAAAAATTTCGATTTGATGGAAGCCGTATCGAAAATTTTTTAACTTTGAAAATGTTCGTAAAGCAAGTAAGGCAGTATGTAGTATAATTAAATAGCCAAGAGGAAAAAAAGAGTGCACACCAAATTTATAGTGGTTCAGTTATCGGACCTACGTCTACTACCGATTCCTCATTCATCGAGGCTATTGGTATCCACTAACTGATTTTCTTTCAACGAGCAAAGATCAACTACCCTTTATAGCCCTTTCTCCTTTTTATAGATTTAGGAGATAACCTTTACAACCCTACTCACCTATCTCTTAGACTTAACCAAAACTTAAAGCTAAAGGGAAGGAATTTTCACTCAATTACAATAGCATTTTTTCTCTTTTTATTCTCAATTGGTATATATTCTAACCAGAGATGAGAGGGATATTTATAGGCTCTAAATGAAATCAAACATTGAGCTAAAATTTCAAACACCTTAAGATTTCAAAGTATTAGTGATACCACTACTTGACATTGGGCGGTACCATTGCTTGACACTGGGTGGTATCATCACCCAATCTAGTAGTACCACCACCTAATACAATCTTGGAGGCTATGTCTCGGAGATTGAGCCACCAGCGATTACATCGCCTATTTTGATGGTGCCACCATCTGACTCACTTTTTAGGTTACTATTTAGGTCTTTCACTTGGCCTAATAAAGTCTAAACTTAGGCTTAATTAGCTCCTAATTGAGTTGACCTAATTCCAACCTAATTATAATTTAAACCTACTTCAATCTAGATAAGTATTATAAAGCTTGAATCAATTATTGTCTGATATGTCATTGATTTATCAGCACTTCATCTGATTCTTTGGTGCATCGTTCTCTCTTATGGGCTATTGCTCAATCGGCCAGTTGACCTCCACAATTCCGATCTCCTTAGCATAATTTTCGCTCTTCTTGGCTTGATGCTCGAACTTATGACACGAAACCTTATGTCGATACGTCAATCGTCCTTTGGCTTAACGTCCAATTATCTGACATGTTACATTCCGGCCCAACTTTTGATTCCTCCAACTTTAATTATCTCTTCGTAATTGAAACTAGTCCTACGTCACTCAAAATGCATATAAGATCATAAACACTATCAATTGATTTTATTATCAAAATCTGAGATTCAATATATATATATACATATATATATATATATCATATATATATATATATATATATATATACATATATATATATATATACATATATATATATATGTATATATATTTAAGGTTTCTACTAAGTCAATTACATAAACTCTTTTGAGTTATGAATTAGTAGAAAACTAATTTGAGACATTTACATATTTGTGATTGTCTATAAAGATAAATATCTTCAAATCACATGAAAATAAATTAGGTTTAGGGACTATTCTGGATATTTTATTGGTTATAAAAAAAATCGAAGGGCCATAGGATAATTAAATTTGGTGATGTAAGATTTCCAAAAAATAATAAATCAGTGGAGTGAAAAATTTTAAAATTTAATTTTGATATTGAGAAAATATAAGTTGATATTCCGTTATCATTTTATATTTATGATATTATTATTCTTTAAATCACTAAATGATTTGATAAAGATGAAAAATAAAATAACATTAGTGAACTCTCATATAATATTGATATTATTGTTAATGAGCTTGTAGAATAATCGTAATTAATAATTTTGAGAATATTTTAAAAGAAAAAAAGACTTGTCATTTTTTATTATTATGTGGTATATCTACAAGAATCAGATTATGATATAAGAATCCAAAAATCTCTCATTGTTTTCACTAAGTTATGAAAAATAATAATTTTGAAAAGTGGTCTTACGAAAGAAAAGAAAAGTTAAAATTAATGAGCCAGAATGGTATCTGAGAACTTGTCAAATTATTCAATAACTATAAAAGAGTCTATTATATAAATATGACTCAAAGAATAATATCGAACGATATAAAAGTCAAACTTATGGTCAAACATTTTACTGATAAAAAATACATTAACTATAATGAGATTTTTTTAATTTTTAAAATAAACTTATTAAGAATCGTCAAATTTTTAGTGGCTCATTATAATTTTAAGTTACATCATATTGATACAAAAATAAATTTTCTTAATGGAGATTTAAATTTATATAGGTTAACTTAAACGATTGATATAGAAAATGAAAAAAAATACAAAATTTGGTATGCAAATTTTAAAAATCTATTTATAACTTTAAACAAACCTCCAAACAATGATATATAAAGTTCTTGATATTATTACTTCTTATATATTTAAGAAAAATATTATTGATTATTATTTATATTTGAAGATCAATGGGAGCAAGTTTATTTTATCAGTTTTATATATAGATAATATTTTATTTGTTTGTAGTGATATTAGTTTATTGTACTGAATCAAGAAATTTTTCACTAAGAATTTTAAGATGGTTGATATGAAGAGACATCTTATATTATTACTATTAAGATATTTAGAGATAGATCTCAAGGATTACTATAATTGTCTTAAAAATGATGTCTTCATTGAGTCTTGGAGAGATTTAGTATATAACTTTATTCAAAAATTGATAAAAGTAAAAATTTTGATCAAAACAAGTATTTTTAAAATAACTTTAAAAAGAATCAGATAAAAAAAATATTCTTTATATATATACAGTTGTAAATCTATTATATGCTTAAACCTATGTAAGATCAAATATTAATTTTACAATCAAAATACCAGATATATATATAAGAATTACCTAGGAATGAAAATACCGAAGAACTAAAAAGAAAGTAATAAAATATTTAGAAATTATGAATGATTATATGCTCACATATATAAAATTAGATCAACTTGAAATGATAATAATTTTTTTAAGTATTGATTCTGTAAATTGTATCGATATAGGAACTTCACTTTACGATTTATATCTATATCAATTGGAGGAACAATTTATAGGAAAAAAAATAAAATAATATATTTTTTATATTATTAACAATATAAGTTGATTTTATGAGATGCTTTAAAGTTCATAACATAAGCTCCTAGTATATCTTTCAATATTAGAATGATTTTTTTTATTGATTATCTGTTTGAGGATGAAAAGCAGTGCTAAAAACTAATTTGAAGGATAATAACATATATTTTGCACTTGATCTAAAATATTTTGTAAGATCTTCAAAAACCTTAACAAGTTCTGCAGAAGCGTTGTAGATGTCATAGCCATCTTGGCATCATAATATGCATATCTTTTCTTGCCTCTTCCTATGACCATTAAAGCTATGTAATCACTAAACACTTTACGATCGCAGGATCTTATCACCTAATACGGATATTAGCTTTCTTTTCTTTGACTTTTTTAGGTGGACTCGCTTCATTTAGAGAAGGATTGGTGGAGGAAATGAAGAAGGAAGTGCGTCCAACCACCCGCACGTCACGAATCCATTGGTTATAATACAGTAAAAGGAAAGAGATGACTGCGAGAGAGAATAGGTAGAGAAGGTAACGAGAAAGGCGCTCATCCCACATGCGCTGCCCAACTGTTTGTGTTTCTGTTCTTCGTTGTGTGCATTACAACATCGTAAGCATCCAACACAAGTGTGCTAATAATACATAAGTTTGTGAGCTTGAGATTAAAAGATGGAACACTCATTATTCATAATAGAAAGGCTGCTGCATCTGGAACAGCTTCTGCGAGATCTGCTTCCGACGAGCAAAGTGAATGCTTGCTGAAGTTACAAGATTTCTTAGACCAGATTCACTGTTGTCTGTTAAGATGTACCTTCCAAAACAAAAGGTAGAAGGAACACCACTACCAACACGAGGAGATACAGGAACCAGAAGGGCCCCGATGGATTGAGGGGAATGTGATTGATGTGCATTAGGACTTTGGTTTTACTTAAAGATCAGCTCAGTTGAGAATTAGAAAAGGTGTGTTAATAGGGACTCTTTAACTGCAACATGAAGCTCAGTATGACCATATAAACTGGGATTTCTTTTCCTAGTGAAAGCTGAGGAAACCCTTCTATTTGGATTGGGGATGGTGTCCTGGTCACATTTTGATCAGTAGGTGTGCACTTTCTGGTGTACTACCCAAGAAGGTGGCCCTGACATCATGACACACAGGAGAGTAAGAAATAGCACTGTGCCATAAGCAATGTTTTGTTTCAGGGTCAAGAACACAGACTTACAGCAACCAGTAGAAAGTGGCCTTCTTCTCCTGCTTCTCCAGTTGGATCAAAAGCATTCATCTTTATTAGAAAAAGGAGTTACATGATCTTTGAACAAAAGGAAAATTGACAAAGAACAGTTGGTATTTGTTCTGGTCCCGAGGGAAAAGAATTGTTCTTGTAATTACAGTCTTCTAATACAACATACAGTGTCAGGTTCTTCCTTCTCTTTTCTGTTTCTGTGAAGTCGGAACAAGAACGAAAGCCTATCATCATGCCTCACTGCCCTCGTTGGCCGAGGAACCAATTCCCACCTGCAACCAAGGAGAGCTCTCCCCTCCCATGTTGATGTCCTTGAGCTCACTCAACTTTGCTAGCTTCACCTTACTGTCCGCTTCGTCATCGACATTGACGCTAGACATCTCAGTGTTGTTGTCCTTGCTGTGAACGTTTGTGTTCTCATTGTTCTTGTCGCTGCTGCTGGTGGCTCTGTGTTTACTCGTGTTGCCACGATCGATCCATGAGCGTAAGTAGATCGCTGCAGGCATTTCGAGCCGCAGTGAACTCCCAATATCCCTCCTGGTCCTGGCAATGTCGTCGACTGGTGCAGGCATATTGAGATCGAGCGGCTCCGAGCTGGAAGGCTCGAACATTGGTCTAAGCGTTAGCTGGCGATGGAGGTTGGTGTGGTCGGGAATGGGGTGGAACTTCAGGCCGGGGTCCGGCGAGTTCGACGTGATCCAGTGGCACCGCTTGTGCCCGCCCAATGCCTGCCCGGACGTGAACACGCGGTGGCATATCGAGCATTCGTGCACCTTGGACTTCTTCTTGAGAGGGGCGACTGCCAAGGGACCAGTCGTGTTCTCAAACGGCACGATCGACATGGACATCGACGCGACCATTTCGCTGCTGCTCTTCTCGTGAGTGATGACCTCTTCGTCGGGCGGTGCCTCGTCGAGGGCGTTGAGCTTGGCGGCGAAGCACCCTTTCACCTTCTTGTGGCTGGCCCTGTGGCCACCCAGGGCTTGGTGCGAGCTGAACACCTTCTTACAGGCCTTGCACTCGAACGTTCCCCTGGGAGCGCTCGGCAGAGGTGGTGATGCAAACGCAGGAGCCTTAGCCGTCTCCGTCGCAGCCCCTATCGTGAACACTTGCTGCCGCCGGTGAACATCCTCCTTGCTCGCGGACGCGCACGACTCCTCGGTCTTGGTGACGGTCACCGGTTCGACCCGGGCAGCGGACAGCATCACCAAGCAGTTCGCGAGGTCTTCCTCTTCGCTCAAGACCACCTTCTTCCGCCGAGACCGCTTACCCTTGGACCAACCGGCGCATCCCTTCTGGCAGACAAGATCGTCCTCCCCCTCGGACCTCGGAGACGAGAGCAGCGACTCGTCGCCCTCCTCATCGGAGCTGCACTTGCCGTGCTCAAGGAAGGACTTCCACGACAGGAATTCCTTGCCGCAGTTCTCGCAGATGCGGCAGCTCTTGAGGCGGTTGGGGTTGGTGCGGAGCGCGTACATCCGCTTGGTGCCGGCGTCCGTCGAGCCGTTCAGCTTGTCGTCCCAATCCGAGCCGCCGCAGCAGGAGGCGTCGCCGTCGGCGTCGGCCTGGCCGCCCATCGCGTTGTCGATGATCCCATGGGCGCGCATGTGGCCGCCGAGGGCACGACCGCAGCCGAAGCCCTTCTTGCAGATCCGGCAGTAGTGCTTGTAGGTCTGTGGCGGCTGCTGCTGCTGTTCTGGTTGTTGCTGGTCCATCACCATAGCCATTAGGGGGGAGAGAGAGAGAGAGAGAGAGAGAGAGAGAGAGAGAGAGAGAGAGAGAAGACTGGCTATGGAAGGAGGTTTGTAGTGGTTGTGATTGATGCAGGGGTGGGTTAGTAAAAGTTTGGATGGTGTAAGACTAAGCTCAAACGGGGCTCCCTCTCTCTCTCTATTTATCTATCTATCTCGTTCTCTTTCTTCTCTCTCTAATACGCACGTGTTGATCTTAGTGGTGTAATTGAGTTGATCCCTGGTTTATAGTTGAGGTGTTGGTTGGAGGTGGAGGAGGGAGGAGAGTGGAGAGTGGAGCTGGGTTGTAGTCGCTGGTGACAAGTGGGCGTCAGGAATGGGGTTTTGGGTCCGGCCCGGGTGGGGCGGGGCGGGGCGCGCTGCGTTGGCGCCTCTGGGTCAAAGCACCAAAGTGTGGGTGAGGAGGAGGGTTGATGTAGGGTGGGCCTTCCAGGACAGACTACAGGATTCACCACCACCACCGTCCATTAACTCTTAATATGTGGAGCCGTTTTATCCCATATTTCCCTTCTTTCTTACATTAAAAAAAAAAACAAAACAAAACACTGGATCTCAAGATATTTTACTCGTTTCTTATTTGATGGCGGTGTCTTTGTCTAAAATTGTAATTGAGATTCAATAGAGAGAGATTTAATGAGGGTTGTCTATAATGAGTCCTTATCATTTAATGAGTATTTAATGAAGATAATAGAACTATGTCCCTTATCATGCCATATTAAGTAGTGTATTATGATTTGTTTGTCAGGTGGATAGATCTAGAGGTACAAAATATGAGGGAAGAACTTGATATCAAAAGAATAATTTTAAAAATATAATAAACAAATATAAAATTAAAATTAACGTACATATGATTTTGGTCCTACTTATATTGGAAAAGAAAACACTTCTTACTTACGTCCATAGAGTAAAAATTTAACATTTTGCTATATAAAAATAAAATATAAGTTTCTTTCCTTGTCAAGTCATACATAAATTCCTGATATTTTTTATATAAATTTTGAAGATTTTTTTAAATCTTTAATTCAACTCGTAAAAAAATAAATTATATTTTCGCATTCTTCTATTATCTGAAGTCAGGATTTATGAAGTATTTATGGAATAATCGAACCATAATTTTGAGAATCTTTTTCCTTATACATAAATCTCTATATAGTTGAATTTCTTATATCTGAAAGTGTTAAAATTGAAAATTCAAAAATACTTATCAACTTCAATATATCAATATTCGTATAAAATTTGAAAGTAGTATATCTGTAAGTGAAAATTGCAAAGTAGTCTATTTTCTCTCTCTCTCTCTCTCTCTCACTCACACACACACAATATATATATATATATATATATATATATATATATATATATATATATATATATATATATATATATATATATATATATAGAAAATGAATGAAATCTATTATAATTGGAAGGAAGGGAGAAGTACAAATGAACAGGGGACAAATTAGACTGCGGAGGTTGTCATTTGCACTGAATGAGATTGGAAGCTGCTTACTGTTGTTTGGGCTAACAAGGAGAAGGAAAAGAAAGGAAGAAACACTTGGGTCGGTTGGAGAACTAATAAGATCATGTCGGGTCTGGGTTAGGTTATTTGGTGGAATGCGGGTCCGTCCCAAATCAACAATAACGATAGATAAAACTGGATTTGCAGGAATGGTACTTTTAACCAGGTCTCATGTTATATACTGTTTGATCTAACCCCATCGAAAGTTTGATCAAACTTTGATTGGAGTCTAAGATGACGTCGGGACCAATCTTTCAAACATTAATCAGACTAGGAATAAATGTTACTAGAACAGAGGCAAGGGATGTCTGAATAATTTAAATATTTAAAAGCATATATATATTATTTAATGTATATGTAATATTAAAATTCAAGGGGAAAAATATGCTCTTCTCGAACTTTGGGAGGACATGTAAAATCCTCAAACATAATCTCGACTGATGGCGAAGGAAAACACGAAAGCGAAGGCTCGTCTCGAACGATGGGCGACAACGACGAGGGGGAAGTTAGCGGCGCCATGGCGGCCCCTTGGCTTGGCTCAAAGAACGGCACATCCGCCTCTTCCCACGGTCACTGACGAAAAGCCCTCCGACAGGAGGAAGAAGAAGGAGGAGCCCTCTCCCTCCCGAAATGCTTCCTGCTAGTACGATTTTGTCAAGGTTGAGTAATCTCACATCGGACCGGGCAAAAACAGGAAAGAAAAAGAAAAGCGACATTTTGGTGATTTAGTTTTTAATTATTGATTCCAGTTTTCTAGAGTTTGATGACTAATTGTTGCCTTCGGCTAGGTGAAAGTATGGCTCTGGGGCAATGCGGATCACTAATACCTTTTCTCCAAATTTCTTTTTTGAAGGTACACACCCGCTTTCGTTGTTGATCTGGTTCTTTCATGATTTTGAGCCGTCTCTTCACGGTTTTCATTGTCTGGATCCTTTCATTTGGTTAAAAACAATCGTAAAAATCAAGTTGAGAGTTGGTCCCATTAAAGTTTCAAAACAAAAATTATTCAACTTGTTCGAATCATGTCGTATACCATCAATATCATGCATTTTGTATCCACTAAATGCATAGCTAGAAGATTAATTTTCGTCTTGAAGCCATTTGTTGCTAGGGATTTAATGCTTCCAAAAATTACCAAAACTTATATATATATATATATATTAATTATTAATGTTCCCATTGATAATATTATAGGAGCATGTCCTTTGTAAGATTAATGCATTGAAAAATTGTGACATGTGTTGCATAAACATGTAAAACTACAAAGAAGCAAAAAAAGACTAAGCTTGTGTTATGAATCTTTTATTTTAAGCCTTTGATAATGTTAGAGATTTGTTAGTCGGTTAGAAGTCAGTTACGGAGTTGGTTAATGCTAGAGATTTGTTAGTCAGTTAGAAGTCAGTTACGGAGTTGGTTAATAAGAGTCCAAGTCCTTGGGGAAACTCTTGGTGGAACTCTATAAATGGGATGTAATTATTTCTTTTGGGGGAGGAAGAAGTATTCAGTCCTTTGGCTAAACTAAGGAGGTCGATCCCCTCGAAATGATCAAGGAGGTCGATCCCCTCGAAGTAATCATTATCTCATTTTCTTTCGTTTCTTTCGCTTCTCCTCCGTTCCATTCGTTTCTTCCACGATAAAATCTTAAGGGGTCTTATCATTTGGTATCAGAGCAGCGATTTTCGATGTTTTCACTGTAATTTCGCATCTCGACTGCGACCATCGCTGTCGCTGCACTCTTCGCTGCCAGCCTCAACAGCAACCGCCGCAGCCCCAACCTTGCTTCTCGGTCGCGACCACCATCGTCGCTGCCCTCATCGCTACCTACCTCAACAGCAACTGCGCTACCCTCTTTGCTGCCAGCCTTAGTAGCAACCGCCATAGCCCCAACCTTGCTTCTCAACCGCGACCATCATCGTCGCTGCTCTCTTCGCTGCCGGCCTCAAGAGCAACTATCGCAGCCCAACCATCTCCGTTGTCGCTTCCGCTTGCCGTCGCAATAGGCGATGGTACCAAGGCCACACTACTGATTTCCCTCCTCGCGGCTGTCCTTCCGACGACTGCTGTTTCCCTCCTCGCGGCTATCCTCCCAACAACTGCAGTAAGCCTTACACTTGTTGTAAATCCACACTTACAGCACGGATGCCCTTGACTAGACATCAGAAACAAGAATTGAGAATTACAGATCTACAATCTTACGCAATGACCACCGACAAACCAGTGAAAGCCTAGATGGAAGCATTAGAAACTCGAATTGGGGATCAAATGGAGGCATTAGAATTTCGAATTGGGAACCAAATGGAGGCATTAGAAATTCGAATTGGGAACCAAATGGAGGCATTAGAAATTCGAATTGGGAACCAAATGGAAGCATTAGAAACCCGAATTGATAACCGACTACAGGAGACCTTTGATGAGTTTAAAAGAAGCCTATTGGGAAATTTTGGCAAATTACAACAAGATGGAAGTTCAAACTCTATGTTAAACAGATCGGAAGATACAGAAAGGGTGCACCAAGAATATAACTCCAGCTACCTACGTATTAAGGTAGAATTTCCAAAATGGGAAGATGGAGACCCAACCAGTTGGATTTCGAGGGCAGAAAAATTCTTTCGTTTCCACAGAACCCCAGAGGAGTCTAAGGTGGAAATAGCCTCAATCTAGTTAGACGGTGATGCAATTCAGTGGTATTACTGGTATGAAACCTGCAACGGAGTTTCCTCATAGGAGCAATTCAAGAGGGGACTTCTTGTTCGATTTGGACATTTAGAGTACAAAAATGTAGATGGACAGCTTGCAAAAATTTGTCAGACTTCTACAGTATTAGAATATCAAGGTAGATTCGAGCGATTATCGAATCAAGCTAGAGATTGGTCTGAGCGACAATTAGTGGGTACCTTTATTGAAGGGCTTACTCCGGAGATCAGATGTGAAGTTAAGGCACGACAACCCCGCACTATGATAGCTGCGATTTCATTTGCACGCTTACATGCGGAAAAAATCAGTATAGAAAATTGTCGAAACAGGGGAGTCAACAAACAGATGATCAACAAACCATCCACTCTATTCAGTAGAAACCCTAGCACTCGAAGACTGACCCGAGAGGAACTCAAAGAAAGATCAGCAAAAGAGTTATGTTGGCATTGTGACGAAAAGTGGAGTAAGGATCATCGTTGCAGACAAGGGAAACTCCTGATGATTGAGCCAATCGAAGAAGACCTAGAAGCAAAAGAGTTGAATTCCGACCATGGAGGTATAGAAACTGATGAAGACATATAACCTATTACCCACACAGTGCATGCGTTGGCTGGTTACTCTAACCCACAAACGATGAAAGTTGGAGGAACTTTGAAACATCAACCTGTCACTGTTTTGATTGACACGGGTAGCACTAACGATTTCATGGACATGAAGGTTGCCACCCGATTATCCTACCACATCAAAGATTGTGATAAATTTGAAGTAAAGATTGCTGATGGACGGATCTTAACTTGTGACAGCAAATGCTCTAAGATAAGGCTCATTATGCAGGGTCAGGAATTGCTCGTGGATTTCTTCCTACTACCCTTAGAAGACTATGAAGTCGTGCTAGGAATCGAATGGCTATCAACCTTGGGTGATGTTTCCTGGAACTTTTCTAAACTAATAATGAAGTTCTTTGTTAATGGAAAACAGGTGATTCTAAAAGGACTCAACGGAAGTAAAATCACAACTGTCACTAGCCACCGGATGGAGAAGGTTCTTCGGAAGACACGCACTGAGTTCCTAGTACAACTACAACACTTCGACCAAGAGATAAGAGGACCCACCCCAACCGGAAGTATGGAGTCATTGCTTAAAAAATTTGTAGATGTATTTGCAGAACTGCAAGGACTTCCACCTCTTCGACACCATGATCATCAAATTCCAATAATACATGGGAAGCCACCAGCTAATGTTCGACCCTATAGATGCCCACATTTTCAGAAGGCAGAAATAGAGAAGATTGTCCGGGAGTTACTAGAAATAAGGGTCATAAGAGCTAGCGTTAGCCCTTATTCCTTCCCAGTCTTGCTGGTCAAAAAGAAGGATGGTTCATGGCGCATGTGTGTCGACTACCGAGCACTCAACAATATTACAGTGAAAGATAAATATCCTATTCCAGTAGTAGACGAACTGCTGGACGAGTTGGGAGGAGCCCAGGTATTCACTAAATTGGATCTAAGGTCGGGCTACCATCAAATTCGAGTAAATGAGGATGATATCCATAAAACTGCCTTCAGGACACACAACGACCACTATGAATTTTTAGGCATGCCCTTTGGGTTGACCAATGCCCCCTCTACCTTTCAGAGTTTAATGAATGATATATTTCAAGCTTATCTTCGTAAGTTTGTTATAGTTTTCTTTGATGATATTTTGATATATAGTTCCTCATTAGAGAGCCATTTATTACATCTGGAAACTATCCTTACTATTCTTCCTGAGCATTGTCTTTTTGTCAAGAAATCTAAGTACAGTTTTGGGCAACTAGAGGTTGAGTATCTCGGCCATATCATCTCACAAAGGGGTGTTGCAATTGATCCCTCCAAAATCCAAGTGATGATCGACTGGCCAATACCGAAGTCAATTAAAGCTTTAAGGGGATTCCTGAGACTGACAGGCTACTACCGAAAGTTTGTGAAAAATTATGACAAAATTAATACCCCCTTGACAGTACTTTTGAAGAAAGATGCATTCAAATGGTCAGAGGAGGCAAATCACGCGTTTAATTCCTTGAAGATTGCAATGACTACTACCCCGGTGCTTGCTCTACCTGATTTTAATAAGCTATTTATAATTGAGTCTGATGCTTCTGGAGCAGGTATAGGAGCTGTACTAATGCAGGAAGGCTGGCCTATTGCTTATGCTAGTAAGGCTCTATCTCGCTCTCATCTGAGTTTATCTATTTATGACAAGGAGATGCTAGTCGTTGTACATGTAGTCACAAAATGGAGATCCTACTTAATTGGTCGACGGTTCTAAATACGCACCGACCACAAAAGCCTCAAATACTTTCTGGAGCAAAGGATTTCTTCATTAGAGCAACAGAAATGGGTCACAAAGCTACTGGGATTCGATTATGAGATTATCTATAAAAAGGGGAGTGAGAATCTAGTTGCAGATGCGCTCTCCCGCCTTCTAGAACCAGCGGAACTAATAGCTATATCTATTCCCAATTGTGAGACCTTGGAAGTTATCAGAAGGGAATGTTCAAAAGATTTCGAGATCCAGAATATTATTAAAAGAATAGAAGAGGCCCCGGATACTGTTTCGAATTATAGCTGGGATTCAGTGGACTTGCGCTATAAAGGTCAAATAGTTGTAGTCCCATATTCTTCTTGTCGAGAGATAATCTTGAAGGAGTTCCATTCATCGCCAATTACTGGACATTCTGGATTTCTTTGCACCTATAAACGAGTTCGATAGTTTTTTTACTGGCAAGGTATGAAAACCTTTATAAAACAATTTGTTGTTGAATGTGATATTTGCCAGCGTCACAAGAGTGAAACAGTAGCCACACCTGGGCTGCTTCAGCCACTCCCTATTCCTGATACTGCTTGGGCCGATATATCCATGGATTTCATTAATGGACTTACATCATCACAGGGAAAGAGTACTATACTTGTAGTTGTGGATAAGCTCACAAAGTATGCTCACTTTTGTGCTTTACGACATCCTTATACTGCTGTAGGTGTTGCCCGTATATTTGTGGAGAACATAGCTAAATTGCATGGGAGTCCCTGCTCCATTGTTAGCGATAGAGACAGGGTTTTTACTAGCTCTTTTTGGATAGAGCTTTTCCGTTTACAGGGTACTCAGCTGAATATGAGCACTGCTTATCATCCACAAACGGATGGACAAACTGAAGTGGTAAATAGGTGTCTCGAAAATTACCTCAGATGCTTTACTAGTGATAAACCGAAAGAATGGATTAAATGGCTCCCTTGGGCGGAATGGTGGTATAATACCTCTTACCATTCTTCAATTAAAATGACTCCCTTTGAAGCAGTTTATGGTCGTTCCCCACCATCAATTCCAACATATGTATCCGGTGCTTCCAAAGTTGATCAAGTGGACAAAGAATTGCTTGATAGAGATAAGGTCATTCAACTTTTAAAGAATAACCTCACAATGTTTGCCTGACAGTAAGAATGAAACAAAGAAGTCGATAAACACCGCTTAACGAGAATTCGCCATGGGTGATTGGGTTTTTCTTCGTCTCCAGCCATATAAGCAAAACTCCATAAAGGTTCGATCTTCTATAAAGCTATCTCCTCGGTTTTTTGGGCCTTATAAAGTATTGGAGCGGGTTGGGCCAGTTGCATACTGCTTGGATCTGCCTACTAGCTCTAAAATACATCCAGTTCTTCATGTTTCCTTCCTTAAGAAGAAATTGGGTGATGAGGTGATAGCGCAATGGCATCTACTAGATATCTCTACTTTTGGGGAAGTCCAAACTCGACCCCAAGCCATATTGGATCGACGAGTTGTAATGTACCGCAAGCATCCTGTAACAGAAGTGTTAGTGCAATGGGCCAATTTACCAAAGGAAGATGCCACTTGGGAGTCCTACAGGGCGTTGCAAGAGAAGTTTCCCGAATGTGTCGTTACTCAGCCTTGAGGACAAGGCCGATTTGAAGGAGGCGGAACTGTTACGAATCTTTTATTTTAAGCCTTTGATAATGCTAGAGATTTGTTAGTCGGTTAGAAGTCAGTTACGGAGTTGGTTAATGGTAGAGATTTGTTAGTCAGTTAGAAGTCAGTTACGGAGTTGGTTAATAAGAGTCCAAGTCCTTGGGGAAACTCTTGGCGGAACTCTATAAATGGGATGTAATCATTTCTTTCAAGGGAGAAAGAAGTATTCAGTCCTTTGGCTAAACTAAGGAGGTCGATCTCCTCGAAGTGATTAAGGAGGCCGATCCCCTGGAAGCGATCATTGTCCCATTTTCTTCCGCTTCTTTCGCTTCTCCTCCGTTCCTTTCGCTTCTTCCACGATAAAACCTTAAGGTGTCTTATCAGCTTGATTATTAGTTGGAAGCTTGAGCACATAAGCCTAACTGAGATAGTAATGGTGAGAATTATCTCACTGTGCATTTGAGCATGGGGATGCATTAGATGGTTGATTGACTATACGTAGCACATAGAGCACAAATTTTAAAGATATGTTTTCCTCTGCTAAGGTTTTGTGGTTAAATAATGGAGAATACCAGAATAAATAGAACTGTAAGAACAATAAGATATAGACCCAGGCTATCTTCCTTTTTCTCTATCTTATTCTCTCCTTTTCCCCTTATTTTCTTCTTATTATCATTTCCTTCTTTCTTAGTTCTCCTCTTTTATTGAATTAAATAATTAGATTATATGGCTGTTTGGTACAGACAATATGGCTTGCAAGATTTTATCAAACAGTTGCAAAATGGCATGCAGCTGTTTACCCTTGTCAGTAACTTTCAAGCATGATATGTCAGCCTGCAAGCATTGATATAGACAGGCTTGGCCATTCTGCAACTCTATGAATTTTCATGCAAAATCATGTGTCTTGTGTGGGGACACAATAATGCCAAATTTCACATTCATTTTTGTGATAGAACAAAGTTCAACATTTTGGGTACTGGATTCACATTGGTCCATGACCCAACCACCATGAGTCCAGTCCATATGGCATATGGACACAGGGGTAACAAAGAAGGAATCCATAAGACTTGGGATCCAACACCATGATAAAATACTATCCTCATGATTAGACCATGTCCCTGAGATTTGATAAAAGAAAGGTGCACTATACATTGTAATTGGATAAGTTATTAGGATTTAGGAATATAACGGAATGAAAGACCAAGGAAAGGAATCAGAATGTACCAAAATGCAAGTGCTGTACCAAACTCTTGGTGGATGTTTCTTGTTGTAAGCGAATGCAACGAAAAGACCTGGAAATAACTAGTAGTGAGAAAATGAATTTGTTGACATTTTGTGCTCATTTCCAAATTTCAGCTTGGTTATTCCCATCATCTAGTAAACACAGGATGATCCCAACCTCCTTTTAGTACAAGAGGGTAGACGAGCATGGTGGACCCTATATCTCTTGGGGCTGTACTGCTGTAGTAGCTTGAAAGTCTGCTTAAGAGAGAGCTGTTGATCGGGTACTCAACAGCTTCCCTGTAGAGAGAATTGTTTGCAAGGTTTTTTGTGAGGTTATGAAACATATAAACAGAGCCAGGTGGTAAGCCCTATATTGCATGCGGACCTCCTAAAATTGGGCTGACATGTACGCATCAGGCAGTACACACAAGTCCATCCAGTTTGTAGAACTTTGTGATAGAACACTTTTGAGTGTCAATTGTAGCAAATTAGATGTGAGAAAGATAAAACAAGAATAATTTTTTACATGCTGTAGGCTTCTTGTTTAGAAAAGTGGAGACGTAAACTACAGATTAAGATTTAGTGTCACAGCAAATTGTCATTATACTGATGATATTAGTAATAGTGTTTAATGTAAATGTTATTTTGCTTTGAACATTTTAAAAATGATTTTTCATTCATGTCAATCTTTATCTTTCCTCTAAGTGTGATAATTAAGTGCCTAAGAGCTTCTTCTTCTTTAGACTTCTTATGAACCCTGATTGTCTTGGTCATCCCTAAGTTAATGCCAGTATGCCAGAATTTTCTTTTATGCCAGATGGCTTTTGTTGCTGGATCATGTTGTGTGCTTACAGATATGCAGAGACAAATACTCCTTTAAATATTTGATACTTCTATTAAATCATGCAAAAGATGATGGAACATGGATATTTTTTCCTTACCAGATTAGCCTACAGTTGTCAACTGTGATTATGGCAAGGGGAGTATTTTGCAAAATCTGCCATGGTGAGACAACTCTAGCTCTGAATCCAAAAGTTAAAGCAAGCTTTGGTGATTAAAAACTCTAGCTAACATTGACTTTCAAGGGCTTTCAGAATGTCTGTTGCATATACTGAATCACTTTCATATGAAGTTTAATAAATTCAACAGTCACTTTCATATGAAGTTTAATAAATTCAACAGTCAGATACTGATCTAGCAAAAATGACATGGGCATTTTTGATGAGTATACATCCTGAGGGTTAGCTTGCCTCTTCTGTGAAATGTGTCATGCATGGTTTATCTCTTTTGGAACTATCCTTTGTTGCTTTAGATGCAGAATTGGTGCATGTAAAGCAAATTGATTCATAGTAGTTATTAAATACATTATAAATTTCTATTAGTGATCTGAATCTTTCTGGAGAGGGTTCATTTGCATTATATTTTGTTGTGAACACTCATTTCAATTCAATAGCTTTCTTTTCTTTTGGTAGATCCATTAGCTCCCAAGTTTCATTCTTCTTAATTGACTTGATTTCCTCTTTCATTGCTTTTCGCCATTCCTTTTTTTCAACTACTTCCTCAAAAGTCATGAGTTTGAAATTTTGTTCATAAAAAACAATAAATCGGTGCAAGATTTTCTTTCTCGAATGACTAAAATTGTTAGTCAAATGAAATCTTATGGCGAACATCTTCATGATCATATAATTGTTGCAAAAGTTTTGCGAAGTTTAACTCCGAAATTTGATAATGTTATTGCCGCAATTGAGGAGTCAAAAGATTTATCTACATTTTCATTTGATGAACTAATGTGTTCCTTGTAAACACACAAAGCAAGGTTGAACAGGTCATTTGAAAAAAGTGAAGAAAAAGCATTTCAGATTAAGGAGGAGTCTTCTACTTCAAAAGAAAAAAATTTAACAGGAAGAGGACGTGGCAGAGAAGGATTTCGTGATAGAGGAGATGGAAGAGGAAGAGGAAGAGAAAGAGGACATTTTGATGGGCATGATGAATAAAAAAACTACAAGAGTAGAATTCAATGTCATTATTGTAAAAAGTTTGGTCACATGAAAGCAGATTGCTGGAAAAGAGAAAAGCAAGCAAACTATGTGAAGGAAAATGAAGAAAATAGTAAGTTGTTTATGATTCATTCACAAGTTAATAATATCTCAAATGATATTTGGTTTTTGGATAGTAGATGTTCTAATCATAAAATCAATATTTAGAGATATTGATGAAACTCACAAGTTGAATGTTAGACTTGGAGATAATAAGCAAATCCAAGTGGAAGGAAAAAGAACAATTGAGGTGAAGACAAGTCAAGGGAAGGTAAAACACCTTAATAATGTTTTTTTTTGTTCCTAGTTTATCACATAACTTATTGAGTGTTGGACAATTGATAGATGATGGATACTCAGTTATATTTGATGATGGTTCATGTACTATTAAAGATAAAAAATCTGGTTTGATTATGGTAAATGTTTGTATGACGCAAAACGAGATGTTTTCACTTGATATTTCAAATATTAAAAAGCATGCTCTTGTTGCAACTCAAAAGAGTAAGTCTAATTTATGACATTTAAGATATGGACACCTTAACATTAAGGGGTTAAGGTTGTTAAAGCAAAAAAAAAAAGGTTTTTGGATTGCCCAAATTTAATACACTTGATGTATGTGAAGGATGTATTTATGACAAACAAAATAAAAAACTATTTCCTGTTGGAAAAGCATGGAGAGCATCTAATTGTCTTGAATTAATTCATGCCGACTTTTATGGACCTATGAATACAAAATTATTTAGTAGAAGTCGATATTTTTTATTGTTTACTGATGATTATAGCCGCATGAGTTGGGTATATTTTCTAGAATTGAAATATAAAACATTTGATAATTTTCGAAAATTCAAGGTACTTGTAGAAAGGAAAGTAGTAGATGCATAAAGACACTTGGGATAGATAGAGATGGTGAATTTCTATCTAATGAGTTTAATTCTTTTTGTAAAGAAAATGATATTCAGAGGGAATTGACAGCACCATATACACCGGAACAAAATGGTGTAGCTGAACATAAAAATCGAACTGTCATTTAAAGGACAAGAAGTTTGCTTAAAGGAAAGCATCTTTCAAATCAGTTTTGGTCAGAAGCAGTTGCAACAGCAGTTTATTTGTTGAATATTTCACCAACAAAGGTTGTTATGAATCAAACTTCTTTTGAGGCTTGGTATGGTATAAAACCAAGTGTAAGCTATATAAGAATTTTTGGTTGTATTGCTTATGCTTTGGTAAATTCGCAAAACCATCACAAGCTTGATGAAAAATCTGAAAAATATATTTTAATTGGTTATTCCTTACAATCCAAAGCATATCGATTGTATAATCTTGTTAGTGGCAAAGTTATTATTGACAGAAATGTTGTGTTTGATGAAAGGACAAGTTAGAATTGGGAGTCCAATAAAGGTGAAACTAAAACTCCGATTCCAGCAGAATTAGACACTCCACATAATCAAGTAACAGATCCTGTTCCAATAAGTTCATCGTTAACCTCACCTAATAGCAGTTCAAATTCTGATTCCTCAGATGAAAACCCTCTAGGAAGATTTAAATCACTAACAAAAATTTATGATTCAACATTTGCTTTATTTATTTCAGATCCTACAACTTTTGAGGAAGCAGTTGAAAAAGAGGAATAACGAAAAGCAATGAATGAGGAATCAAGTCAATTGAGAAGTATAAAACCTGGGAGCTAATAGATCTACCAAAGGAAAAGAAACCTATTGGATTGAAATGAGTGTTCAAAACAAAATATAATGCAGATGGAAGTATCCAAAAGCATAAGGCTCGGCTTGTAGCAAAAGGATTTTCATAGCAATAAGGAGATTTGGATGATAGAAAAAGTATTTCGGGCAATATTTTTATCCTCGGCTTAGGTGCTATATCTTGGAGTTCAAAGAAGCAAGCAACAACTGCATTATCGACATCGGAAGCAGAATATGTAGCTACAACATCAGCAGCTTGTCAATCAATATGGCTTAGAAGACTTCTTGAAGATCTTCATCAAGAACAAAAGGAAGCAATGGAAATATTTTGTGATAATAAAGCTACAATTGCAATGACGAAGAATCCAACATTTCATGGAAGAACGAAGCAATAGAGATACGCTATCATTTCATATGGGATCTTGTAGCAAGTGGAGCGATAACAATGAAGTATTATGGCACAGATGAACAAGTTGTGGATATACTCACCAAGTCGCTTCCAGTTCAAAAGCATGTTTATTTTATGTCTCAAATTGGTGTATGTAACTATGAATCAAGGGGGAGTGTTAGAAATTGATTCATAGTAGTTATCTAGGTAGTTGCCATGTTCTAGGTAGTTATAGGCATGTTCTAAGAAGTGGCCCATGATCTAGAAGTTATAGGGTAGTTCCTACACCTAACTCAATCATGGGTGACATGGAGGGAGGTAGTTACCACTAGGTCCTATAAATAGGATCACAATTCATGAAGCAAGTAGGTGTGCATTTGGGTAAATCTTGTAAGTGTTCTATATCGTTCATCTTGTTTTTAATACTACATCAGTTTTCTTGATTAAGCGCATTCTCTCTTGATTGCATCGTATTATTCTATCTTTTATTGTTTTCTTTGCTCCTCCAACCCCAACATTTGTGGTATCAGAGCAATTGATTCAAATAAATAAATTTATTTATTTAAATAAATACATCCAACGCTGTCTTTTATTTCAGATTCAGATCACTAGTAGAAATTTATGATTCAACATTTGCTTTATTTATTTCAGATCCTACAACTTTTGAGATTTTGAATCAATTACTCTGATACCACAAATGTTGGTAAAAAATCATTTTCTATTTGATGTAAAAAACCATTTCCTGTTGAATCAATTTATGATTCAACATTTGCTTTATTTATTTCAGATCCTACAACTTTTGAGATTTTGAATCAATTGCTCTGATACTATAAATGTTGGTAAAAAATCATTTCCTGTTGGTAAATTGATTTTGAATCAATTTATTTATTTTTGATATCACTCGAGAAGGATGTATTTATGATAAACAAAGTAAAAAAATTATTTCCTATTGAAAAAGCATGAAGAGCATCTAATTGTCTTGAATTAATTCATGCCGACTTATATGGACCTATGAATACAAAATCATTTGGTGGAAGTCGATATTTTCTATTGTTTACTTATGATTATAACCGCATGAGTTGGGTATATTTTTTGGAACTGAAATTTGATACATTGATAATTTTCGAAAATTCAAGGCACTTGTAGAAAGGCAAAGTGGTAGATGCATAAAGACACTTCGGACAGATAGAGATGGTGTAGTTCTATCTAATGAGTTTAATTCTTTTTGTAAAGAAAATAGTATTCATAGGAAATTAATAGCACCATATACACCAGAACAAAATGGTGTAATTGAATGTAAAAATCGAACTGTCGTTGAAATGGCAAGAAGTTTGCTTAAAGGAAAGCATCTTCCGAATCAGTTTTGGGCAGAAGTAGTTGCAACAATAGTTTATTTGTTGAATATTTCACCAACAAAGGCTGTTATAAATCGAACTTCTTTTGAGGCTTGGTATGGTATAAAACCAAGTGTCAGCTATCTAAGAATTTTTGGTTATATTACTTATGCTTTGGTATATTCATAAAACCATCATAAGCTTGATGAAAAATCTGAAAAATATATTTTAATTGATTATTCCTTACAATCCAAAGCATATCGATTGTATAATCATGTTAGTGGCAAAGTTATTATTAACAGAAATATTGTGTTTGATGAAAGGACAAGTTAGAATGGGAGTCCAATAAAATCAACTTCTCTTTCAAACTCCGATTCCAGTAGAACTAGACACTCTACAGAATCAAGTAACAGATCTTGCTCCAACAAGTTCATCGTCAACCTCACCTAATAGCAGTTTAAATTCTGATTCCTCAGATGAAACCCCTCCAGGAAGATTCAGATCACTAACAGAAATTTATGATTCAACATTTGCTTTATTTATTTTAGATCCTATAACTTTTGAGGAAGCAGTTGAAAAAGAGGAATAACGAAAAGCAATGAATGAGAAAATCAAGTCAATTGAGAAGAATGAAACCTACGAGCTAATGGATCTATCAAAAGAAAAGAAAGCTATTAGATTGAAATGGGTGTTCAAAACAAAATATAATGCAGATGGAAGTATCCAAAAGCATAAGGCTCGGCTTGTAGCAAAAGAATATTCACAGCAACAAGGAGATTTGGATGATAGAAAAAGTACTTCGGGCAATATTTTTATCCTCGGATTAGGTGCTATATCTTGGAGTTCAAAGAAGCAAGCAACATCTACATTATCGACATCGAAAGCAAAATATATAGCTGCAACATCAGCAACTTATCAAGCAATATGACTTAGAAGACTTCTTGAAGATCTTCATCAAGAACAAAAGGAAGTAACGGAAATATTTTGTGACAATAAAGCTACAATTGCAATGACGAAGAATCCAACATTTCATGGAAGAACAAAGCATATACAGATACACTATTATTTCATCCGGGATTTTATAGCAAGTGGAGTAATAGCAATGAAATATTCAGGCAACGATTTAACAAGTCATGACTTCAATTAAAGGACTATGTATACTCACCAAGTCGCTTCCAGTTCAAAAGCATGTTTATTTTATGTCTCAAATTGGTATATGTAACTATGAATCAAGGGGGAGTGTTAGAAATTGATTCATAGTAGTTATCTAGGCAGTTGTCATGTTCTAGGTAGTTATAGGCATATTCTAAGAAGTGACCCATGATCTAGAAGTTATATGGTAGTTCCTACACCTAACTCAATCATGGGTGACATGATGGAGGGAGGTAGTTACCACTAGGTCCTATAAATAGGACCATAGTTCATGAAGCAAGGAGGTGGTGTGCATTTGGGTAAATCTTATAAGTGTTCTATATCGTTCCTCTTGTTTTTAATATTACATCAGTTTTCTTGATTAAGAGCATTCTCTCTTGATTGCATCGTAGTATTCTGTTTTTATTGTTTTCCTTGCTCCTCCAACCCCAACAGTTAACATTGACTTTCAAGGGCTTTCAGAATGTCCGTTGCATATACTGAGTCACTTTCATATGAAGTTTAATAAATTCAACAGTCAGATACTGATCTAGCAAAAATGACATGGGCATTTTTGATGAGTATACATCCCGAGGGTTAGCTTGCCCTTCTTAGAAGTAGAAAATGTGTCATGCATGGTTTATCTCTTTTGGAACTATCCTTTGTTGCTTTAGATGCAGAATTGGTGCATGTAATTTCAGTAATATTCTCTGCATAAAATTTTTCACTCTCATGTGCATATTTTCTTTCTTGTAGATATCTTAACTCATCCGACCTTATGTTGAAGATTAATAAACGCCGTACTGTCACGGACAAAATTGTAAACAGCTTGAGAGTGTAATGCTTATGCGCTGCGATGTCTGTGGGGAGGTCAGAAGTCATATAATGTAAAGCTTGTAAAGGGCTTGCCAAAGGCAAAATGCCCATATCTTTGAGTGAGTTTCGCGGACCATTGTCAGGCTTGTCCATAAAGTATGCGTTGAGGAATACTTGTAATAGAATTCGGTGGTCTCAGAGGGACCAATTTTATGCCTTTCGAGTTGTCGCAAACTGCTCGAGCTTCGAAAGCTTGTGATATCCATTGTTGGAATGTGCGTGAAGAACAAATATCGCTATAAAGTGTTTACTAAAAGAGTGGCTTGTGGATCCTGGGCAAAGCAAGCGCTTTCTCGTCTCCGCTTCTCTTTTGTAGGTTCTAAGGGATCGCAGGAGATTTGGGTAGCGTTTGACTGCGGTGATGCCTTCGTGCAACGCATGGCAGCAAAACCAAATTAAGTCCGTATGAACCAACTATTGAGTATCGAGTTTGTGGACAAGCTCATATTAGAAACACCAAGCATGCGAACGCGTGGGGACCTTGTCGCACCACGAGGACAACAAGCTAAGAAGAATTCGCGGAGCGCAAAGAGAGAAGTGATGGCCGAGTTCGAGCCGATCGACATTGACACTCCAAACTTCGACCAGTGCTCGAGGCAAGCGGGTGCTTAGCAAAGGATGATGACCGCAAGTTTGTGGGTTGCTAATGATCAAATCGAAAAAGAGTTGTGCAAAGCTTTGTGAAGAGGTGAGGAAAGTTGCAAACTCAAGGAATTTGATACTCATGCAAGGTCTTGAAAGATGCGGATAATGGATCGCCCGTGGCGGCATCCAAGCGGGACCTAAAGGTCCGTGCGTATCGGAAGCATCAAACTTTCT
This sequence comes from Musa beccarii, assembly GCA_024322285.1. NCBI lineage: Eukaryota > Viridiplantae > Streptophyta > Magnoliopsida > Zingiberales > Musaceae > Musa > Musa beccarii. The sequence goes on from CM044396.1 coordinate 16,929,878, forward strand.
TCAAAGATGGGGAAGCCCGCAAGGATACTTTCGTATTTTGGACTTGAATTCGGGAAATGTGCAAGATGGGCCATCCCGCCTAGGGGTGCAAAACTCAACAAGACCGTATTGGTGAGGTATCACATCTAGAAAGTGCATTGATCGCTGGCTGCGAGTGTGGCGACACTACCTTCTCGGCGCGATTTGTTCAAAGAAAGGCGGAGTAGTCCAAGGGACGGTGGTCTCCAAAACTTCCCAGAGGAAGGACGCGAAGAGAGATGTTGCTCCAACGGCGTATATCCGAGGAGGATAAGTCCCGCTCTCGTAACGTGAATGCCTTGGTGCAATGAATCGCTGAGAGTACTCAAGACAGAGCTCGAGGGATCGAGTGAAGCGGTGAGGAGTCATCGCATGATCTCGCGAAGTGGCAATGCGTTGGCAAGGACGACGAACGAGATCAGGGGAGCAACCAGGGCAACACAAAGTGAAGGCACACTAAGAGCCCTCAAGCGTGAGTTCGGACTGAACTTTGAAGAGGTCGACCCGTGGAATGGTGGGCGAGAGGGCCACCATTAATCCAATGCTAATCGAGAAGCGAGAGCAACTCGGGGGAAAACTCGTGAAGTACCCAAATCGCGTGAAGGGAGTTGGCTTTGAAAGACGAACAGGGAGCTGAGGCTTGGTGCTTTCCTTACACGAGGTCGGAGGATATGGACTGGTGCCGAGGCAAGAATCGGATCATGTCGCTCCATGGGTTTCATATTCGGAAGAGCAAACTCATCTTGCATGGTGCCAAACATAAGGAGCTTCGAGGCACATACATCTTATCTTGACGAAGCACTTGGTGGAGATTCTAAGCCTCCACGAGCGGGCCATTTCGAGGCAAAGTTGGTGTCAAAGGCCTTAGCACACGTGAGGGCAAGAGGATGCAGAGATGGGTGAAGTTACTCTTCAAGAATAGCCCACGTTGTTGCTATTCAAGTTGCTATGAGGAAAGCCCCTTTGAGATCATCGCGACAACGGAGATCACTCCTGGCCGGTAGGGTAGAGTCCCGTGATCCAAAGAATGGCATAATGGTGCACCTATTTGAGAAGTGAAGTCGAGACTTCTGGAGGAGCCGCGAAGGCGAGTCGGGATTTCGTGTCTGAAGCTAGGCTTCGTCCAAAGTGTGACCCGAGAGTGGGTGCGTAAAGTCGATTGCCAAAGAAGCTTCCCAATCAATCGAAGGTAGCGAAGGCCTGCGATGTGTTGGTGGAGTCACATTCATGGAGATATCGCAGAATTCGAAAGTTCATACCACGCAAGGATCGAACGCAAGTCACTAGGAGGCGACACGATGCGAGAGTCGTCAGGGTGGAATGGTTCGTGGCAAGACGACACACATCGCACAAGGTGTCTCGTGAGGGACATGGTCATACTGGTGAGATATGGCGGAGCGCCGACAAGGAGCTCCAAGTTGGTGAACACACGACGGAAGAAGAGCTATGGATTCAAGAGTGTGAATGCCATAGTACCACGCTTAAGGTGGGTCTTCCGTGCGTCGCACACCGAATGTTGCGTTGAATGGGAGCCTTGACATACCCGCGCTGTTTGCCATGGTGTGTTTTTCCTTGTAAAACTCACTGCCAAGGAAGAAGTTCGGGATGCAAATACCGGGAAGTCCCACAGGGGACCGGATCAACTGTTGAGGTATGATCGGGCTGGCGAAGAGTGGAACTACTTGAGCTCACATTCGCTTAAGGAGCCCGGTGGGCAAGTCGAGGACAAGGCCGAGTGTTTAACATTGCAGCCCAATGAAGTTTAAGGAGAACAGTAAATGGTGCAAGTCCTACAACATGGGAGAGTGGCGGTGGCCATACATGGCTTCAGTTGCCCTCAAATTTCCATCCTCTCTTTCTGCTTTAATCGCCAGAGAACACAGAGGTGTTGAAGTGGGGTCTGGAATAGGGCGTGGAGCAATGACGAGTCCAATGGGACTCAACTACCCAATATCGAGTCCACGGGACTCGGTTAGATTGAAGGTGAACTCAGGAGGAGTGTCACAATGTCGCAGAGGCAGATCTACCGATCACGAAGAAGGGATTCTTGACTTAGGTAAATTTCGCGAGACAATCGGTGGATAGTAGTGCCACCACTTAGGCAATTCGCAGCTGCCATGGTACCGCTGAGGCGGGACAAAATGGTGGAGTCATCAATCCTTGCTCGTTGAAAGAGAGAGCACTTGGTCGTGATCTTCCGAATTAGTGGAGGAGGAGAATGCGTTGGCAAACTCCATGTATTTCAAGACAAGGTGAAAAGCGGCTTGGCGAGAACTTGGTATGGTAAGACCGATGTCGCTATCTAAGAACTTTCCATCAAGATTGAAGGACTTGGTCGATGCAAGTGCATGACCAAGGATGAAAATCTGAAAGATATATTTTAATTGTACCTTTGCTACTCAAAGAGTCGGCGATTGAAATGATGGAGAAAGGTTGTGTTTGATGAACAACCCCAAAGGCGAAACTCAAATCTTATTCAGAGACTTACTACGAGTTGGAGTGATAACTTCTTGCATTCGTCAAGTTCAATAATAGAAGGTGAATCCCAGATGCTAACTCCGGAAGAAGGATTGCAGAAACACTTCAAGTGCATTTGCTTTATTTATTTGTGAGCTAAGAGCAAAGTAATTGAAAAAGAGGAATAAACTCGACGCACAATGAATGACAAACTCGAGGAGGCAATTGAGAAGACAAGTAACCTTTGCCTCTGGACTCCCAAAAGAAAGGCGGAACTCCAAAGCAAACAAAATATCTCTTAGTTATCCAAAGCAGAGAGCTCGCTTGTATGCAAAAGACCCTTCAAGACAACTAAGTGGATGAAGAAGATTCGACGGGCAAATTTTTCCGGAGGAAGGACTTGAAAACATCAAAGGTTGCGAGGTGATGCTCGTTAAAGCTCCAACAAAGCATCTATCCGCAACTTATCAAGAGACAAGAAGAATTTGAAGATCTTCATCAAGATATCAAAGATGGTCTTTTTCCTTCATCGATGAATAAAGCAAGAACCAGCAAGGATCAAGAACAACATTTCCAACCCCACACCAAAGTCGCTAGTTATTGGCGATTTTATAGCAAGACGGCGGATTAAAGTTAGCGACTCAACAACAAGCGGAGAACAAATGGGATATAGGGGCAATCGCTTCGTTCAAAAGCATGAAGATCGAAGATCCAACAAAGAAAAGAAGTGTTAGAAATTGATTCGTCAAGAAAGGCTTCACGAGGACGTTCGAAGGATTAAGTGGGGAGAATGTCATGACAAAATATGGTGTAAACGGCTTGTTCATGGGTGTAATGCTTGTGCTTGTCCGTGTCCCTTTGGGTTGTCATATAATGTAAAGTTGTAAAGGGTAAATGCTTAAAGGCAAAATGCCCATATTTGAGTGAATATTTGGCAGCCAGTTTGTAGGCTTGTCCATAAAGTATGCTCTTGATTGAGGAATACTTGTAATAGAATTGCTCCTCCAACCCCAACAGTAGTGGACCAATTGACTTTATGCCTTTTTCAGAATGTCCGTTGCATATACTGAGTCACTTTGATATCCATTGTTGGAATGCATTGGCTATAAAGTGTTTACAAAAAGAGTGGCATTTTGATGGATCCATCCTGAGGTTAGCTTGCCCCTTCTGTGAAATGTGTCATGCATGGTTTATCTCTTTTGAAGGTTCTGTTGCTTTAGATGGAGATTTGGTGCATGGTCAGTAATATTTGCGGTGATAAAATTTTTCATTGTGCATATTTTCTTTCTTGTAGATATCTTAACTCATCCGACCTTCTGTTGAAGATTAATAAACGCCGTACGTATGATGTTTCATTTGACTTGCTATTCAAATTCTGCATCCTATTCTACATTCTGTCATATACTTAATTTGCGGTTTGGTTCTACTGGTTGAACTTTCATGCTAAAGAACTTTATGTTTTGTACTGTATGTTAGTCCTTTTGGTCCTAATATCTTATTTTCATAACAATTGTTAGGTGTAACAGCCTCTAACAAGTAACCACGCTTATAAAATTCTGTCAAGAACCAAATCCAAATAGGAGCCATAGGCTGAAGCTGGTGTCTGTAGGTCTGACTGAGATTTTTTTGTGCATGGACCAACTCAAAATATAAGTTGTTAGCTTTTTGGTAGGTTAGGCCATGTACCAACTCAAAATATAAGTTGTTAGCTTTTTGGTAGGTTAGGCCATGTAATTGATATCATGGTTCTACGTTTTGTTCAGACAGGTACATCCCAGTCCCGTATTGGATCCTTATCAGTTGGCCAGGGACCAGCATGCGTGTGGTAACCAACACAACAAACCATGATTGCAACTATATAAAGATGGTGTAATTAGGCAATTTTGGAAGTAGTTGATCCAGGTGAATTCTGCATTCAGCAATAACATTGCAGATTTTGGTGTTTCATCAAAATCAAAAGACCTTAGCAGTGACACAAATGGTAAGATAATGCAGAATCCTATATGCACCAAAAATGTTAGTGTTTGGTGGATTCAACGCCCATTCAGTGGGGATACTGCACGTTTCATCTCATAAGACTAATGCCTTCTTTCTTCAAGAATAGGCTGGAAAAATGGGGCTGTGGGGAAGCCAAAATTTTGCTAGGTAACTGGAGCATCCTGAAGACAGAAAATTTTGATCCTTTTTTCCATTACCTTACGTTATTTCAAAGAGTTATAACTACCATTATGATTGTGTTTGGGTAACCGTAGGAATATACAAAAGTTATATCAGCACCTGTGAGTGAATTAAGTTTTCAAAATGAGCATCTGTGAGTGAAGAGCAAACCTCGACGCCATGGTATCCTTTGTGACCCGATTGAGTAGGATTCGAGCAAGAAAAATAGTTTTTTGTCTTGTGGAAGTAAGATCTCATACATTTCAATCACTTTGTCAGGCGTACTTACAGAGTTTGGACATATAACTTAGGCTCCATTAATAAAAAAAAAGCATTCTTATCAGTGTAAATGGCTCTTTATATGTGTCAACAGATGATCATGTAGGCAAAACCTGCCGGCATGCATCCTAAACTCAAGCCCGACACAATGTTCTGGGATCCCTATCAAAGGCACAGGTGGGATCAACTCATTAAGGCGTGTGTCCTAAAATTTAGATATAGCATGTGACATTATTCTTGTCCTAAAATTACCATGCTTGACCTTCCTGTAACCTGTGAAATCTAACAAGCTGCAGATTTCTGGTAGTGCTCAGTGATTCAAATTTACTTGCCCGCTAACACATTTCATTATTTATTTTCATGTAAAAGTTGCCAAGATTTGGTTATGCCTTGACCCAGTTTTTTCTTCGTGGGCTAAGTTCAGCGGTTAACTCTCGTCTGTATCATTTCACTTTGGATACCCAAATAATGCCCAAAATATCTCTAACCAACCTTAATGATTTTACAGTAATCTATTTTTTTTTATTGTTTTGAACTATTACAGTGTTTTCGTTTGGCTCATTTATAGTGGTTTTCAATAGTATTGTAGTGTTTTTATTAAAGTGTTGAAAACACTATAAAATTATTGAAGAACATTGTAAGTAATATCATATTATGTCCATTTAGTTATCATTACTCGTAGATCATTATAGTATCATATATTTAGTTTTGTAGTTGGTTTGGTTGAGATTAGTCTCGATTATTGTATTTTCAAGTATGTGTTTCTGATGTAACGGTCAAAACATGGGTCAGTTCTTTTATTCCTATTTAGGTGATGTTTTTAAACTATTATAAATACCTATTTGAATCCAAATATGATATATCAAATATTTTCTAGTATGTATTGATTTCATTTGGCTCACTTGTGTTTTTCAATAGCATTATACAGTTTTTACCAAGGTGCTGAAAACACTTTAGGCCATTGAAAAATATGGTAAGTGATATCATATTTACATATATCTTTGGTTATCATCACTCAGATCATTACGGTATTGATTTTTAGGGTTAAAGTTTGTATGATTGAGGTTACATGTTTACTTGTGTCATTTATATTATTTTTTAAATAAATTTTATAGTATTTTTATTGTGGTGGTCAGAACACTACAATAGGCGAAAACATTATAATACATCAAAACCCTATAATGGACAAGGAAAAATATTATTGGGGTTGATGATGGACATTTTGAATATTACTTCAGACAGAGAAACGAAAGCAAACGATACCTTTTGGGAAAAAAAAAATGATATATGTGTTTTTTCAAAAAAGTCACCCTTTAAAAATATCCAAAGAGAGTCCTAATTTGAACTTTTCAAGATGATAAAAATACCTTGCTGACAAGTTGACAATTTTAATTTCTGATTTTTTTTTAAAATCAAAATCAAACTAAATCAAACCAATCATATTGATCCAAATAAGTTAAATAGAACTATAGTGTCTTTGATTGAAACGAATTGGGTTAAATTCAATTTCCAAAAACACTCCACCTTGTTAGAAATATTGTAGCTCGATTTTAATTAGTTTAAATTTCTACCAACAATAATTATCCGTCATCTGATAAAATTTTACAAACATGTATCATCATCTATTATGAAAGTATGATAATAAAAAGATATTATTCATTGAATCGAAAACACTATAATTTTATTAAATTGTTATTATCGGTCTGGTTCAATGTGGGATCAGTTCAGCTAAAAATCTGATTCAGCTCAAAGTAGATTCGGTAGAAACCTTTATTTTCTACAATAAAGGCATTTGGTGTTTTTGCAAAGGGAAAGGAAATACAGCAATGGAAGTTGTGATCCTGCCAAAATGAGCTTTTTTTATCGGGAAATCACATATGTTAGGAAGCTGATTCACGAAACTTTTTAACAATCTGAATTCTGCATGAAACTTGTATTCAGGGAAGCTGCTTGGCCGGGGTGGAGTCACAAGTCAGAATTTTGGTCGTCGTTGTCCCAATGCTTTCTTTTATTCAATTGCTGTCACTTATTGGGCTGCTTCATTAGCATCCAATCACCTGCCAATTGGATGGAGGGTGGGATTCCAATCGTTCAATCCATTGGCGCCCTGGCGGCATAGCAAAGGGATTAAGATTTTGCTGCAGCTTATAACCTGAACGTGGTATCAACAGACATCGTTGCCGTCCAGAAGCTCTGGCCTGGTGGCAGCGGCAGCCGCAGCCACAGAGGCGGGCGGTGGGTTCTTGTGATGGCGGAGGAGGAGCTCCTTCTGCCGGCGGATCTCCATGACCTTGCGATGGGAGTTGGAGTGCTGGGTGAGCACGAAGGCTGGGCAGGCCGCCGGACTTGTACCTCATCCCGCACGCGTTGCGCAGCGTCTTCGGTCCCAGCGGCCCCGTCCGCCACTGCGGCGTCTTCTCCGATGCGCAGTGCATGCACCGCCGCACTCCGCCCTCCGCTCCGACGCCCCATCCGCTTTTCTTTCCTCTACTACCGCCATTGCTGCCGCCGCCTCTGCTGATAATACACTTAATACCGATGGAATCAGGTTGGGAAGGTGGGAAATCAGAAGAGGACGAGGACGACGGCGAGGGCTGCGGTGGCGGCGTTAACGAGGACCAAACCGTGGTAAGATTGCTGCTCCTGGACCGCTTGCTTCTGGCTGCGCGACGTGCGACGCATTGGTCCACACCTAGCTGGTTGTCACCGGCAATCCGTTGGTCCAGTAAAAGCTGCTTGTCGCTGGCGGGGGTGGTAAGGCCGGTGTACTGTTAAGGGGTGTCAGAGAAAGAGTCCTCCACGAACTGCGACAGCCATTCCAGCTCCGCCGCCTCTTCGCTCTGCAGGTGAGGAGAAACAAATCCGGACACAAAACGAAAGAGAACAGAAAGAAGTCGACTGGGTGTTCTTCGTGGACGTGCTCACCGGAACGTAGAGGTCGAAAGATGAGTCTGTTTCTGCAGTTCCACCGGCAGTGAAGAATTGGGTGTGGGCACCAAAAGCTGAGGGGAAGAGATCGCGGCCGGAGAAGTCGAGGACGTCGGTGACGCGGAGAGCGTCAACGGCGGATGGAAGGCCGTAAGGAGAAGCTGGAGCAGCAGCATCTTGCAGCGGTGCAACAGTAGCTGATGAAGCAGAGGAGGAAGCTGGCGTTCTCATTCCCAAGTCCATATCCAGCGTCGTCGCTCGCTTCCGCGCCATTCATGCAAGCAAAAGAGGAGAATTCCCTTCTCTCCTACAGTGAAGCTGCTTGTGCTAGCGAAACAGACGGGGGAAGGGAAGGGGGAAGCAATGAAGCACTTGCATTATGGAAGACACCGACGCCAACGTAAATTAATACGACTTGCTCTCCTGACAATCGAGAGCAACATTGGATAATAGTATATGCATACGTATAGTTCACCCGCTCTTGGAGACAAATGTACGTATTTCCACCGTCAAAACGTATTTACGTATAGTTCACCGTCAAACCGTCAAAACCCGCTTTGCTTGTGTCCGCTGGAACACTTGTCCCAAGGAGGATGACGTGGTTCACTTGTCTCCGCCGGAACCAGGAAACGACGCTTCGTCCCCGCCCTGTTCTGCATCCGGACCACCTGCCCTCGTGCATCGGGCCCATGTCGCAATCTTAAAGCGGCTACTGACTGTGTGATGCGTAAAGGACGGCACGTGGAGCGCGTCAACAAACCTGGAGGAGGTAGTTGCACGTGCACTTAAAGAAGCGGTGGAGGTAAGACTTGAAAACATCCCCATCCCCAGCGTCTGGTCCCTCTCCTCGCCACGAGTCACGTCATGGGCGATGGTGTCTCCGCCCGAAAACTCTGGGTCCACCACGTGGCGGTAACTCGCGGTGCTACGTTCCGGTCACACTGGGACGGCGCTCGCAGGCCACGACGACGGGGCGCTTGCGGAGTTCACGGCATCCCACCACGACGAAGCCACGGAATCCAAAGTGAATTCAAATACCATTATGACAACAGTTTGATATAATCACGTGCCGGGACACTCCTATTTTATCACTTTAACCAAAAAAAAAAAAAACCTCCTTTTGTCATTACCTTTGCCGTCGACCTTCTTCACATCCCTCAATCGTCGTCACTTCGTCGCTGCCTGCTTCACGACTTCCCATCATCATCATCAGCATCAGCATCCCATCCCGCATCTTTCTTTATTGCCACCTTCGTCGCTTCCGCCGTGCCGCGAGGTGGCATCGCTCCCCATCGGCTCCTCCGCCCTTCTCCTTCCCCTCGCTTCTCCCACCTCCTCCCTTCCTGCCTCGTCACTCGCATAATCGATAAGATTAATTCAAATAATTAAGGATAAATAAAATAAAATACAAAATCTAAATTAAAATAAATAAATATTTTTTTAAAAAAATTATATTTTATCTTTCAACTAATATAAATAGATGCTTTTGGATTAAAGTATTCTTCATTCCTTTTATTATTTTTTATTTTTTTAAATTTCCATAGAAAATCAATAAATATGATATCCAAAAAAGATTACATCAACTAAAGAAAAAGAAAAAAAAATAATATATCCAAAAGAAAACAAATGACATAGAATAAGTATTTCTAATTAACTTCTTCATATATTCAAAGATAAAAATTATCAGTCTTGGACTATTAAAATAAAAAATTTATTTATTTGATAAGGATTAAAATTTTGATAGAAAATAATTTTATTAATTATAATTTATAGGATCTTAATATTACCGAAGATAAAAAAGATCAAATAAATGAGAATTTTAAAAAGATGTAAGCGCCCTTTATATGCTACAACAAGCAATAAACAAGTTCACATTTTTCTGAATCATGATGGCATCAACATCAATAAAAGCCTGAAAAATATTAAAAAATATATTTGAAGACACAAACAAGATAAAAAATTTAAAATTTTAATGTGAACTCAAAATTTTTTGATGTGAACTCAAAATTCTTATGATAAAAGATTCTGAATATATCATCAATTTTTTCTCAAAAATCTCTTATATCATGAACCAAATGAAATCTTATAGTGAAAACCTAAAATATCAAATTGTACTAGAAAAATTCTACGAAATTTATCTCCAAAATTTGATATGATTCCTACTAATATAGAAAAAGCTAAAGATGTAAGTATATTATTTGTTGAGTTCATGAATAAAAAGTGAATAGATCTTCAGATAAAATTTCAAAGCATGCTCTTCAAATAAAGATGGATTAGAAGAAGGACTAAAATAAATTTTAGAAACCATATCTCAATGGAGAGATCAAATTAGTAGAGGTCATGGATGATCTGGTGCACAAGGCAGGGGATGAAGCTAATCAAATGAGGGTCAAAGGAACTCAAATGAAGATAACAAAAAAATCCACCAATATTTTTTATTATAAAAAATATGCATATTCAAAAAAAATTACTAGTATAAAAATAAAAATCCAAATGTTCCTCTCTACTCTCAATGTAAAAATTATGCTATCTTGAAAAAGATTATTAGAACAAAATTAAATAAAATATTATTAAAAAATAATAATAAAAAAGGATGAAGAATATATTTTCTTTTTGACATATGATAAAGAACATTCTAGATCTATTTGGTTTTTGAATAGTGGATGTAATAATCATTATAGATCTATTTGATTTTTGGATAGTGAATATAATAATCATATAACAAGAGATAAAAGTTTATTTCAAAGGCTTGATGAATCAATCAGATCTATGGTGTAGATGGAAAATGACAATAAGATTTAAGTAAAAGAAAAAGGAACAATTATTATGAATAATAAATTTGATAAAAAAAATTATTGTTGATGTGATATTTATTCTTGGGTTGAAGTAAAATCTCATTAGTATAGGGCAACTAATGAGAAAAAGATATTATATTATTTTTTTAATAAAAATATTTAATTTATGATTAAAAAATTGATAAATTGATAGTAACTGTGAGGATGATAAAAAAAATAAAGTGTTTCTCTTATTATTTTTTATTTTCTTCTTATATGCATTCACTATTTCGATTATTGATAAATCGATATTATGGCATAAAAGTTATAATCATCTAAATTTTTATGTGTTTATATAACTATCTCACATGAAGGCTATGAGTTGAAATACCATGGCGTAGCTCGTGATAATTGGGGAACTATAACTGATGAGAAGCATGCAAAAGAAAAGTATGAGGCCCTAAACTCCATGATAACAAGCTTGTAATTGAGAAGCCACAAGAATAGAAAAAGTCAACATTATCTGAAAAGATCAAAGACAATAAGAAAAGTGCAACTAAAGACTCAGAAGAAAAAAAAAACAAAAAAGAGAGAATAAAGAGATGACTCTGAAAAGAATATGAAAATATTAAAAAAAAAAAGAGAGAGAAACGAGAGGCCTTACTTGCAATGAAGTCTAAGGAGAGAAAGATCAAAATTGACAAGAAGTTGCAGCAACTGTCTATAGAAAAGGAAAATGACCTTATATTTGGTAAGTTGGGTTCTAATAAGGATTCAAGGAAAAAAGAAGAAAAACACTAATAATGATAAATGAAACAAAAAATCATTAAGCATCAATGAGTTCCTAAAGCTAGCTAAAAAGGTTGCATATGATAAGCCAATGAATATTTCAATAAATACAAATGATAAACTTATGTTAGATGAAGGAGTTGATAAAATAGATAAGCAATAATATAGAATTTTAATTGGAGGGTTAATTTATCTCACACATTCAAAGTCAGATATTATATTTACAGTTAGTTTGTTATCCAGATTCAAGCAGAGTCCTAACAAGCATCACTTTGGAGCAATTAAAATTGTTCTCATATAGATTAAGGGAACTCTCACATCCGTTATCAGTAAGTAAAAGATTTTAAGTTATATTCTTATACCGATAGTAATTGGGTTAGTTGTGTAGATGATAGAAAAAATACTTTATGATTTATGCTTAGCCTTAGCTCAGATATGATTTTATTAACAATAAAAAAGCAAGAATATGTTGCTCTCTCAAGCTATGAGACAAGAGTATTTGCGACTACAAATACAACATATCAAATAATTTGACTTTTAAAAATTCTAACAAATCCCTAGGAAAAGTGAGATAGACTAACTAAAATCTACTATTGCAATGACGAAGAATCTTGTCTTTCACGGGTGTACCAAATATATCGATGTGTGATATCATTTCATTTGTAAAATGATTGATAAAGGAGAAATTCAAATAGATTACTACAGCACCAAAAATCAATTTGCTGATATCTTTACAAAAGATTTGGTGAAAGAAAATTTTTATTTTTTTCAAAGCAAGTTACAACTATTTTGAATTAAGCGAGTGTGATAAGATTAATTTAAATAATTTATATTTGATAAAATAAAAGATAAAAATTTTGATTAAAATAAATAAACGTTGGTGAGTGTTAGGATCAAGTCGGCATTATAGGAGGGGGGGTGTGTGTGTGAATTAGTGCTACCAGAAAACGATGTTGATTCGAAACTTTTAGCTCGATAAAATCATATTAGAAAGACATTTAACTTGAAAAAATTTATAAGAGAGTAATAATCGAGTAGAGCAGTTTGCAATATAAGTAAATAGCAAAGAGAGATGTACAAACCAATTTTATAGTGGTTCGATCATCTTGACATATGTTCACTCCCGATTCCTCTTCACTCGAGGTCATTGGCATCCACTAATGATCTTCCTTCAATGGGTGAAGACCAACTACTCTCTTACAACCTTTTTCTCCTTTTCACAGGTTTAGGAGACAACCTTTACAAGCACTCACTCCTCTCTTAAACTGAAATCAACTTAAAGCTAGAGGAGGGGATATCTCAAGTGACTACAATAGCGTTTTTCTACTATTATGTTCTCAGTACTTATGTGTCCTAAGTAGAGATGAGAGAGGTATTTATAGGCCTCAAATGGATTCAAACTTAGAGCTAAAATTAGTTTTATCCCGGGTCTTCAAGGTACTAATGGTACCACCACCAGTGCTGGGTGGTACCACCACCTAGTCTGCCCTGACATTGGGCGGTACTACTATTTGACATAGTCTTGGAGACTATGTCTAAGAGGCTGAGCCACCAACGGTTCCATCGCCTATTCTGATGGTGCCACTGCTTGACCCACCTTTTGGGTCATTAATTGGGCCTTTCTCTTAATCCAAACCAACCATGGCCCAATTAGCTCATAATTAAGTTAGCCTAATTACATTCAGAACTAACTCAATTAGCCCCATAAACTACTTCGATCTAATAAATTATTATAAGCATGAATCATAAGTTGTCTAGCATATCATTGGTTCATCGACGTTTCGTCCGATCGTTCGGCGCAATGTCCTCTCTTGTGGCCTATTGTCTAATTGGTATGTTGACCTCTGCAACTCCGATCTCCTTGGTGCAATTTTCACTTTTCTTAGCTCGATACCCGAACTCATGGCATGAAGCCTTCTGCCAATACGTCGATTGATCTTTCGACTCGACGTCTAATCTTCTAACATGTTCCAGTCTGGCATAACGTCTGATTCCTCTTGCTTTAATTAATTTATCTCTCTTTGATCAAAGTTAGTCCTATGTCACTCAAAATACAGATTAGATCAAACTCATCAATTATTGTCAGCATCAAAATTTGAGATTTAATAATCTCCCCTTTTTTTATGATGACAATCAATTTGATGTGCAAATCGATTTTATAGTGGTTTGGTCATCCTGACCTATATTCACTCCCGATTCCTCTTCACTCGAGGTCACCAACATCCACTAACGATCTTCCTTCAATGGGCAAAGACCAACTACCCTCTTACAATCCTCTTCTCCTTTTCACATGTTTAGGAGATAACCTTCATAAGCACTCACTCCTTTCTCAAACTGAAATCAACTTAAAGCTAGAGGAGGGGATCTCTTAAGTTATTACCACAACGTTTTTTCACTATTATATTCTCAGTGCTTGTATGTTCTAAGCAGGGATAAGAGGGGTATTTATAGGCCCTAAATGGATTCAAACTTGGAGCCAAAACTAGTCTCATTTCGGGTCTTCAGGATACTAGCAGTAGGCGGTACTACTACCTGACACGGTCTTGGAGACTGTCTCAAAGACTGAGCCACCGGTGGTTCCACCGCTTGACCTACCTTTTGGGTCACTGATTGAGCCTTTCTCTTAGCTCAAACCAGCCCATACTTTATCCCAATTGGTCCCTAATTGAGTGAGCCTAATTACATTCAGAACTAACTTAATTAGTCCCATAAACTACTTCGATCTAGATAAATTATTACAACCATGAATCATAAGTTGTCCGATATATCATTGGTTTATCGACGCTTCATCCGATCTTTCGGCACATCGTCCGATCTTTCGGCCTATTGTTTAATTGGCATGTTGACCTCCATAACTCCGATCTTTTTGATGTAATTTCTGCTGCCTATTGTTTAATTGGCATGTTGACCTCCATAACTCCGATCTTTTTGATGTAATTTTTGCTCTTCTCGATTATTGGTAGAAGAAAGAAAAAAAAAGGAGAACTTTTTAACCTCAACTCTTCCTAGGATCATGTCAAGGATCACATGTAATTAAAATCCTTTCTTAAATAGTAATAATAAGGTACTATTAACCTAAGATCAAACCAAATCGAAAAAAAAAAAGAAATCAAGACAGAAAAAAAAATTTATTGAGCTTCTAAAAGCAAAAACTTACAAATCTTCAACAACTCTGGCTTGGGTTGATCTACACATATAGATGTTACCTATTTATAGACATAAAATATGAGTCTCCGATCTCTATAATTCTATATAATCTTATTTAAAAAGTAAAACATCAATTTGATATCTTTCAAAATATATTTTGACTTTTTAAATTAAGAATTTCTTATCCCTATAAATATATCTAATCTTATAATATTAATTTATAATCTTTCAAAATATGTTTTTAACTTGTTAACACTCCCTCTTAATGTATACTTTTAGAAATAAGTCTCAGCTAGATTTGTAAAGTTATGCCCATAACTGCCACCAAGGATGGGATTACCTACAGAAATATGATCCTAACTAAAGTGTTTTCTAGGATGCATATGAGTATTACCATCTAGATCCTTTCTTATACTACTTGGAAATCTACCTAAATCAAGTTGCTCCATCCGGAAACTTCTAGGACTATCAAGAATACCTCTTGACCCATAGTCTGATCCAAATTTATTAGATGGAAGATCATTGAAATCTCTAATTGGACTTCGTGCAGAAGGCACAACATCCAAACAATGATCGAATTCAAGAATAGACTTGTGCAAATTAGATGGAAAAAGCCTTGGCCGCAATGATTTGAATCTTTCACCTGCCAAAGGCTTAAATTTATCTTCCAGCAATCTAAGCAAAAGCATAATCATGCAAGCCATCAACTAAAACTTTTCTTGGAATCCCATTAGCCTTAATTATATTTGACTTACGATTCACATTATAAATCCATTTGCAAGTAATTAGATCTATATTTGTAGGCTCTGACATAAGATCCCGAGTTTCATTTTTATGAAAAGCATTTACTTCTTCCTTCATGGCATCCTCCCATATTTTAACACATTTAGCTTCATCAAAATGAGTAGGCTTAAGATCATCAATTAGTTCACAAAAGAAATGATGATATACGCTTACATTATCTCCATCTAAAAAATATGCTGGTTTGGCAATTGTTCTATTTTATAATCTCAATATTGAAATTTCCTCTTCATGAATATCATTACTATCCCTATTGCTTTACTTCATTATTGATAATGAAGAAATAATAGGAGTAGATATAAATGTGAAAGAAGATAAGCCAAAATCCATATGAGCATTAAATGACAAAGAAATCTCAACCATACATTTTGAACATGTATCACTTTCATTATTGTATTATTGTGATTCATATTTTCAAAAAAAATTACTTATAAAGGATAATAATAACAAACTTCACTAAATACAACATCTCAAGATATCACATACATGTGTTTGTAGACCCATGCATTTCCGACCTTTCTTCCTTGCATCATAGTCAATAAAGACATATTTCTTACCTTAACATCAAGCTTGCTTTTCTTTAAGTTTAATATTTGAATATAGCACAGAGAGCCAAATACTCTGAAATGTTTAACATTTGGTTTCTCACCAAACATGAGCTCATACGAAGACTTCAGATTGATTAGACTAAGAGAAGTTAGATTAATAACATAAGTTACACATGGCATACTTTCTGCCTATAAGACTTTAGGTAAATTCTTTGTGTGAATCTAACACTTACAAATCTCGTCAAAATTTTCATTTAGCCATACTATTTTGTTATGATGTATTTGCACATAATTTTCCTTTTGATGATATACTCTTTACAAAAAGAGAAAAATCTATAGAAATGAACTCTTTGTCGATGTGTAATCTTTCAATTTTTTTTTTCAAGAGCATTTCAACTATTAGCTTGCAGACTTGAAATTTTAAAAAACTTCTTATTTTTCTCTCATAAAATAAACCTAAGTGAATCTTATAAAATTATCAATAAAGAGAAGCATATAACAAGAACCAAAATAAGATGGTTTTTAAGTATGGCCCATTAGATCGCTATGAATAATCTCTAAGAGGAATTTACATCTTGAAAGTGATCTATCAAAAGGTTGCCTGAGCTTTGTCATATTTACATCCTTCATAAACTTCATTACTGCTAAAAGTAGTAAGATTGAGAAGGCCATTCACTAAAATTAATATGACCAAGTCTAGCATGTCAGATTGATATATCATTATTTATACTCATCTTATCAACATAAGAGGTTGATTCTGACAAAATATATAAAACTTTGACCTTTTTACTATATATGTATTTAATTATTTTATATTGCAAAGAAACTTAGACTTTATTAGGACAAAAAAACATAATTTCTAGCATTAATTGTATTTGCAACAAAGAAGATATTTTTTTATACTTGAAATATGGTGTATATACTCTTCAATGTAATAGGATCATTGTTTTATCTCAGATTATGATGGTACCTTCCTTTTTTACTTAGTGAACAGTATTATTTGTTATGATAATTGCATCATTACTTTTTTATTAATGAAGATTGGTGAATTTAGTACCATTATGATGATAATCACATCCTGAATTAACAATTCCGTCATAATCAAAATTAATAGATATCATAGCCTC
Organism: Musa beccarii; assembly: GCA_024322285.1. Classification (NCBI taxonomy): domain Eukaryota; kingdom Viridiplantae; phylum Streptophyta; class Magnoliopsida; order Zingiberales; family Musaceae; genus Musa; species Musa beccarii. The sequence goes on from CM044396.1 coordinate 16,946,903, forward strand.
AATAGTTTTAGCCATAAACCGTTTACCCCAATCTTCATCAATAGTATTAAAACAATCTTCTTTATTTGTTATATTTTCTCTTTTAATTTTCACATGATAACTTTTCTTGATATGATCAAATTTGTAGCATCATCCTTCTTCTCTTTATGGTTATCATTACCCTTTTTATTATTTGTAAAAAGGACATCTCCATCTCCCTTTGAAATAAAAACTTTAGTCATTTGACAAGATAAAGATTCCTAGGAAGCAAAAAAAAATTCTAACTTTACTAAGGATAATTATTGAACCCATCCTTGAATAGATGTAACATAAGACATATATTCTTTTTGAAGACTATAAATAATATAATGTTTCATCGTGCATCAGAATCTAAGAGTGATATCTCTGAACATAAATTTTTAATCTTAAAAAAGACTAAAAAATTAAGAGGTCCTTTGATAGTATTTATCAAATCATTCTGGAGATACTAAAGTTGAGTCATATTCTTTTTGTTGAGTAATGCATGAAGAAGCTAATTTGCAACCAATAATATATTTAAAGAAATCATGAGAAGTAGATCTCCTTTATATTTAAAGTCCTCCATCTCTTCATGGTGTTGTTGCATTTTGTAGTTAGACTGATTGAGAAGTTTAATATCAAATCCATGAACTTGATTATAATATTATATAGTTGAAAAAGATTATCTTTTTTGTTAGGAAGTTCTTAAAATATAGTACCACCCTTGTGTCTCTGATACCATGTGAAAAAAGAAAAAAAAATCACATGCAAGTCTAATCCTTTCTCAAATACTAGTCTAAGATCCAACCAAATAGAAGAATATAAACATTTATACATCTAAAAAAATATTATGAACTTCTAAAAAAAAAACATTTATACATCTTCAATAACTCGTGGACTTGTCTTGAGGCTTGGATTGATCTACACATATAGATGTCATTTATTTATAGATGTGAAACACAAGAGTCCCTAATCCTTATAACTCTATATAATCTTATTTAAAAAATAAAATATCAATTTGATATTTTCAAAAATATATTTTAAATTTTGAAATTAAATTTTTTTTATCCCTATAAGTTTATCTGATTTTACTTAAAAATAAAATATTAATTTAGAACCTTCAAAATATACTTTTAACTTGTTAACTCCTATGACTAAAATTTAATTTGGATCCAACAAAATGCATAATCCATTTAGAAAGTTGATACGATCATCTCACAGGAAGATTATCTTCAAACAGGGAGCATGATTTAGACTATGCCGTATTCTACTATTCATTTGACCTACACCTATATCACTCTAGATTTGTTCTTGAATGCTGGTCGGAATTGTATACGTAGGTAACCATTAAATCAATTGACAGGATATATTCCATTGTCCATCACTATCCAATCCATTTAATCATGATGATTCATATCCTTTTAACTAAGTTGAAACAGATTCAAATACTATATATATATATATATATATATATATATATATATATATATATATATATATATATATATATATATATATATATATATATATATATATAGAGAGAGAGAGAGAGAGAGAGAGAGAGAGAGAGGTTCTTGTTAGAACATAACTTGATTTAAATTTTATCTTGTACTAGAAATGAAAGATTGAATTGAATAGGATTATCATGAAAACACAAATTAATTTTTGAATATGCACATGATCTTTAGATGTAAACTTTGGAATGTATCCCCCCATCCGTATAAATAGACAGAGCTTTTTATGATATTATATATGAAGAGAATATAATATATTCACGACACGTTATCAAGATTATTATTTTTATCTCGTCAATCATACTCCCACCACCACACTTGTCAATCACTCTACCCTATCTTTTTCTTTTTCATCAAGTCAGTATTAGGTTGGAATCACAAATGCTTTCAACTTCAAATTTCTGGACTCGCAAAAGAAAATTATAAAAATTAAAATATTTAATTGAAACCCATATTTGGATCTCATCATGATGTCTGAGAGGTATTAGATAGGAATGTGCAATCATTATACCGGAATAACCCACAAAATTTCACTCTATTAACAGTGAGACATTGTCTTGATAATATTCTTTTTGAAGTTTTAGAATTGTGTATGTCTGCTCCACTGAAATCTCATCAGCCACAATCTTATGTTCTTATACTATCTTAGTCTCTTCTTTATAGAGCTAATTATATATTATCTTTTATAATTAATATCTTTTAGTATTTTAATTTTTATATTTTTTTAAATTATATTGAGATCAATTGTATCTTTGAAATTTGAGATATCTATATAGGGTTAAAAAGATAATTTTATAAAATTAAAAAATTTAAGATAACGAGATTAAATATTTCACTTGAAGTATAAGAATCTTAATATAATTTTTGAAAGTATAGAAATTAAAATATCAAAAATAATTAATTAAAAGATCATATATAATTAGTCGGTTTTAAAAGACGGTGATAGTTGCTTCAAAGTAACAACGGATGATGTCTCGACAACGGATGAGTTCTGGAACGTTCCACCACGAATGATAGCAGATCTGACGGTTCCATCACCTTCTTCACTTTAATTGACGATGGGAAGAATTTTAAATGATGCGATCTTTCCTTTCCGGTTGGTTGGCCGGTTTTCCATTTTTTTTTGGTTGGCAGAGGACCATCATCCATTACCCAAAGATACTGAGTTCAAACAGCCACACATATCTTCCAAAGTCTAATCAACAACCACACGTACTTGCAGGCACAGTAGTGTTCGGTCCCACATCGTCGTGATGTTGATGGGGATTCCGGTGGCAAACTCATGCCCATGGAGAATGAATGATCCACGTGAAGTGTGGAAAACAATTTTTTTTTTTCCTTCACTCTTAATTGCCTCATTCTATATTTTCTTCTCCTTAGGTGTTAGTTACTTTATCAGTTTAGATTTTATCATGTTTACCACGCAAAAGGATGATGGTTTAAGGGTGTCTCAAGAGACGAAGAAGAATTGGGAATGAACATGAAACTGTGGATCAAACTACTATATTCTTACTTACTTTGATTTCTTATTTAGTTTTTTATTTTCTTAATTATTTTACGAAAAAGTTTTCACGCACACCGACACTAATTTATCCTTCCCTCTTGGTGCCGCTAACATCTTTACAATTGTTTCTAGTATCAAGTGACATGTGCTTCTTTGAAGTGAGTCCGAATGGTTTCTGCAACAGCTCATCTGCTTCTTCTACATGTGCAAAAGAAAACAAGCATAATCGGAAACATTTCAAACTTCAGGAAAGCAGATATGCATACGTACATACATATCTGTTCATGATCGGAAACATGGCTCTTCTTATCACTCTGAGATCATCACGTACATATTTTAGCATTAGCTTCTTCTCTTCTCCCGTCGAGATTTCTGCCGTAGAACATCTTCGGGAAGGCTCGGTAGCTCATCATCTTGTACTCCTCCTCGCATCCTTTCTTCACAAGCTCCGGAAGAGGGCTGATGATGGCATCTTCGCTTGGGAAGAGAAACGTGGCCACCGAGAGGCGTTCTTTCTCGGTGTCTATTGATAGCGGATAAGATTTTCTCAAACTGTATGAGGAAATACTACTGGTTTGTTGAGGAAAATCCTCTCTCCTAACCTGTATAAATAGAATTTATATTGTACTAATCAAAATTAGCTTTCACGATTATATTTTTATTCTATCATGGTATCAGAGCATCTTGCCTAGAGCAAGCTCGCTCCTCACCGACTCTTCCCCTCCACCGTCGTCACTGCCAACGACTATCCCCGCCCCTGCTCTTTCCCCCTACGACCATCGTTGTCACAGCTACCAATCTCGGCAGTAACTGTTGTTGCTTCTCGGCTCACGCACCTCCTCTGCCGCTGCTTCAACCGGTGGTCACGCAACCCATCACTGTCACTGTTCCCCCTAGCCAGCGATCTCTTCCCCCTCGCTGCCTCAGCCGTAGTGATCTACAGCCGCAGTCACCCCTGTTCTATGGTGAAACAGAGCAGAAGAACACAAGAAAGAAAAAGGGCAAAAGAACGCAGCTGCCGACCTCGGCATCCACCGTTGCCACTGCTCTTTCCTTCCCCCCGCCACGCAACCCCACCGTCACAGCTCTCCGGCCTGCAACCATTGCCATCATAGCCTCTGGTCGTGTGATCATCCCACTGGCTGCTGAAGCGTGAGAAGGGCCGCCGTTGCTGCTCCCAGCCACGCCACCACCGCTGCAAGCCATCAAGCCCTTGTAGCGGTAGCGTTCTCTTCTGTGGTGCGACAGAAGCATAGCACTCTCTGTTGTCGTCGCCCAATCATCGATTGTCATCACTGCTTCCTCCTCTCACAGTGAATACCACCGCTGCTGCTCTTTCCCTCCCTTTGCTGCTGTCTACGTCACGCTGCTGATGTTTTCCTCGGATTCTCTTCACTCTCCTGTGGACGACGCTCCCAAAGGAGGCACAGGTGCTGCATCACCCTTCTAATCACAGCAGCTCATCGGCACTCCCTCCAGCGACAATGACCCCTGCTGCTCACTTTTATCGCCCAGTCATCTCCTCCTTCTCTCACTGCCAACTGCTGCGCTAACCAGTGGATAGCAGGACGCAAGCACCCCCACCTTCTTCCTGCGGAGGCAAAGCATCTTGCTTCGGTACAGCACCCCTTCTCCTTTCTCGGAGGTGCTGCATCTCTCCTTCCAATGCAAATCAGTGTCATCTGGACCTAGAACTCGAAGAGGTCCTCGTCCAGTTCAGCACTTGCTACCCGGTGTTCGAGGAGGTCTCTTTCGATCGACTATTTTGTGTGGGGTACATCATCACCATTACTACGTGAACGAGTCGAGAGGCCTGTCAACAACCTCAGAATGTCTTCATCATCTTCTTCTAATATTCCGGTTACTGTTCCTGCAGGAAATCATAGTGCTTCTCTACATACAGGACTTATCTCCACCAATGCTGCCACGCTAATCCCTTTTAAGTTATCAAAAGGTGACAACTATGTATCTTGGCGAGTCCAATTTTCTAACCTCTTATTTGGATATGACTTACTAGGCTACGTCGATGGCTCTCTCAGTTGTCCACCAGCAATGATGAACATCCCCAGCGAACCCAATCTAGTACCAAATCTAGCTCATAAACTATGCTTACGTCAAGACCGTCTCGTCCTCCAAGCTATTCAAGCCTTAGTTGCTGAATCTGTCGTGCCATTAATATCTTCATGTGCAACTGCTGTAGAAGCATGGTACAAGTTGCAAACAACATTGGCAAATCATTCGCGTACTCGCAAGCTCAGCCTTCTCTCCAATCTAATAAAAACAAAACAAGAGGGAAGTACCATTGCTGATTATCTATAAAATATCAAAGTTATTATCGATGACTTGGCTTTGATAGGTCATTCTCTCTGTGATGAAAAAGTGATAATCTATAACCTCAATGGCCTAAGAGATGAGTACAAGGAATTGGCAATCGCAATTCGAGCACGTGACTCATTAATGTCATTCGAAGAACTTTATGACAAGTTGACTGACTACGAGACATACTTGAAGCGCGAGGACAAGTTGGCTGGACTAACCATCATAGCTTAAGTTAGTCAAAAGTCCAAAAGGTAAAGCAACCAGTATAAGAAGAATATCAATAAAGGTTTGGCCAAGATGACTCTTGATCCTATGGGTCCCCAACAAACCCCCTTTCCTCCGCCTCATCAATATTTCTATCAAGGTGGCAACTCCACTAACCATCAACCTTGGCATCCAGACCTCACAACCCAACAAAGAGTTATCTGCCAACTATGTGATAAAGTCGGACACTCCACAAAAGTTTGTCGATCTAGACCCAAACTCCCTACTTCATCACGATAGCCTCAAGTGAATCTCATGACTACATTGGTTACAAATCAATATAATTGGATTGTGGATTCTGGCGCCTCTCATCACATCACTTCTGATCTCCAAAACTTGTCTATCTATAACAACTATAGTAGCAATGAAGATGTCATCATCGGTGATGGTAACGCAATTCATATTACTCATACTGGTTTCACAACGCTTAATTCACATACCACAAATTTTACACTCAATGATGTTCTGTGCTCACCCCACATTAAATGAAATCTCATTTCCATTTCTCAATTCTGTAAATAAAATAATACCTTAATTGAATTCTTTCCTAACTCTTTTCTTATCAAGGATTTGAGCACGGGGGCATCCTTAATCCAAGGCCAGAGTAAGGACAACATCTATAAATGGTCGTCAACTCCACAAATAACCTAACATATTGCTTATTCCTCAGTTGTAGCTCCAATTGATATGTGGCATCGTCGTCTTGGTCATCCCTCATCCTCTATTTAGTAAAAATTACTTTCTTGTTATTCTCTTCCTACTCTTAAAAATAATAGCATTATAACTCATTGTGATGCTTGTCTCAGTAATAAAAGTCATAGACTCCCCTTTGGAATATCTTCTATATCTTGCTCTAAACTATTTGAAATTATTTATACTGATGTTTGCAGCCCTACCCCAACCTATTCTTTTAATAAGTTTAGATTTTATGTTATTTTTGTCGACTATTTCACCAAGTACATATGGTTATATCCTCTCCACCATAAATATGATGTTTCAACAATCTTTACCAACTTTCGAAAGTTGGTCAAGAATTTCTTTCAATCTTCAATCAAAATGGTTTACTCTGATGGCGGAAGCGAATATCAAGCCCTTATATCTTGTCTCTCAGCTTGTGGTATACAACACCTCAAGTCACCCCCACATACTCCCCAATTAGTTGGTTCTACTAAATGCAAACATCGGCATATAGTTGAAACTGGTCTCTCACTTCTACATCAAGCATCTATGCCCCTAACTTTTTGGTCAGCAGCTTTTTAAACTACAATCTATCTAATTAATCATATGCTCACTCCAGTCCTACAATACCAGTCACCATTTGAAAAACTTTTCCACAAGCCTTCAAATCTTCAGAAACTCAAAGTCTTTGGTTGTTTATATTATCCATGGCTACGACCTTATACCTTACACAAGCTGACACCCCGATCCAAGCCTTGCACCTTTATAAGATATTATCTGGAACATAATGCTTTCCAGTATTACGAATCCCAAAATCAAAAAGTCTTTATATCACGTAATATTACTTTTGTGGAGTCTACTTTTTCTTTTCACAACTATCCTACCGTGCAAGCTATTTGTTATAGGTGCCCTACAAGCCAATCACATGAGTGATTACACCTATAACACGTTGCGTCAATCTTTTTACTTATGATTATTGGCATTATCTCACATTATCTAGATGTATATTGTGATGTCCTTGGATCTGTGCAATGGGAATTGGATCGTGATGAGATTACGATAATGAGACCGATTCACCTTTAAACACAGACCCTAAATTATCCTAGTCATAGGTTGCTCGAGAAGGACATCGAGATAACCGGATAGACTAGTGTGCTGTATACCCGTTCATATGATGGAGGTAGCTGGTCTCATAGCTACTCGTGTGGGGACACTAAGGGTGCAGTGCAGGTGCTCATTGGAGAATGAGTTCACTGATTGATCCGCCTACGAAATGCTAGATGGTTATTGATATCCCACGTCAGAGAGCGATTCCGTAGTCCCAATAGTGTATCTGGTCTTTAGACTTGAGACACCAAGGATGTCCTGTATGAGTACTCCACTCTTTGATACCGGACTTATAGGTTTGGAAAGTTCCATATCTAGTACAGCCGATCATTGGGAGTGGTAGCCAACCTTACGAGGGCTATTGAGTGTCAATAGAGGATCATCCGCTCTCGGTATCATGAGAGGAATATCCCATGTGTTTTTGCTTGAATAAATCCTTGGCCAAGGTTATTCGGATTGAGAGAGAAAGAGTTCTCCGGGAGAATCCGACAAGAGCAAGACTCGAGGAGAGACCGTATGGGCCTGACAGCACTATACCCGGTATAGGGTCTCTGGGATATTAGATGAATGAGAGATTATAGATACATGGTAACTGAGGACAGATAGGTCTAAAGGATTGGATTCCCCTATATCGTCTAGGGGCCACGGCGTAATAGCCTAGTATGTTCGCAGTCGATGAGTTGAGTGAATTATTATAGAGATAATAATTCACTATGTCAGAAGGAGTTCTAACAAGTATAACTCACGGCCAGCTCGATATTGGGCCTAGAGGATCACACACATATGGTAGGTGTTGCGACAAGTAGAAATTCGGATATGAGATATCCGTTGAACCCCCTATCTTATTGGATATCCATTAAGCCCCTGAATTATTGGATCCTGAGATGAGATCTAATAATTGCTAATAAGAGATTATTGGGTAGAAACCCACTAATCCAAGAGGCTTGGGTAATTGGATGGATATCCAATACCCAATAGGGCAAAAGATCCATTAGAGTTTTTCAGGGGGGCCTCTATAAATAGGAGGGAACCAGAGTTCTATAGGTTTAGGTTTTTTTGTAGCCACCTCCTATTCGCCTCTCCCCAAAGAGAGAGGTGCATCGTCGTAATCCCTGCTATGTGGATACCACTAGAGAGGAGGACACTTGACTTCCTTCATCCTCTCCCACAGATCTACAGGAATTCAGGGATATACGATCTCCCTAGGTATTTTCTTTAACACATGTGGTTTTCGTGGATTTGTTTTTGACGCATCGATCTTCGCACGATGACAGAAACTTTCTGTGGGAAATCTGGGGTTTTGTTTTTCTGTTCTTCCGCTGCGCATGTGATGTCTCTCCCCGTTGAAGGATTTCCCAACACAAGCTATTTCGACAAACATATATCACTAAAGTATCCCTTCGATCTCATCATACGAACCTCCTATAACACCATCTAGTCCCTTTCCTTAGGATCTACTCTCTTGTTCTCTCGGTTCAATAGCTCCTCACTCCCTTTATTGCTTCTTCTCTCCCTTCTTCACAAGCTTCCCCTACTATTGATGTAATGCCCTCGGAAACATAGCAACATTCTTTACCTTCTTCTGAACACAATGACACTGAACTACCTCAGCCTGCTCCAACCTATGTCAATACCTCTCCACTACCTATACCACCAACACAAGCTATAGCTCCTAAATATTAAATAACAACACGCTCCAAGAGTGGTATATTAAAATCACGTCAAGTCCTCGACCTACATACTATCAAAAAATCCTCTTCTGAGATCAATGAACCTACCACAATTACTCAAGCTCAAAAATCTCCACACTGGCGTAAAGCCATGTGTGAAGAATATGATGCCCTCCTCCATAACTCCATATGGACCCTTGTACCCTCTCATTCTACACAAAACATCATCAGGTATAAATGGGTCTTTCGAATTAAGCGGAACCCAAACGGATCCGTTGCTAGATATAAAGCACGTCTAGTAGCTAAAGGGTTTCATCAATGACCTGGAGTTGACTTCACAGAGACTTTCAGTCTTGTTGTTAAACCCACAATAATTCAACTTATTCTAAGTTTGGCCATCTCAAAAGGCTGACAGCTACGACAACTAGATGTTAACAATGCCTTTTTATAGGGGACTCTAACTGAAGATGTCTATATGCAGCAACCCCCCGGCTTCATTCATCATCAATATCCGAGACATATTTGCAAACTACAAAAAGCTATTTATGGACTTCGTTAAGCTCCAAGAGCCTGGTATACTAAACTTGGCTCATTTCTAACATCAACTGGTTTCATCAACTCTAAGTCTGATACCTCGTTATTCTTACGACAACAAAATAGAAACACAATATATCTTCTCGTATATGTGGATGATATTATTATTACAGACAATGATCCCTTGGAGATTCAGACATTTTTAAAGCAATTAGCTAATCGATTCTCCCTCAATCTTGGACCCTTAAGTTACTTTCTGAGAGTTGAAGTAACATTTACATCTTCAGGTCTCCTCCTATCACAAAAAAAAATATGTTCAAGATCTATTATCCAAAACAAATATACAGGATGCAAAAGAAGTTATAACTCCTCTGTCTACTAGTGAATCACTCAAATTATGTGATGGAAGCACTGCTTCAAACGCTACTCAATACCGACAAATACTTAGTTCCTTACAGTACTTGGTTCTCACCCGTCTAGATATCTCATTTATAGTGAATAAATTGTCCCAATTCATACACCAGCCATCTACTACGTATTGGTGTGCTGTCAAACGAATTTTGTGGTATCTTAAAGGGACTCTTCATCATGGTCTCTTTCTCCGCAAACACACCCCACTTAATCTCCATGCCTTTGTTGATGCTGATTGGGTGGGGAACTTTGATGATAGAACTTCTACGTCAGGGTATATTATTTTCCTTAGAGCTAATCCTATCAATTGGAGTTCTAAGAAGTAAAAGATAGTCGCACGGTCTACGACTGAAGTTGAATACCTTGCCATCACTACAACTACTATTGAACACAATTGGGTCACAAATCTTTTTAAGGAACTCAACGTCAACTCTACCCTTCCTCCTACAATATATTGTGATAATGTTGGAGCTACCTACTTATGTGCTAATCCAGTATTCCACTCACGTATGAAACACATCGTCATCGACTTCCACTTCGTGCGAGATCAAGTTGTCAAACATCAACTACGTGCCATACGGCTAATCAACTAACAGACTTACTTACGAAGCCTCTTGTCCATAAACTATTTTTATTATATCAATTTAAGATTGGTTTCCTTGATAGGAACACCATCTTATAGGAGCATGATAGCGGATAAAATTTCCTCAAATTGTATGAGAAAATCTTATTGATTAGTTGAGGAAAATCCACCCTTCTAACTTGTATAAATAGAACTCATATTATATTTTTATTCTATCATCTATGACTGCCCTGTGCTCGATGCCTTTGAGCTTTCCATTGCTCAGTATCTGCACCTAAGCACAGCGTCAGTATCTTTTGTGCCAGGAAACAACCGTTGAGGGTCTTTCGAATCCCAAACGAAGCACGGTTACCTCAAGTACGTCGCCGATGTTGACGACGAGAGCGCCGGGAAGGGGACGCACGGGGAACCATTTCCCCTTGTTCTTGATTTGAAGTCCTTGGACGTCGTTGATCTGGAGGAGCAATGTCAAGCCGCCGCCGCCGTCTGTGTGTGGCGAGAGGCCCAACACCTGGTCGGCTTCGGGACATGGGGGATAGTAGTTGATCCTCACGCCCTGCGGCATGTCGTGGAAGATATCAAGGAGCCGGAGGGGTGCGATCCCCAGCGCTTTAGCTATAAGCTCCATCAAAGTGCTCGCTACTCTCTTGAGCTCCGCTGAGTAGCATGAGAGCGTGTCTCTGAAGCCACGACGCAGCAACTTATGTGCTTGAAGTTGATGCGAACATAACAGTATAGCAAATTAAAAGAGAAGATGAACTCCGATGTTAAGTTAACCTGAAAGTGGGAGGTCGAGTCGGCCAGAATCTCATCTCCCTCAAATGGACTGGGCGAGTTATGACGAAGAACATGCCCGCCCAATCCAATTTTTGCTCCTCCGACACCACAAAAGCTTGTCCATAACCTTGCAATCCGCTCGGTGCCTGTGCGAATGCCTTCTTTTCTTCCAGAGGAAGCTTGAAGAACTCCATAGTGTCCGCCTTCATCTGCTCGATCACTTCCTTCGGAACTTGATGATTCAGCAGCTGCAAATACCAACGATGATGGCCCACGTTGTGCATAAATGCTTCACTGCAGGTGATCCAATAATGAGAAGGACGGACGGACCGACCGACCGACCTGGAAGAAGCCCTACTCGGTACAGGCGTAGTGAAGCTTGGCAGACTCTTCGTAGGAGAAGCGGAGATCGAGGAGCCTCGCGAAATCGATCACCGGAAGCTCACCGTCTCCATCCTGAGCGACTGGGTATGCGTTGGCTTCCGGCCTGACGTATCTCGGAGGGACGGTGCCGGAGCCAGCGACGGAAGCTGCGAGAGCTTGGACGTTGTCGACGAGGATGGACGTGTCAATTTTCTGAAAGCTGACCTTTTGGTTGGCCATCTCGCAAAGCACACTTTGCAAGTCGTTTGCATAACCGTTTATTCATTATTATTAAAATTCTTAATTATGATTAAAATATTATAAAATTAAATTAATTTTTTAATATTATAAATTTGATGGTAATAAATATTTTTGATAGGAGAATATTTATATAAAGAGAGGTTTTGGTCCCTTGGCTCTATCTCTTTCAAGCCTCTAGGATTTCTTATACCATCTAAAGTGAGAGTTATGAGCCGAAAAGAACCAAAATACTAAGAAAAATCGTTACAGAAATTTCTCGACAATAATGGCTGAAGATATGTAATTTTCGTTTCCGCATTTAGTTTCCTTGTGTCTCTATTATAGTGATTTAGAAATATATTATATTCTTTAATTTTTTTACATTTGGTATCAGAGCTCTGATTAATCTCTGCCTTGATATAGAAAAGATTTTTATCTTATACCATGAATATGGTTTCATTTCGGTTTCTCTTTTGAAACTTTTAATATATTTAATATTAAAAATCATGAGGATATAAGATTTTTAATATTTTGGATGAAATGAAACATTCATTATTGCTAAATTACTCATATTTTATATGAATATTTGGTCATATTAATTTATACTTATGAGTCAATTTTATTCAAAATGTCTAGTGATTTATATAATCTTAATTAATTAGGGATTAACTATAGTATCCTTAATTGATTAAAATTATATATAAAGTTAAAATAAGAATCACATAAGGAATTAAACATAATATTGTGATTGATTATATTTAATATAATAATTATTATCCCATAAGATCTTTTATTATATTTATATAATTAATCAGGATAAAATATCAGATTATTTTCATAATTTTCCTATAGGATTATGAATTGGTACATAATTTGATAGTTTTATCATAAAGACCATTTGAATCTAATTGAATTAAAAATTTAGACCACAGGCAATTTTTATGTCATGAGATTCAATTTTTGACATGTTTCACATTGGTAAAGCATGCAATTTAGATTATTAAGCCTTAAATTTTGACATAAGTATTTTTTATTTTATGCAGTTTCTCAAACTATTAATTTCTCTAATATCCGATGTGACATTCCCGAACTTAGGGGTGATAATTATAAGATTTGGAAAGAAATTATTCTCCTCCATCTAGGGTGGATGGATATTGATTATACTATTAGGAAGAATGTGTTAGGGATCGAGCGGCACTAAGAGGAGGGGAGGGTGAATTAGTGCAGCGGATAAAACGATAGATTTTCAGCAATTTAAAACAAGCTTTGGAAACTTCGTACGAATGAATGCAACGTTTCGTTTGAACCCGGAAAGATTGCGTTTTAACTTTAAAGCATACATAATAAGATGATAAGAAAGTTGAGTAAATAAGGCAGCAAGTAAAAATGGTTTGCAGTAAAGTAAATAGCAAGAACGTAAATGCAAATCAGATTTTTATAGTGGTTCGATCATCCGACCTACATCCACTTCCGATTCCTTTTCAGTTGAGGAAACCGGCTTTCCACTAGCTTTCCTCCTTCCAATGGGCGAGGAAGAACTCCCTTGCAACACCTCTTCTTTTGACGGGCTTAAAAGATAACCCTTACAAAGCTCTCACCCCTCTCTTGAACAAGAAAACACTTAAGAGTAAGAGGGAAGTTTTTGACACTATTTAAGCAGAGTTTTCCCTCAAGATTTTCACTTTTCTTGTTGCACTTTGAACCTGCAAGAGAGGGGAATTTATAGAGCTCAAGAGGATTCAAATTTGGGCTCCAAATTTAAATTTTTTGAGTTTCCCGGTGCCAGGCGGTGCTACCGCCTACACAGTGTCAGACTGACACAGCAAGCGGTGCTACCATCCCAGGCAGGCGGTGCTACACACGCTCACATGAATCGGCAGAACGCTGCTATAGTGTCGGCACGCTTCACGATGGCGGGCGGTGCTACACTTTGCTACGATGAGTCGGGCACTACTACAGACTCTGATGAGCATGCACGTAGCCCAACATGCATGCATGCATGCACACATCCTTGCCACATTGGCTCTTTGCTGGGCTCCACCCGCCAAACACAAATCTACATTTGGTTTGGGCCAAAACTTAGCCCAAACCGGTTCCGAACAAGGCCCAATGGGCCCATACTTGGGTTAAAGGATTAACCCCTAATCCTAACCTAAATTAATGTGCTAACTACGAAATTAAAGACATTCCTAAGCTATTACAAAGTCCACAAGTCAAGTCTTCTTCCCTCGAGCTTTCGGTGAACTTCCGGCAGTCTTCCGACGATCCCTCGGAAACCATCCTGCGGACTCCCGACAAGCTCTCGGACTCCACGATGATTTTGGCGAGTTCCCCCGAGCTTCTTTGGCAAGCTCCGATCTTTCTTGGCAAGCTCTGCGAACTTCCGACGAACCTCGGTGAACTTCCAAAACCCTTTGGCAAGCTCCTACTGCGTTCTGGCTGGGTTAAGCAAAGCACTCCCAATGAATCTTCGGACTTCCGTCAAACTCTCAAACTCCCAACGATCCATCGCACTTGACTTCGGCACTTGGTTTTGCTTTACGCCTTCATCCCTTTCGTAGTTACTCCTGCACAAACAAATACCAAACACTCTACTTCGATCTAGACAGTTATTACAATGTGAATTGACATTAGTTGCCCGGCACATCATTGGTCGATGCTTCGTCCGATCCTTCGGCACATCGCCCTCTCTAGTGGCTTATTGCCCAATCGACGGTTGACCTCCGCAATCTCGATATCCATGGCGCAACTCCGCACTTCTTGGCCCGATGCCAGACGTACGAAGCCTCCTGCCGATAGTCGACCGAACCTCCGGCTCGACATCCAATATCCTAATGTGATCACCTCCGACGCAACGTCAATTCCTCCAGCGTCAACTGTCTAATCCTGATCAATAGTAGACCTGCGTAACTCAAAATGCAGTTAGACCACAAATCACACTCAATTAGTTTCATCATCAAAATCCGAGATTCAACAATCTCCCCCTTTTTGATGATGACAACTAATTGATGACTGACGGAGTTAACCATAACTCCCCGGAGTTTAACACAAACTCCCCCTATCAATATGCAATTGATAGAACCCTTGGATTATCCCAAATCCAAGTAACATTCATCACAATGTTAAGAGAATCCATTTAAACCATCATGCAAATATATAAAATATTCAAGCATCATTACATTACATGAAGTCATCAATCTACTTCTCCCCCTATGTCATCAACATAAAGGAGAAGTAGCATTATAACTAGTTTAAAAGATATGCAGATTTTTACAACAAACTAGCTTGCACTTTGCAAGATATGCAGATTTTTACAACATCATACAACATTTTGCAATACAACATTAAGTTATACCATTCAATCATAGCAAGTTTCAAAGATGGGCAATGATGGTAATTTTCACTTGCCTGTTGAGATGTGCAAGTTGCACTTTCTTTGCTTCCTTTGCATGTTTCTAGCTAGCAAAATTTTTTCTTTACGATACACAAGCTAGCAATTAATCTTCTCCCCCTTTGTTTTGTCAAAAAGTGGAGTATAAATAGCCAATGCTTTGATCATGACAAAATAACAAATTTACAATATGAATTTTTAGCATATTAAGTCATGAATTCAAGGGAGTCAAAAATCAAGATATGAGATAAAAAGATGATAAGCAAACAATCAATAATGATAAGCAAGCTAACATACTTTGCGACATGCAAGTTAGCTTCCTTTCAATTCTTCTCTTTTGTAATTAAGTTTCACCTTTGCAAGCTATCAACTTTTGTTTGCAATGAGCTAGTAATTATGTATGATCACTTTAAACATATATGCTAACTTTTCATACAAATATAAAGGCATGGCAAGTGTAACATTCCAAATTTTTGAAGTTTTACATTTTGCTTCTTTCAAGATGGTAATATTTGCATCCTTTGAAATAGCAATCCTTCTTCTTCTTGTGAAATTGCAAGGTAGCAATTTTTCTCCCCCTTTGTCTTTGTCAAAAAGAAGGGAAGACTAAATGGCTAAAAATTTCAATCATTATACAAGTCATTTTTCATATCAATTATAAATTTGCATCAATAAAAATATACATCAATTGTTCAATCATTACATGATGCAAATAAGACAACAATGCAAAGAAATCATGTCATGACGGATATCAATATATAAATTCAACAAGGATCACAACCAAAAGATATCATTTATGATTCATAATTTTCTTTTTAGCAAGATCAAAATTCATATTTATCAATTTTTTAATTCAAGATAAATATCATATAATCAAGAATCATGATATATATAAAAGTATATCAAAATCATAGATCAAGTCATGATTCATAATTTATCATAAAGAAAATTAATTTTCAATCATTGTACAAGGCAAAGAAATCATATCACTTCTAGGATCATGAAATATATGACATCAAGGCTCATGATCCATTTGAAAAGATATAGCATAAAGAGTAACTTGATTCATGTATAATATTTTTCATCAAGATCACATTTCATAAGAATCAAGATATCAAGATCACAAATTCATAAAAATTCAAGTATTGAATTTCGAGAAATCAAAAGACAAGATACAAACGATCTTGATTTATAAAGAACTTCAAGTTATAATTTGCAAGATCATAATTTCACTAAAGTATTTTCATTAGCAAAGAATCACATGAGCACTTGATTGTTGCATAAATAATTTTATTACATCATGATTTATAAAATTTTACAACGTGAATCATAGGAGGTAAAATAGCAATAATATCAGTCATGATTCATTGGATAGCAAATTGCAAATAGAACAATTTGTTTCATGCATCTTGATTCACACAAGTCAAGTTATGATTCCAAGAGATTAAGAGATGGATCAAGAATCTTTAACAAGTCTTATTCAAATTCATAAAAGATATCAAGAAGAGCAACATTTCTTGTACATCGATATTCAAGCCATGACAAGTGATATATCAAACATTTGCATTAATATTTCAATCATCAAGTCATGTGTATTGAAACATAGGAGAAAAATCAAATTGTGCATGTACAATGTTTCAATCATCAAAACATATTTTCTCAAATTGAGTATCAATAAGTTAAGAGAAAATAATTTATAATTTTTTTTTCAACAACATGGGAGAAAGACTCAAGATCACAATATAGTTTAAGCTCATTCAAATCAAATTATTAACTTGGAACTCATAATCGAATCATCAAAATTGAGATTCACAAAATATCATGAAATCATTAATCTCGATAAGATAGGAAAAATATCTTCTATTTAAGTTGTTTGTTTCATACAAGTATGCTCATGTTTCTAAAATGAGTATCAAATTTAAGACCAAAACATAAGTTTGTCATCAAGATATAATGTCTTTAAATACTCATGATATCATAAAATCATTAAGCATGACAACCAACTATCATTATCAATGATGATTACATTAGGTATGTCCAATTATATATATGAAAATCATCATTGTATTACTTTGAAATACAAGTTGTCATGTAGTCCATTAAGATCAAAAGCATTACACGTAAAGCATCATGATAGTGTAATTTCTCGTTTTTTGTGTTCCATTTCAAGTGATTTGACGTTCATATGAGTATACTCATGTTTTTCATATAGATCCAAAGAGTAAGTTTCAAGAGAAATCATTAAGACCGAAAACATGAAGCACATTTTTTAAAATATTCATCATGTTTATTTTCATGAGATTCACAAGAGTCATAACATGAATTCATTCATCTCAATAGAATAAAAAAGATATTTTCATTTTAAGCAATTTGATGTGAGCATATTCAAAATTTTTATGAAAATATGTATCAAAATAAAACACAAGCTTAGTCATAAAATCGTCAAGACCAAATATGTAAAAATGATAGCACACTTTCAATTTTTATGTTAAAAGGCCATGTTCAAATTTTTGCCAAAATCATGCATCTATTTATAAATTCAAAAAATATGTTTCATCATCACAATATGACACTTTATTACTTCAAAAGCTCATGCATGATATAAAATCATCAAGCATCATATTTAGAGACAATGTAAACCATCAAGATACTCATGCATGGTTTAATCCTAAGCATTATCACAAATCTTACAATCGTCATTCATATTTTTACTTTTCAAAAATACTATAAAGAAAAGCATAGTATAATTTCGATTTTTTTAAAAAAAAAACACAAGAAAAGCATAAAAAAATCCTACTAACTAAGTTAAGCATTCATGGAAATCATCAAGTAATTTCAAAATAATTCAAGGAAGTTAAGTTACTTACCTCATTGTCGAAGCCCATTAAAGCGTAGTTTGCTTCTTCTTCTTGGTGAGCCTTCTTCTTCTTCATTGGTCTATTCCTCCGTTTAAGTTCATTGTTGATTTTAGATTTTTGTTTAATGAACTTATTAAGATCGATTAAAGGTTCAAAGTCCTCTTCATTGTCCTCATCACTTGAGTCATCACTCAAGTAGCATTCTCTTGTTCTAAATTCAAAAACTTTCTTGTTCTTTAGAAGGTGGTTCAAATGTTCATCATGTTCCAAGAGTGTCATTTCATAGGTCATTAATGACCCGATTAATTCTTCAAGTGAATAATCATTCAAGTTTTTAGACTCTTGAATAGCCGTAATTTTTGAATCCCATTCTTTTGGAAGGGATTTTAAAATCTTATTTACTAAATCAAAACTTGAAAAAGATTTACCAAGACTTTTCAAGTTATTGATTTACATCCAGTAAATCGGTGTACATATCGCCAATAGTTTCGCTTGGTGTCATTCGGAAGAGCTCAAAATCATGCAACAAGAGGTTTACTTTCGAGTCTTTAACTCTACTAGTTCCCTCATGCATGATTTCAAGTGTTCGCCATATATCAAAAGCCGTTTTGCAAGAAGAAATTGATTGAACTCATTTTTGTTTAAAGCACAAAATAAGGCATTCATAGCCTTTGCATTTAAAGAAAAAGATTTTCTCTCTAAGTCCGACCATTCGTTCGTCAGTTTAGAGGGAAGTTGAAAGTCATTTGCGATGATGTTCCACAAATCCAAATCCATTGAAAGCATGAAAACTCTCATTCGAGTTTTCCAATAATTGTAGTCCGATCCGTTAAATAACGGTGGACAAAAAACTGAAAAGCCCTCTTGAAAACCAATTAGAGCCATTTCTTACGGGTGTAAATCCGAAAGAGAAAGAACGTGGCTCTGATACCAATTGTTAGGGATCGAGCGGCACTAAGAGGGGGGGTGAATTAGTGCAGCGGATAAAACGATAGATTTTCAGCAATTTAAAACAAGCTTTGGAAACTTCGTACGAATGAATGCAACGTTTCGTTTGAACTCGGAAAGATTGCATTTTAACTTTAAAGCATACGTAATAAAATGATAAGGAAGTTGGGTAAATAAGGCAGCAAGTAAAAATGATTTACAGCAAAGTAAATAGCAAGAATGTAAATGCAAACCAGATTTTTATAGTGGTTCGGTCATCCGACCTACATCCACTTCCGATTCCTCTTCAATTGAGGACACCGACTTTCCACTAGCTTTCCTCCTTTCAATGGGCGAGGAAGAACTACCTTGCAACACCTCTTCTTTTGACGGGCTTAAAAGATAACCCTTACAAAGCTCTCACCCCTCTCTTGAACAAGAAAACACTTAAGAGTAAGAGGGAAGTTTTTGACACTATTTGAGCAGAGTTTTCCCTCAAGATTTTCACTCTTCTTGCTGCACTTTAAACCTACAAGAGATGGGAATTTATAGAGCTCAAGAGGATTCAAATTTGGGCTCCAAATTTGAATTTTTTGAGTTTCCGGTGCCAAAGCGGTGCTACACTTTGTCAGAGAAGTGATGACCGCTTTGCACAAAGTGTCGACTAACACAGCAGGCGGTGCTACCACCCCAGCGGCGGTGCTACGCTTTGCTATATAACCGGCGCCGCTACGATGTCGGGCACGCTACGATAGTCAGTTTGGCGGCTACGCTACTACTGAGCCGGTGGCTGCAATAGATGGCACCAGCTCAAAGATGCATGCGTAGCCCAACATGCATGCATGCATGCACACATGCTGCTGGCCACATTGGCTGCTGGGCTCCACCGCCCAGCACAAATCTACATTTGGTTTGGGTCGAAAACTTGGCCCAAATCGGTTCCAAACAAGGCCCAATGGGCCCATACTTGGGTTAGAGGATTAACCCCTAATCCTAACCCAAATTAATGTGCTAACTATGAAATTAAAGACATTCCTAAGCTATTACAAAGTCCGCAAGTCAAGTCTTCTTCCCTCGAGCTTCTGGCGAACTTCCGGTAGTTTTCCAACGATCCCTCGGAAACCATCCTACGGACTCCCGGCAAGCTCTCGGACTCCACGATGATTTTGGCGAGTTCCCCCGAGCTTCTTTGGCACGCTCCGATCTTTCTTGGCAAGCTCCGCGAACTTCCGACGAACCTCCCGGCGAACTTCCGAAAACCCTTCGGCAAGCTCCCTACTCATTCTCGGCTGGTTCCAACAGCACTCCCAATGAATCTTCGGACTTCCGTCAAACTCTCAAACTCCCAACGATCCATCGCACTTGACTTCAGCCCTTGGTTTCGCTTTACGCCTTCATCCCTTTCGTAGTTACTCCTGCACAAACAAATACCAAACACTCTACTTCGATCTAGACAGTTATTACAACGCGAATTGACATTAGTTGCCCGGCACATCATTGGTCGGCGCTTCGTCCGATCCTTCGGCACATCGCCCTCTCTAGCGGCTTGTTGCCCAATCGACGGTTGACCTCCACAACCTCGATATCCATAGCGCAACTCCGCACTTCTTGGCCCGATGCCCGACGTACGAAGCCTCCTGTCGATAGTCGACTGAACCTCCGGCTCGACATCCAATATCCTGACGTGATCACCTCGTATAACGTCAATTCCTCCAGCGTCAACTGTCTAATCCTGATCGATAGTATACCTGCGTAACTCAAAACGCAGTTAGACCACAAATCACACTCAATTAGTTTCATCATCAAAATCCGAGATTCAACAGAATGAACCACCTACAATCACTAATACTAGCACTCCAACTGAGGTCGCACTATATGAGCGATGGGAGCGATCTAATCGGCTCAGTGTGATGTTTATCAAGACTAAAATAACTGCTGGTATACGTGGTTCTGTTGACCAGCATGAGAATGTCCGAGACTTGCTACAAGCTATTGATGAGTAATTCATTACTTCAGAAAAGGCATTAGTAAGTACCCTAATAATGAAATTCTCATCCTTTAAACTCACCAATATAAAAGGTGTGCGTGAGCATATAATGCAAATGTGGGATATTACGGCTCAACTTAAGAAACTTGAGATTGATATGTCAGAATCCTTCCTAATGCACTACATTCTAAACACCCTTCCACATCAATACGGGCCTTTTAAGATTTCATATAATACACATAAAAATAAATGGTCAATCAATGAATTAATAACCATATGTGTTCAAAAAGAAGAGAGGCTAGTAATGAAGTTGGGTGAGAGTGCATCGATAGTAACCACTCACAGGAAGAATAAAACTAATAAAAATCAAGCCAATCGGTAGGGAAAAGGTAAAATACCACCCCATGCTAATATCAAGAAAAAAGCAAAGTATTTCTTTGTAAAAAGAAGGGACACATGAAGAAGGAACGCTTGAAATTCCAACAATAGCTTGAAAAGAAAGGCAAACCAACCTCGTTTGTGTGTTATGAATCTAATATGGTTAATGTTAATATTAACACCTAGTGGATTGACTTTGGATCAACAATCCATATTGTAAACTCTTTGCAGAGTATGTAAAATCTAATGAAGCCGGTGGGAAGTGAGCAAAGCATCTTATTAAGCAATAAGATGAGCTCACATATGGAGGCAATTGGAACATGCATTTTAACTTTAAGTAGTGGTTTTGTTTTAAAATTAGAAAGAACCTTTTATGTATCAAGTTTCTCATAGAACTTGATTTATGTTTCCAAACTTGTACCATTTGAATATTTCTTTAATTTTCAAGATACATCATTTAGTTTATTATATAAATCTGATTATGTTGAAAATGATATTTTGTTTGATGGTCTTTATCATATTTTCTTATAAAATAATGACACTTATAGTTCTATGTATGTTCATGCTGGCATTAAAAGGTGTAATATTAATGAAGACTCCTCTATGTTATGGCACCGGAGATTAGGACATATCTCCAGAGAGAGAATTAAGATATTAGTTAATGATGGAGTACTTAGTACTCTTGATTTTACTGATTTTAGGACTTGTGTAGACTTTATTAAGGGATAGTAGACCACCAAGTCTAAGAAAGGTGCTAATAGGAGTTCAAACATATTAGAGATCATTCATACTGATATATGTTGTCCAGACATAGACGCACATTGTTAGAAATTCTTCATCTCCTTTATAGATGATGATTACTCACGATATATGTATATATATTTGCTTCGTAACAAAAACGAAGCATTGGACGTCTTCAAAGTCTTTAAGACTGAACTTGAGAACCAATATAGTAAGCAAATTAAAATTGTGAGATCAGATAGAGGTGGAGAATATTATGGTAGATATACTAAGAATGGACAAGCACTTGGTCCTTTTGCTACGTTTCTTCAAGAACATGAGATTATTACCCAATACACCATGCCTGGTTCTCTAGACCAAAATAGTGTTGCAGAAAGAAGAAACCGAACATTATTAGACATTGTGCGGAGTATACTTAGCAACTCCAATCTTCCTAAATTCTTGTGGACTAAAGCACTAAAGATGGATGTATATATATTAAATTGAGTTTCAACCAAGGCTGTCCTAAAACATCATTTGAATTATAGAAAGGTTGAAAACCGAGTTTATGATATATGCACATTTGGGGATGTCCGTCTAAGGTCAGGATATATAATCCACAAGAGAAGAAACTAGACCTGAGGACTATTAGTGGATATTTCATTGTATATGCTGAAAAGTCCAAAGGTTACAGGTTTTATTATCCATCTCATATAATTAGGATTGCGGAATCAAGAAATGTTAAGTTTCTTGAGGATGACATGTTCAGTGGGAGCGATCAGTTCAAGAATATAGTTTCTATACATGATCATATAGAATCTTAACCTTCTACATCAAGTGATAGATTGGTTATAGTTTATAGCACTCCTTAAGTACAAACTGGTGTTGAACAACCAATCATTGAGATTCCACAAGTTGTTGATAGTATTCTAATAAATCAAGTAGTTCAGGAATTACAACAAGCTCATGAATAATTAGTTGAACCACAAGTTCCTCAGGAAAATATTAGTACAAAATTAAGAATATCTACTAGAAATAAAAGATCAGCAATTCCTAGTGATTATGTTATATATCTACAAGAATCTGATTATAATATTAGAGCCGAAAATGATCCTAAATCATTTTCACAATCCATGAGTTGCAAAGAGTCAGATTTATGGTACAATGCCATGAAGGAGGAGATAAATTTCATGAAGAGCAACGGAGTCTGGGATCTTATAGAATTGCCTAATGGAGCAAAGACTATTGGCTGTAAATGGGTCTTTAAGATCAAAAAAGATTCATTATGTAACATTAAGAGATACAAGGCAAGACTGGTTGCAAAGGGATTTACTCAATAAGAGGGAATCAATTATACGGAGACATTTTCTCCTATATCTAAGAAAGATTCTCTTAGTATTATTTTGGCATTGGTTGCTCATTTTGTCCTTGAGTTGCAACAAATGGATATGAAAACAATATTCTTAATGAAGATCTGGAGGAGGAGGTTTATATGAAATAACCTGAAGGTTTCTCCTCTAGTTTTGGTGAGCACTTAGTTTGTAAGTTTAAGAAATCTATATACGGTTTAAAACAAGCCTCCCGCCAATGGTATTTTAAATTCCATGGAGTGATTTTCTTCGTTTAGATTTGTTGAAAATCTCATGAATCAATGTATATACCAGAAGGTCAATGGGAGTAAAATATGTTTTCTTGTTTTATACATAGATGGTATTTTGCTTGCTACCAATAATAAGGGTTTACTGCATGAGGTGAAATAATTCTTTTCTAAAATTTTTGATATGAAAGATATGGGTGAAGCATTTTATGTCATTGGCATTAAGATTTATAGGATAGACCTCGAGGCATTTTCGGTCTATCACAAGAAACCAATATCAATAAGCTTTTAGAAAGATTTTGGATGAAGGATCGTTCACCAAGTGTTGCTCCAATTGTGAAAGGTGATAGGTTCAATTTAAACCAATGCCCGAAGAACAACCTTAAGAGGGAATCATTGAAAAACATCCTATATGCTTCTATCGTAGGAAGCCTTATATATGCTCAGGTCTATACTAGACCTGATATTGCATTTACTGTGGTGATGCTAGGTCGATATCAGAGTAATCCAGATATGGACTACTAGAGAGCTACAAAGAAAGTGATGATGTATCTTCAAGGAACCAAAGATTACATGCTTATGTATCGACATACAAACAATCTGAATGTGATTGGCTACTCAAATTCAAATTTCGTCGCTATGTTGATTCTCGTAAATCAATATCAGGATACATTTTTATGATGGCTAGTGGAGCTATTTATTGGAGAAGTGTCAAGCAGACCTTGATTGCTACTTCTATCATAGAAGCTGAGTTTGTCTCCTATTTTGAGGCTAATTCATATAGTGTATGGCTTAAGAGTTTCATTTCAAAGCTAAGAATTATGAATTCTATATCTAGGCCATTAAGAATTTTTTGTAACAATTCAGCTATTGTCTTTATGGCTAAGAACAATAAAAGTCGAAGTTGAAGTAAACACATCGACATTAAGTATTTAGCCATAAGAGAACGTGTAAAAGAAAAGAAAGTGATTATTAAGCACATTAGCACTAAATTGATGATTGATGATCCTTTGACTAAAGACATGCCACCTTTGAAATGGGACTTGGTTCCACTTTGTAATTGTATTGAAACTCTTATATATATTATGATATTTTCTCATTCATATGCACATTAATTTAAGAAAATATGTTTATGCTGGACCAAGAATAAACATAAAGTTTATTCATTAAGTAATATTACTATATTAAGATTAATTCTTAAGAAACTAAATACATCGTGATACATAGATGATAATACTTGCTCTTAGAGGACTTATCGTCATGATTTATGTATTTGTTTCTTAAGAAAATTATTCGATAAGATTAATTCAAGTTATTAAGTTAAACGTATGAACCAAGTAGGAGAATGTAATCGTTCCTTATTTATTATTATTGATTTCTATTGATTTTAGAGAATGTAACCGTTCTCATTAAGTTTATCATTTATTTTTCTATTTATTATGATTTAAATATTTCGATTTTTCATTCATTATGAATTAATCGTTATTATTAAATTTTTATTTATTATCATTAAAATTTTTAATTATGATTCAAATGTTATAAACATGAATTAATTTTTTAACATTATGAATTTGATGATAATAAATATTTTTGACGGAAGAACATTTATATAAAGGGAAATTTTGGTCCCTTGACTCTATCTCTTTTTTAAGTCTTTAGGATTTCTTACACCAGAGTTCTAAGTCGAGAAAAACCAAAATACTAAGAGAAATTATTATAGAAATTTCTTAATAACAATAGCCGGATGTATATAATTTTTATTTTTATATTTAGTTTTCTTATGTTTCTATTATAATAATTTAAAAATACATTATATTTTTCGGTTTTTTTACGATTTGTTCCCAGCTTAAACGGGCGCCACACCGGTGATGTCGCTTGCCAGTTTCGCGCGGATCTCGTCCGACGGTAACGTAATATCGCAAGCGCATCTCGTGACAGTGGAAGCTGTCATCATCCTCGGCACTCTGTCCTAAAAACAAGTTTGCTTTGCAGCAAGTCAAAATGAACAGTGGATAACTTTTTCTATCCTTGAAAACGCAACCTTATCTTGCATTAAAGAAAAGGAAAACGAGAAAGTGGTGGGAAACAGACTTCGGAAGAGTTTGCTGCCAAATCTTCAAAATCTTTAAATATAACAAATTAAACAAATATTATTAACATTCAGCACTTGCTAATAGTTTTTCTTAATAAAAAATAAATTAGTTTTTTTTATCTGTGCTTTTTTAGAACACCAGTATTTTTCTACATTCATACCACTTGTCATACTCTCGATTTATTTCTACTTATGACTAAAAAATTGCTTCATCCTAAGATAATAATTTTGGATCAATTGGATTTTTGTCCACTGTGAACTAAGACAAAAGATGTCACAAGAGTAGTATAATACGAGCAAAAAAAAAAAAAGCATAATTTGTAAAAGAAGTATCCAACCGACACACCGATCTCCACCACTCCCATTAGAGAGAGAAAGCCATAATCCAACATGTCTTTTTCAGTGTATCTGTTCGAGATACAATGATCCTCTCATGCAATGTGCATGGAACACGAGACAATTAATATCCTGACGCAGTTAAAAGAAAGAAAAAATAATAGAGAAGATTGAAGGAGGGTGAAAATGTAGAAGTCTTCGTAGGACCGATGCTTTGGAAACAACAACGAAAGACAATTGGAACACAAAAGAATATACTTATCAATCGTTTCATAGGGGATCCATTAGTATGTGATACATATAATTATTAGTTTTGGCAGAACAAAATGAACAAGTTTGACCAGGACAAGCCAAGCAAAACTATTAATATATCTAGTGACAATAGAGTTTTTTATATAATGTCAGTTTTCCATATATTTTAGTATTGTGTACAAGTCCCTTGAACCCTATTATTTATCTGGATATCTCCTTAATATTATCATCATTAATTCACATTGATATAATTATTATTTTTGGCAGGACAAAATCAACAAGTTTGACAAGGACAAGCCAAGTAAAAATATTAATATATCTAGGGACAATAGGGCTTTTTCTCTAATGTTAGTTTTTCCTATATTTTAGTATTATGTGTAAGTCTCTTGACCCTAGATATCTCATTTAAGTCATTTTTTTTATCGTCATTAGTTCACATTGATATAATTATTAGTTTCGATGGGACAAAATCAACAAGTTTGATTAGGACAAGCCAAGCAAAAATAATAATAATAATATATATAATAATAATAGGGCTTTTTTTAATGTTAGTTTTTCATATATTTTAGTATTATGTGCAAGTCCCCTGAACCCTATTATTTATTTGAATTTCTCCTTGATAAGTTAATATTTTATTATCATTAGTTTACATTGATATAATTATTAGTTTTGACAGGACAAAATGAACAAGCTCAACTAGGACATGCCAAGTAAAAATATTAATATATCTACTGACAATAAGGGATTTTTTTTATTATTAGTTTTTCATATATTTTATAATTTTAGCAAGTCTCTTGAACTTTATTATTTATTTGGAGATCTCATTGATAACTCAATATTTTATCATCATTAGTTCATATCGATATAATTATTAGTTTTGCCTAGACAAAATGAATCAGTTTGACTACGACAAGTCAAGTAAAAAATATTAATATATCTAGAGATCTCATTGATAATTCAATTTAGAAAGAAGCCGAGAATATTGGAAGATATAAGCAAAGAAGGGAGCAGCCTTTCCTTTCCTGAAATAAGACTATCGTTCCTCGTTAGGAATCAATCGTTCTTTGGTAAGAATAAGAAGTATGGACGATCTTCATAAAATATATCTATGCAGAAACCTTTTCTTGGCGTTAATATCGACTTACTCTCCAAATGATTAGGTCTTTTATATGAATCCGAAAGAAGAGGAATCAAACCCTATATACCTAGATTCAAAGGTAGCTTTAGTGTTCATCGAGCTTCAAAATGAGTCAAAGTCGCCCAAGAGAGATGCCTTGCTATTCTCGATGCTGGGCATAGTCCACTTGCCAAGATCTCAAATTGACCTTAACTTAGTTCAAAGAGCCCATTCAATCTTTTAACCAATGTTTCATACTCTCTCGAATTCACTTCTCATTAAATATTGATTAAAGAGAAAAGTCTAATTGAATAGGGTTTTTTTTTTCTAATGTCAGTTTTTCATATATTTTAGTATTATGTGTAAGTCCGTTAAACCCTATTATTTATATGGATATCTACTTGATAAGTCAATATTTGCTCGTGAAAAATTATCTGTTTTAGATGAATCCACAAATTTTGCCCTTTTGAGATAAGCCTTAAAAAACACCTTTAAGGGCAAGAATGATACGACTTATAAGTCCTTAGTTCCTCTACTCCTCGATTAATATAAAACTAAATATTTTTATCATTTCATAATCCTTTTTTTCATGTTAGTTTATTTGTTTACTTTTTTCATGGTTAATTAACTTAGCTTAACTTAAGATAAATTTGCCTATTTATCAGGAGGGATTGTAGATGGAAAATATTCTAATAATTTTCCCATAATACTAGTGATCTCATGCTGTTAGTGAAATGTATTTGAAACATTCATCAGACTTACCTAACAAACTAATATGCACGAATTAAGAGAATTGTGACTTTCATATAATAATAAGAATTATACACAGAAAGTTAATGTAGAATTAATTTGTGAAAATTAAATCGTTTGCTTCAAAATCTCCATAGGTACAACCTCTTATATATCATATAGCCAAGAAATCTTATTTTATTTTAGAACTAGAGAGAGGAATTCATCCATCTACAGAGTATATCTTTAGTAGACTCGCAACTCCAGTGACAATACAAGTATGCACCAATTTGTTTCAATTTTTTATGTCAGGGATAGAGAGCAAGAAAATGATAAAAATATAATACTATAGTAATTAAAAAAATACTTTTAAATAAAAAATAGTATTAAACTAAAAATAGAATAAAAATATTTATAAAATATTTTCAACTACATGCGATTAGCTTAATGAACCATAATCATATTTATAGAATCTTATGTTAACCATCTCATTATGATCTATTCTTAATAACAATAACTTCTTAGATCATGTGCCACCTAGGTTAGAACTATTTAGAATATAACTATCTAAAATATAATAACTATATAAGACAACTATCTCTCAATAAATTCTCAATACTCCCCTTTGATTCATAGTTACATACATCAATTTAAGACATGAAATAAATATACTTTTAAAATAAAAATGACTTAGTGAGAATATCTGTCACTTATTCATTTATGCTACAATACTTTGGTGTTATAGTTACACTTGCTACAAAATCTTAAATAAAATGAGAGTGTATCTCTATATCATTTATTCTTCCATGAAAGTCTGGATTCTTCATCATTGTAATTGTGGTTTTGTTGTCACAAAAGAATTTAATTACTTCTTTTTATTCTTGATGAAGGTATCTAAGAAGTCTTCTAAGATATATCACTTGAAAAGTTGATAATGTAGTTACATATTCTACTTTTAATGTTGATAATATAATTGTTGTTTATTTCTTTGAACTCTTAAGATAGAGCTTTGACATGAGGTTGAAGATATTACCAAAAGTATTTTTTTATATCACTCAAAACTTTTGCCCAATCACTATTAGTAAAATAAATAATTTATTAAAATTATGAGGATACCAAATATCGTTGTCCATAATTCTAATAATATAATGCAGAATTCTTTTAACAACTCTAAGATAATATTTGCTTGGACTATACATATACCTAGATACTACACTAACAGAGAAAATAATATCTGATCGAATATGAACTAAATAGATAAAACTTCCAATCAAACTTGTATAGTATTTTGTATTTGCTAAACTTGTATCACTTTTAAGTTTTAACTTCTCATTTACATTCATGATTCATAAATGTTATTGTAACTTTATAATTAATCATATTAGACATTTTAGGTAGATATATTGCATGCTTTATTTGTGAAATAAAAATTCTATCGAATCTTAACTTTACTTTCAATCCAAGAAAATAGTACAATAGACCTAGATAGGACATTTTAGACTTATTCATCATATATTTCTTAAACTCAATCATAAAAAAGTTGCATAAACTCATATATATATATATATATATATATATATATATATATATATATATATATATATATATCATCAATATAAAGGTAAACGATAAGAAGATCATTTTTACCTTTTTTTTTATATAAAGAGTAGGCACATATATTGCTCTTTTAAATCCATTATGATGAAACTAGGAGTTAATTGTTTTATACCATGCTCTTGAAGCTTGTTTAAGTCCATAAAGAACTTTTTTAGCTTATACACCTTTTTTAATATCCTTTAATTAAAAAATCTTTTGATTAAGTACCAAAAATCTCTTATTATAAATTTTTATTTAATAATATATATTTTATATTAAATTAATAAATAGACCAACTCAAGTGAACAAGTAAAATAAAAAAAATTATTACGATTTTAAATCAAATAATATGAGAAAAAGTATCATCAAAATCAATACCTTGTTGCTATAAATACCCTTTTGCTACAAGTCAGGCTTTGTGATTTTGGATATTTTCATATGCATTATATTTTATTTTGAACACTCAATTCAATTAAATAACTTTTTTTCGATAAATCCGTTAGCTCCCATGTTTGATTCTTCTAAATTGACTTGAT
Source organism: Musa beccarii (assembly GCA_024322285.1). Lineage (NCBI taxonomy): Eukaryota > Viridiplantae > Streptophyta > Magnoliopsida > Zingiberales > Musaceae > Musa > Musa beccarii. Next base: position 16,977,380 of record CM044396.1, read on the forward strand.
TTACTCCTCTATTATCTTTTGTCATTCCACATTTTCAACTACTTTCTCAAAATTTATAGATCTAAAATAAATATTAAATTATAATTTTTTTTAATAGTTTGTATTTTTTAAGAGGAGTTTCATAGATTTATATTTATAGATTCATATAAATCCGCATGAATTAATTCAAAATAATTAGATTCTCTCAATACTTTTCTAATAAGAAATAGTTCTTACTTTGTTTGTCATAACTGCATCTTTCACATACATCAATTATATTAATTTTAGATAATTAAAAAAAATTTACTTAACAACCTTAAACCTTTAATGTTAGGATGTTCATATCTTAAATATCATAAATTAAAGTAAATTTTTTAATATTTAAAACATCAAGAAAAAATATCTTATTTTATGTCTTGTAAATATTTACTATAATCAAATATAACTGAATATTCATTATTCATTAATTATCTAATACTCAATAAGTTATGTGATAAACAAGGAATAAAAAAAATATTATCAAGCTGTCATATCTTGGTATGACTAGTCTTCACCTTAATTATTTTTTTTCCTTTCACTTGGATTTATTTATCATATTCAAGTCTAATTTTTAATTTATGAGTTTCTTAAGATCTCTAAATATTGATCTTATTCCTAACATATGATTAGAATATTCATTATCTAAGAATCAAATATTATTTTAGACGTCATTAACTTATTCATAATTTATTATTTTCTTCATTTTTCTCTAATAAGTTACTTACTTTTCTCTCTTCTACCAATTTACTTTATAACTTTTTACAATAGTGATTTTGAATTCTATTCTTATAATTTTTTAATCATAATTTGATTATTTTTATTCATTTTACCTAATTAAAGTGTCATCTTCCTCTTTCATTTTCTCTACTTCGTCATCATTTTCTTATTAATGTTTTTCCTCTTCTTTTGCAATAGAAGACTTTGTGTCTTAAAATACTTTTGTATATTTTTCTCTACTAACCTGTACAACCTATTAGTTCATCATTAAATGAAAATGTAGATAAATCTTTTAACTCCATAATTATAACAACAACATGATTAAATTTTGAATGTGGACTTTTCAAAACTTTTACAATAATAATATGATAATGAAGATGTTCACCATAAAATTTTATCTGACTAATAATTTTAGTTACTCAAAAAAAATCTTGTACCAATTTATTATTTTTTAAAAATAAAATTTTAAACTCACGATGAAAATTTTAAAGTTTTAATATAATCATCTTTAATAAATTTTAAAATTTATTTTAAAATATCAACCGAGCTTGTCATGATAAAAATATCTTCCATTTGTCCAAAATATAAATTGATACAAGTATTCAACACAACCTAAACCCACCACCGATAAGTTAAAATTTTCTCAATCAGTATCCACTGTCCGATTTTGGTTTGGGTTTACGATGAATTTAGAAAATGAAATTACAATATAAAATAATGGAAAATTTAAAATTAGAACCACGCTGGTTCAATGGCCAAACTGTGAAAGACCATTCAATAATAGAAAATTGAAATTAGTATCAAAGAAAGTTTTTTTTTTTTTTTTTTTTGGCAAAAAAGAAAGCTCGAGAGGTTTTAGATCAAAAACTAAAATACACTCAAGTCCAGTCAAATAATCAACTTCTTCCCAATGTTTCATTATTGATATTGCACCTATTTCCAGTGTATTCAACATTCAAAGTCCTGTGCAGTTACAGTTGAGCTCTGAATGCCCATTTTCCATGAAACAAACAAAGCTCTACACCACAATCATTTTGCTCTTTTGGTAATGGTTCAGAAGATGCATGGCTGAACAGAGTTATACAACGACTTCCATGACCTTCAAAGCCATCATACACCCGAATCAGTAAAAGCATTTTGGTTCATAATTCACGAAACCAAATACTGGCAAATATGTACGCACTGATACAATGTTACAATCTGTCAAAAAGTGGTTAGTAGATAGAACCTTTTGAGGTTTTTGGAGACTGGCAGACCAGTTATTAGTCTTCGAACAGAGGGATGACCATAGTACAAGGAGAAACAGCTTGAGATTTCGTTTGATCGCATGCTCTATCAATTCACTGATCTCAATGAATATTCATCAATCTCCTTGGCAGCACATTTCTGTATTAGGTATGTAAGTGTGGCTTTTCCCTCATCCTTCTGATCAAACGTACAATCCTAGGAAGGCACATTGCTTTCTGGCATGCTCAGGAATCAGCCTTGCTACTGTCTCCAATGGCACTCCCTTCAAATCTAATTAACACAAAAACCAAAAAAATGTCCGCTTAATCTAACACATGATTACTCAAAATTTTCACAATCGTTACTAATTTTTACAGAAGACTCACCATGAGGCTTGAAATTGAAGAGAGGGGGCAGAAAACGACCATTAGGCAAGCGAGTATTATGATCTCGAAGTTCATCAAAGAATGGATGAACTAATGCTTCTAACTGTATCCAAGAAAAGTCTTATTCAAATGGACATATGACAACCAAGAATTCAAGGGAAGGCATTGTCTATACTCACAGCAGTACATCGCAGGTTTGGCGAGTACTGTAAAAGCCTAGATACAAGATCAACAGCTTCAGGAGGCATTCGCTTATGGAATATCTGATTGAAGTAGATGAAGTGATCAGTAATTAAAAAAGATAAAAATTATAAAAAACAACATTCGCTCAATGTGAAAAACTGTGCAAGAACATACAACTATATTACCTTGTGCCATGGGTGAGCTTTGATCTGAGAAAACTTGAACTCAGTGTAGTTTGGGTTCATGCATTTAATTTCTTCTCTCGTGGGGGTACCTAAAACCTGCAACAGCAAAATTACATAAGAGAGGGCAATGGAGAGGAATAGGAGTTGATACCAAATCAAGAACACAAAACAGTGACATACCTTAATTATTTGGACTAGTTGGTCAACTCCACTTTCACCAGGAAAGAGAGGCTGTTCAAATGATAGATGAACTAAGTTGAGAATGAATGATAAAAATAATGTCCGACCTGAAATGGTAACCTACATATGTTCATAAAATATGATATTAGCTACCTGTCCTAGTAGTAGTTGAGCAAGAACACAGCCAGCAGACCAGATGTCAATTGCTGTAGTATATTCAGTTGCTCCAAAAATAAGCTCCGGAGCTCTATAATACCTCGAGCATATGTATGATATATTTGGTTCACCTTTAACCTAACATAGCAAGTTTCAGCACTGGAGAAACTAAAACATCAAAAACACACCACAGTTCTAGAAAATGAACTTAAGTACCAAGACTTTTGCACTCCCAAAGTCACATATTTTCAGCTGATGAGTATGTGGATTGACCTGTTCCAAAATGATATAGCAATAAGAGCACCACTACTTTGTAGATTGGTCATTCCAATAGTATGAAAAAAAAATTGTTTATTGTCACTTCTACAAAGATAATGAAACAACAAATTTCGTCAATCTGCATTATAAAATTTTCAATATGAGACAGAAGAATTCCATTATTTTCATGTAAATCAGCTGTGTTAAAAGACAAATCTGAACCACAGTAAACAAAAGTAAGAATTGGATTAGTATATACCAGAAGATTTTGGGGCTTAATATCTCTGTGGCACACCCCAATACTGCCATGAATGTATGCCAGTGCTCGACAAATCTGTTAGAAAAGAAATTTAAACTGTATCAGCAGATCTACAAGTACTTTAATACAAGTGGGGAATGTAGAAAATTTTGAACAATCAGTTTCTCAACCATACTCAAATTTAATCTAAATTACGGCCCACTTTATCAATATTATCTGGTCAATAACTGGAATACAGGCACTAGTCTTAATGACATATAACCAAATACAACATCGAGGTCTACAAGCTTTATAAACTATAGAGCATGCCAAATCCATAAAATTTATGGATCATTACTACAACATATAATGATCTGTAGAAATATGACATCCAATCTTGATAATAAGCCAAAAATGACAACATTATAAATCCACACTCACCTGGTACATGTACAGCTTCACAAATATTAGTGGCATACGTTGGTTCACCTTGTTGTAGTGTCTAATAACACGATGAACTGTCTCTGGTACGTATTCAAGCACCAAATTGAGATACAGCTCATCCTTCTCAGTTGTTGAAAAGAAGCAATGCTTCAGAGAGATAACATTTGGATGGTCAAGAAGATGCATGGTTTGTAACTCACGGTTCTTGTACCTCTTATCCTGAAGAACCTTTTTTATAGCTACTGTTTCACCTGTCTCAAGACATTTGGCCTAACAAGATAGACAAAGAGATAATTAAAATAAACTCAAAAATTTGAAAAGAAATAAGTTCACTACATCAGCATACATCAATAAGAAATATCACATCATGGAAGCATGCTCATGCTAAATCAAATAACCATGCAACCATTTCTAACAAGCGAATTTATAATTACAATTTATAAGTCCTACAAAGAAGCATGACAAGAACTTTGGTGGACTAATTAACCACCAGACTGACCTGGAAGACAATTCCAAATGATCCATGACCTACAACACGCTCAGCCATGTAACTTACAGTCTGCAATTAAAATCAACAACTTACAATATCAAGTTTAGTGCATATGAAATTTAAGGAAATTAATACACAAAAATAAAAAAATGATTTCAAAAATAAAAATTCCTTTGCTAAAAAGGCCAGCATTGAAAAACTAAGCATAACTCATCGAAAGACAAAATATTAAATTGTAGCAAAAAAAGGACAAATGTCTATTTCCTAAAAATTTATTTTACCTGCTTTGGCTGGCCATTTTTCCCATTGATAGTTGTAACAATTATATGGCCTGTTTCCGTCCCATTCCCATTAATCACTGTTGCTTCCACTTCCTGCAGTAGTCCATTAATTAGTCACAGACAATCTAATGGCCTGTCTCATTTGTCATGTAGGGCAACTCTTATTTTAATATTTATGTCATAGAGAATAGCCATCATCTGTCAGGAGCACGACATGTGTTGATCATTATCTACCTTATCCTCCCTGATTCTCATGTCACTCATCTCCTCTGGCAACTTGTCCACACCAACACTAGTCCCACTGGTGTTTTTCAACCCTGAAGAAGGCACCATGCTCACTGAAGCCATTTGTTAGTTGTAAAGATTATGCAGCATCCAACGTCTCGTGAAAATCTTTTTTCAGAATGAAGATAGCATTGACCTGTTGCCAAAGATATGAAAAAAATTCATTAGGCACAATGGAAATGTGAAAAAAATAAGATCTCAATCATTCTGCAGACAGTCTTAGCAAGTTATCTAAAACAAAAGTTATGAAGATAGCATTTACTCGTTGCCAAAGATATGAAAAATAGCATTATGCACAATGAAAACGGGAAAAAAAATCTCAATTATCTCATTGGACAGACAATCTTAGCAAATTATCTAAAAGACAGAAATCAGGTCCTCATATTAAAGCTTCCAATAACAGAAAAGAAAACATTATGAAGAAGGAAGATTTAGTAAAATTGCAGGTTAGAAAAAATAAGTTCCAGAACAAATAAAATCCACAGAAGCAATAATTGATTTTTTATAAACATTAATGGAGTGAATCAAATAAACAGTTATCCAATTACTTAGTCCTCCAATCTATAAACTGCCCAGTGGGCATGACTATCACTTGCCAGCTAGATGTATTGCAAATCAAAGTGTATACACCATTTGGAACAGCTATAATGAATAGCCAAAACTCTTGTCTAAGCATCCCAACAGTGGCTTACCTACATAATCAGCCAATAGACATGCATTTTTCAACCTACCAAGAGATGAAAGTCACACGTACCTACTCCTAAAAGACACATCTTCAATTGCTCTTCAAATTAAAGTCAAACTAGGTTGTGGAGGAAATTTAGCAAACGATCCAATATATCTCTTAATCGTCAAACGGTATGAAGAACAACAAAAGAAGTAGTTTGTCAAAGAGATCAACCTTGATCTTCATGATGTACCACACCCTGTCCAAGCGACACTGGCACTACATCAGAATCAAATTCCTTTAGAAGCGAAAAAGGCAAATAAGCAGTGGCCCAGGAAGTAAAATGAACACTAAACTTCGCCACGTTTGCTGCACTAAACTTATATTAGTCAAGAAATACAGCCAAAGAGAGGCTGAGGCATTCTAAACTAATCCTCCACCATCACCAATTTTTCAGAATATTGCATCAACTTGTTTTCTTTTCCTTCAGAGAAACTACATATATAGATAAGGAAAGGATTTTGAACAAAGACTCAGAGAATGACAAGATTTAAAAGAGATAACCCGTAAACAACTTGCACTTAATTAGACAAAATATCTCAAATCGCGGCTAAACCCCCCGCCGGATACTCCAAAAATCCTCTCTTTTTTTTTTCCGTAAAGCATATCCAAAGATCCGCGATCAATCAGTTTCAAGACCCAGATCCAACAAAGGCGCTTAAACCGATATCGTCCTCCGAAATCCAACAAGACCCCAGCAAAATCCGCACCAACAGCAGATAATTAGTAGAAGTACAGTCACAACGATCCACGAGTTTGCGCAATACTAAGATTTGGAGGACAGTAAAGTGTGATTACTAACATGAAAAAAAAGTCGAGAAACTACCAGGATTCGATCAAGGAACACACAACTGAACTAAAAGATCGAACAACTCATTCTGACAAACCTAGAAACAAAAAGCAGCCGAGGAAAGATCGCCCCCTCCTGACCTCCGTCTCCTCCTGCTACAAGGGCAGACTGAGATCAGAATTAAGGGTTTTAATCTCCTCTCGCGTCTCGTTCTTGGGTAGATGGCAATCAAGGCAAACAAGCCCTCTACGAGGTCCTTGAAAACGTACCCTAGTTTTGACCGTTCAAACTTGATTCCCATCCACTATCTAATAATGATGGCAATTGTCATTATTAATCTTATTCTTAATAAGTTGATGACGATGGCGATGATGTCTTCCCCACCGATTTCCGCTTTCTTTTGCCCTCAGTATTGACCAGTTAATTCTTCTTTTGGTTAACCAACAGCGAATATTCGCACTGCACATCACTCGACTCTCGAACCCAGCATTCCTCAAATGACCAAACTACCCTTGCTTTGTTCCCGGGCGGTCTCTAGGCAAAGTTGAGTACCGAAACTACCCTTTGACGGGGTTTCCACGTCTGAAATCGACGGTTCCGCCGCCGCAGAAACAATCGCCCACGCTCTTCGATTCAAGCTGGGTGCCCGAGCGTCGTTGTCGGGATCGGACGGCTGAGAGACGCCTCCCGGACGACGGTGGATCACCGCCAGCCCGTCCATGAACCGACAAGTAGGAGGGTGTTTCGGTAAATGCAGTGGGAGATATTGAGAAATGATTGGTTGTAACTGCAGGAGCTCTCGAGAAGGTGCGGGGAAAGGTGCCGTGGAAGCCACCATAAAATACTTCACCTACCTCATCCAATGCTTACCCGACGCTCACCCGCATGAAGATCCAAAATGAGACCCGCCAACTCTAATATCAAGACGATCCAAATATGGTCTCATCTTCAAGGGATTCTTTTACACAATTCATCGAAAAAAATACTCAATATTTGCTTTTTACGACGCCTTCAATTCAGAAATGATGTAGAGCCATTTTCTAACAAATGGATGAGAATATCGTTATTTGCTCATTCCGTTAATTGACACGGTTTTCATTGTAAAATAAATGATTCAATTCTTTTAATTGAATTGGTTTGGTCTGATTAAACAAAACCCTCTATTATCTTTTATAGTTCCTAATTTATCTCGCATGTCCTCTTATCAACCAGGGGCAATGTAAAACTCCTCATCCCCAAAAGCGAGATGTCCAAAATCATAGAAAGAAGTACGAAGGGTTGAGAAATTATCATTGTAACATTAAAGCCTTTGAGCTTGATGTCTAATCGATCACCCAGCAACTTAAAAAAATAAAAAAATTTGAGGTGAGACGGCCATCGATCATTGAAATCGTTAATCCTAGTATTTTTTTGGATTTTTATACCAACTCACTTTTTTTTTTTTCCTCCTATTCCATGGTTGTTAAACTATTAGTCATATAAAGCTCTTCTTTCGGGTTTCAAAGCATGAAATCTTTGAATTCTCAGCCTCTAATCATGTAATGAGTGTTGCTTCTTACATCAATCATCAACTCTTATGATAATTTTAGGAAGATGATACAATATGGAAATGATATAGTAAATCTTAAACAAATTAAGTGTCTTATTTTATTAGAGATAAAAATAAATTTAGGAATATTGAAAGTAATAGCAGTAAAAGTCGACGAAGAGGATTTTCTAACAATAGTAGATCTAAGCATGATAGATTGAGATCAAAAGTAAGTCTTTAGATGATATCTATAGAACGTAAAAAACATATGCATATCAAGCGAATGCAAGAAAAGAGAAATATGAAGAAAATATTAGTAAGTACTCTCTTGTGATCAACAACGATGAAGATGTATTCACAATCTCTAAAAGTATCAATATATCTTTCTACAATAGTTAATATTTAAATTTTGCTAAATAACAATTATTAAGATTCACTAAATAACAAGTTGAATAGTAAGTTGAATCTGAGCGGTGGAGGTCATAGGTGTTGTTAAAATGAATATCAAATGGATGAATGAATTATGCATACTTTAGTGGATATGACTTATATCCTAAAGATGCTAAATAATCTAAGTTTTAAAATCTTTTTAGATTCTAAAGATTATGACTATAAGGTTAGAGGTAGAATTTAAAAATTACTCAAGATTTTTTAATAAAAAAAAGATTACATTAAAGATTAAAGATTGTACTATCTAGAAGGAATCATAATAAAGACTTCAAAAGGCTGAAGACAAGTTATACATGAAAGAAATGATAAGTACCTCCGACAGTAAACTTTGTTTCTGATGTAAAAAATGAAAAGTGATGTTTATAATTTGAAGATGTATATTTAAGGGTAAAGTTCTATTTATGGTAAGATGATGAGACGAGATAAAAATCTCTCTCTAAAATTATGCAGCGCCATTGATTCGGTTCCAATTATATATGGTACATTAGTGAGTTTATCATAATCAAGTGTTAGATCATAAATTGATTTGGTTTGTATCGCTCTAATTTAATTTTCAATATTTTCTTCCTTTAGAAGGACTCATACATTAGTGAGTTTATCATACTAAAATTCTCTTAGGATACTAGGTTCAAGAATTTTTAAATATTTATTAATCCCAATGATATATTTTTTTTATGAGTATTTTATCCACTTTTGTATCTCCTAAAGAGAAAATATTTTTACTTCAAGCTCCTTTCAATCTTTGTTACTGAACCTCTCATCATTAAAACTTTTAAGCTCTAATATCGCTTTGTTGGAAGAGAGAAAAGAAATTAAAATCAAAGAGAAATCTTAAAGAATAATAAATAAGAAACATACTAGAAAATCAATATAAGATTGATATGGTTTGACACTTTTCACTTACATTCATATTAAAAATCAAATTCTTCACTATATGAGAAAAATCAATACACAGAATTACTCTATTTAGTTAAACAAAACTTAACCCTGAAACCTCTTGGACATCCTATTATATAAACTTAAAGAACTTTTCTTTTTATCTTTTTTATATCCACTAAAGAGAAATTATAAGAGCATCCAAAAAGTCTTCCTCTATACCTCTCGTTCTCATCAAAACCTTTAGTTTTATTGTGCATTTATAAGAATAAATTATAATTCACTTAGGATTTTCTCTTAAAAATAGCATCGATTGAGTTCTAATTGATCAAAAAATATATCAAAAGCTATCATTGAAATTTTGAATTAATTTATATACAAATACTTGATAAGAAGACACCAAAAATCTTTTTTGATATATTAAGTAGGCTATAGATGCATAACCTTGAATCTATCTAATATCTCAAAGTCCAACAAAAGTAAGTAAAACAAGAGTACTTTGGTTAAAGTTTAACTGATGGTTAATTCTCGATGGTGGCAAGTCTAAAGAACAATTGGATGCTACCACTACAAGATCCTTATGACACTATCATAAGTAAGAGAGCATAATGTACGTATTGTTGTAGAGACTTGGTGACATTATTAGAGAATGTAAGAGGAACCAAACATGAGTGTAGAGAGAGAAAGATTCATTCGAAGGTACTACTATAATCAAATCTTTAAATTTAAGCATAATTATTTTATTTTTAATAAAATTTTAAAAATAAATATTCAACATTTGAAGTTGGTTGATATTATTTTATCAATAAATTAAATAAAAATTAAAAATAAATATAAATATAAAATTAAAAAAATTATTACCTTAATGGGGAGAGATTTATCCATTGCATTCCTTATCAAGCTAAGTCTAATAGCAAAAAAAAAGATGAGTTACATGGAGAGGTAAGTTCCTCTACCTTTCTTGAAAATAATAAATAAATACTTTTTCCATTCCTTCAAGTACTTAAAATTTTATTTTGGATTAAAATATGATATAATTATCCATGCTATTTATAGTTTTTAAAATTTTTTATCCTACATGCATGATGCTAGTTGTAATACTTTTTATTTAGATTTGTATAATAGTTAATTAAAAATATTATTTTCGCTCTTATGTAATTTTATTTGTTACTCTATTACTATATATTATGTTTTAATTACTCAATGCTAATGATTAAATATTTTGATTATAATTTCATAATGCTATAATTCAAAACTGAGGGAATTAGTTAGGATTTGGGCTAAAATCATCGGCCAACAGGACAAGCCTAGCCTAGCTTGCAAGCTAAGTCACAATCGGTAGACTAGGCTCAACTAGTGGCTAAGCTCAATCAGCTTGATGACATAATTATTTTTGATAAAATAAAAATAAAAAAAGTTAGAAGGAAGATGTATATCTTCTAATGATAACTGAGGAGATAGCTGAGGGATCTAAGCCATAATTCTTCTAAGCTAAGGAAAGTTCTATTAGATTTTATAATCAACTTTATATTTTCGAAAGTCATCTAGTAAAGATGTAACTATTAGTGAAGATCCATGGATCAAGATTTAATATACATCCTAAGACTACCAAGATGTATTGGGATTTATGTCAAAGCTACTAGTATCATGGTATAAAGAGACACATAATATAGTTTATTTCTAAATGTTTGGTTTGTCAACATGTGATAGAAGAAAATTAGATACCTATGAGGATATTGTAAAAGATTTTAATTTTAGAATAAAAGTAGGAGCAAGTCAATATGAATTTTATGATAAAACTATCTAAGACTATGAAAAGATATGATAGAATTTGGGTAATAGTGAATAGACTCACTAAATCTGCTCATTTTATTCTTGTTAACAATAAGTATCCCTTAGATAAACTAGCAAGTTTATATATTAAGTAAATCATTTGATATCATGGGATGCTCAATCTAAGAATAATATAAACTTTTGAAGATCAGAATAATATAAACTTTTGAAGATCTCTTTAGAGCTTGTGCCTTATACTCTGGTGAAAGTTAGGATATGTATTTATACATAATTAAGTTTGCTTACAATAATAACTACTTCTCTAATATACAAATGGCTTCATTAGTAGCTTTTTATGGGAAAAAGTATAGGTTACTTATATACTAGGTTGATGTGGGAGAATAAAAATTTGTGTTATCTTAATTAATTCAAAGGATATTGATAATGTTCAAACATATATTAGATATTATCAATAGCCTAAAGTACTCAAAAAAGTTATACAGATCAAAGGCAAAGAGATCTAAAGTTTAAAGTTGATAATTATATCTTTTTGAATGTGTTGCCAACCAGGAGAGTTATGCGGTTTGGCTAAATGAAAGTTAGCCCCTAGATTCATTGGCTCATTTGAGATCTTATAGATTGTTAGACTTATGACATATAGATTAATATTTTCCTTGACTTTAGCTAACATTCATGTACTCCACATCTTTATGCTTCGAAAGTATATCAAAGATACATCCCATATTATATCTTACTTTGCTCTACAGTTAACAGATAATACTATATTCATAGAATAACCAATCCAGATTTTTGAAAGGAAAGAACATATTTTAAAAAATAAAATTATACCCTTAGTAAAGATCTATTGTCAATACCATTTATACTAAGAGACAACTTAGGAAAGAAAAGATGTGAGAGAATATCTTCATCGATTTCTTGAGTTAAGTCAAATTTAGAGATTAAATTTCCTTTAGGAGGGAAGAAATATAATCAGATCCCATAATTTAAGTATAATTATTTGATTTTATTTCTTACTAATAAAATTTAAGAAATAAATATTCAACATTCTAAGTTAAATGATATTATTGTTGTTAATTAATTAAATATAAATAAATAAATAAATAAATATAAAAATTAAAAATATATTATATTATGTAATGGGTCACCTTCGGAGGAATTCCTCTCATTAGTTATTCACCAAGCTAAGCCTAATAATGGAAGGAATAAAAAATTACATCTTGTTGAGAAAAGTTACATCTAATTATAATACCTGATTTTTATTATATTTATATAAGTATTGATTAAAAATATTATTTTATTTTATATATAATTTATGCTTTTAATCTATTGCTATTTATTATGTTTTAATAACTAAATGCTATTGATTATATTTTTTTATTATAATTCCATGATGTCATAATTTGACATTAAGAAAATAAATTAAAATTTAAGTTAAAATCAATAAGTAAGCCATGCTTAGCTTATAGGCTAGGCCATAGCCCCTTGACCAAGCCCAACCAATAGGTCAGGCCCCAATCCACAAGCTAGCTTAGCCTAGCCCAATATGGGTAGTCATGTGTAATGCATATGACCATGGGCTATGACCTGGCCAAGCCTTATATGATGCATGCACAATCATGTGTAATACACATGATCAATATACAGGTAGCTTAACCTAATTCGGTTACTATGCAGTTTAGTCCATTGCTCTTATTTTATTTGATTTAGACTTAAACATTGATTGAATCAAATCGGATTTGATCAATTCAGATTGATTCAAAGTGATTTCGAATTGATTTGACTTATTCAAATTTATTTAATCTAATTTGAATTTAATCTATTCTAAATTATACTAGTCTAAGGTGGTTCAAGATCGATTAAATGAGGATCAAAGATTAGTTCAGTTAGGGTTTAATTAAATTACGACTAATTGAGTTAAGGTTAAAGTTAATTAAGAGCTAATTAATATTATTTGACAGTAATGATGCTTGAAAGATAAATTGAGATATTTTAATATATTTTTTTTATTTGGACATAACTAGTATGAGATGATTTTGTTTCTTTGTTGAGGGCAAGTAAGGCAAATTCTTTCGAAGATTAGCGAGCTATGAAACATGATGGCTGGATAGTTACTCCATCTATTATTGAGAGTAATATGTTTCTACTTTGGTGGGTAAAGAATACCACTCTATTTATTGTTGTGTATACCATTTGGATTTATTTTCATTCGTGGTTAAGAGAATATAAACTCATTATGTAGGATATAGTCTCTCCATCCACTATTAGGAGAATATTCCTTCAAATATTTGATATATGTCAATAGGATGATTGACTTTTGAATATATATTTATTTTATAATTAATCTCCTACTTAGTATTATTAAATTTTTTTCATTTTATTTTTGATTTTCAGAGCAATCTCCTGGTAGCAATAGACCAGATTCTAGTGAAGATCAAACCTTCCTCTATCGCTAACACTATGTAAAGCTAATTAGATTTTATTTTTAAGTTGACATCAATATATGTTTTAATAAAACCTAAGACTATTTTTGGCAAATATTTTTGATGAATAAATAAATTATAATAAATAATTTATAATTTATATATTAATAAAATAATATTTATTTGACTTTTAATATACCTATGAAAAGATATTATAATTATGTGAAAAAAAATTCTAGGATTAACAACTGCTATAGGGTCTTGAATTTTGCTAGAGATTCCAATGAAATAAGAGAGGTATAACCTAAGAGAGGTTTCCTAAAGGCGATTTGATTGGAAAGATTTCAACGAGGATGTTTCGTTAGGTGTTATTCCTAAGAGGGCTCTAGGGTTATACTCATATGTAGTATAACATAACAAAGGTCTTCAATGATATTTTTATTGAATTTATTGAAATTAAACTGTTTCCATTTCAATCTGTTCTTCAAAACCTTGTAGTATGAATCGATCAAATTCATAGGTTACCATATAAAAAAAAAACCCCACCTCATTGTAATTCCTGAATAGAGTGGCATCATTTGGTAACAAATAAATACTTTTTTGATAATTTTTTTTAATGAAACTCTCATCTCAATCCAAAAATACCATCATAATTTTTTATTTACTATCAACAATAGCAAAAAAAGAAAAAGAAAAAGAAAAAGAAAATGACTTCTACTAAATAGAACTATAAAACCTCAAATTTAACATTACAAGGAAATGGATGACTAACAAAGTTTTTGAAAATAAAAATTTTAGATATCGATAATATATATTAGTAGTAAGAGGGGGAACTTAGTGAATATATTGCTTGTAAAGTTACATCTGAATGATTAAAATGGATACTAGAATATGCGATGATGATGCCCATCTTAACTTAAAAGAAAAAAATTGTTAAGATGATTACAAAGATGGGAAATACGTTGAGACAATATATTAAATGGCTAAAAATCATATGCATGAAAAGTTTGTATTAATAAGATCAGAATGTTAATTGAACGAATGCGGTTATTAGAAAAGTATAATAAAAATTATTTATATTCATGAATAGATAGATGTAATTTTAATAGAAATTACAAAAAATATTTGTTATTATGGAAGATGTCTAATGAATTAGGATCAATTGAAGTGTTCTATCCAAAGTTTCGATTTCAATTGTGTTTTCATTGGAAACATAGTCATGGGGAGGATAATAGAAAAAGTAATCTATTAATCTTGGCTTAAATATTATATATAATATAAAATCATGAAGAATAAAAAGAATATGATCTCACGAGTTTTAAAATAGCGTATATTTCCCTTCAAATTATAGTATTGTGTGCATATCTTTTTAGAAAGTGAGACCTTCCTATTACAGATATTTCGTAGCTAACATTTGTTTGCATATAGCTCGTATAATATAATTTTAATATCAATGATTAATTGAATTTTAAAATATAAAAATATATTTATTCCTTTGAACAATTATTTGAGTTTTTAAAATAAAAATAGAAGAAATATCCATTGCATTAAATAGTGTATAAGACGGTTATGAACTCTGTTGGGAAAAAACTTGTAAATGCGGAATAATACTTTTCCCTCTTTGTGTATCAAAATAGGTTCCTCATAAAAAATACCAACTTGATATTATAAGCAAGTAACAACCAGAACAATATCAATAGCAGAACAATATCAATCGCAGGTGAGACCGAATTTTTAACGTGGAAAACCCAATGCGGGAAAAACCACGGGACCGTAGTCCACTTCAAACTTCCACTATCACCAATAATGATAACAGGTTTATAATCTGTTCTTCTCTCTAAAATAACAAGAGGATCACGGTAACATCAAGATCAGATATCTTGGCTCAACAATAGTGCATCATCATCTTAGAGATAGACCTCTTCTAAGAAAGATTTAGATCTCACCAAATAAACATAGCAGGAAAGCACCTTAAAAAGGATAAACTATAGATCGGCACCGTTAGGATTGTAGAGTTTATTGCAAGGATTCTCCACGTCAAATCTGGGCCAAAATCGACGAAGTTTGGTCACCGATCGTCAAGCAGAAAACTCAGAAAACCTAGTTTTTCTCTCTCTCTCTCTCTCTCCTCTTTCTTTCTCTCGTTGTCGCACGTTGCCGTTGCACGCCGTCGCTGCTCTGTGCTGTGTTTTATTTCTCAATTGCACAGTAACCTCAATAGAAATCATTGGTTTCTATTTAATCAATTGAATTGGGCTTAGGCCAAATTATCTGGTCCAAGCCCACCTATGGACTGGACCCAACAATTCTCCCCCTCCAGCTTATATGATGGGCTATACTAAGCCCACTCTTTGCCTACAAGCTTCAAGCTTCTCCTTAGGCAAAGACTTTACCAAATCATAGATGTGGTTCTCAAGTAAGGATCTCATCTCTTCTTGCATGGCTTTAACCCACTCACTCTTGTGCTCATACAGAATAGCTTCCTGGTAAGTTTCTGGCTCTCCCCTATCAGTAAGCATAACATACTCATGTGGAGGATATCTTGTAGAAGGTTGTCGCTCTCTTGTGGATCTTCTTAATGGAATCTCAACTGGTGGTGGAGGTACTTGCTCAGTTGGTTCAACTTCATCAACTGTAGGAGTATCATCACTAACATTCTCACCACATTCTTCTTCATCATCATCTCCCCCATGATTATCATGAACTATAGGTGGAGGAATTGGACCCGAACTCCAAGGAATATAAACAGAGGTTTCTGGCTTCTCAACAGTATCACCATTATCAAACAATTGGTCTTCAAGAAACACAACATCCTTGCTTCTAACAATCTTCTTATTCACTGGATCCCATAATCTGTACCCAAACTCTTCATGACCATATCCCAAGAAAATATATGCCTTTGCCTTATTATCAAGCTTGGATCTCTCATCTTTGGGAATATGTACAAATGCTTTGCACCCAAAGACTCTCAAATGATCATAAGATACATCTTTCCCTTTCCATACTCTCTCTGGAACATCACCTTGCAGAGGAACTGATGGAGAAAGATTTATCAAGTCAATCAGAGTTCTCATAGCCTCCCCCAAAATGACTTAGATAACTTGTCGTGGGAGAGCATACACCTAATCCTTTCTTCAATGGTTCTGTTCATCCTTTCTGCCACACCGTTTTGCTGAGGAGTTTTTGGACCTGTTTTATCAAGCCTGATACCATGAAAACTGCAGTAATTCTCAAAAGGACCCCTGTACTCGCCACCATTATCTGCTCGAACACTCTTTAGCTTTCTGCCAGTTTCTTTTTCAACACTAACATGAAATTCTTTGAAGACATCGAGTACCTGATCTTTAGATTTCAAAGCAAAAACCCAAACTTTTCTAGAATGATCATCAATAAAAGTAACAAAATAAAGAGCACCTCCAAGAGTACTAGTTTGCATAGTACAGATATCAGTATGAACTAAATCAATAATATTTGATTTTCTAGATGGCGGATTTGTATGAAATACAACTCTATGTGTTTTTCCAACTAAGCAATGATCACAAGATTTAAGAGATGTACCTTACAACTCTGGTAAAAACTGATTTCTAGCAAGAGTTTGAAGTCCCTTCTTGCTGATATGACCAAGCCTCTTATGCCAAAGATCTATGCTTTCACCCTTTTGAATTGCATTAATCTCTCCTTTGTGTAGCTTAGCTTCCATAATATAAAAAGAGTTCAACTTCTTTCCTCTTGCCACAACTAGAGAACCTTTAGTGAGCTTCCATTTGCCTTCACCAAAATAATGTGTAAATCCCTCATCATCAAGTCTGCTTGTAGATATCAAATTCAGACGAATATTTGGAACATGTCTGACATCTCTGAGTATCAATTTGCTCCCAGTACTGGTCTTTAAGCAAATATCTCCAATACCCATAATCTTGGATGTACCATTGTTTCCCATTTTAACATTGCCAAAATCACCAACAATGTAGGATTTGAATAAATCATCATGAGAAGTAACATGGAATGAAGCACCAGAGTCAATTACCCAGTTACTGTCCTGAGCTGCAAGACTAACACATCCATCATCACAAACAATAATGATATCACCTTCAAGCAAAGAATCGTATTGGTCTCCTCTTCATTTTTCTTCCTTTCATTCTGTTCTCGCTTCCAAAATCTACACTCTTTCTTCATATGACCTGGCCTGTTGCAGTGGAAACACCTAATATCTCTTCTAGACTTGGATCTTCCTCTGTAACCATGTGAATTTCTATTGTGACTTCTTCCACATCTTTCCTGTTTTTCAGTAACAAGTGCATCAGAAGAAGATTCTCCTTATTTTTTCTTTCTGGCATCTTCATTCAGTAAACTGTCTTTAACCATGTTTATAGTTAGAGTCCCCTCTGGCGTGGAGTTACAAATTGTCACCACATACGTTTCCCAATTTTCTGGTAAAGAGCTGAGAAGTAGCAATCCCTGCATTTCATGATCTATATTCATTTTCATAACAACCAACTTGTTTGCAAGACTCTGAAATAGGCTTATGTGCTCAACAATGTTGTCACAATCTTTATACTTCAAATTAACAAGCCTTCTAAGGAGAGAAATTCTATTTTCTATTGTCTTTTTCGCAAACAGATTTTCTAGCCTTTGCCAAACAATACCAACTCTGGTTTCATCAGAAATATGCTCATGCAGATTTATATCCATCAATCTTCTAATATAAGCAATAGCTTTCCTATGCTGGACTTCCCATTCTTCCTCATCCATAGTAGAGGGTTTTTCTTTAACTTTGATGGGCTTATACAAATCTTTGTAATAGAGCAAGTCTTCCATCATACGCATCCAAGTAGAATAATTTGATGAGTTCAATTTAATCATACCATCTGATTCTTCCATTTTAATCACACAAGAAAAACTAATAGCAAATAACAACCTGCTGCTCTGATACCACTTGTTGGGAAAAAACCTATAAATGCGGAATAATACTTTTCCCTCTTTGTGTATCAAAATAGGTTCCTTATCAAAAATACCAACTTGATATTATAAGCAAGTAACAACCAGAACAATATAAATAGCAGAACAATTAATCAATCGCAGGTGAGACCGAATTTTTAACGTGGAAAACTCAATGCGGGAAAAATCACGGGACCGTAGTCCACTTCAAACTTCCACTATCACCAATAATGATAACAGGTTTACAATCTGTTCTTCTCTCTAAAATAACAAGAGGATCACAGTAACATATCTTGGCTCAATAATAGTGCATCATCATCTTAGAAATAAATCTCTTCTAAAAAAGATTTAGATCTCACCAAATAAATATAGCAGGAAAGCACCTTAGAAAGGATAAATCGTAGATCGGCACCGTTAGGATTATAGAGTTTACTGCAAGGATTCTTCACGTCAAATCTGGGCCAAAACCGACGA
Organism: Musa beccarii; assembly: GCA_024322285.1. Classification (NCBI taxonomy): domain Eukaryota; kingdom Viridiplantae; phylum Streptophyta; class Magnoliopsida; order Zingiberales; family Musaceae; genus Musa; species Musa beccarii. The sequence goes on from CM044396.1 coordinate 16,996,425, forward strand.
AGTTTGGTCACCGATAGCAGAAAACTCAGAAAACCTAGTTTTTCTCTCTCTCTCCTCTTTATTTCTCTCGCTGCCGCACGCTGCCGTTGCACGCCGTCGCTGCTCTGTGCTGTGTTTTATTTCTCAATTGCACAGTAAACTCAATAGAAACCCTGGATTTCTATTTAATCAATTGAATTGGGCTTAGCCCAATTATCTGGTCCAAGCCCACCTATGGGCTGAACCCAACAAACTACAATCGGACACCTATCACTTTTGGAACAATTATTTCACTGCGTGTAAATTTGAGTTTCGTTTTGTCTTAATCGATAAATGACATAAATTAACTGTACTGATATAACTTTTATTGGGATATATGTAAGACTTAAATTTAAATTTAAAAATATGTAAAATTTGTGGTTTTTTTGAGTTGAACCGTAAATATTGTCTTATAATATTTACTCATAATTATAATTGAAATAGTATTTACAAAAACAATCAAATGAGTCAATCAATAAATAGTAAATACAATGAGATACTCACAAACATCTGGGTTTTGCATCCTAATTTTAATTTTATGGGGATAAAAATTGGAGATATTTGTAGGGTTCCTAGAATTTTTTTTTTTCTTGAGATCATATCTCCTTTCCCATATTCCCCTACGGGGATTTCAAATGACAAAATTGTTTTATAGCCATTAGTGACAGGCTGTCGTTCGAAATTTAATTGGACTAGATTGTTTCTTTAACTAAATGGGCCCAGTGCTAAATCAAACTGGTTACGATGCTTTCAAATAGGGACAAAAAAACTATTACCAGATAATGTTCATGTTTTTTATTATCATTTTTCTACAATAAATGAACACAAACATGAAACTTAATTGGGTTAGGTTGGTTCTTTAATCAAATTGGTCCAATGTTTAATCGAACCAATCAATATGCTTTTAATAATAAATATGGTAAAAAAAAAAACACTACAACCGAGTAATGTTCATCTTTTTTTTCTTTTATTGTATTCTCCAACAAAAATCAAACCAAAATATTATAAGATTTTTCAAAATATATATACATAAATTTAAGGCTTAATGGGCAAAAAGAGGAGGAGTTGTTGTCTTTAATTTTGAAGTATGTCAAAATCTTCATGATTTAAAACCATTAACAAGGTTGATAATTAAGTTTGGTTATAATTTTTTTGGAATAGAATTATAAATTTTTTTTGTATAATAACCAAAGTCTATAAGTATATTAAAAAACATAATGACTATATAATATTTTATATGTATTCTTTCGTTATAAGATATATAGATCTAAATTTGATACCGAGTGAAAATTAAGTATTTCTCATCTTTTGTTTTGAGATATATTAAAAACCTTGCCTATATATAAGAATAATACGTGTGGGTAATAAAGACTCAAGGGTTGGTCGTCGTTTGCAGAGGTGGAATAGCCATGGCTGGGTTGGGTTCCTCAAGCTCGGAGATGGATCTCGACCGCCTCAACATCGAGGAGTACCTCACGGTGGAATCGATCCGGGAGTCCCCCAGGAAGCTCCATTTGTATGTATTCTTGGTTTCCCTTCCTTTGTTTCTTAGTTTCATTTTTTCGGATTTTTACGAACTATAATTGTTGATGGAACCCTAATTGTATTTTGTTCAGGAGGGACCTTCTCGACATTTCCCCTACGCTTAAAGAAGCTGCCGGTGCCATTGTTGACGTGAGTTCGCCTTTCTCTATCTGTATAGATATATCTAACTCTCTATTTAACATCTGTTGTGTTGATTTGAGCGTTTGTAACGAAAGAGGGATTAACGGGATTTGGTGGTCATCATGAAACTAATTGGTGACGTAATTTTCAATACCTCTCCTTAGAGCTGGACTTAGGGAATTAGGATCAGATTAGGTTAACATAACCCTAAAGAGCTGATGTATATTTCAACACTCTATAAATATAGAGCAATTCTTTTGAAAACTTCTGTTCATTCTTCAAAAATAGCTTTGTGATCATGAAATAATAGTATTGGATGAAGTATACTCTATTCTTCATCTTCCTGGAGAAAGTGTTGTTGGAGCCTTTAGTCTCAGCTTGTTTCGTTTGATGTTTGTTTCCTTCTTTCCCCAAAAATCCTTTTATTTTCTTTGTCTAGTATCATTAGGGAAACTAGACATAGAATATATTGGAAGAGTATAAACTGATGGTGCAAAAGAGTCACCAATCATGCATGATCCTCAAGAGCTAATGCTATCTCTTTCATTCAGTCATTTGAATCTTACAAATTAGGATGTTCTTGGAAGTTCAAATATTCAATGTTGAGTGTTGGCTGGCAAGGGTGAGTCTTGATTTCTTTCTTTGATTTCTTTCTTATGTTATTATATTTAAATTTGGGGCTACCACTTGACTTACAATAACTTGTCGTTGTCTGATTATACGGTTGTCTAGGTAAAGAAATTGAGAGATTGATTCCCTGGTTGAACCTAAATGCATACTAAAGTTCTATTGAAAAATTTTACAAGGACAAAAGAACTTTTTATTTAAATTTGGAGGATAAAATTTTCCTTTATTGTGACATAATTACCTCTTTGTTGTCATACATTGTCCACCAAAGGAATTGATGTTCACATAGATTTGACTATGCTGTTTCTTTATGATACAGTTTTGTTCTTTATATAAAGTTTATTGTTGAGACTCTTCTTTCTCATGATAAGAGCTGGATTTATTGACTTAAAATGTATCCTTTATGTAATATTTGATTTGACCCATCTTTCCGCTGTGACTTACTTTATATTCTCTAACAAAATTCATTTTCTGGGCCACAGGACTCTTTCACCCGCTGCTTTAAATCAAATCCTCCAGAACCCTGGAATTGGAATGTCTATTTGTTCCCTTTATGGTGCTTGGGAGTAGTTATTAGATATGGGATTCTTTTTCCATTAAGGTGTGAATTACTTTCTCTTTTTAAATAGTAGTCAGTGATAGATGTAAATAGTTTATTTACATGCTTTAAAGGAATATTTAAATTTAGAACATGATTTATTTATTGCTTTACTTTATATCTAAATGTCTTTGTAACTTACTTGAGAAAGTCTCTTTGTGTTAGATCTTGCTATTGTCTATTGATGTTACAAATAGTGCATAATGGACCACTAATACAAATCATAGTAGTTATTATAAAAGAGTCGATTAATTTACTATTAACATACAAATGCTAAATATTCATATGGGTCACACAAGTTTCATGTACATATCGGTTTATGTAAAGTGGATTAAGTATCAAAAAGCAAAATATAGCATCATTCACATCGTACCATATTTAAGTATCACAATATCACAATGAGACATGGTCATCTGCAGTTCACTATATCATCTGAAGAAATTGAGAATTATAATACTAGAACCTATCCATTTTTGAAAAAAATGCAAAAGATGATTGATCAGAATTGACTGATGATGACCAAGGTTTGAAAATTTGGGATTGGCGGTTGGCAATATGACCAGCATTGGCTCGGAAAATAGTTTCAGAGTCAAAGTGGAAAAGAATTATAAAATACAAAAAAGAAAGAGATAGTAATAGAAAATAAAATATGGAACTCATGACATGATTTATATTAGGAAAATAGTGATCTCATGAGTTGTGATTTTTATTTTCTATTATATAATATTGTATTATACACATATATGAATTCTACTTGTGTTATTTGTTATTTTTAGAATATTTATATTTTATGTAGTTAATCATGTTATGACTATAACATATTATTTTCATTGATTATTGCATGTGTGAAAAAGATAAAAAGGGGATTATGATAAAATGAAAAGAATAAACATTTCATATGTCCAAAAAAATGATTGACTAGACTGGTGTGCGGGATGGTTCATTGCCTGCAATCACTTGGACCACTTGAATACAATCTAAACCTTTATTTACATATAAATATGATGAAACCCTGTTATGATGATGGCTCTATGTTCACAGTGTACCTAGATTTAGGATCACTAACTCATTCAGCAATGACAGGTTCTAATTTTTTGAGTCAAAGCAATAAATAAGCAAAAGAGTGATGGCAGTAAAGATTTTTCAAGTTGTTACTTCTGCTGTGCCAGCAAGAACTTCTGTTGAGAAGGGCCTAATCTTACTATGAAAAAACCAACACAATGAGAAATGCTTTTCGTCTTAAACTGACACTATACAAGGTGCATTAAGTATAACACTTAATTTCTCTAGGTGGTAGGGTTAGTTTAGCATTCAGTATTGTTGCTTTTACCTCTTTCAACTTGTTAAATATCTTGGTTGGCAATTAATGAATTACATCTTCTTTAAACGAGGTTTATTTTGTTGTTTTCTTCTGCTCCATGACAGAAAATTTTTGATTATCTCTAAAGACTTTCCATATGTAGCTATTTGAACTTTGAAGTCATCAATTCTAAAAATTTATGGTGCAATGCATTTATGTTGTAACAAATTAGGCCCTCTTCTGCAGCTTTACTTTCAGTTCATACAGTGATAGATTCTGGCATAGAAGGAGCTTGTTTGACTCTCGCTTTCTCTACATGTTTGTTGTAGAGTTACAATCTTGGCTGCAGGATGGATAGCTTTTTTCTCAGCCTTTTTACCGGTGCATTTCCTTTTAGGAGATCATAATAAGTTGCGGCAAAAAGTAGAGGTAAATATCTTCTAGTAGTCTATTGTAGTAATTTGGCAATTTGATCTTCTACTGTAGGTTTTTATTTTAATTTCTTCTTGTTGATGGTTGGTTTTAGTTAATTTCATGACATTGCTTATCATGCCTTGTATTTTTTCAAGATCCTTCTTCAAATGCTCCACAAAGCTAAAAGTTGAATAATTAATTTTGCACTTTCAATTTCGTGAGTTTCTAATTAAAGTTCTCTCTTTCTCTTTCAATTATTATCTTCTTGATGCTGTAGTTAAAATGTTCTATAGTAATTGCTTATCTGATATTTTGATATTTGACTCATGCACAATTCTTGCTTGCATAGTGTGGAAAAGAATGAGCTGGGATCCCTCAGAATAAAGTTAATGATTATGACTTTGATACAATTGACAACTCAATTAGAGTTTTGCACGGCAAAATGGCCAATTAATTAATTGACTAGATTGTGAGATGAACAAGGGTGAGTGCTCAGCTATTTGAATGAATCATTTGAATGAAAAGTTCTGCAATATAAAAAGTTCATTAATAAACAAAGAAAAATTTGCTATGCTAAAGCCTAATAAGCGAGCAAATTATTTTCTTCTGTTAAAGTGGTCCTAGTAGGTCTTAGTCTGACTACCATAAACTAATGCTTTTCAAGGAGAACATTGGACATGATTGTTCTTGTTGATGAATAGGATGTGTTTCGTAGATGTAGTGAGACTTATAGGTAAGGTCAACATGTTTACATTCTCATTTTAATTAGTTGTATTTAGTTGTGCATGATGAGTACACTGATTAAATACAAGGCGGTTAAGATGTAATATGGAACAATTAGTTAGATATGCTTAAACAACAGAGATAATACCAATGGTACTCTCACAAACAAAAAAAAACTTTAAATTAAAACGTGATGAGAGTAAGTATCAAGGATTGTCCTTCTCGGACCAGTACATACCAACACATGGTACACCAATTTGTACCAAAGAATTAAAGAGGAAGAAGAAGAAGAAGAGGAAGGAAGAAGAAGGGGGAAGAGAAAGGAGGACGAAGAGGAAGGAAGAAGAGGAGGCAATGGAGGAAGAGGAGGAAAAAGAAGGAATTGAAAGGAAGAAGGGGGCAGAGAAAGGAGTACGAAGAGGAAGAAAGAAGAGGCAGTGGAGGAAGAGGAGCATGCGCGGTGGGTGGCAGCGGACAATAGCAGGAGAGTTCCTTGCTGATTAAGAGGCAGGAGTGTGCGATAGGCAGTGGGCGTCGAGGGCTCGTGACTTGTGATTAAGGTTATAGTTCTTTTTTTTTATATGGATTAGACTGGACTAATGAAATGGGTCAATTATTCACCCCCGTACTAGTACATGCCGATTTGGGCAAAATGGAGTTCCGTAGTAAGTAGCATGTAGACATCAACTAGTAAGTACTAGATTGGAGTAACAACATTGAATCTTTAGCTCTTAGTTTTCCCTTGTATGCAAAGGTTGAATTTCATGTGATTTTCGTCTTTCTACAATTGGTCCCTCTCAAGTTCTGGTGGTTCACTTCTTTTTTCCTTTTAAGTCTAGGCATTGTTGAAAAAAGTTTATTCTAGCCTAGCCTGGAGTTGCCATTGAGTTTTCTGACATCTTAAACTTCATTATGATTTTTTAGTTATTTTCTTTTTTCTAGTTAGGGATTTTCTTGTTATTGCAATGGGGATTTCATATTTGGTTAAGTATTTTAATCCCAATATGAGGACCTTATACATGCCACCGCCCAGGAATATTCAGTGCAATGGTCCAGGTAGTGTATTGGCTATGAAGAATAAACAACATAAGAAAGCCCAAAATAGAGTTAACACAAAAGATTGGGGACCATATCTAGTTTCCTTCTCTTGCTTCTCCTCAATGTTGCTGCCCTAAAGTTCCCATGTGAGGGAGCTCAAGGCCCGTTCCCTCAATTTTTAACTTGTGACGTTTAAGCGGTCACATGAGAAGACTTGCAACTTCAGATCTGTTTTGCAGGGGCAGGTCATTTTGATTCAACCTGCTCTGGCTTAAATGAGTCAGATATTGTAAGTGTGCCTAAATGACCAAATTTTGTGGACTCCAACCACTTCAGTTTCCATGCCATTTAATGTAATGTTTAACAATAACATCCAAGAAATGGTACTCCGAGAAAGATGTTAAAATAATCAGATGTCAACGTTCAGGCTTGATAAAGGTTCACTGGTTATTTTATTTTATTTTTTAGCTTTATGAGTATAGTGGTATAGATATATTCTAATATCTGTATTGTGCTTTATTAATTGTATGCAGAGGAAACTGGTTGAGATGATATGCAGTGTGTTTGTTGCTTCATGGACAGGAGTGATCAAATACCACGGTCCTCGTCCCAGCATACGACCTCAACAGGTTCTCAATATTCATACAGATCTTAGATATGATAGTTACTTGATCTTAATTTTCTCTGCGATTAAGCAAAATTCATTTAACAGGTATTTGTTGCCAACCACACTTCTATGATTGACTTCATCATCTTAGAACAAATGACAGCATTTGCTGTTATCATGCAAAAACATCCTGGTTGGGTTGGTAAGAGCCTACATTTATCTGATTATGGATTCCTTAAGAAGATTCTTTCAATTTTCCTTACTGGTTCTCTGATTGACATCAAATGCTTTATTTTATGCTGTAGGATTTATCCAGAAGACCATTTTAGAAAGTGTAGGCTGTATTTGGTTTAACCGTACAGAATCCAAGGACCGGGAAATTGTTGCCAGAAAGTAATAGTTGCCTTGTTTTGATATAAAGTTCGATCTTTCTTTGCTGTTTGTAGCCATAGCCTTGATGTCTTTTATCTGGGTTTCTAGGTTAAGAGAACATACACAAGGAGTTGACAAGAATCCGGTTCTGATATTTCCTGAAGGAACTTGTGTAAACAATCATTACACTGTTATGTTCAAGAAGGTCCATGCCCAACACTTTCCAATATCATTATACTAATATAGTTAGATGAATACGATGACTTCTTGCTGAGATTCTATTACTGGATTAGTTTAGATATACAATAAGCAAAAGACAAGTTTCCATTTATAATGCAAACATTTATGCCCTTTCATGTTGGATGTTGATGAGTAGTCAAAACACCTATATTCTCTTTCAAGATCAGATCTATCATGTTCATTTTTGGTCCCAAAGAAGATAATTATATCTCCTGCAGCAGTATATACACATCACATTTAAATTATAGTTTCTATTTGCTATACTTTTCTGTTATATGTGCTGCCTTTAAATTTGTTGTATTATTCTTTTGTTCACCTTTATTGACCCATGATTCCAGAAAGAGGTTATATGTTTCAATAAATAGGCATGATCATGATTTTTGTAATAAACCATGAACCATCTTGTCAACCAAATTATACATTTGGCTCAGTAAACTCTTGACCCATAACTGAACCTGTTGGATCGGGTGGTTACACCAGTTAACCAATCTTTGGTGGATGGGGCTTTGAGGGAATGGGGGCAGGGGATTGGATCAAAACAACAAACAGAAATAGACGAAGAGATAGGACAAACCTACTAACCTAGCTCCAATCTTACCGTCTACTGTCTGATGTCGGGCTGCCATGGTGCCACCATAGTTTACAATATTGGCTAATTCTGATATGATTCATCCGATTTGTACTTGAATCATTCAAGGCTTATCCAATTTCCATTCAATTTCTTAACCATATAGTTGTATATTGAGGAAATGACTATAATCATTCTAACCCAATTTGTATTGGTCTCTTTTGCTAATTTTAGCCAATTTCACACTTTTAAAAGAAAAACAAGAAGATGGGAGTAGGAATGAATGGATGAGGGGAAAGTGACATACGAAGGAAAAAAGAATTTATGACTATAACTGTGAAATAGAAGAGGAGACGCTGTCATTATTTGCTTACCACTGTGGCTGTCACATTAGCCATCTACCATACCATCATGTAAAACAAAAAGAAAAAGGTATAGTAGAGAGAAACGTGCACAAAGAGTAGTTCTTTAGCCCCCTAGTAATCGAAATCAATCCCAAATATTTTTGTTTGTTTGTTTGCAGTATCCTACTCTTCAGATGATTGATAGAGAAGAATTGGGGCTACAATGGGGTGTCTTTGTTGCTACCTATTGTATCTTCTGTAGGATGTATATTTAGTTACTTATACTAGAATATTTGTTACTATAAGAATATTTTGTAGGATCTATTGTTACAGGAGACGAGGCTGCAACGTGTCCTATTATGTACAATATGATTATTATTATTTTTGTTGTTAATAAATTATTCTATATTAAATTTCATAGCCATTTTTCATCCTTGTTTGCATTTTGTATTTCAGTTATAAATTTTTAGATAAGATAGATATAAAAAATTAGGATAAGAATATTTTAGCATATCATGTTTTCAATTTCTCAAATCTTATTTAATGTTTTTACAATTTTGTAAATTTTACCAGAATTTTTTAATTTTTAATATTTGCTTTGCTGATTTTGATCCTGTGAATACAATCTGATGACTCTGCTGATCTCAGTCACGACCTAGACAATACCAATCTTAATAAATTTTTCGATAAGATAGATATAAAAAATTTGGATAAGAATATTTTAGTATATAATGTTTTCATTTTCTCAAATCTTATTTAATATGTTTTTACAATTTTGGAAATTTTACCCAATTTTTTTAATTTTTCATATTTGCTTTGCTGATTTTGATCCTGCCAATACAATCTGATACCCTAATGATCTCAGTCATGACCCTAGACAATACCAATCTTAATATCTTTACCCACCTTTTTCCCAAGAAAAAAAATGTATTAATTCAGAAACCTAACACCTACAATACCTTGCTTATCAGAGCACAAAAGGTCTGCTAACTCGAGGGCGTTACCTACCGAGAGTTGATCATATTTAGATGCTTTTGCATGTGCCGCCAACCAATGTGCACATCTATTCCCGTCCCTATATATATGAACAATTTTTACAGCCTGCAATGTCTCAAAAAGATAAAAAATGTTCCTTACATGGTTGACAAGACACCATGGTGGTGATTCCTCCTTTGTTTGGGATCTTGACCAAAGTGACAGTGTTAGTTTCAGTTTCCAGCAGTCGGATTCATTCCTTCAATGCATAAACAACTGTCTCTTGGATTGCCTTCAGCTCATTGTATAGGCGATTTTCACCCTCCATCCATTTGCAACTTGCCAATAGACAAAAAGCATCACTAGTATGCAAAAGAAACCCAATACCTCCAATGTTAGTTCTTTGATTAAATGCATCATCAGTGTTAAGCTTCATACCCATCTTATGAACTATGGTTGCCACCACATCTGCTAGCACCACCACTTATAAGCTTAAGTAGATTTCTTTTCCAACTTACCCAGTTTACTAAAGAAGCCCAGGCAAGGAAGTTTTGAGTTTAGGTTTGGGAAATGAGTTGAGAAAATGGGAACAAAAAAAGAGAATGGTACATGAAAACTTGATACTATAAATATAAAGCAAAATATAATGCATAAAACATGCAACGTATATAATATATACAGTTTGATTTCATAAATTTGAAATGAATTGTAAGCCATATTTTCAAGATTTTTCAAACCAGAACCATTTCCTTAGAAGATCCAAACCTCCTACTATGGGTTGCCGCAGTGTAGTTTGATGGTCAGTACCAGAAAGCAAATTCTCCTACTCATGGAATATAAATTTAAATATAACACAAAATTAAAAAGAAGATATGTATGGAAGCAAGTGAGAAAGAAAACAAACAATAATACAAAACTGAAGAAAACAAAAATAGAAAGGAAGAAAGAAAGAAACAGAAGAGAATGATGATCTGAAATGTGAAAACCTAATTGTTTGATCCTTTGCGTTTTAACTTTTCAATGTAGTGAAAGCTTCTCTATTAGTTGGCCCCTTTCATCTTCTTAAAAAATGGTATTCTCGACTATTTCAAAAATAGCATAACTAGTAAGTGAGGTCAACCTTTTAGGGATTTGGCTTTTTTAAGAAGCTCACAAATTGCATCAGGGCATGCCTCCTAATACCCTTGATGGAGCTGATTTCTCATAGCTGACAGCCTCAGGAAGCTCCATGTCTTAGTGCATTACAGCACACTTTTGAGTTTTGACAACACTGGGACATATATAATTAATGTATTTTGGCCAGTAGGTTTCAGGGTTAGAATTGATCTGTGATACAGATATTTAGGCATAATGGACTAATTGCAAAATTCGCAAGTGAACAGAAAATTGAGTTTAAACAATTTGCAGTTTCCTTCAATATTTGAAGCATATATCTTGAATTTATTCTCATTATCCACTATATACTGCATGGTTTGCCTTACTAGCCATATTGGTGCACCAACCGACTATCGGTAGAGTACATACCGAGACGTACTATGTACCAAAACATAGTATGGTGGGGGCATACCAATAAACTAGCATGGACCACCTGTACCAATCATTTGTTGGACCGGTATATATCGCCCATACTGGGCTATGTACCATGGTACAGCAAACCTGCATGTGAATCCATTACACTCCAAGATGGACTTGATTTTACGTCATCTTTTCTGTGGATCAATGTGTTTGTTATTTGTATGTGCAACTTAGCTGTTTTAAAGAGAATGGAGGGGCAGTGAGAATTATGTGGATAAGTTGCTGGTGTAGTTACAAATAATCTATTCCATGTATAGTAGCATATTATATTTACTGTCATCAGAACTTCAGCAGTCATTTTATTCCGTAAGAGATATTCTACTTGATATTTAAGATTAAATCAGTTCCAGAATGTTGTCTTTCCAAACCAACTGATAAGCTCTCCAGAAAGGTAATCAATGTTGCAATATTGGATTGTGTTGGTAAACTGTAGTCTGGAACAACAGTGTTCACTAATTAAGCATAACTATTTCTTTGCATTTGAATGTTCTTTTCAGTTTATCTGAGCAACATCTGTTTACTGGTAGCTTCAATATGGATGCCACGTGATGTAATCTACTGATTTGTTGTGCCAAGCATACTTTTTTTTTTTTCTAATCTTCATCTTACAGACAATCTTATTTATGAATTTAATTTTAGAGAAGTTCACCTTTCTTTGTAATATGTGCAGGGTGCTTTTGAACTTGGTTGTGCTGTTTGCCCTGTAGCAATCAAGTACAACAAGATTTTTGTTGATGCTTTCTGGAACAGTAAAAAGTAAGTACCTTACTGGTGACAACACTTAGATGAAGCATCACATGTTTGAAAATCATGGATGGCACCAAGCATTAGATGTTTCAGTCGTTGTTGACATAGAAACACTAAAGTATGTGAAATGATAATATAGAAATTAAGTTGCAATTGTTAGGCATTAGTTTGCAACAATCTCTAATGAGTTAGGACCTAGGTGTGACCTCACTAGCTTTTTTATTGAACCAAGAACTTTGCATTCACTAAAGTGAAAGAATGAATGATATTGTAGGATAGACCATGTCTACATCATCAAACCATGTCTTGGACCTTATTTGTAAAGTAACAATAACTAATTTACTTGAAAGTTTAGCTTGTCAGGAATTAAATAAAAATTCTATTTTCATACATCCAATCAAGATTTTAGCACAGTGAAAGAATAGTTCATTATCACATCATGAGATTTGGTTCTGATTGTTCGTAAAAAGAAAGCAATACATAGCACTACAATGTATCAACATATGTCAGCCTATTTCCATGATTGAAGACAATGTATGAAAACTTCAACAAAGTCGAAAGAAGTACAAATAATTTACACCTTTCTCAAAAATCCCAAAAGAGATGACTTTGTGGTTGAGATTCCTTGTTTTCTTGAATGTCTTAGCACATATATTAACTCATGTAAGTGTGGCTAATGGAGAATTCCTGAACTTCATTATTCTTTTGCATGGGCTTATTGCCCCATCTGCATGCATTTCATTGGAGCAAAATTTTATCATATTACTAATGAAATGTTGGACTGAGTGATTTGATAATATGATTGCTAGTCTCTGTTTATGGGTCATTATCACATGGATAATATAACTCTATCGCCTATGCATAATGTTCATCTTTTTTGGGTTTAGATCAACTCAAAATAAGCCCTAAAACTATAATTCTTGCTCACAGCTATGGTGGATGGCATGATTTCAATTCTCTAAGTTGACTTTGGGTAACCTTTTTTGGTTGGTGATATATGGTCAAAATAAATGTCAAGGTGGACCTTTTACCTTTATCAAATTCACATTGGGATTATTCATTACTTTTTTGACTTGCTGTATTGACAAACATCTGCATATTTCCAGAGTACAATGGACCAGGATGTCTCCTGAAATTTACATGCTTCCTTGGTACTTAATAGATGGCAGTCAAACGATAGTTCATGCACTGTGTATGAATTGGTGCATGCAAGTTAGTGCTGTAGTGCTGAGAATTATTCTCAAACTTGTAATTGGGAATATCTTATCACTTTCAGAACTGACTTATTTAGTTGATATGATAATTGGAAGGAGCATAACATAATTTGTGCTAAAGGAACAAAATGGGTTAGTAAAAATATATTTGATTTAATTATCCCATTGTGAATTTTGAACATAATTAGGAGTTTTTGATAAATTTAGAAGAATATAATCTAGTGGCTAAAAGAACTGACTATAGAATAATATTGATAGTAACTAATATGAGAGGGGATACATAATAATTAATATTATAATTTTATATGTTTCTCAAGTCGGATTAGCTATACAAATAAAATGAAAGTTTATGAAGATGTGGATGGAAGAGCTTTTTAGCAAAAATATTTTTAGTAACAGATTAGGATAATGGCATAACCGAAAAATGTACTGAGTTAAGAGAATACTGCGAGATTATGGATGGGAAAAGGAATGAAAGAGGAGATATGACTAGGTTTATCATATCTCATGGCCTTGCAATTGACAATATACTCTTATGGGAAATAAATGAGCATCTAATATTGTATAAAAACAGTGAAAATTTAAGTTAATGGATCTTTCTGTTGCTGGCAGTAAACATAGACTTCCATGACAAACTTGCAAAGTATTGCCAAACGAAGTGTGAGTATATGACTAGATTGATAGTGTTGGATTGGCTGCATAGTTATGCTTTACTATTTTCTACTACTTTCACAGGTTTTCTATTTGCTGCCATAAGGTAGTTTGATGGCAGTTGAGAACTTATGAAGCATCAAAGTTTCATCTTGAAACTATTACAGTTGACAAATCAAACAAATTATAACTATCACAAACTTGATTGCTGTCTTAGTATCTGCAGTCATTAATTTCATCGTCCTAATAACTGGTTAGAAGTTAACACCATATGAGGGTTGTTTACAGGCTGGTAGATGAAATGCTGGTATTACCTCTGATAGACAGCGGGAATTTAGAATCCGTGATCATGTGGTAATGAGACTCAGAGGGGTCAGGAAATCTTGTAAATTTTTCTCATGAGCACAGAGTTGTTTTGTCAATAAGCAAACAATTGGAAATCCTAGCTGATCCTTTGTTGAATTGTCCGTTCATCTGATTTTAAATTGATATTTATGATATTTACTGTATAGTAAGGAAACATGACGAATACTGATCTAGATTATCCGATTAAGATATCGATCAGGTTGGAGTTGTCCTATTTTTCAAGCCTAGAACTGCAAATGAAATATCAAATTATATAATTTCAGGCCTATTGAACTTGAGAGTAATATAAATCATCATATTTACAAATAATTAAATTCTCAAATTGCATTTAACAATAACTTGATTGTTGACAATCTTTGAGGGAATTCTTCAGACCTGATCATTGATTAATCACCTTTTAAGTTTCAAATTGGTCCATTTACCTGCTCTTGAAAACTATGGTAAGAGTTTTAGTGGTTGAGTTAAGAATCACGGCTCAGGAATCAAACCTGTTTTATAGCACTAGAAACATGCAACTATGATGCATTCTAGGTTTCTGAAGACCAAACTTGTTAATTCCATAACTTCTTTAATATTGATTTGGATGAGGAAAGTAGAAGAATATGTGCATTGGAAGATTCATGATTGCAACTAATGTACTTGCCATTGCATATCAATGCCGGTATTTTTTTGTTTAAATTGGAGGAAATTTTTCATGATGCTCACATGTGGATTTGAACCTCGGACTTATCACTTGTGCAACACAGATGTATTAACCAATCGGATATCTCAAAAAAGACCATCAATGACATACATTGTTTTTAGTGATTTTAGTGATTTTCATTATACATTGTTTTTCATTTCTGTTATAACCAGCTTAATTGGAAGTACTTTCTCAGTAATAGCCTAATTACATAAGTTACCTACATGAGGACTTTGAGGTAGATTAGACAAGCACACAAATAATTTGGTATTTTACCTTTTATGGATTTTGGAATTTTGAGGTAGGATTTACTATTTAGTGTGTTCATGCATATTGACATACTATTCTTTAACTGCCTCCTTTCCTATGCTCTCCTCTTTTGATCTTCTCATCTTCTCATTTCATCATCTTTAATTTTAATTTTCTACTTTCTTTACCTGTTGGTGCTAAAATATGAATCCTAAATTATTCTCTCATTTAAACTCATACGGTGGTCACAGCCGGCAGGAAGACTTTATGCATCATAAGTTGATCTCCATGGTGTTTTGTGGCCCGGACATAAGTTGAGCGCCATAATATGATATTATAAAATGATTGCTCTTAGTAATCATATATAATGTTAATTGATCCCCATCAAGGATCCAGAACAATAATATAATTTTTCTTCTTCTCTGCAAATCTTTGTGCTGCACATATATTTGTGTAGAATAGGAGTTGTTTCCAATTGATCATCTTAAGCTGGAAGAAGAACCACATTAGTAAGAATGTAAGATATTGTTCTTGTCATAGACAGGTATTTACAGGGCAATCTTTCTATAAAATTAATATTTCCTGGGAGATGATGGAAGCACATGTTGATCAACTTTTTCTTCTCATTAAAATTTTAGTGTTAATGAGAATTATGGTCAGTTTGATAGTGTCATAAGGCCCATGATGATTTTGTAAGCTAATATTTTTCACATACATTCTCTCTTTTTGACAATTAGAGGTCACAGATGACCATTGGCTTTTAAGTCATGAAAGTCATTGCATACTTCATCTGTATCTGCAGTACCTCATTGTTATCTTACTGTTGTTTGGCAGACAATCTTTTACAATGCACTTAGTACAGCTTATGACATCATGGGCTGTAGTTTGTGATGTATGGTACCTGGAACCTCAGTATATGAGACCTGGAGAGACTGCTATTGAGTTTGCTGAAAGGTAAAATTGCTTTGATGCTTCACAATATACACCATTGTTAGCAGATAATAGTTGTCTCTGATAGCTTTGTCTTCTATATGGTCATGCCATGTAGGGTTCGAGACATGATCTCTGTTCGGGCTGGTCTTAAAAAGGTCCCTTGGGATGGTTATTTGAAATACTTCCGCCCCAGTCCCAAGCTTATAGAACGGAAGTATGCAATATGTTGACCTCCTCAGTTTCTTTCCATGCATTTGTTTCTGTGTAAACTGTCTTGATGCTTATAACATGCTGCATTCCCTAATGTTTAGATGATCATGCTTTCACTTTATCAGATGTAGTTTCTACTGTACTGTCCTTTAGTTATCATATTGAGTCAAATATTGGAATTAAGGTTTCTGCCATTGGGGTAGGATTGAACATATAAAATGTAACTTTAGCAATATCAAGAGTCAAAGGTACAAGTGAACTAAATGGATGAAAATTTGAAAGGCAAAAGTAATCTATATTTTGGATTGATTGTTCAACATGGGAAGGCGATTGAACATATTTTTAAAATATAATTAAAATCGGAGGTTAAAGTGGAAAGAATCTTCTCTAGTATAGTAGTATTACTCAAGGTTTGGCATTTTGATTACCAGACATAATCATTCATGGTCAGATTGATACAAGTCTAGTCTATGCTGATGTCCTGGTACATGATACGCTAGTACATATTATGGTACAATCAGGGTGGAGAGAACGAGGTGGAGGAGAGTAGAAGAAGAAGAAATGACAACAAGAGGCATATAAGAAGAGAAGGGGAGGAGCAGGTGACAGCAGAAGAGAAGAATGCCACGTGGATTGGTGGACTATCGGCGATAGGTAGCATGACGAAGGTGACAAAGTGGAGGAGTCTATTTGGGGTATCAATGCTCCTATTAGAAAGAAACTAAAAAAAAGAATCAAGTTTATCGATCTCTCCTAGACAGACTATAAGGATTCTACTGATCTACAGGGGTAATTCACCTTTCACGTCCGACTATAAATACTAGCAGTTTTAGTCTGGAAAAATTGAGTTCTTTCGTAATTTGATGAACAATACCACTAACAATGGAGCATAGTGGTGGGAAAAAAAATTCCATGTGGCAGATCCCAAACAATTGGGATTTTGGTTTAAAGTTGTTTCATGTAAAACTAATGGGAAGGAAGAAGGAAGAAGGAAGTGAAAGTCGGAAGAGAAGGATGAAGGAAGAAGAGGAGGCCATGGAGGAGGTATATTTAGCAGGTGGCAGGGACAACTTGCAAGGAGAGGAGGCGCATGCACGATGTAGCCGTGGTGCAGTGTTAAAAGAACAAAAATACTATATACATATAGTGAATTGGACTGAACCACCTGGTTTGGGTTGGTCCACATATCAGTTGGCAATCGAGCAGCTAAAAATTGGCTGAACAAGTTAGCTTGGCAACCCATGCCTAGTAATGCTAGGTGACTCAATTTCATTTATCTGGTAATTTGATGAACAATACCACTAACAATGGAGCATAGTGGTGGGAAAAAAAATTCCATGTAGCAGATCCCAAACTATTGGGATTTTGGTTTAAAGTTTTTACATGTAAAACTAATGCTGTGGTCTTTACAGATCGAGTCTCTGGCTGAGTAAAACATAAAAGTATAAGTTGCTGTATGTTAAGAAGAAACTGACAGTTTATATAAAATAAATAAATTCATGTACATATACTATGGTGCTACCAATGAATCAGTCATTTTAAAGAAATAATTCTAGCCTAAACTCATGTTTGAGCGATGCCTCCAAAAGTAACTGTAGAAACAACCACAGTAAGAGGTCACATTTAGCCATGCATGGCAGAGTGCATATGCAGCATGTCGGCATATTATGTTTTGCCTTCAATGTATATTGATTGTAATATTAAGAACGATGTGTTTAAGAATCAAATCAGAAGTATATGAATGAAGTTTAGATTATACTATGGTAGTCGTAACTATGCTCGGTTCAAGATTCCTTCTAATTAAAGCATGAAATTTCTGCTAGTTTTAAGCACATCAAATTCTCTACTAGGAAGTTGGTAAACCTTTGAGAGACATGCTTTGTGATTACAAAGACCAGGAAAGCAATGCTCAATTAGGAGGAAGAAGAAAGTAGCATACGAAGTTGCTTACTTCATCTGTGCAATATGCTTATGTAGTTGTAGTTGTTGCCCTGACATTATACACTTCCAGTCATATTGGTCATATGATTAGCATTTGCATATGTTGCCACATGAACCACATTGAGTACACTGGCTGGTTAATCTATAAATGATGTGATATTCATAGATCAAAATATTTTGGAGCTTTTCACTGTGTGACTCTTGTAGAAATGAGAAGTGGATAGAAATTTAAAAATTGCGGCTGGGTGCAGTCTTGTTTGAGAGTTATGTTGCCTTCGGTCTTAATTATTATTTGTCTCTTTCTGAAAATTACTATACGCTTAATTTTCAGGCAACAAATCTTTGCAGAGTCAGTCTTGCAGCGATTGGAGGAAAAATGAAATGCTTTCTTTGTTTCTCTCTGAGCTTCTATATTGAGGCTTTATTCTCTTGTAGATTTCAAATTTCATCAGATACACGCAAGTAGTGTCTTTGAATGGAGCTTATTTGAGAGGGCCAGCATTTAGGATTCAGAATAATATAAAAGGGAATCATGACCTTGTGATAGCAGCTGTTATTGGTTGGTATGATTTATGGAATCATCCATCAGTTTTGTATTAAATCTGGGTTTGCAGGAGTCCTATTTCCTTGTGGGGTCTTTGCTTAAATTTTCAAGTCAAATCTGATGCCAGGTTGTGTAAATCTGATTTCCTTTCAAGTCTCTGCTGAACTGATCTGCTTGTAAATTGTTTCGACTCCTACATTACGCACTTGGTTGACAGAGCTCATATATTTGGCTTGGCAGATCAGAGGCAACTTCTCTGAAACTTGAGGAGCACTCATTCAAGTTGGTTGATTTGGTTCAGAAAGAAGAAAAGAAGAAAAAATGTGCTCTGTGGTAATGTGCACAGGAAAAGACCAAACTGGGAGCTACGAAATATCCAATCTTTCAACAAGAATGCAGTCGCGGGACGTCTTCTTGAGGCAGCCTCAAATTCAGGTGTTTAAGAATCACAAAAACATACAACCAAATCACAAGAAGCCCTTTCCTTGTTTCACTGGTATTAATTGCTTTAAATTTTCTGACTACAACATCTCTAGCTATAAATCACTTCAGCATAAAAATTACTATTTATTATTATCATCATCATCATCATCATCATTGCAGCGTAGTAGTTACCCCTTACCCCTATGCATGTAGTGATGCTTAACCAACTAGGCTGTAAATCCAAACATTGTTGTTGCTTCTCGCCCCCTCTGTACGCAGGGCGAGCGAGACACACAAATCAAAGGATCTATCATGCTGAAGTATCAAAAGCATCAGGAAGACAAATGCAGATAAAGGCAACCAAAAATCTGAATCCTCCTTGAACGAGAGAGGACAAGATTAGCGACAAACATTTGGGGATTTATCAGATACGCTATTCATCCAATTGCTCTATTAATAAGGGAAATATTGGTGTAATAAAAAAAGACAAAAAAAAGATACGTCTCATCACTAAACTCATAAAATTATTAAGTCCTTGCGGCTCTGTACGTGTGGGAAGGTTTCGACAACCAGAGGTGACTCGGAACTCGATGACACACGATTACCTGTCTTGGACGAGCAGCGAGTTGCAGGAATCTCCTCCTCTCGAGCAAGACATGCATCAGATCTGTACACACCCCCAGACAGCAGCAGAAAAATCAAGGAGGTGATGCAACAATCTCATCCCACATGCATCAGATCTGTACACACCCCCAGACAGCAGCAGAAAAATCAAGGAGGTGATGCAACAATCTCATCCCACATGCATGCTCAAAAAATGTTATGGTCGATCATTTGGCTTAGAAGTTTCAAAAAGCTTACTCCAACTAAGCTGCCACCTCGCCATGCACCTCCAACAAGTGGGCCTCAAAAAATCAAGGAGCTGCTGAACCATCACCCAGCCGTCCTCTATGAAACTTTGACGTCATGTTACGTTGCTTGCTGCTTCCTCCATCAGCCACATTCTGCTTTCCAGTGTCTTTAACAGATTGGACTTCACCAGCAGTGTTTTTTTCCAGCCAAATTCACATCAACAGAACTTGAATTTGCGTAAGCATCCCTAGCTGACGATTGAAGCTCGTCCTTGGCATTTCGGCACCCATCCTCAGCTTCTTTCTGAGGCTTGTGATTCAACTGTAGCCTTCTTACAGTGTCCAAAGTATCCCTGGCACTAGTTGCGCGAGTTTCAGCATGCACTATAGCCTTTCCCTTTTCCTTCCTACCACCTTTTCTCCCACCATTTTCTTGCGGACTTTTGTTCCACATATTAGCACGGCAGGCATCAACCAATTCCTTCTCTTTCTGTGCGTCAGGACACAGTCGAGCAAGTTCAACACCAAGATGTGACAGGCCAAATTGCTCGACATAAGAGAGATACTCCCATGCGTTGATTAGACCTCGATGATGCTCCTGTTGACATGCTTTTAAATGCACCATATCCATCCCTAAATCAGCACGAATCCTTTCAACCAAGGACTCGTTTGCAGAATAAACATCCCCCATTGAAGTAATAGATTGGTTGCCTGTTGTCAATGTTTCCTTTCCATCCACAGCAAACTTCATGCACGGAGCAGCATGGCTAGATAGACGCCCCTCTGCAAGGTTAGGAGCCGCATGAGCAGTATTCGAATTACAAGCAGAACTGGCAGGCGGCCTTGCTCCCATCTGAGAAATTGAGGAAGCGGATGATGTAGGACCATTAGTTGGTGTGGCTCTGAACTCAGAAAAAGATGGGAATCTCCCATGATACTCTGGTGGCCTAGACTGGGCAGAGTTAGTTACGACAGAGCCTCTCTGCTGCGTTGGAGACGGACAGCGAGGCTATTCATATAAAAACTTTCTGACACATGAATACGTTTCGATTGACCAGTTGCACCAGGTAAAGGAGGAAATGATTCCTTCTCAAGTTTGACAGCATTTCTGGAGCTTTGGCTAAGAGCTTGAGCATGTCCATAGAAAGGCTCTTGAGACTCCCTATCACCAAAGGGAGGGAATTCTACTAGTATCGGTGTAGTCGTACTGCTTTGGCTCAAAGACAATGGAGTTCCTGAAGGTGCTTCTGAAACTGCAGTGGAAGTTGATGCTTCTGAAGAACCTCTAACTACATCAGCATGGCTAGTCTCCCCCTGCTCAGCATTCAAACGAGAGAACTAGATGAAGAATCGTGAAATCCACCACTAGTTAAAGCAGTTTCAAGGCTGGCTTGTATTCCCATTGATGGTTGGTTGACAGAAGGATCTGAACGAAACCCACGGCCTCTTCCTCGGCAGTGTTCTTGTTCGGTCTGCCGATATCTGAAGCTAGTCGGCATACGGATGCAAGAAGTGAAAACAGATAATAAAGAAACCAATCAAATAACACATAATACAGGCCTAAGCAAAGAAAAGGTATCAATGATACTCCGAAGGGCAAAACAACATTACTGTGAAATATTTTGAAAGAAAAACTGCCATGGGAGACAAAAGAATGAGGACTAATTAACTACCCTGAGTGCAGCATTCCGCTTAGAATGAGACGTGTCCCCCCATGCTCAAGAACATTATGCCTCTGGAAGAAAAAGAAAAAGATGCATATTAATCATATAATTAATTTGAGAGTTTGTCAACTAAAAGATGATAGCATATAGCGGACACCTTCATCCCTGCTTCAGTTTGAAAAAACCACAAAACTTCCTTTCCAAACATGCCTGCTTTTCACAGAGGAAATGAATGTCACAATATTAGTTTAGTAAAGAGAACACAGATGAGAAAAGCCATACGAATTAGAGAGATGCTGCTGATCTCACGCAGATACTGATCTTCAGGTGCCAAACCTTTTGCAAGGCCCATCCTCAATACCATTACAAAACAAGGTCCAAAAGGAGTGGCCATCATAACAAAAGGCACGGACCCCCTTGGGTCTTCTTACATAGGTGCTTTCAGACTTTGGCAGTAGGATCTAGTGTTCCATCAAAATTATTGTCAAGAAAATAGGTATTCACAACATACCTCCAAGTCATCGTGGTTACGATGATAATCATACTGTCCAGGATGCTGCCTGCAAACCATTGTGACAACTTTTGCACAAAAGTAAAAGCAAACTCGCATAGGAGTTCCCAGTAAAACACATATATGGCCGCTGTAATGATCTGTTGACATGTGCATATAGTGTTCGTGATCTCCGTAGAATGGTTTTCTGCAGAATTCACACATTGGGTGACCCATAAAACCTCCACGTTCACTCTCACTGCCATCCACCTCAGAGTCACCTGTGCTCATGTGTTGATTTACTTCTGTTCTAGTGTATAACTTTTGCTCACAAATAAAAACCTGCCAGAGAATTCAAAGTGTTTTCAGGAACATCTCACAAAAATGTACTGGCACAACATTGAATGTCAACAAATTGGCTTAAAAAGTACTAAAGACATTTTATAAGACAATTACTACAGAAAAACATATAAATAAAGGCATCTGCTAATCTAGTATCATGTCAACAACACTCTGACACAAGCTTTGGTAATCAATGCCAATATAAAATGATTTTTTTATACTAATAAACATAAAAATGCTTAAATGTAGCTTACTGAATTCAGGTCAAATGATGACAGACTAACATTGTTCTTGGAGAAGGTATACACCATATCCGACTAGAAAAGAGAGAAAAGATAGAAGAATAATAGAGAAAAATAACTAAAAGCTATCCTACAGGTCAATGTCGATGGAAGCCAATTCAAGACTAATGGGTCAGCATCAGTTCAAGCATTTCAAACAACCCTACTAATGTAGCTCCACGATTAAAATTTAAGGAATACAACATGAAAGATGGCATACGTTTGTACAAAGAGAACAAAAATCTTATATTTAAATTTCTCCGCATTGTTATTCATTTATTCCCTGCTTTTTTTTTGTTCTTTATTGTTTTTGTTTTAATTTTTTTTTTGGTTCCACATGACTGAAAGGAAATTGTCAACAATCATGTAAGATAGCTAGAAGTGAAATTCATAAACTTTTAAGATGAATAAAAACCAGCAGAAAGCCAATCACACTGGTTAATATGCAATAACACAGTTCTACATCAATAGAAAAAACACATCCTCCAGACCTCATCTAGTCAAAATAAAGCTGCAGTCAAATGATAAAGAAAGGTAAGATGGAAAATTTTCAGATTCATGAACCAAGATATTAGAAATATAAACTCAAAGAACTATCTCAACTGAAACATATAGAAAGGAAATGTCACCATTAAACGACTCTACTATTTGCATGTAAACAAGAAAAGCTATGACGACGGGGGAGAAGTATGATGACGATATTAAAATTTGTTATGACGACGGGGGAGAAGTATGATATCGATATTAAAATTTCATGCATGTTATGATTTAAAATTTTAAATGATGTATGCAATATGATGGATGATATGTTGCTATGATTCATGATTTTTTTTCGAATGTAGAAATCCTATGATTTTAAAAGATCTATCAATATGACATATTGATAGGGGGAGTTTGTTTAACTCCATCATCAATTGATTGTCATCATTAAAAAGGAAGAGATTGTTGAATCTCGGATTTTGATAATGAAACCAATTGATTGTGTTTAAGATCTAATCTGCATTTTGAGTGATATAGAACTACCTTCAAACAGGATTAGATAATTAAAGTAGGAAGAATCAACATTAGGCAGGAGGAAAATATGTCAGAAGATTGGACGTCGAGCCGAAGGATCGATCGACGTATCAGCAGAAGGCTTCGAACGATGGGTTTGGGTATCGGGCCAAGAAGTGCAGAATTGCGCTAAGGAGATCGAGGTTACGAAGGAAAACTACCGATTAGGAAATAGGCCATAAGGGAAGATGATGTGCCGAAGAATCAGATGAAGCGTAGATGGACCAATGACATGTAGAGCAACAAATTCGATTAAAGCTTTGTAATAATTGTCTAGATCAAAATAGGAATAAGGTGTAATTGAGTTAGAATTGGGCCAACTCAATTAGAGGCCAATTGGGCCCAAATCAGGACTGTGTTGAGCCGATTGAAAGGCTCAAACAATGACCTAGAGCCACGTCAAGCGGTGGCACCGCCAAGGTGAGTAGTGGAACCACCTAAAGGCTCGACCTCCCAGGATGAGTCTGAGCAATGGTACCACCGCTAGTACCTTGAAGACCGGGGTGATTCAAATTTTGGCTCCAAGTTTGAATCCTTTTGAGGCCTATAAATATCCCTCTTATCCCTGGTTAGATTATACACCAATTAAGAATAAAAAAGAAAAAAATTATTATAATCACTTGAGAAATCCTCTCCTATAGTCCTAAGTCCTGGTCAAGTTTAAGAGAGGGGTGAAAGGGCTTGTAAAGATTGTTCTCCTAAACCTGTAAAAGGAGAAGAGGATTGTAAGGATAGTTAGTTTTCGCTCGGTTGAAAGAAGACTACTAGTGGATATCGGTGACCTCGACAAAGGAGTAATCGGGAGTGAACGTAGGTCGAATGACCGAACCACTATAAATCGGTATGCACTTTCCTTTTGCTCTTTATTATCATTATTGTTACTTCTTGAGTTATTTGCTTATCACACTTACTCGAAGTCAAGTATACTTTCGATATTATTTCCTATACGACTTTCATCAAAACGAATCTTCAAATTGAACGAGTTTTTCAAAATCGCATAAATCGAATATTTTTACTGCTGCACTAATTCACCTCCCTTCTTAGTACCGGACTCGATCCTAATAATTTTAAAACTATAAAAAAATTTAGATACTTAAAAAAATAATTTCTCGAAGGACTGTGACATTCCAAATTAAATAATTTTGATTTGATTGCTTACATTAAGCTAACTTTGTAAGATATATGATAGATAAAAAATATCTCTGAAACTTATTATTTCTTAAGTCATGCATTTATTTCTTAATCATCGAAGAAGTAAAAAATCTATCGTATTATTTAAAGTTGAAGCTGAATATATAGCAATAGGTACATATAATCCATAAATGATTTAGATAAAATACACTTCAAAAAAATATGGATTTTGCTTAAAAAATTTCTATAAAGTGTGATAATATAAGCACTATTTTTTTGATAAAAAAATTTATTTAACATTTTTGAACCAAGCATATTGACATTCCAAATCATTTTGTCAAAGATTATGCTAGCAATCAAGATAAATATTTGGATTTCATTGATGTACAAAATTAATTAATAAATATTTTTACTAAATCCTTGAGTGAGAAATAATTTAATTATATTAGAAGGTAATTATGTCTATTAAATCCATCTAAATGATATTATAATGGTCTTATTTAGTTTATTGGTTCCAAAACAAAAAAAAAAAAAGATATCTAATGATAACACCACTAGATCTAGTGGTATCATCACCAACATTTTGTCCAAAAGGTGGTAGCACCACCGGTGCCACCACACTTGAACTTGACCCACTAACAATTATGATCGGCAGTAGCACCATCTTAAATCCCAAAAATCTTTTTCACCTCACCCTAAATCAGACCTTAGTAGACCTCATATTATTCTAAAACTTTTCTTTCTCCCTCTAAATCTTTTCTACAATTCCCTTTCAGCTCTTTCCTCCTAATCTTCCCTCTAGTCATCTTCCTCCTCTTCACTCCCCCCCAAAAAGCCTAAGGATTATTTTATCCTTTATAAAGAAACTCTTTTCATCTCCTTGAAGGCTCTTCAAACAAGGATGTTGTCAACAGCGATAATCTCTCGATCCTCCTTTTCTATTTTTAAATTTATAGTTACTCTTATTCTTAATTCTATAATATATAGTTTAATCCTGATGACACTTAGAAAATCCTTAAGAGACAAAACAAAGAAGAAAATAAATAAAATCTATAGATATTTTCATATCATATTAGGAAGGATTGGTGGTATTATTTGTGAAAACTGTCAGCAATTTCTAGAATGAAATTATTTAAAAAATTTTGCTCCATCGTATCTCTACTATTGATAGCTAAGAATCATAGCAACTGCTGGTATGCAAACTTCTTTGAAACTCATCCTTCAGTTTTTAATGCCATTTTGCTTTGAAAATCTAAAAGTCATCCTATAAAATATAAGACAATTGATTAATAATTTTACGAGATTTGGTTACTCGAGCGAGAGGATGGGTTTGGAAGATCAATGTTGATCCTTCCGACTACTATTGCTTCCCATTTTTAGATAATTTTTTTAAAAAAGAAATGATAATATTTTTCCAATATTATTTTCCACAAGGCTATTGCCCTTACTAATGATACGATCTAGAGCCATAAGTCCGAAGGTTTTAAGGTGAAAATTTAAATATCTATTAATTAAAATATGTCATATTATGAATTATTTAAAATCAAACAAGATGGATCTCGATAAGTGATCATAAGATGGGTCGAATTTTATTATTAGAAATGGATCTATTGTGAAATAGATGTGAACTTGCACCATTGCTGTGAGCCAAAATAGATAAGAAAACTTTGGTGAACATTATACAAAGGAAGAATTCTCCTCCATAAGAGTATCTTAAATATTATTCGAAATATTTGATATTTAAAGAAACTAATCAAGCGACTAATTTATTAACACTGTCTACCATACAGCACACGAGAATTTATCGTCTCATCTATTAGAGATTTTAGTGTTGGATGTCTCAAAATTTTGAAGACAGCCGCTTCACAAATTAATAAAATTTCTAACTTAGGAAAAAAACACTATCATAAACTTTCATCCATAAATTTTCAAGATACCATCCGGTCGTACAGTATACATGAAATTAGATCAGCGAGATAAATTATGCGACATATTTGTATTGTCATTTCCCATGTCAATTCAGATAGCATGTTTGACACGGAGCTCCATGCCACGTGGAATAGGTTTGCATGTGTTTTTCCATGGGGTCGGTGGAATGGCATGACAACTTTGACGAGTCAACAGAAAATTTGCAATTGCATGAGCAATTTTGACTTGATTGGCAGCTGTGACCAGGCGTCCGCATCAGAGTGGTCGGAATGCTCAAAATGTTGGAACACGAATCACCACGAAACCAACATCGTCGTGTCACAGATTGCGTCAACTAGTTGATTTTGCTCTGTTCCATCGAACATTGCTAATTTTCTTAAATGCTTTCAGAGTTGACATAACAATATTGCACCTACGAATTCTAACGTAACGTATTTTATGTCTCCAAATATTTAAGTTTCTCGCATATATCAATTTATATTAGCAACTGCAGTTGCTAGTGATTTTTTTTAAAAATTACCTAAAACACTTTCACTGAAAATTCAAATGCAAAGGAGAAAATATATAGAAGTTATTCATTTATAGAAATATACCTATGATGTTTTGCCAAAGGTATTAACGTTATTAACAATCAACTTACGAAGATTAACGAAATGATATTTATGCTTTACAGTATAAAATTTAAAGAAATAAATACAAAATTGACTAATTTTGGAGGGATGTTTATATAATTTTTATCTTTTTTTACTTGTTGTTGTCGTTTGTACGATAAGTTGGATGGATTAACTCAAAATTAATCAGACCAAAAAACTGGCATTCGGCTTGGATTCTTTAATCTCACCTCACCCAAATATTTAATGATAATAAATTAAAACGAGATGACGTAAAATTGACCAAGAATAAGAAACACATGTTTTTTATGAATTGACTTGGCGATCCTTCTCTCGTCTTATCTTCTTCCATCATTTTTAACCACGTGGCAGTGGTCACGACTGCGATGGAAGAAAATTTTGGACCGTCAGATCTAACCGTCGTCAACGAATCCTCAGCATGTGGTCGGCAATGGTCCCTGAACAAGCCCGCGGGCGATCGCCCCTCTATAAATCTCGAGTTGGGGGCAGAGGAGAAAGCGGGCCAATGTTCGCATCCGATCTCCATCCTCAGGCGAGCTACGTCTCGAGATCCACAGGTATCGCCTCGTGTTTCCTAGTAGCGCATGATTTTGTATGAGACTCTTTGATTGCTAGAGCTTCCCCCCCTCTTGAAATGAGCGGATTAGGAGTATCTGCTTTCTCTCTCTTGTTCTTCTGTTGTCTGTGGACGGGAGCATGCGTCGTTGCTTTTTCGAAGCTTCTTCTGAAGAGATTTACTCGGATTTCGTCGATGTGCTGTGGTTTCGTTTTTTGGTTCGATACTGTGTTTGTTCTGGTGAAGATCGCCGGATCTGGCTGCATCCTTATGCTTCTCGAGTGTTCTTCTGTTTGAAATGCTAGAATCAAGAGAGATTGTGCGCAAAGTTTGGATCTTTCGCCTCGGATCTGGTCCTCGGCCAACTGGTGCCGCTGGTTTTAGATCTAAGAATTCTTTATGTGCTTTGATTGTCTTAATGGTTCAAAACATCCTCCAGATCTGGTTGATTACTTGGTCAAATTTCAGGCTTGTGATTTTTCAGATCTTTTGGGGGGTATTGTCCATTGATCTGCTATGTTTGCGTTTATCCAGCTCTAAGAAGATGGCCGGCAGCGACACCTTCCTGTTCACCTCCGAATCCGTGAACGAGGGGCACCCCGACAAGCTCTGTGATCAGGTATCTGATGCCGTGCTTGATGCCTGCCTGCAACAGGATCCGGACAGCAAGGTCGCCTGCGAGACCTGTACCAAGACCAACATGGTCATGGTCTTCGGGGAGATCACCACCAAGGCCAACGTCGACTACGAGAAGATCGTCCGCGAGACTTGCCGCAACATCGGGTTCGTCTCCGATGAAGTCGGCCTCGACGCAGACCGCTGCAAGGTGCTCGTCAACATCGAGCAGCAGTCTCCCGACATCGCCCAGGGCGTCCATGGCCACTTCACCAAGCGCCCCGAGGAGATCGGTGCCGGCGACCAGGGCCACATGTTTGGGTACGCGACCGACGAGACTCCTGAGCTGATGCCTCTCAGTCACGTCCTCGCCACCAAGCTCGGCGCGCGCCTGACCGAGGTCCGCAAGAACGGCACCTGCCCTTGGGTGCGCCCCGACGGCAAGACCCAGGTGACCGTGGAGTACCGCAATGACCACGGCGCCATGGTCCCGGTCCGCGTCCACACGGTCCTCATCTCCACCCAGCACGATGAGACCGTCAGTAACGACGAGATCGCCGCCGACCTCAAGGAACACGTCATTAAACCGGTTATCCCTGAGAAGTACATCGACGAGAAGACCATATTCCACCTCAACCCATCCGGCCGCTTCGTCATCGGCGGCCCTCATGGCGACGCTGGGCTCACCGGCCGCAAAATCATCATCGACACCTACGGTGGGTGGGGAGCACACGGCGGTGGTGCCTTCTCTGGGAAGGATCCCACCAAGGTGGACCGCAGTGGTGCTTACATTGTGAGGCAGGCAGCCAAGAGCATCGTGGCCAATGGGCTCGCCCGCCGCTGCATTGTGCAGGTGTCCTACGCCATTGGCGTCCCTGAGCCACTGTCAGTGTTCGTGGACACCTGTGGCACGGGCAATATCCCAGACAAGGAGATCCTGAGGATTGTGAAGGAGAACTTTGACTTCAGGCCTGGGATGATCACCATCAACCTGGACCTGAAAAGGGGAGGGAATGGCAGGTTCCTTAAGACTGCGGCTTATGGGCATTTTGGCAGGGATGACCCAGACTTCACCTGGGAGGTTGTCAAGCCCCTCAAGTGGGAGTAACCTGCAGCCTAGGCGTCATCCGCCTATCTTAATGGTAATAGAACTGCGTTATTCCACCTACTTATCATGTTCTGGTTGATTTTATGAGCTGAGAAGAGAAGCAGAGAACTTGTAGCATTAAGTTACCATTTTCTTTCTAGATGCAAAATTAAGAAGAAAGCTGTTGCTGTTGTATTTTGTAAGTTTGAAGCATTAATTCAGATTTTGCTGTTTTTGATCCGTATCGGGCGCAATTGTGACGTGGCCTCTAAAATTTTAATATGCCGGCTGGGAGACTCAGTCGACCTCTAAATATTAAGTTTATGCACATAAAATAAAAAGTTCCATGTAGAATAAATATTGTACATTACACACGTGTAAGGAAGTAAAAAAGGACAATGTATAATAATGCAGTGGCTTAAGCCTCGATGGGGACAAATAAATAGGGCATTTGCTGTCCTATCCCAAACAAGAATGATTTAATATGCAAAAAGTCAAATTGTTTAATAGATTAAACTTAACTTTGTATTTTATCTAATCTTTTTAAAGATTGGTGATGTAAGATTAGTCACCCTAACTTGGTCCAGTAATTTTGACTACAGGAGACTCGAATGATCAAAATTAAACTCCTACCCTCTTGCGGAGTCAAAGACCTAAATGTCTTAAATATCAGCGAATTCTAAATGCGTTAACTCCAACAGCATTCACACGTGACTCGACGTGGTTGGGGATAAGCACAACCCACTGATCACCAGAGGCAGGCAGGGACACGATTGCCCTTTGGAGCTTGACTTAACCCCACTTATGTCAACATATACGTAACTCTAGTATACTTTAACTAAAACTAGTTAATAGTAAGACTTCCTCTTCCATTCAATCTTAAACCAAATTTTGATTGCCAACAAATCTATTCTCTTTCAGTTTCTACCAAAAAGAGTTATTTTATTTTTTTTTATTTTTCAAATCCCTAAGTTGCCCCATCGAAGCAACCCATTTACCTAAAATATCCGAGACAAAAATACGAAACGAATAGTACCTGAGCACATCACTTGGTGATCCATGCAACTTAATCCTTGCAACAGCTCTTCCACAGATCTGGCACCAATCCAAAAGAAAGTAACAAGGCAAGTTAGAGAAATGCAAGTTTTCATTGAAATCGAGGAGCCCACTTACAGGAATCAACAACAGAACTTTGCAAATCTAGAATGGCAATTTCTCCTGAAAGAATATGTATTTTATGGTTGATTCTACAATCCAAGAGAAGCAATAGACAAAAAGTACGAGCAAGGTTCGAAAGCACACACCAACAGCTTACATGATCCATGTGACATTTCATTCTCTACGAGATACACACGAGAAGGACGTCCGCGATCCTGCCAAAGGAAGCAAATGACATCTACATCTCAAACTATGATGGATATGGAGGCCGTATGATCACAATGGGAACAATCATAACAAAGACATCATATACAAGGGCAAAAAATTGTCACAAAACATCCCAAATATGGCGCTTTAAGCTCTGGATCTTTTGATGGGTGAAGATTCGGAAGCAGAGTCTCAACCAGACATCAAAGCTACTGTCAATTTCCAAGAACTTCTAATGATAACAATTTCCTCCCAGCTGGAGGTGCCAATCCAGGTATATCTCTGATGTTCTTGTTATTTGGGTGCACTATCTACAAATCAGGAAATAAAAAGTCAAATAACATTAGTTAGAATCCCATGAACTGAGCAACTGTGCCCATGATACTATTTATGATTGAGAGATGGTCAACAAATTTTCGAAGTTACATGGATCAAGAAATTTTGTGAAGATATATTTTATTTGGTGAAATGTCGGAATTTACCGAACATTTAGTATGACTATAAATCCTTTTGTGGTTACCTTTTTTTCCTTTTAAAGCTGCTAAATGTTAATTTAATGTTAGTAGTCGAGTCTTCTAGCAGGTACAGTATTATACCAACCCTCAGTGTTAAATGAAAGTTTTATTGTTGCCAAGTATCAGGATTATAGGAATACGATTAAAAAATTCCTTTTTCAAAATAAATGAAATAACATACATGAAAAAGTTTTAACTGGTGCAAGAAAAAGTACCTTCACAATGATGATTGCAATTACACCACAGACTATAAGAAATAGGAAAAACATGATGCACTTATCAGTAGCAACCTGAAAGTAGAGTTTCAGCGATTAGAATAGGTTAACAGGAAAATACATGGAAGACTGGAACAAAAAATATAAATATATAAATCACAGAGACAAAGGGACAACCTGCCTACCAATCTCTTTCACCAACTGAGAAGCCTTCTTGATGGAAAAGTGAATAGTGTCCAGCTCATTAACAATTCGACCCATTTGTTCTGTCTGAAAAAATACAGAATTTAACTCCGGTGGAAATTTTAATTATAAAGAAGACAAGGAAAAGAGAGATCTCAACACACTCCAGCTTTTGCATCCAAAGATTCAAGGCTATTCAATAGCTTTACCCAAGCATCGACGGTTTGGGTTCAAGGCTTTAAGCCATATACTGAACCCAAATTCATAAGCCAACCCACATGTTAAAATTCTAAGATAAAACTATCCTTGAACAAATAACAAAAAGATAAGTTGGCATAAGCAAAGAAGTCCATTTAAGAAAATAATATTCCTGATTAAAAATTTGTAACTGAGGAGTTGGGCTCAGAGACATTTGTGTGGCCCAAATCCATATGATCGATCTACAAGTTAACCCTCCAGCATAAGCTATCTTTACAAGAGAAAAAAAATATTAGGAAGAATTATTAAAGTCAATTTTGATCTGCTTGAAACATAAGTACTTTGAGACTTACTTGGCCCTTAAGGTTTGCAGTAGTTTGAATTCCAACTTCAATAGTTTGCCCAACAACCTATAAGTACAATGTTTTATGTGAAAAAAAGAAAGTAAATGATAACCGAGAAGTTTCACAATGACCGGTGCATCACCATTTTTGAGCGCTCAATAGCTTGATCAGTCTCATCCATCTGTTTCCTTCCAGCATCAATTAGTTCTTGGTTAGACATATCTGCAATATTAGACAATATGAAGGAAATAAGCTCGAAAATTATATGGTAACCATGAGTTTCTTAAAGAATAGTCAAGGAAACTGTTAATTCAGAGCAAATCATATAAGTGAGTACAGAGAACCAATTTGCACTCTCTTCCGAACCATGGTTGTATGTTTAGACTTTAGAGCAAATCAGACAATGGCTCATGCCCTTGCATAAATAATGTCCATTGGTTGTTAGTTAACACTCACAATGAAATCAATCCTACACCTTCCATCAACGTCTCATAAAATAAGCCACTTGAAAAATTTTGCACAAATAGCAGCTCTGAGCATACTGGGACCTCGGATTTAAGTTTCATAGCACCTCTATATTGGTTCACTAGCCAAAAGGCGTATCACTACACTTAGGATTTTGAGTTGCCACTGGGGTTGGGTCCACCTTAACTTCCCTGATGCAACTGACTCAATAGACCAAATTAGTCTTTTTTGAAAATATTGTAACTTAGGTTTGAATGGGCAGGGACATCTAAAGGTGACACCAACTTTGCTTGGATTAGGTTTGTCAACCTAATCCAAGAGCAATCCAAATTCAACCTATATCCAACTCTGTTTGGCAAAATATTACATGGGTGTTTGTTTAATACTACTTTTGTATTTATACTTTTGAAATCCTGCATTTTAGTTATCCAGAACCCAAGTAGCTCAACCCCAAATATGTAATAGACCTGACACAAAGTTGGTTTGCTTTAGGATTGGGAAAATACCAACTAAAAATCAAATTTGGGACAAAAACTTAAAAAGTGTTGAAGTGTCATGTTTAAGTTCACTGACATCCTGACAGAACCTGCCAGGTATTCACCCACTATCTACAGTACATAAAATTGTATGCTTTTTTCATGCCCTTAACTGGTGTCACCTATCAAAAACTAAACCATTAGGTTAAGCAACTTCCTGGTTTGACAGTCCTTATACTAAAAGTGGATGATCCTTTTTCGTTATTCACTAACAAAAGAAGCAAAAAACAATCCACGTTTTTTTTAAAATCTATTCTTGTCTTACAAAAAAGTTAAATCATATTAATTATGAACTCCACCTAAAAGAATCCAAATTATCCATGTTCTCAATTACATATGCTTCTCACAAGTAAATGCATAGGATCATCAGCATGCAATGATTCCAATTTGGCTTAAATTCCAAGGATAAAAACATGATAGTGTTACGTTAGAACTCAAGATAGGATTTCTAAGATGCAAGCATGTCCTCGAAAAAATAACAATGCACGATGGAAAGAACAAGCCCTACTTTTACTAGATGCATCAAAGGCTTCTTCCATCCCCCCATGACTGAATATTCTATTAATTACATAAATATAAATATTTCCCCATGCTTGTGACTATCCTATATTTCTGAATAATCTCAAGCCAATTCCCTTGATCTTGTTGGGTGTTCCTGGCCGTCTACTGATCCAAAAATCCCCATTGGAGCTAAACTATTTTATTTACTTTGAAATCACTAAGAAATTTTTGGACACTAAAAAGCAATATATACATATATGCTAAACTGAAGTACCCTTGTAAAACGATGCTTCAGAGGAAGAGATCACCTGAAGCCATCTTAACATTCTCCTCAGCTACAGCATCACTAGTTCCAGCACCCATATCAAAGAGTTCAACTCTTTTATTACCAAGGTTACTCTGGAACCTGAAAACCATGAATTCAGAAGGCACTCAGATTAATAAAAATAGACTGAAAGATAATGAGATTTGTTCACCACAGGAAAGATATATGAGAGATTATCAAACAAAATTTCATTACATAGTGCACAAAGAAAGAAACCTTATGACAAAAAGATCAACATTACGGAAAGAGGAACAACCAAGGATGCTACAAATAGATTGATTGAGTATAAGATAGGTAGACAAAGATGATGTTGGAACCACACAATAGATGCAATTTATAATTGAACAAGCATTTAGGACCAGAAAATCTAATGTCAGACATCAAGATTTGTAGACAATAACAAATATTCTACACATAGTTTGCAAGACCAATATCAGGATTGGGATTGGTTACGATAAATTCAATTTGGGATCAGCATGATCAGTTGGATCAGGATTACCTGTGAAAATAATTTGAAGTTGAAAAATTAAATACAAATTATAAATTAGTACAACAACAAGAAAGCCATAAGCTTTAAACTATTTGGGTCGGCTGTAAAAAGACATTGTTAGTTAAGAGTATTTCTAGTAAAAATTCTAAATTAGTAAAATACAAAATAAAATTTGAGATACATTAAAGTATAATATGTTAAAACATTCTTTAACCTACACTAAAGTATAGTATGTTAGAATATTCTTTTACCTTCATATTTCATAGGATATTTAACTTTTAAAAAACAAATAAAATTGAAATATAAACAAATCTGAAAAATAATGAAGGACAAATCACAAACGATAACTGTGATTTACTTATAGTAAAAATAAATAACAATCATATCATATAAATAAATTACTGTAGCAAATAACTATAATGTAAGTTGAATGAAAAAAAATCCAAAACTACTTCCCTTGCTTTTAGGGTAGTGATCAACCCTATTGTGATTACAATACTGCTATCACCATGCAAATGGAATACAGAGTAATGTAAAAATAATTTTAAAAGCTTTACTTGAAGAGAGCAAGCATGAAATTTGGGATTATTTTCAAATTTTATAACAGCTCACTTCTTCATAAAAACATCCATTTGTTTAGACAGGTTAGAGCTACTTTAACCCTCTCCTCCTCTTTCCCATCTATTTTTTTCCTTTTTGACTTATATGGTGATGGACAATAAACTTTCGTATAAATTATGAGATAACAAATGCAATAATTGCAACAAATAACAAATGCAATGATTGTAACAAATAATGTCTCACACACTATTTTGCAGTCCGTCATAGTCACAAGTTTCTTTTTAATCCTCTCTTGATTCAGCTTCCCTCAACTTCTGCCCCTCCTTTCGCTCTTCTTCCTTTCTATTTCTTCTTCTAAGGCTGTGAAAAATTGGTAGAATTAACCAATCATGGCTAACTTCGGCTGAGTTGGATTGGATTTAGTAGATTCCAATAAATCAGACAAATCAAATTGATCTTGGATGATACCTGATATAAATTTGGTCTTATATGGAAATGGCAAATACCATGAACTATGGTATACCAGAGCACAAAGGCTTAGAATAGTGATCAGAAGAGGAATAAACAAAAAGGCTTAATCAAGGAATACTTTAAGTTTTGTTTTGATGTAACATTCTGGATCTATTCAGTTTCTCAGATACCATAAGCATAATATGCAAGAAATATACCATAGCACAAATTACTGATAAAGTGAAGGTCTTCTCATGACAAAAAAGGAAGAGTGAAGAGGGATGGCATAACTTCAGATGGCCTTTAACACTCAAAATATGTAATAGAACATAGGCTGGAGCCGCTGGATGGTCCTTATACATGCCTCGATGTAGTATATCTTTAGCTTTCAACTTTTTATTTCATTATTTAGATATGACATGAATGCAACGTACTGGACATTAATGTTCAGTTGTTGCTTCACATAGGATATTGATGGCTTTGAGCTTGATGAATGCCTCATAAGGTGGCTTATCTTACATAAACTTAACTACTCATAAGGATGACTAGTATATATACTTTGATGTAATTTTAGTAATTGAATTGGTAATGGTTTAATGATATCGTAGCTTAGTGCTCCTGAATGTGTTTCATACACGTGGAAAAGACATTGTTTCCATTAATCAAATATTTGTCCAGGTTTACAAGGCTTTCAACATATGAATGATATGATTTAACATCATTCTGTCTGCATTTATCTGATTTGACATTATTGTTTCCCTATTCCTTTTTGTTCTGACATTTGACTGTTGAATCCTTCGTAGTTGTAACTTGACGTCAAAGCTCAAAAGATGCACCAAAGAATTTTCTGGTTCCTGCGAAGTAATTCACTGATGCAAGTTCTTGGAATATTTAGTTGCATGTTTTTCTCAACGTTTAATATCTCATTGAAAAATACATATTTATTTTTTCGACATTTGCTAGTTAAACATCTTATGATCATATTCAACAATTAGTTGAATTCTTTTAGCAAAGCTTGAGCTTAATACATTGTATTGCACTGTTAACTTATTTATATCATGTAATCATACTACCATAATTACTTAATTTTATTGATGTGACGTATGATTGCAAGTTGAAATTTTAATACTTATCAGTTATTATCCTTAAAAATGTGGCAACTAAAAGACAAAAACAGTAATAAAAGTAGTGATCAAATTTTATTTTATTAAATATCTGATATGAAAGCATAAAAAAAGTCATATGTCATATGTCATATTTATGATAAAGTGCAATAAGTAAAAGCATATTTTGCTTAAGCTTGTATGATATGATGGTTTAATTTAGGATTATTAACAAATAAATGGATGATCTCTGCTATGAAGTTCTGGGAGCTTCAATACATACTAATCTTGTCGTGAAAGATTTTTTGAAAACTGTATGCATTTGTAAGATGCCTAGCAAAATTTTCTTAATATTTTATAATATTTATACATATAGATGATTCTTAGCATGCCCATGAAATCATAAACACTAGCATATTCTATGAGATTGATTATATTATGTGTAATTATTATTGCATGGTTGGTTATATGATTAGTCATTCAAAAAAAAAAAAACATCATATTGCTCAATTATCTTAATAAAGGTTCAATATGGGAGGACTATTGCCCTAGTGCCATCGAGGGGATGCACTTAGGCTATAATGAGTATTCTAATAGTGCAAACTCAACATGATCCTATAAGAAAATTTTAATGTGATAACAATAACCTGATTGATTAACTAGGAAGCAAACTAATATGCATGTTGATTAGTATGTTATATAGAATGAAATATCACTTCAACCTTATCCCTATGATTAGTGCTCCTGTATAGAAATTTAGGAATGGCATAGCTCTGAAAGGTACCAAATGTGATATTTCTCATGAGATGTAACTTTAAACATATATATATGAGAGAATAAATAACAATCGTGCTAAGGATCTAGGCAACCTAGAATCTCTAATAAACAAATAAGCCATTCGTATATGTTGACTAAAACACAAACCCTTTTGACATAATCAATAATGCAAGTTAATTGAAATCCAAGTCAAAGGAATGTAGTTCAAGCCTTGATTTACTCTATTTTACTCATAAGGATTTCTACTTCACTAAATAAGATTATTTTTAAAAGAAAACTCTTTGATTGAATAGTAAATACACCAACAGTTTACGTGTTTATCAATTATAGGTTTTTTAGTATCAAGGTGGATTGTAGGAATAGAGACTCAATTCAGCCATCTGCCACTTACATTACTTGTATAACAATTAGCATTGACAAGAAATAAAAACCACTAACTAAAGAACAATGAGTGCTGAGTATTTATGTTTATAGCCCTGTTAATTTTGAAGATGCATGCATATCATTCAGAATGAATATGTAATATTTGCACATATGCACCCTTGCATTATCTGCTGTGAGACATTAAAAGTTTACCATTAAAGAACAAGAAAGCATTTAACATTTTTGCATAGAAGATAAATTAAATAGCAATAAATTAAACAATCGAAAAAAATTCTGAGAGAGACTAATGTTTAAACACAATTCAGGAACTAAACAAGGGTATTCTAATTATTCTAGAATACTGTATAAAAGAAAAATAAATCAGAATTTTTATATGATGGTCAGCTTGATGATTGTTCACAGCAATTCTACAGAGAGGCATAACCAGAAATACAATTTGTTTTGACTGGTGTTGAAGAAAATACAAGAACTTGATATATACATCAGCAAATACTCATATTTTGAAGAGCATATGTATGAACAATCAGTAAAAATATAAACATGCTTGTGCCATATTGGCAGTCCAATTCATCTTTTGGAAGGTTTATAGAACCATTATTTCCTTTAGAGCACTGCTATGACAAAGAAAAGAGAGTAATTGAATTGGTCCTATGAAAAGGACGACAAAAATCACATAATTTGCAATGTCAAAATCTACACCTGGAGCTTGGTAAACCACGTACCAGGGAAACACTAGCTTTCACACATAAAGAGTCCACAAAGTGGGCAGCACATTCAACATTAAACAACAAGTCACACTGCCAAGTTCTAGCTCATAATAGTTGAGAAGGATGTTTGCAAAGTCGCAGAAAATAAATTATCAGAAAAACAAGGCTAAAGAAGAAATATTAACTAAAAAAATAATGTAAAACATACGTCTTCCTCAAAGCCACATATGAGTTGAGCTCCTTAATCTGTGATAATGCAACAGAAATTAATTAAAATTAACAAAAGAATCTAAAGAAAATGCGAGAATGAAGGAACAAATTAACAACCATGGTTTGCTTCTTCTCATTGAGCTGCTTATTAACCTCTGGTGGATTTCGACTCTCCTGATCTTTAAGTTCACGATCAAACTCTTTAATTAACCTGCCAAGGTTAACATGCCAATAATATAAAATCAATAAAGGTTCCTTCAGGTGACAAAAACTAAACATGTGAAGTAAGTCACCTTTTCATTACTATAAAAGCAAGTGGTAAAGCCGTCGACAATAAAGCTACTTGTATCCACTGATATGAAAACCACAGCTTATATATCAAAAAATAAACACCTACCGCTTACATTCCCTCATCTTCCCAGTGAGCTCCTCCAGTTGTTTAGACTGTCTATTAGGGTCTTTAATCTTATCCAATTTCTGGAATCCATTCCTGCCAAGTGCAGAGAATCCACAGGAAAAGTAATTGTCAGTATTAATCAATTCTCAACAGGGACTTCCCAGGCTCTGCCGTCAGTATTGAATGGTCAATAAACCAATTACAGCAAGGAATTCATCAAGTTTCTACTTTCTTGTACTGAAGTAAGCATTAAACTTAAAAAACCAGTTCCAAAATATGAACAAATGGAATGAGGCTTGATAATTCAAAGCAGCATTTTACAAAACTTCAATGGAAATGAAGGAAAAGAAGAGCATCCTTAAGTACAGAAAAATACAATAACAATGTAATGTGTCATCCCACAAACCTTGAGTATGAAAAAAAAACACTGATCAACATGATCAGAATTTACTAGATCAGTTATATAATTTTTGTGAAGGGGCACGATCCAGTGATGACATTTCTAACCATGCATAGTAAAAGTAAGTTGAACCATGTAGCTTCAAGGGAAAACATAACTTAAGATTAAAGGAGCTGAAGAAGAAAATGTGAACTCTAATCATAAATAAACAAATTTATAGATCTTTGAGAGGAAAACAGTTTCTTACTGCCATTTCAAGAAGAAAACTCAAATATATATTTTGTCATGATGATGCAAGCACCTAGAAAACTAATGTTGATCCTTCATGAGAAATATTGAAATTAGCAGACTCACGTCCTGAAATTCCATGCAACATGCATGTCATTAGCAACACCAAAATATAACTATTTAAGATCATTTTTCACTCTGCCACATAACAGATCCTCAGTACAAAATCAGTTTTAAATTAATGTATTACAGGCAAAAAAGTTCCTCCCATCCACATGAAGGCACGTTATCACCTTAATAGGAAAGAAAAACACAAGATAGATGAAGTTGATTCTTTCCCCTTGTTTTCTATTACATTTAGCTTAAACTCTTATAAATGTTGTTCCAAGTGAAAGCTACATTACACATCATTGATTAACTGACACTTTTAAAGTTACACATGGGATTCATTTATTTGGTATTTTGACCAATTCCAGCACCATTTTGCTTTTCTCCGTTTGTTCAATACCATCTAAGCAATACCAAAAGGTGTTCACCTTCAAGAAATTCAGTATAATAAATACTGAACTGTTGTCATTTCTGTGTATTGTAAATTTTAAATGACTGAAAACTTGTTTCCTCTACCAATTTCTACAAACCCTAAATTTTTTCCTTCCTGCCAACTGAAATTAGGTTATCAATCTGCTAGAAAACCAAAAAACACATGCCTTTTTTGTATACCCACTAGTTCTTGCCATGTATTTAGAAAATTTATAGTGCCAAAACCACCACTGCAGCTCTAGTTTCTTCCTAGCAGAGATAGTGTGGTTATCTAGTACCAAGTTTTTTTTTTTTTTTTTCAATATAATTGGATCCTTAACATCTAGTTTCCCATAGTATTATGCAGATCTGCCCTATGAGACATACATGAATGCTCCTGGTAACCATTTTCACCACTTAGCATGTGTTTATGATAAAAGTTCCGTATAAACAGAACCAGTGTGTTCAAGGTGATTTTCAAGTCCCCTTGTTCCTCTTTTTTGCTTTTATCAAATAACACGAATTCGACATGGTCAAAGTCAAAACATATAGCCAATATGATCCAGTAAAGATAAAATTAATTCTTCGAATCACATTACATTTCAACCTGTTGGGCTGATGGCCCAATTCAGCCCATATGGGCTTTATCAGCCCACAGCCCACCTTTTGTTTCCTAAACCTTATCTTAACCTAAACCCTAGATTTAAATAAGGGTTAATAGTGGCTGCGAAAATTAGAGATCAAAACTGTAGCAAAAGGGCAGCGATTTTTCCAGCAGCAGGTTGATTCAGAAAGAGGAGAAAAGGTCTGAAAAATAAGAGAAAAAAAAAGGGAAGAAGATAAGGAACACATAGAGACTATTCTCATTCATCCAAACAGTTTTCTCATCTCAGGTTAGATTAGATCTACAGTGAATTTTTACTGTGAATGCTTGGGGAGATTTTGGATATTATGCACAGTGACATGATCCTTGTATCCCAGTTATTCTCTTGTGATTGTTGCTTGGGTTTTGGACAAGAGACTCTGAAAATTGTACATTCATTATTTCTATAGTGAATTTTCTCTGGTTTGCCCCGTGGTTTTTACCCTTCATGTTAAAGGGGTTTTCCACGTAAATCTTGGTATTCTATTTGATTCTGATTTTCGTTTAATTCCACTGTGTGTTACGGCCTGCTAGTATTTGTTCATATACAAAAGTTCTTCCTTGTTTGTTGCCTTTTATCCCATTAACTGGTATCAGAGCAAGGTTTTGGTGATTTAATTTTTGTGTTTGAACATAGAGGCCGGTAGTGTTTCTCGTATGATTAGTTTGAACGGAAACAATTGGATGATATGGAAACCAAGAATGGAAGATCTCTTGTATTGCAAAGATATGTATGGACCTTTGCAAGGGGATAGTGAAAAACCCATAACTATGACAGATGATAAGTGGAAGAGGTTAGATCGAAAAATAGTTGGGTTTATTTGATAGTGGCTCGATGATAGTATCTTTCATCATGTTTCTATTGAAAGTTCTGTATATTTTCTTTGGAAAAAATTGGAAGGTCTCTATGAAAGAAAAACAACTAGCAACAAAGCTTTTTTGATCAGAAAACTTGTGAACCTGAAATATAAAGAGGGTGCTTCTATTGCTGAGCATTTGAATGAAATGCAAAGTATTACTAACCAGTTATCTTCTATAAAAATGTCTCTTGATGATGAGTTGCAGACATTGTTACTTCTCAGTAATTCTGCACCAGTAATTCTGCAGTAATTCTATGAAAGTTGGGAGACACTCGTGGTTTCCCTCAGTAATTCTGCACCAGATGGTATTGTCACCATAAGTCAAGTAACAATCAGTTTGTTGAATGAGGAGTTGAGAAGAAAGAACTTAACAACATCGTAGACTGATTCACAGGCACTTATCTCAGAAAACAGAGGAAGGTCAAAGTCTAAAGATAAAAGCAGTTCACGTATAAGTAGAAGCAAGTCAAGATCAAGGAAAGATACTGTTTGCTACAGCTATGGTGAGAAAGGACATTATAAGAATCAATGTAAGCAACCTAAAAAGAGCAAGAAAAAGAGAAAAGAAGTGGAGTCTACAGAGTCAAAAGAGAATACCACAGCAACAGTGCAGGGTGGTGATTATTTG
Source organism: Musa beccarii (assembly GCA_024322285.1). NCBI lineage: Eukaryota > Viridiplantae > Streptophyta > Magnoliopsida > Zingiberales > Musaceae > Musa > Musa beccarii. The sequence continues at coordinate 17,039,084 of CM044396.1, forward strand.
ATTTTGTCTCCTTCTGATGATATTTTTTCTTGTGTGTGTCAGGATCTCGAGTGGATAATTGACACAGGAGCTTCTTATCATGCTACACCACGGAGGGAGTTTTTTGTTACCTACAAGTCTGAAAATTTTGGTGTTGTCAAAATGGGCAACTATGGCACGACAAACGTCATTGGCATGGGTGACATCCACATAAAGACAAATCTTGGATATAAGTTGGTGCTTAAGGATGTGAGGCATATGGTTGACTTGAGGCTGAATCTAATTTCAGTTGGAAGACTAGATGATGAAGACTATGATAACAGGTTTCACAGAAGGCAATGGAAGCTTAGCAAGGGTTCTCTTGTTATAGCTAATAAAAAGAAATATCACACTTTGCATAGGTTGTAGGCTAAAGCTTGTGGTGAGCAACTAAATGCTACAAAGACTTCAGCATGGAGTTATGGCATAGGCGATTAGGACACATGAGCGAGAAGGGACTGCAATCTCTTTCCAAGAGAGAGGTATTGTCTAAGCTCAGAGGTACACGTCTGAACCCTTGTATTGATTGTTTGGCTGGTAAACAACACAGAGTTTCTTTTGCTAGTCCTACTTTGTCTAGAAAAATGCATGTCTTGGACCGTGTTTATACAGATGTATGTGGTCCTTTAAAGATAAAAACTCCTAATGGTTCTATTAATGTTTCTGGCATCAGTGGTACACTTTATTTTGTCACTTTTATAGATGACTTTTCTAGGAAAGTTTGGACTTATTTTTTGAAGACCAATGATCAGGTTATTTGTGTCTTTAAAGAGTTTCATGCCACAGTTGAAAGGGAGACAGAAAGGCAACTGAAATGCATAAGATCAGATAATGATGGTGAGTATACAGGATTGTTTGATGATTATTGCTGGTCACGTGACATTCAACATGAGATGACAGTTCCTGGTACACCTCAGCATAATACAATTACAGAGAGGATGAACTGCACCATCATGGAAAAGATCAGATGTATGCTTTCATAGGCAAAGCTACCCAAAAAGTTTTGGGATAAGGCTTTGAGGATTGTAGTTGATGTGATCAACTTATCTCCCAGTACAGCCCTAGATGCTGATGTTGCAAAGCATGTATGGTCAGGGAAAGATGTTTCCAATAGGCATTTGAGAGTGTTTGGTTGTCGTTCATTTGCACATATTCCAGACAATGAGAGGTCCAAGCTGGATGGTAAAACAAAAGAATACATTTTTCTTGGCTACTCACATGATTAATTTGGTTACAGGCTTTGGGATCCAGAAAAGCAGAAGGTATTTAGAAACAGAGATGTGATCTTCTTTGAGGAACAAACCCTTGAGGATCTGAAGAAGGAGACACCAGCCAAGACTTCCACAAAAAGATTAGCAGATTGTGGCCCAGTTATTCCTCCAGTATATCAGGGTGATGGGGGAGATGTGCAGGAAGATGGTGTAGAACCAGATGTTAATCTACCTGTAGGACATGTTGAGCAAAAAGAAGTTGAGGAGCAGCTTCCCGTAAAACCTCAGTTGAGAAGATCTTCTAGACAACATCAGCCTTTCAGAAGATACTTTGCATATGAGTATGTGATGCTTACTGATGCAGGTGAATCAGAGAGTTACCAGGAAGCAATTAAAAGTAAGCAGAAAAAGAAGTGGCTAATTGCTATGCAGGAAGAGATGGATGCTCTGCAGAAGAACCACACATATGATTTAGTACAACTTCCACAGGGAATAAAGGCCTCGAAGAACAAGTGGGTTTTCAGGTTGAAGACTCAAGAATATTGTTCTCAACGAAAGTACAAAGCCAGATTGGTTGTGAAAGGCTTTGGTCAAAAGAAAGGTATTGACTTTGAAGAGATTTATTCTCCTGTTGTTAAAATGTCTTCTATTCGTGTTGCTCTAGGTATTGCTGCTAGCTAGGACTTGGAGGTGGAGCAGTTAGATGTGAAGACAGCTTTTCTTCATGGTGATTTGGAGGAGAAAATTTATATGGAGCAATCAGAAGGTTTCAAAGTGAAAGGTAAAGAAAATTTTATTTGCAAGATAAAAAAGATTTTGCATGAGTTGAAGCAAGCTCCAAGACAGTGGTATAGAAAGTTTGATTCATTTATGACTGAAAATGGATACAAAAGAATGGTTTTAGATCATTGTGTGTATATCAAACGGTTTGATAAGGATTTTATTATTCTCTTACTTTATGTTGATGATATACTTATCCTTGGGAAAGATATATGTACAATTGACAGGTTGAAGAAGGAACTGAGTGAGTCCTTTGCAATGAAAGACATGGGGCCAGCAAGCAAATACTGGGCATACAGATTTCTCGTGATAGGAAAAACAAGAAGTTTTGGTTGTCACAGGAGAAATACATCAAGAAGGTATTAGAAAGGTTCAGTATGAGCAATGCAAAGCCAGTTGGTTCTCTTCTTTCAGGTCACTTTAAGTTGTGCTCAGAACAGAGTCCGTCAAGTGATGAGGAGAAGGAGAAAATGCAAAAGGTTCCTTATGCTTCAGCAGTTGGAAGTTTAATGTATGCAATGGTATGTACGAGGCTAGATATCGCATATGCAGTGGGTGTTACTAGCGGATTTTTTACAAATCTAGACAAAGAGCATTGGGCAACAGTGAAGTGAATCTTGAGATATCTCAAAGGAAGCTCTAAGGTTTGTTTAAACTTTGGAGGAGGACCACCTGTGCTAATGGGTTATACAGATGCAGATATAGCTAGAGATATTGATACAAGGAAATCCACATCAGGTTTTATACTTACTTTTGCAGGGGGAGCTGTGTCATGGCAATCCAGATTACAAAGGTGTATTGCCCTCTTCACCACAGAGGCAGAATATATTGCTGCTACAGAGGTTTGCAAAGAAATATTATAGATGAAAGAATTCTTACAAGAATTGGGGCTGAAATAGGAAAACTATATGGTGCATTGTGACAGCCAGAATGCCATCCATTTATGTAAGAACCTAACTTTTCATTACAAGTCAAAGCATATAGATGTCAGATACCACTGGATTCGAAATGTACTTGAAGAGAAGCAGTTGCAACTTCAGAAAATTCATACAGATGATAATGGAGCAGACATGTTGACAAAAACCTTACCGAAAGAGAAGCAAGAGATGTGCCGACAGTTGGTCGACATAGCTTTACACTAAGGAGCAAAAGAGATAGCCTCCCTTATGGGCTGAAGGGAGAGGTTGTTGGGCTGATGGCCCAATTCAACCCATATGAGCTTTATCAGCCCACAGCCCACCTTTTATTTCCTAAACTCTATCTTAACCTAAACCTTAGATTTAAATAGGAGCTAATGGTGACTGCGAAAATTAGAGATCAAAACTGTAGCAAAAGGGCAGTGATTTTTGCAGTAGTAGGTTGATTCAAAAAGAGGAGAAAATAGCAGAAAAATAAGAGAAAAAGAAAGGGAAGAAGATAAGGAACACACTGAGACTGTTCTCATTCATCCAAACAGTTTTCTCATCTCAGGTTATATAAGATCTACAGTGAATTTTTATTGTGATTGCTTGAGGAGATTTTGAATATTATGCACAGTGACGTGATCCTTGTATCCCAGTTATTCTCTTGTGATTGTTGCTTAGGTTTTAGGTAAGAGACTCTAAGAATTATACATCCATTATTTCTATAGTCGATTTTCTCTGGTTTGTCCCGTGATTTTTATCCTTCATATTAAAGGGATTTTTCACGTAAATCTTAGTATTCTATTTGATTTTGATTTTTGTTTAATTCCGCTATATGTTACGACCGCTAGTATTTGTTCATATACAAAAGTTCTTCCTTGTTTATTGCCTTTTATCCCATCACAACGACATAAGTTCTAAAAGAACAAAGATCCATCCGAATTCTGCTGAATGCTGATCTGACAATCCAATATCCCACAAATTCCAAACATTAGAAAAAAAAAACACATTACATATACATCACAAAAGAAAAGGACGAATCTGCACCAATTAACGAAGCATGTGAATGGATTCGAAGAAACAGAGCTATCAAATCAACGACTAAAAGTGGAACAGGCGAATGATCTTACTGAAGAGCTCGGAAGATGTCTTGGATCTTGCTATCGATGTCCTCAAGTTCCGGGTTAATCGGCAGATCGCTCGCCATTCCTCTCGCAAGAAATCAAAAACCCCAGTAGAAAAAAAATGCCCCTGGATACCAACCCCTGGAACCACTCAAAATCGCTAAGCTTCCTCGGATCAAACCCACCTCTCCGCCTCGTCTATCAAGAACAGAAAGATCACCACAAATGATTCGAATTCTAAAAAACCAGATCGAAATCCCTCACCCAGCACAGAGAGAAAGAGAGGGAGGAAGAAACTTCTCTCGAAAACTCGCTTCCTTGGAAGCCCATATCAAATCAAATCAAATCAAACCCGTCATGTCGTAGCATCGCATAGTTGTTCAAACAAAGACTTCTCTTATTTTCTCTTTCAATTTCAACGACGACGTACGTCAGACAATAAGCGCGACTGGGTGACAAATATCCGCATCTGTGGGTCGTCTGATGGAGATCAGACGGTGAAATTTGCCGCATGAAGCGAATAATTGGCGGCATCTTTGGGTGCAGTATGAGGAAGGTCCGCTCGGGTGAGGGGCCGTATGATGGGACGCACCAACCCAAGGGGGTCGGCGTGTGAGAGGGACTTGCAGCCCGTCGCCGCCATCACTCTTCCTCTCTTGCCTCGATGGAATTATATATATTCTTTAAAATACATATATATTAATTCAAATATTAAGATTCTCGGAGCATACTTCTATCAACATCAATTCAGAAAATTTCGATTAATCATACTGATCATGTCTAAGAAATCGTTAATGTTTCTAGTGATAAAAGAATAAGACGTAAGATGCCAATCAAATTCATTAATCGTTCCAATCCTGATTAAAGAGTATAGAAATACTAGTTTATGGTAATGTAACTAACCCATTTGCATGAGCTTGACGTTCCAACTGTCATTCTATAACTTTTTACTAGTAAAATATTAGTAAGGAGTGTATCTAACCCATTTATTTTTAGGTGGAGGCTGGAATCCTCACCATATAATTTTTTTTATACTTAAAAAACTTATCTGAATGTACTTAACTCATTAAGTTAATTATTGTTATGTACTCCACTATACTTAAAATATTTGTTTGGTAGCTTGATACTTGACTAATGTACCAAATGTTAAAAACTTTTACAGACTCATTTACCTTAGATTGAAGGTTTATCCTTATTGTGAGGGTTTAAACTCTCATTAGGAAAATTGGTACCTAAGACACTATAGAAAAAATTAGCAGCTATGGAATCACGAGATATCGATCGAGTCGATGAAAAAACAATTTTCCTAGAGAAAACTCGAAAAATTTTATCCAAATACAACAAAATAGAAAGCAACAATAATATCAAAATTCTAAAATTATCCCTATAGTTGACTGAAGTTGTTGATCACGGTCAACTTCTTCCTCTTCTCTCTGCGGCTGCTGCAACAAGCACAATGGCGACCAGAGAAGATGCTTCGATGTCGAACACGAGGAAGAGGCGGTCATTTTGGAAGGATTCGACGCGCGGAGCAGTGGGAACTCTCTCACGCCTTCCTTACACTTCCTTCCCTGTTCCTCGAAGTTGCATTTATAGGAGCGAGGGAAGGCTTTGGATGACAATGAGCTCGTCGTGCGTTACGCCCGCGAGCGAAGGAAGATGGGCTGATGGCTCCTCACCCCCCTCGACCATTCCTCGCCGTTGGGCATTCCGCCCACGAGCAATGAAGTACCATAGCTGCTCGACACCAAGTCAACCACAGTAAGAAAAGGTCAAGGGAGGTGACGAGGATGCCGGTTGCGGGAGGAGGTCACGTTGGCGACGCAATCGAGGGCGCAGGCGACAGCATGAGCTGCGGTGGGGACTAAAGCATGAAATGCACATGCGTGAGGGTGGTGGTGCAGGCTGCGACGAGGATCGCAGGCAGCGGTGAGGACCATGGTGTGTGGCATGAGCGCGGGCAACGGTGAGGACCGCGGTTAGTGGCGCGAGTGTCGACAGCGAAGAGGGCCATGGACACGGTCAACGTATTGGAGCACTATTTCGGATATACGTTTGAGGTTGTATTTAATTAGGTAAGATATATTAAGAATATAATTAGATTTTGATTATAATTATTAGTTAATAGAAAGAAAGTTTAATTAAAATAAAATTTCTTAGGAGATGTCTTGAGAGAAACTTCCTAATAACTTATCCTAGATCCTCTATTTTCACCTATAAATTGACAGAAACTTTAGGGATATAATATATGAGAATACAAGAAAGAGAAGAGAGATGTATATCATTGATGAGACAGTTGAGATATTACAGTTTCTCTCTCAATCTCCCTAAACTAGTTTTTCTCTCAATCTCCCTATAACATCAATCTAAGTAGTCCTGTGAAAGAATAGGAAAAGAGGAGAATACAAGTCTAGTTCGCCTTGTAGATTAATATTTCAGATCTCACGATGTTATGCTTGTAGATTAGATAAAGTTTATTTCTCTGAATAACAATGAAAGATACGCATCGTAATATTATTTAGATCTATTGTTATTTAATTTTATATTTTGGCATTAAAGTTATTCTGCATAACAGATAGCATGATTATAGATTTTATACTAACAATTGGTATCAGAGCCATGATTTTTGAAATCAAATACTTTCGATCTATTTGTTAGCATCTTTCGCTTGCGAAAGGATATTGATCTTTTTTTTGTTTACGATATATGAATGATTCGTCGAGTATCGATCTGTTTTCTATTCAATTTGTCCTATCGCTTATTGCGAGCGATGATCGATTTCTTATGGTTTAAATCGATGGATTTAATATCGATGTTGTTGAGATGACGATCTCTCTTGAACGCCTGTTCAATTGCCGGTGGTGCAGTGTTGCCGTGTTTGTTGCAACTGCGCAACATGGTCGCACGCGGGCAGCAGTCAGCCATGGTTGATCTGCTTGTGAGAGGCGGTTACACCACGTGGCGCGTGCATCGCAGCAGCAACAACGACCGTTGGCAGTCACTAAGCGGCCAACCGCGCACCACGGTGGCTACATATCGCGACACCTGTGCGCAGGCATGTAGTCGACGGTCGTGCAATGGTGGCCGTGTGCGGACAATAGCTGCTCACGGATGCCGACGACACCACAAGCATCTCGCATCGCGTGTGAAAGCAACAACGACATTGCTATGAACGTGGTGGCCGCGGAAGGCAACGACTACACCCCATGTGAAGTCGGCGATTGCCCTCACACACAATGGTGGTGTCCGCCTATAGAGGGCGCCTACGGAAGGGCGGTGGTTGCAGATGGCAGCAGCGGCTGCCTCCATGGGCAAAGGGCAACAGTCGCTGCCCTCGTGGGCAGAGGGCAACAACTGCGCGCGAGGATAGCGCGGCCTCATGCGAGCATAGGTCATGCCAATGTGACAATCGCACGAGCACAGGCCGCGCCTTGACGATGACTGCCCACGAGCATATGCCGCGCCGTGGTAGCGGCAACAACAACCGTGCATAGGCGACAACCGCACCGACGATAGCTGCAGCCGTGCGTGCACAGGCAGCGACGTCGCAGGCAAGATTTGCTTTTGGCAAAATTATAGTTTTGCCCTTTACTTGAGATTAGAGTTTTTATCAAATTATAACTTTGCCCTTCTGAATTTTATTAATACTTTTAGTATTTTGATAGTTTTACCCTTTATAAATATCATAATTACATTTTTTGTCCTATCAATAATATTATAATTTTGCCCTCAGATCAATTTTTATTTAGTGACTTAATTGGGTTGATGTTTAGTCTAATTCTAGGCTTACCCAATTAAATAAGATTGATTGGCATAATGATTCTTTTATATTTTTTATATGATTGTGAGTTGTAAATAAAATCTAATTATTTTTCTTGGATATTTATTTGGTTATTCATATATATATATATATATTTAAAATTATGAAATCATAGTTATCTTTCATATAAAGGCTTTTCATGATTTATGTGTTATTATGATTATAGTTATCATATGAGTTATCTTTATGCTGATAAATATTCAATAATTTTTATGGTTGTTATTATATTATTGAACTACTTCAGCATGAATTAGGATAAAAAAAAATTTAGTGAATATTATTTGTAATTTATCTTTCTAAGTTTTATCTGACCGATAGCTGCCAAAGTAGCCTGGGATAATAGGCTTATAGGATATGAATTACAATATAGGCTTTATCATTTATAGGATATTTTAGATTATATTTTATATTTTTATATTGATCTTACAGTCACCAAAGTGACCTAGACCAATAATCTATAAAATACATTATGGAATTGGTCCTAAATGATATTAAAGAAAAATAATATTCACAATGACACATATAATTAGGAGATTTAGATAATCCCAAAAGAGAATCTATTTTGAATAATCATATAATGGGGTAGGATGATACTGTTTTAGATATCCTTTTAGTTCAGTGTTATATAATACCCAAAGGTATTAACACTATTCCATAAGGATGGTATTAGTCCTCCATAAATGATTATATATGTAAATACTAGATATATCAATATTGAAGGTAAAATATTGACGATATTAATAGTTCAACATTCATTATAAAAAAACATAAAGCATTAATGTTATATTATTACAATGGTACTTCCTTCATTGTATTTTTTGTAAATGTCCCTATATATTTTGAAATATATTTTCTAGAATAAATGACTTAAGCATATGTAAGTTATATCGAATGAGTGAGACCTTGATCAGATTATTTGAAGGGAACACAGACTTATTTATTGAAAGTTCTATGAAATAAGTAATTAAGGTGACTGATCAAGATGGTCTGAAATACTCAATTTTATAATACATAGACTTCAGTACAGTGTATAACTAGTGCACGAGAGTATTTAAGGAATAATTTAAATTTTCTAATAAGTCATTAACTAACACCTCAATAAAAGAACTAAATAAAAATGATATTATTTGATGAATTTAAGATTACATCCTCAATATAATTGACAAAGTTGTAAGCTCAAGACTTAAAATAATTTAAGTTCTACTCAAGGAATATGTAACAATAAAAGAAGGATGAAACGTAAATCATTTGAGTTTATAATTACTATATAAACTTATAAAAGAATTTCTTCATAATAAAGTGTTATTTGTATAACAAAGAAAGTTACGCGAAGAAGAACTATAAGATTTGATTTGAGAATGAAATGTTATAAATATAACTTTTATATGGTTCAAATCAAATATTATAGAAATTATTTTTCTAACACTTGGTGGATTAATTTGATGTTTCAATGTATGTTACTAATAATAGAGATTCATTTTAACAATAATAAAAGGGGTGAAACTAAAGGAGAATGAAATATTCATTACTATAGAGAATCATCTTAAATTGAAAGTGATAGTAGTTTATATTTATCGCCTACGTCTAAAGATGATTCATTTGATGAATCTTGAAGATCCATGTTGTATTCTTATAATTCCCAGAATTTAGATTCTTTACTTAGAATTATTAAAATATTATTTCTCTTTTGATAATTGTGAACTTAATATGATCCAATAAAAGTTAACCTTTGAATTCTGTATAAAAGTCTATATAGAATTAATATAAATATTAAGTTTACAACGATCCTATAATTAAATATTCAAATAAAAATATGATTTCATAAACTCCTTGAGATTATGCTTATATCTGCAAGTCACTCTATATTTTCATCTCATTAAAAAGAGATATTTTATTACCATATAAGATAACCTATTAAGATATGATTATATATATATATAATTTATGTAAAGTCTTAGGCTATTGACATCTTGAAGTGTGCATAAATGAGATCAAGAGATAATTAGATAGAAAAGTTAAAATCATCATATCTAATAGGGGTGATAAATTTTATGATATTCATGATGAATCTAATTATAATTTTAGTTCTTTTATTAGATTCTTAGAAAAATAATATATATATATATTCAGTATGATTTACTAAATGTGTCGTAGTAGAATATGATTGCTGAAAGGTATAATCGTATGCTTATAAATATAGTTAGGAGTATGATGGGTTATTCTTTTGTACCCAAATCAATGTGAGAAGCTCTAAGGACAACTATGTATATCTTAAATGAGGTTTCTAGTCAGTAAATTGTATGACTTTTTTTGAGTTATGGAATGATAGAAAACCTAACTTAAGATATTTACATATTTGAGATTGTCTTATAGAGATAAGAATCTTCTACTCACATTAAAGAAAATTAAATTTAATAATTATTTCTGAATATTTTATTATTTATTCAAAAAAGTTTAAAATAGTGCATATCTTATTGCTCTAATCACAATACGAGGATAGTTAAATATGGTAATATAAGATTCTTGTAAAATAACGAATTAATGAGAGTAAAAATCTCAAAATTTAATTTTGATACAGAGGAGATACATGCTGATACTCCTTTATTATTCGAGAGATTATTGTTACTTAAATAATTAAAGAATTTGATAAATATGAATAACAAAATAATATTACCAAACTCCCACATTATATTGATAGCGCTATTAATGGTCTTGTAGAATAACCACAATTGACAACCTTGGGAATATCTCAATGGGAAAGGAATCGTGTCAATGATTATTATGTTGTATATTTGTAAGAATTATATTTTGATATAGGAATCAGAATGAATTCCTTATTATTTTCACAGGCCATGAAAAGTAATGATTCTAAAAAGTAATATGATACAATAAATGAAGAGTTAAAATCAATAATCAGAATGGTGTCTAATGAATTCGTTAAATTATCCAATAATTGTAAAAGAGTCTGTTATATAAATATGACTCAAAGGACAATGTCAAACGATATAATGGTCAGACTTTTAATTTTTAATATGGTTATAAATTTTACTCATAAAGAATGTATCAACCATAACGAGATATTTAGTTTTTTAAATGAACTCGTTAAGAATAATCATGACATTAGTGACTCATTATGAGTTTGAGTTGTTAGGATCAAGAGCGGCACTAAGAGGGGGGGGGTGAATTAGTGCTACGGTAGATTTCGATAAATTCTGCCAATTTCATAGAACCCCGTCGTATGATAAAAATAATGATTCGATAAAAGCTGATTTTGATTGAATGCGTATCAGATGTGCTGAAACTTGGGAGCATTTAGAGAAGAAGGGCAGTGATAAGTAAGTCAAACAATGAAGAGAAGACAGTTTACAGAAATATAAAAGATAATAAGTAAATGTAAATCATTTTTATAGTGGTTCGGTCATATGACCTATGTCCACTCTCGATTCCTCTTCTCTTGAAGCCATCGGCTTTCCACTAGTTATCTTCCTTCTAACGGGTGAAGACCAACTTCCTTTTACAGTGCTCTCTCCTTTTGACGGGCTTAGTGTTGGTTGTAGGTGCCCTACAAGCCAATCACGTGAGTAATGGCACTTGTGACATGTTACGATGATCTTTTCGCATATTATTATTGACATTTTCTCACATTATCTGGATGAATATTGTGATGATCATGGATCTGTGCAATGGGAATCGGATCGTGATGAGATCATGATAATGAGACCGATATACCTTTAAACACAAATCTTAAATCATCCTGGTCATAGGTTACTCGATGAGGACATCGAGATAACCGAATAGATTGGTGCACTGTATACTCGTCTATATGATGGAGGCGACTGGTCTCATATTCACTTGTGTAGGGGCACTAGAGGTACAGTGCAGGTGCTCATTGGAGAATGAGTTCACTAATTGATCTGCTTACAGAATATTGTATGGCTAATGATATCTAATTTCAGACAGTGATTCCGTAGTCCCAGTAGTGTGTCTGGTCTTTAGACTTAAGGCACAAAAGATGCCTTGTTTGAGTACTCCATTCTTTGACGCCGGACTTATAGGTTTGGAGAGCTCCAAATCTGGTATATCCGATTCTCGGGAATGGTAGCCAACCTTACGAAGGTAATTGTGTGCCAATAAAGGATCATCCACTCTCGATATCATAAGACATATATATCCCACGTGTGCTCGCTATTGGAAAATCCGTTAGGGGAGTGACATCACTTACGCAACGGAAGAACAGAAAACAAAAAAAAACCCCAGATTTCTCATAGAAAGTTTTCGTCGTCGTGCGAAGATCGGTGCGTCAAAACAAATCCGCGAAAAATTATACGTGTAAAAGAAAGTACCTAGGGAGATCGTATATCCCTGAATCCCTGCAGATCTATAAGAGAGGATGAAGGAGGTCAAGCGTCCTCCTCTCTAGCGGTATCCACACGACAGGAACTGTGACGATGCACCTCTCTCTTTGGGGAGAGAAGAACAGGAGGTGGCTACCAAAAGAAACCCTCAGCCTATAGAGCTTTGGTTCCCTCCTATTTATAGAGGCCCGCTAAATACCCTAATGGATCTTTTGCCCTATTGGGTATTTGATCTCCATCCAATTACCCAAGCCTCTTAGATTAGTGGGTCTCTACCCAATAATCTCTTATTAGTAATTATTGGATCTCATCTAAGGATCTAATAATTCAGGGGCTTAATGTATATCCAATAAGATAGGGGGTTCAGCGGAGATCTCATATCCGAACCTCTATTCGTCGTAACACCTACCATATGTGTGTGACCCTCTAGGCCCAATATCGAGCTGGCCATGAGTCATACTTGTCAGAACTCCTTCTGACTTAGTGAATTATTATCTCTATAATAATTCACCCAACTCATCGATCGCGGACGTGCAGGCCACTACGCCGCGCCCCTGTGCAATCTGGGGAATCTAATCCTTTGGATCTATCTGTCCTCAATTACCATGTATCTATAGTCCCTCATCCATACAATATCCCAGAGACCCTATACCGGGCATGGTGCTGTCAGGCCCATACGGTCTCTCCTCAAGTCTTGCTCTTGTCGGATTCTCCCGGAGAACTCTTTCTCTCTCAATCCGAAAAACCTTGGCCAAGGATTTGTTCAAGCAAGAACACATGGGATATTCCTCTCATGATACCGAGAGCGGATGATCCTCTATTGACACTCAATAGCCCTTGTAAGGTTGGCTACCACTCCCAATAATCGACTATACTAGATTTGGAACTTTCCAAACCTATAAGTCCGGTATCAAAGAGTGGAGTACTCATATAGGACATCCTTGGTGTCTCAAGTCTAAGGACCAGATATACTATTGGGACTATAGAATCGCTGTTTGACGTGAGGTATCAATAACCATCCAGCATTCTATAGGCGGATCAATCAGTGAACTTATTCCCCAATGAGCACCTGCACTGTACCCTTAATATCCCCACACGAGTAGCTATGAGACCAGCTACCTCCATCATATGGACGGGTATACAGCACACCAATCTATCTGGTTATCTCGATGTCCTTCTCGAGTAACTTATGACCAGGAAAATTCAGGGTCTGTGTTTAAAGGTGAATCGGTCTCATTATTGTGATCTCATCATGATCTGATTTCCATTGTATAAATCCAAGGACATTACAATATATGCAATACGTAAGATAAAGTGATAAAACGTCTAATAATAAGCAAAGAGAAAAAGTGCATATCAAGTCACAAGTGCCATCACTCATGTGATTGGCTTGCAGGGAACATATGACTAGCACTCACTCAGGCAAAATCCCTGGCCAAGATCATTCGAATTGAGAGAGAAGGAGTTCTCCGGGAGAATCCAATTAGAGCAAGACTCGGATAGGATTTCGTATGGGCCTGACTTTACCATACCCAATATATGGTCTTTAGGATATTAGATGGATGAGGGATTATATATACATGGTAACTAAGGACGGATATGTCCGATGGATTATATCCCCATATACCGTCTGGGGACTATGGCATAGTGGCATAGTACTTTCATAGTCGATGAGTCGAGTGAATTATTATAGAAATGATAATTTAAGGTGTTTTGAGTCAGAAGGAGTTCTGACGGGAGAGACTCACGGCCAGCTCGGTATCGGGCCTAGAGGGTCACACACATAAGGTGGATGTTGCAATGAGTAGAGGTGCGGATATGAGATATCTGCGAAGTCCCTAGTTTGGATCCTGTGGATAAGATCCAATTGGGTAATTGGATAAGATCCAATTAAATGATTGGATAAGATCCAATTGGATGAGATAAAATTGGATCCTATGGATAAGATCCAATGAGATCCAACTAGATAAAGATCCAGTGTGAATAGGATCTGTTAAGGATAAGCTTCTTCTACCTCTATAAATAGGTGGAACCTCCTGGTTCATAGGCTGAGAGCTCTTGGTAGTCATCCTCCTATTCTCCTCAGTCTCCTCTCCTCCTCCTTAGCTCCAGCAGCCTTGTGATGCACGTGGAGAGAGATCCTGCGGTGATCTAAGGAGCATCGTTACTGCATCCGCTGTGTGGATTACTGCTAGAGAGGAGTACACTAGTACTCCTTCATCCTCTTCATCGGATCTGGAACTTTCGGTGATATACGATTTCCCTAGGTAACGCTTCTGACATGATACATGCGGATTTTTTGAATTTGTGATTTTTGCACACTAATCGTCGCACAACGGCCAAGTACATAACTATGAAAAATCCAGTCTTATTTTTGTTTTTCACTATGCATGAGATGTCGAATCTCCCAATTTCCCAACAGTGGTATTAGAGCCAGGTTTGTCGTGCGATGATTGACTTATAAACTGTATGTGTTGTGATTTAGAATAATTTTATCGTCAAAATCGTTAGCGCAAAAGTGGTGAGGAAGGGTAGCAATTGTTGTTGCCCTTGCTGTGCTCGCAGAATGGCCAAAGGCTACTGCAGCCATGGCCATGCGCGCAAGGGTCGCCAGGCAGGCAGCACCTATAGGCTGCCTGCAAGGGACGAGCGGCGCTAGTGGCTAGGCAAGCAGCGCCTGTAGCCACCTGTAAGGGTGGTGCCTGTGGGGGCCAAGGCCGCTTGAGGAGGCGGCGCTCGCATGCAGTGGCAGCACCGCCCGTAGGCACGGGAGGCGCCCCCTTCCCCCACGGCGCCCCGCGCGCATGGTAGCCGCCGGCAGGGTGGCGGCGGCCGCAGCCACACAACTGCAGAGGAGGGAATTAGGGCTTTCAGGGTAAAAGATAGTTTTGCCCTTGGGAATTATAGAAATTTCAGTTTTATCCTTTTGGTCGAATGACCAAAATGCCCTTCGGTATTTAGAAAATTTTTTGTATGTCCTTGACTTTAAATTTTAGTTATTTAAAAGGTTTAAGTAACTATTATTATTTATCTAGTAATCCTACATGATATATACATGTGATGTGATGTGGGAAGATGATTATGGACTTTGTGATGTGTGTATGTAATTATTGGGGGCTACGAGCCTTCATTTTTCGTTGATTGTCGGGCTTGCATGCCTGTAATTATATTGTAATTATCCTAGAGGTACGGTGGAAGCCTGAAGGTGGTAGCGAGACCCCTGAGGTCGATTCAGACGATCGCGACGCATGGAGATGCGTCGAGGTGCTGGCAGATCCGACGATGATGAGATGGATGATCACCATACATAGAGATACACTAATATGCACATAGATCCTGATGTAAGTGATTAGGCCTACTGGCTTAGGCCTAATCATATTAGGTTAAAGTCCATGATCATCTGGTGTGCTTGTGCATGTGAATGCTTTACACCTACTAGATAAGTATATATATATATATTTACATGCGATATAAATATATATTAAATATGTGTGTGTGTGGCATATTATATCACAAGACCGAACCTAAAACCCCTCCTATGATAATATTTAGTCGGTAAGCATGAGGCAATAAGATTGACCCACGTGGCCTTCCATCGTTAGAGGTAGGAACCAATTCCCGACGTAGGCTGAGTTGGTCGAGTCCCTCGAGGCTCATCTATTTCGCGTCTCACTATCTTGTCCTCGGCATAGAGATGTCACCGGTGACCTGAGGACATATTATGCTTGGTCGAGTCCCTCGAGGGCATATCACCAAATCAGACTCATCTTGTAATGATGGTGATGACTTAACTGAATATCATGGTTAGTCGAGTCCCTCGAGGCCATGGTGGTTAGGAAGCTAAATATGACGGGAATCACAAGGAGTTGTGATTAGCAAGAGTTGTCTACCTTTTGGGCTTAGTGTGATTGATCGAGTCCCTCGAGGTTACACTAAGATGCCGATTGGATCATGATGCCCACTAGAAGTCTATCGGAGACTTCCGTTTTCACATGCATGAGGGTGTCATATGACTCGCTAGAAATATTAGTGGGAGCATATCAAGATAGAAGTCCATATCTTGATTGTTCATTTTTATAAAATTTGTGTGTTATTTACTTATGCTATATCTCCTATTTATCAAAAACATATCATCATCAAACCCTCTACGTGGCATACTTGATGCCAACCGCCTCACTAGTCTAAATTATATGGATTAGCTCTACAACTTAAGAATAGTTCTTACAATGGAGAAAATCGTATATGTCTTAGATACGGTCATGTCCCAACCTGAGGCAAAAGCTTCTCAAGAAGAGTTTGCCCAATATGCGAACTATATAGATGATTCCACTCTCGCCTAGTGTTACATGTTAGCCTCTATGACTCCTGAGTTATAGAGACAACATGAAAACATGGATTCTCATTCCATACTCTTGTACCTCCATAAACTGTTTGAGGAATAGGGAAGAACTCAATAATATAAGATATCCAAGAGTCTCTTCCATGCTAGGATGACTAAGGGGACACCGATTCAGAACCATATCTTAAAGATGATAGAGTGGATTGAAAAACTCAGATCTAGGAATGATCCTAGATGATAACCTGTGTGTTGATCTTATACTTCAGTCCCTTCCAGATTCTTTTTCTCAGTTCATCATGAATTTCAATTTGTACAAACTTGATGTATCTCTCCCAGAGCTCCTCGATATGTTAAGGGAGGTAGAGAGCACAATCAAGAAAGAGAAATTAGTTCTCTATGTTGGTGAGACCAAAAGGAAAAGGAAGGCTAGGAAGACCCTTGAGAAGGGTAAGGGCAAGGGCAAACGGGGTAAGGCAAAGGTTGCCAAAATTGATCTAGCAAAGGCAAAGGCCAGTGCTTCCACTGCAGTCAAGATGGGCATTGGAAGAGGAACTACAAGGTGTATCTTGTAGAAAAAGTGAAATAGAAGCTTCGAAAAGCTTCAGGTACTTTCATGATCAGTCTCCATGTGTTAGATTCTTGTGATAATGCATGGGTATTGGATACCGATAGTGCTTATCATATCTATAATTTGTTACAGGTTCTGACAAGACATAAGAGATTGGTAAAAGGTGAGATGGACCTCAAGATGGACAATGGAGCAAGAGTTGCTGCTGTTGCTGTCGGTGAGGTCACTCTACACCTGCTTGATGGAGCTATTATTGCATTAGCTGCATGTTATTTTGTTCCCTCTATTATCAAAAATGTTATTTCCATTTCATGTTTGACATTAAATGGTTATAAAGTACTTTTTAAAAATAATTATTGTTCAATTAGTAAGAATGATAAGATCATTACTAGAGGAATATTGCATAATGGTTTGTTTGTGTTAAATACCGCTTCACACATCATGAATGTTAGCATGGCCAAGAGGAAACGAGAAAAGGTAAACAATGCATATTTATGGCATTGTAGGCTACGTCATATCCATGAGGGAAGGATTCAAAAGTTATTAAAAAATGGATACATAGATCTATTTGACTACAAGTCATATACAACTTGCGAGTCTTGCCTTTATGGAAAATTGACCAACTCTCCATTTAGTGGAACTAGAGAGAGAGTCATTGAGTTACTAGAACTCATACATAGTGATGTATGTGGTCCTATGTCAACTCATGTCATATATGGTTATTCCTACTTTATTACTTTCACTAATGATTTCTCTAGATATGGACATGTGTACTTGATGAAGTATAAGTCTGAAGCCTTCGAGAAATTCAGGGAATATAAGAATGAAGTAGAAAATCAGACTAGAAAGAGTATTAAAACTCTTCGATCAGATCGAGGAGGAGAATACTTGAGTACAGAATTCACCTAGTTCCTCAAGGACTATGGGATTCTGTCCCAATGGACACCTCCTTATACACCACAGCTTAATGGTATATCAGAAAGGAGGAATCGCACACTATTAGATATGGTGCGGTCCATGATGAGTTTCATTGACCTACCCATCTCATTTTGGGGATATACCCTACAGACCATAATTTACCTTCTGAACAGAGTTTCATCTAGATCGGTAGTGTCTACACTATATGAGATATGGAGAGGGAAGAAGCTTGATCTTAAGGTTGTTAAGATTTGGGGCTGCCCTACCCATGTTAAAAGACACGACCCCGATAAGTTGAAATCTAGGACGGAATGGTGCAAGTTCGTGGGACACCCCAAGGAAACTTGTGGTTATTATTTCTTTCATCCTAAGGACCAAAAGGTCTTTGTTGCCAAGAGAGCAGTGTTTCTTGAGAAGGAACACATTCTTGGCAGAAACAGTGGGAGCATGATAGAATTGAGCGAGGTTGGAGAACCTAGCTCAGGCACCATTTCAGAGATCGAGTTTGTTTAGGTACCTAACACATAAGTTCTAATTTTGCATAGGACTGGTAGAGTGTCACACCCTCCTGAAAGATATGTGGGATATATTAGTGGAGAGGACATTCAGGATATTAATTCTCAGACCTACGAGAAGGCTATTATGAGTATAGACTCTGAGAAGTGACAAGAAGCCATGAATTCTAAGATGGAATCCATATACTCCAACAAGGTTTGGAACCTTGTTGATGTACCTGAGGGTATCGTACCTATTGGCTGCAAATGGATCATCAAGAAGAAGATCGAGGTAGATGGAAAGGTGGAGACCTATAAGGCAAGGCTAGTGGCTAAGGGGTATCATTAGAAGCAAGGTGTTGACTATTATGAAACTTTTGCACCTATAGCTATGCTAAAATCCATTCAAATTCTATTAGCTATTGCAGCACATTATGACTATGAGATCTGACAGATGGACGTGAAAACTGTATTCCTCAATGGCAACCTCGAAGAGGAACTATATATGATATAGCTTGAGGGGTTCATGTCCAAGCACAGTCCAGATAAGGTGTGCAGATTGCTTAAGTCCATTTATAGACTAAAGCAAGCTTCCCGAAGTTGGAACATAAGATTTGATAGGGCGATCATATCTTATGACTTCATTAAGAATGAAGATAAGCCTTGTGTGTATAGGAAGGTAAGTGGGAGCGCTATCACCTTCTTGGTGTTATATGTGGATGACATCTTAATCATTGGGAATGATGTAGGAACGCTCTCCATAATAAAAGCTTAACTATCTAGACACTTCTCCATGAAGGACTTAGGGGAAGCATCTTATATTCTGGGGATTCAGATCTATAGAGATAGATCCAAGATGATGTTTGGTTTGTCCTAGTCTAGGTATATAGACTCTATTGTCAAAAGGTTTGGCATGAAAAATTCCAAGAGAGGTCTCATACCTATGAGCCATGGAATATCACTTTCTAGGAGTATGTCCCCAAAGACTCCTGAAGAAAGGGCATACATGGATAAAATATCATATGCCTCAGCGATAGGGTCTATCATGTATACTATGCTATGTACCAGGCCTGATGTAGTGCATGCTCTGAGTGTCACGAGCAAGTATAAGACAGATCTAGGCTTAGAGCATTGGAAAATAGTAAAGTGTATCATAAAGTACTTGAGAAGGACTAAGGATCTTTTACTGATATATGGAGGCAGTAACCTCAGAGTTGAGGGCTACACAGACTCGAGCTTCTAATCCGATATCGATGATAGCAAGTCGAATTCAGGGTATGTCTTCACCCTAAATGGAGGAGCAATATGCTAGAAAAGTTTCAAGTAAAATATTACTGCTGACTCGACCACAGAGGAGGAATACAATGCTGTGGTAGAAACAACAAAAGAGGGTGTTTGGATGAATAAGTTCATAAAAAATTTAAGAATCGTATCGAACAACGTGAAGTTGATTCCCATATAGGGTGACAATAACAGGGCAATCGATCAAGCTGGGGAACCCAAGTCTCGTCAGAAGTGTTTTGAGGAGGTTCCACTGAGATCAGAGAGATCATGACCTGAGGAGATGTAGTAATGGAAAGAGTTCCATTCGAAGATAACATTGCAGATCCACTAACAAAATCATTGACTCAAATTATATTTGAGCATCATAGGAGTCCGATGGGGATCAGACACGTAGGTGATTGGCTTTAGGTCAAGTAGAAGATTGTTGGTTGTAGGTGCCCTATAAGCCAATCACATGAGTGATGACACCTGTGACATGTTACGATGATCTCTTCACATATTATTATTGGTATTTTCTCACATTATCTAGATAAATATTGTGATGTTCATGGATTTGTGCAATGGGAATCGGATCATGATGAGATCACGATAATGAGACCGATATATCTTTAAACATAGATCGTAAATCATCTTGGTCATAGGTTACTCAATGCGGACATCGAGATAACTGGATAGACTAGTGCGCTGTATACTCATCTATATGATGCAGGTGACTGGTCGCATAGTCTCTTGTATAGGGACCCTAGAGGTACAGTGCAGGTGCTCATTGGAGAATGAGTACACTGATTGATCTGCTTACAAAATATTATATGGTTAATGATACCTAATGACAAATAACGATTCTGTAGTCCCAATAGTGTGTCTGGTCCTTAGACTTGAGGCACCAAAGATGCCTTATTTGAGTACTCCATTCTTTGATGCTGGACTTACAGGTTTAAAGAGCTCCAGATCTGGTATAGCCGATTCTCAGGAATGGTAGCCAACTTTATAAAGGCAAATGCGTGCCAATAGAGGATCATCCACTCTCGGTATCATGAGAGATATATCCTATGTGTGCTCGCTCAAGCAAAATCCCTAACCAGGGTCATTCGGATTGAGAGAGGAGTTCTCTGGGAGAATTCGATTAGAGCGAGACTCTAACAGGATTTCGTATGGGCCTGACTTTACCATGCCCAATATACGGTCTCTAGGATATTAGATGCATGAGGAATTATAGATACATGGTAATTGAGGACAGACAGGTCCGATAGATTATATCCCCCTATACCGTTTGGGGATTATGGCGTAGTGGCCTAGTATGTCCATAGTCGATGAGTCGAGTGAATTATTTGTTGGGAAAACTGTCAGGGGAGCGACATCTCATGCGTAGTGGAAGAACAGAAAATAAAACTCCAGATTTTCCATAGAAAATTTTTATCATCGTGCGAAGATCGGTGCGTCAAAAATAAATCCGTAAAACTGCACGTGTAAAAGAAGATACCTAGGGAGATTGTATATCCCTGAATTCCTACAGATCTATGGGAGAGGATGAAGGAGGTCAAGCGTCATCCTCTCTAGTAGTATCCACACGGCAGGGATTGCGACGATGCACCTCTCTGAGGAGAGGAGAACAAGAGGTGGCTACCAAAAAACCCTTGGCCTATAGAGCTTTGGTTCCCTCCTATTTATAGAGGCCCCCTGAAAAATCCTAATTGATCTTTTGCCCTATTGGGTATTGGATCTCCATCCAATTACCCAAGCCTCTTGGATTAGTGGGTTTCTACCCAATAATCTCTTATTAGCAATTATCGGATCCCATCTCAGGATCCAATAATTCAGGGTCTTAATGGATATCCAATAAGATAAGGGGTTCAACGGATATCTTATATCCGAACCTCTACTCGTCGCAACACCTACCATATGTGTGTGACCTTCTAGGCCCAATATCGGGCTGGCCGTGAGTTATACTTGTCAGAACTCCTTCTGACATAGTGAATTATTATCTCTATAATAATTCACTTAACTCATCGACTACGGACGTACCAGACCATTACGCCGCGGCTCAGACGATACAGGGGAATCCAATCCTTTAGACCTATATGTCCTTAGTTACCATATATCTATAATCTTTCATCCATCTAATATCCCAGAGACCCTATACCGGGCATGGTGCTATCAGGCCCATACGGTCTCTCATCGAGTCTTGCTCTTATCGGATTCTCCCGAAGAACTCTTTCTCTCTCAATTCGAATAACCTTAGCCAAAGATTTGTTTAAGCAAGTACACATGAGATATTCCTCTCATGATACCGAGAGCGGATGATCCTTTACTGACACTTAATAGTCCTCGTAAGCTTAGCTACCACTCCCAATGCCCGGTTGTACTAGATCTGGAGCTTTCCAAACCTATAAGTCCGATATCAAAGGGTGGAGTAATACAAGACATCCTTGGTGTCTCAAGTCTAAGGACCAAATACACTACTGGGACTACAGAATCGCTGTCTGACGTGAGGTATCAATAACCATTCAGCATTCTATAGGCGGATCAATCAGTGAACTCATTCTCCAATGAGCACCTGCACTGTACCCTCAGTGTCCCCACACGAGTAGCTATAAGACCAGCTACCTCTATCATATGAATGGGTATACAGCACAACAATCTATCTGGTTATCTCGATGTCCTTCTCGAGTAACCTATGACCAGGATAATTTAGGGTCTGTGTTTAAAGGTGAATCCGTCTCATTATCGTAATCTTATCACGATCAAATTCCCATTGCATAGATCGAAGGACATCACAATATACATCTAGATAATGTGAGATAATGCTAATAATCATAATCAAAGAGATTGACGCAGTGTGTTACAGGTGCAATCACTCATGTGATTGGCTTGTAGAGCACCTATAAATAGCAATCTCCCACTTGACCTAAAGTTAATCACCAACATGTCTGATCCCCATCAAACCTCTATGACGCTCAAAGATAATCTAAGTCAATGGCTTTGTCAGTGGATCTGTAATGTTATCTTCGGATGGAACTCTTTCCATTACTACATCTTTTCGGGCCACGATCTCTCTAATAAGGTAGAACCTCCTCAAAACACTTCTGATGAGACCCGGATTCTCTTATTTAAGTAATCACCCCATAGTTGTTACAATATAAGGGAATCATTTCCTCACTGCTCGACATGACTCCTAGGTCTGTGATGAACCTCTTCATCCAGACTCCCTCCTTTGTTGCCTCTATCACAGCAATGTATTCCGCCTTTGTGGTTGAGTCAGCAGTAGTGTCTTGCTTTGAACTCTTCCACCATACTGCTCCTCCATTTAGGGTGAACACATACCCTGAATTAGACTTGCTATCATCAACATCGGACTGGAAGCTCGAGTCCGTGTAGCCCTCAACCTTGAGGCTACTACCTCCATATACCAGTAAAAGATCCTTAGTCCTTCTCAAGTACTTAAGGATACATTTTACTGCTTTCCAATGCTCCAAGCCTGGATCTGCCTGATATCTGCTCATGACACTCAGAGCATGCACTATATCAGGCTTGGTACATAGCATAGCATACATGATAGATCATATCGTTAATGCATATGGTATCATATCCATGTGTGCCCTTTCATTAGGAGTCTTTGGGGATATACTCCTAGAAAGTGATATTCCATGTCTCATTGGTATGAGACCTCTCTTGAAATTTTTCATGCCAAACCTTTTGACAATGGTGTCTATATACCTAGATTGGGACAAGCCAAGCATCCTCTTGGATCTATCTCTATAGATCCGTATCCCCAATATGCAGGATGCTTCCCCTTAGTCCTTCATGGAGAAGTGCCTAGATAACCAAGTCTTTACTGTGGAGAGCATTCATACATCATTCCCAGTGATCAGGATGTCATCCACATATAATACCAAAAAGGTGATAGTGCTCCCACTTAATTTTCTGTACACACAAGGCTCATTTTTTTTCTTAACGAAGTTATAAGATCTGATCGCCTCATCAAATCTTATGTTCTAACTTCGGGAAGCTTGCTTCAATCCATAAATGGACCTAAGCAAATTGCACACCTTATCTGGGTTATCCTTGGACACGAATCCCTCAGGCTGTATCATATACACCTCCTCATCGAGGTTACCATTGAGGAATACGGTTTTGACATCCATCTGCTAGATCTCATAATCATAGTGTGCTGCAATAGCCAATAGAATTCGAATAGATTTTAGCATGGCTACAGGTGAGAAAGTTTCGTCATAGTCAACACCTTGCCTTTGACGATACCCCTTAGCTACTAGCCTTGCTTTATAAGTCTCTACCTTTTCATCTACTCTAATCTTCTTTTTGAAGATCCACTTGCAACCAATGGGTACAATACCCTAGGGTGCATCAACTAGGTTCTGAACCTTGTTGGAGTACATGGAATCCATTTCTGAATTCATGGCTTCTTGCCATTTCTCGGAGTCTATGCTCATAATAGCCTCCTCGTAGGTCTGAGGATCAATATCCTTAACATCCTCTCCTCTGATATGTCCCACATATCTCTTAGGAGGATGAGATACTCTATCAAACCTATGTAAAATTGGAACTTATGTGTTAGGTATTTGAACAGATTCTGGAATAGTGCTTGAGCTAGGTTCTCCAACCTTGCTCAACTCTATCATGCTCCCACTATCTCCACCAAGAATGTGTTCCTTCTCAAGGAACACTGCTCTCTTGGCTACAAAGACCTTTTGGTCCTCAAGATGATAGAAATAATACCCATAAGTTTCCTTAGGGTATCCCACGAACTTGTACCGTTCCGTCCTAGATTCCAACTTGTCAGGGTTGTGTCTCTTAACGTGGGCAGGGTAGCCCCAAATCTTAACAACTTTAAGATTGGGCTTCTTCTCATTCCATATCTCATATGGAGTAGACATCATTGATTTAGTTGGAATTCTGTTCAGAAGGTAAGCTGCGGTCTCTAAGGCATATTCCCAGAATGAGATGGGTAGGTCGGCGAAACACATCATGGAACGCACCATGTCTAATAGTGTGTGATTCCTCCTTTCTGATACACCATTAAGCTGTGGTATATAAGAAGGTGTCCATTGGGATAAAATCCTATAGTCTTTGAGGAACTGGGTGAACTCTGTACTCAAGTACTCACCTCCTCGATCTAATCGAAAGGTTTTAATACTCTTTCCTATTTGGTTCTCCACTTCTCATTTCCTCTTAGACTTACTTACACTCATGATATGTGGAGCTGTATCTATCATAAATAAACCATTATGCACTATTCCTCTCTTGATGATCTCATCATCTAATATTATTGAACAACCATTGTTCTCAAAAACTAATTTATATCCAATAACTGTCAAACATGAAATGGAAATAATATTTTTGATAATAGAAGAAACATAATAGCAAGCATCTAATGCAATAATAGCTCCACCAGGCAGATGTAAGGTGACCTTGCCAACAGCCACTGTAACAACCTTTGCTCAATTGCCCATCTTAAAGTCTATCTCACCTCTGTTCAATCTCCTAAATCTTGCCAGAACCTACAACGAATTACAAACATGATAAGCACTCCCAGTATCCAATACGCATGTGTTATCATAAGATTCTGACAAATGGAGACTGATCATGAATGTACCTGAAGCTTCTGTAAGCTCCTGTTTCGCCCTCTCTATAAGGTACTCTTTGTAGTTCCTCTTCCAGTGCCCATCTTTGCCGTAGTGGAAGCACTTGCCTTTGTCCTTTGTTAGGTCTTTCTTGGCAACCTTTACCTTACCCATTTTGCTCTTACCCTTGCCCTTCTTAAGGGACTTCTCAACCTTCCTTTTCTTTCTAGTCTTACTAGTGTAGAGAACCAGCTTCTCTTTCTTGATGGTACTCTATGTTTCTCTCAACATATTGAGGAGCTCTGGGAGGGTCACCTCAAGTTTGTTCATATTAAAATTCATTATGAACTGAGAAAAGGAATCTGGTAGGGACTGAAGCACAAGATCCACACACAGGTTATCCTCTAGGACCATTCCTAGACTTGTGAGTTTCTCGATCCACTCAATCATCTTAAGGACATGGTTTTGAACCGGTGTCCCCTCAGTCATCCTAGCACGGAAAAGACTCTTTGATATCTTATATCGCTGAGTTCTTCCATGTTCCTCAAACAGTTTACGGAGATACAAGAGTATGGAATTAGCATCCATATTTTCATGTTGTCTCTATAACTCAGTAGTCATAGAGGCCAACATATAACACTGAGCATGAGTGGAATCATCTAAGTACTTCACATAACGAGCGATCTCATCCTCGCTTGCCCCTTCGTCGGGCGTAAGGATCACTGTATTAAGGACATATGTGATTTTCTCCGCCGTGAGAACGATTCTCAGATTGCGAAGCAAATCCGTATAATTTGGACTAGTGAGGCGGTTGGCATCAAGTATGCCACGTAAAGGATTTGAAAACGATATTTTTTTGAAATAAAAGATGTAGCAAAAATAAATAACATGCAGACTTTGTAGAAATTTAAATAATTAATATAAAGACTTCTATCTTAATGTACTCCCACTAATTTTTCGCGAGACACACAACACCCTATGGTATGTGAATCGAAGACCCCCGGCGGATCTCTAGTGGGGATCAGGATCCAATCGACTGTCTTGGACATAGTTGGTTTTGCTTAAGTCGTGTGGCACCATTGCATGTCACCGCAAAGGTCAGCCTCCCTGAAATCTCCTACGATCCCTTAGGACCTGCAAAAGAGAAGACGGGACAGCGAAAGCGCTTCACACGGGATCCATAAGCCACCCTTTCAGCAAACACTTTATAAACAATGTAAATTCCAACCATGGACATCACAAGCTCAGAACGGTTGCACAACAAAGGCATAAATTAGTCCACTACAGATTGAAATCTAATACAAGTGTCCACATGACACAAACTTTCTGTACAAGTTGACAATGGCTGTCAAACTCACTCAAATGGGAGCGTTTCACCTTTGGCGAGCCCTTTACAAGCTTTACAAGTTGGAACAAACTAAAAAGGGACACGGACATGCATAAGCATTACACCGAACAAGCCATTTACAAAATGTCCGTGACATTCTCCCCCACTTATTCCTTCGACGTCCACATCGAAGCCTTTACTAACGCTGTAACTTCTTTTCTTTGTTGGATCTTCGATCTTCTGCTCTTACTGCGATACGCCCCTTGGCTCCCAATTGTTCTCCACTTGTTGTTGTTGAGTCATCGAACTTTAATCCGCCATGCTGCTTCAACTCACCAATGACTCTAACTCTGGTGTGGGGTTGGCAGAGTTGTGCTGATCCTTGCTAGTTCTTGCGGATTCATCTGATGAAGGGAAAAGACCATCTTTGATATGCGCCAGTCTTCAAATTCTTCTTGTCTCTTGAACTAGATAGATGCTTGTTGGAGCTTTAACGAGCATCGCCTCGCAACCTTTAAAGTTCTCGGGTCCTTCCTCCGTAAAATTTACCCATCGAATCTTCTTCCACTTAGTTGTCTTGCCCAAGTAGGTTCGCATCACTTTCGCTTTCGATTGGCATTCAATTGAGAAATGAAGTGAACAATCTACTCTCAGTAGCACTGATCACCATTGGTGAGGACTTGACAACTGTTGTTTTCCATTAGTCTCTTCGAAGGGTCTTCAAATTTGTGCAGAGCTCCTCTGCTAGATAACTAAGAGAGCTGGGGTACTCGGTTTCACCCATTCTCTTGGGAGTTGAGAAGGCAAAGGTTACTTGACTTCACCCACCTCCTCGAGGTTGTACTTCGTGCATTAAGCTGGTTTCTAGACTTCGCCTGCTCTTAGCTCACACTTCCGAAGCACTTGAAGTGTTTGCAATCCTTGCGCCGAGTCAGCTACTATGATTCACCTTCTCATTGCCATTGAACTTCTGGAATGCAAGAAGTTATCACTCCAACTTGGAGTAAGTCTCCGATAGATTTGGTCGCCTTTGGGATTGTACTGCCTTCTCCATCATTTCTACCGCCGACTCCTCTAAGTAGCAAAGGTACAACACCGCGTACTCCCTGCTCCGATCCTTGGTCATGCACTCTTGCATCGACCCGAAGTCCTTCACTCACAGCTATCTTGATGAAAAGTCTATTGACACCGGTCTTACGAAGTTCTCTGGCCTTTGCCCTTCAGCCTTATCTTGGTACATGGAGTTTGCCAATGCATTCTCCTCCTCCACGGCCCATATCATGACTAAGCGCTCTCCCTCTATAAGAGCAAGGGACCGATGACTCCCCGGAAGTCCCACCTCTGTGGTACCATGGCACTGCATTGCCCATGGCACTACTATCCGTTGTCTCACATCTGTGTCCCTTCTTCATAATCGGTAGATTTGCCTCTGCAGCACTGCGGCACTCCTCCGAGTCCACCTTCAATCTAACCAATGATTGATCTTGGGTAACTGAGTCCCTCTAGACTCGGCATTACTTCCTCGCCCTATTTCGACCACCTTCTTCGACACCTCTATGTTTTCTGAGCAGTTCCACTTGGTCGTTGGAAAGACAGACTGCAACTCCTATGTATGGCCACCACCATTCATGTTGTAGGGTTTGCACCGCTTCTGTTCTCCTTAGCTTCATTGGTCGCAACGTTCGCTTACTTGGCCTTGTCCTCTGACTTGCTGGGCTCCCTTAAGCGAATATGAGCTCTGAAGCAGTCCAACTCTTCAGCCGCTCTGATCATACCTCTGCATGATCTAGTCCCCCCATGAGACTCACTGGTACTTGTATCTGAACTTCTTCCTCGATAGTGCACAGCCCCTATAAGCTGATGCCTAAGGTTTTCATTCAATGAGGCATTCGATGCACGCATGGAAGACCCGCCTCTGCCGTACCATGGCATTCACTGCTTGAATCCATAGCTCTTCTTGCCATCGTGTTGTTCACCGAAGTAGAGCTCCTAGTCGCGCTCCTGATCATACCTCTGCATGATCTAGTCCCCCCCATGGGACTCACTGTGTGTGTCAACTTGCCACGAACCATTCCACCACGATCCGTTGCACCATGTCGCCTCCTGGTGACATCTCCTTGCATTCTGATCCCTATGGTATGAACTCGAACTGCGATATCTCCATGTGTGGACTCCGCCAACATATCGCAGGGCCTTAGCCACCTTCGATTCTGTTCGCTCCTTTGGCAATCGACCTTCGTCCACCCACTCTTGGGTCAAACTCGGTGTCTTAACATAACCTCGAGGGACTCGACCAATCACGTTAAGCCCATAAAGGTAGAAAACTCTTGCCAATCACAACTCCTTGTGATTCCCATCCTATTCAGCCTTCGAACCACCATGGCCTCGAGGGACTCGACCAACCATGATGTTCGGTTAAATCATTAACATCGTTACCAGATGAGTCTGATTATGTGATATACTATCGAGGGACTCGACCAAGCATACCATATCCTCAGGTCACCTATGACATCTCTATGTCGTAGATAAGATGGCGAGACGTGATATAGGTGAGTCTCGAGTGACTCGACCAACTCAACCTACACCGGGAATTGGCTCCTAGCTATAACGATGAAAGGCCACGTGGGTCAATCTAATTGCCTCACGTTTACTGACTTAATATTATTAATAGAGGAGATTTTGGTTTGGTCTCCTAATATAATGTGTCACACATATACTTATTTAATATATGTATCTACATCATATGCAAATATATATATACATATCTAGTAAGTGTATTTCTAATCACATATCACATGAGCAATCACACCAGATGATCATGGACTACATCCTAATATGATCAGGCCCAAGCCAGTGGGTCCAATCACTCACATCAAGATCTATATGTACTTTAGCGCATCTCTATGCCCTGTGATCATCCATCTCGCTTCGTCGGATCCGTCGGCATCTCAACGCATTTTTATGCGTCGGATCGTCCGTCTCGGCCTCGTGAGTCACGCTACCACTGTGCCTCCTCATGTAATTACAACATAATTACAAGCACGCAGGCTCGACAATAAATGAGAAAAGAATAGAGGCTCGCAGGCCCCAATAATAATAATCATATGTACACACATCACATCACAGGTCCATGATCATCTGTCCACATCATAATCGCATGTATATATTATTTTATAGGACTACTAGATAAAAATAATAGTTAATTAAACTATTTAATTAACATATTTAATTTTTTGAAATCAGGGACATAAAGGGAATTTTTGAATTTCTAGGAGTATTTTGATAATTCGGTCAAAAGAGTATTTTGGTAATTCTATCAAAAAGGGACAGAATCTGGAATTTCTGAAATTCGAATAGGGCAAAACCATCTTTTGCCCAAAAACCCTAATCCCTCACCCTGCGCCTACGGCCACCGCCACCCTGCCGACGACGCCCCTTGTGCGCTAGGGGCGCCGCTGCCGCGCAGAGGAGCGCCTGCATGCGTCGGCACCTCTGCGCGCGGGCGCCCAACGCCGGGGTGGCGGCGCCTGTCGTCCCTGCTGGCGGCCTCGCCGCTACCCCGCAGGCAGAGCGCCCATGTGGGCTGGCCCGTAGGCGCTGCCCTGCGTGCAGCGCCAGCGCACCTACGGGCAGGCCGCTGGCACAGGCAGCCTGCTTGCTGCCTGCTTGCGGCCTGTAGCCCGCCAAGCGATGGCCGCTGCATGAGCGTAGCAAGGGTAGCAATAGTTGCTGCCCTTCCTGGCCCTTTTGCGCCAACGATTTTGGCATTAAAAGCAGATCTAAAACACAACACACGTAGTTTAAGATCCAATCTTCGCACGACAACCTGGCTCTGATACCACTATTGGAAAATCCGTCAGGGGAGTGACATCTCATCCGTAGCGGAAGAACAAAAAACAAAACCCCAGATTTCTCATAGAAAGTTTCTGTCATCGTGCGAAGATCGATGCATATAAAACAAATCCACAAAACTGCACGTGTAAAAGAAGATACCTAGGGAGATCGTATATCCCTGAATTCCTACAGATCTATGGGAGAGGATAAAGGAGGTCAAGCGTCCTCCTCTCTAGCGGTATCCACACGGTAGGGATTGCGGCGATGTACCTCTCTCTTTGGGGAGAGGAGAACAGGAGGTGGCTACAAAAAAAACCCTCAACCTATAGAGCTTTGGTTCCCTCCTAATTACAGAGGCCCCCTAAAAAATCCTAATGGATCTTTTGCCCTATTGGGTATTGGATCTTCATCCAATTACCCAAGCCTCTTGGATTAGTGGGTTTCTACCCAATAATCTCTTATTAGTAATTATTGGATCTCATCTCAGGATCCAATAATTCAGGAGCTTAATGGATATCCAATAAGATAGGGGGTTCAGCGGATATCTCATATCCGAACCTCTACTCTT
Source organism: Musa beccarii (assembly GCA_024322285.1). Taxonomy (NCBI): domain Eukaryota; kingdom Viridiplantae; phylum Streptophyta; class Magnoliopsida; order Zingiberales; family Musaceae; genus Musa; species Musa beccarii. The sequence goes on from CM044396.1 coordinate 17,070,205, forward strand.
TGTAACACCTATCATATGTGTGTGACCCTCTAGGCCCAATATCGAGCTGGCCGTGAGTTATACTTGTCAGAACTCCTTCTGACATAGTGAATTATTATCTCTATAATAATTCACCCAACTTATCGACTGTGGACGTACCAGGCCACTACGCCGCGGCCCCCAGATAATACAAGGGAATCCAATCTTTTGGACCTATCTATCCTTAGTTACCATGTATCTATAATCTCTCATCCATCTAATATCCCAGAGACCCTATACCGAGCATGGTGCTGTCGGGCCCATACGATCTCTCATCGAGTCTTGCTCTTGTCGGATTCTCCCGGAGAACTCTTTCTCTCTCAATCCGAATAACCTTGGCCAAGGATTTGTTCGAGCAAGAACACATGAGATATTCCTCTCATGATATTGAGAGCGGATGATCCTCTATTGACACTCAATAGTCCTCGTAAAGTTGGCTACCACTCCCAATAATCGACTATACTAGATTTGGAACTTTCCAAACCTATAAGTCCGGTATCAAAGAGTGGAGTACTCATACAGGACATCATTGGTATCTCAAGTCTAAGGATCAGATACACTATTGGGACTACTGAATCGTTGTCTGACATGAGGTATCAATAACCATCCAGCATTCCGTAGGCGGATCAATCAGTGAACTCATTCTCCAATGAGCACCTGCACTGTACCCTTAGTGTCCCCACACGAGTAGCTATGAGACCAGCTACCTCCATTATATGAACGGGTATACAGCACACCAGTCTATCTAGTTATCTCGATGTCCTTCTCAAGTAACCTATGACCAGGATAATTTAGGGTCTGTGTTAAAGGTGAATCGGTCTCATTATCATAATTTCATCACGATCCAATTCCCATTGCACAGATCCAAGGACATCACAATATACATCTAGATAATGTGAGATAATGTCAATAATCATAAGCAAAGAGATTGGCGTAGTGTGTTACAGGTGCAATCACTCATGTGATTGGCTTGTAGGGCACTTATAACTAGTATTATTATGGAGATAATAATTCACTATATCATAAGGTGTTCTGAGTCAGAAGGAGTTTTGACGGGAGTGACTTACAACCAGCTCGGTATCGGCCCTAGAGGGTTACAGATATAAGGTGGATGTTACGACGAGTAGATGTACAGATATGAGATATCTACGAAGCCACTAGTTTAGATCCTGTGGATAAGATCCAATTGAGTAATTGGATAAGATCCAATTAAATGATTGGATAAGATCTAATTGGTTGAGATCAAATTGGATCCTATGGATAAGATCCAATGAAATCCAACTGGATAGAGATCCAGTGGGAACAGGATCTGTTAAGGATAAGCTTCCTCTATCTCTATAAATAGAAGAAACCTCATGGTTCATAGGTTGAGAGCTCTTGGTACTCATCCTCCTATTCTTCTCAGTCTCCTCTCCTCCTCCTTGGCTCCGGTAGCTTTGTGGTGCACGTGGATAGAGATGCCATGGTAATTTGAGGAGCTTCGTTGTTGCATCTGTTGTGTGGATTACCACTAAAGAGGAGTACGCTAGTGTTCCTTCATCCTCTTCATCAGATCTTAAATTTTCAGGGATATACGATCTCCCTAAGTAATGCTTCTGACATGATACATGCGGATTTTTTAGATTTACGATTTTTACGTATCAATCATTGCACCGGCCAAGTACGTAACTATGGGAAATCTGATCTTATTTTTGTTTTTCGCTTTGCATGAGATATTAAATCTCCCAATTTCCCAGCACTTAGGAGGTAACCCTTACAAGTACACTCCTCTCTTTAGGCTGAAATCTATCAAAACTAGAGGAGGAAAGTTTTGAAGTAGTTTTTACAGCGTTTTCTTTCTTTCAAATTCTCTGTACTTGTGTATTCTACCCAAGGATGGGAGGGGTTTTTATAGGCTCCAATCTGATTCAAACTTGGAGCCAAAAATCTTTCCATCCCGGGTTTTCCAGGTACTAGCGGTACCACTGCCTGTCACTCTAGTTCTATTAGTGTACTAGGCGGTACCACCACTCAAGCACACTATCAGTGGGTGGTACCACCGCTCACACTCAGTCTTAAAGATTGAGCCTTCAGGCGGTTCTACTGCCCACCTGGCGGTGCCACCGCCTTACGTGGCACTAGGACACTGTTTGGGCCTTTCATCCGGCCCAACACAATCCTAATTCAGGCCTAGTTGACCTTTAACAGGGTTAAAGGGATTACCTCCCAAATCTTATCCTAATTACATGCTAATTACAAAATTAAAGATATTTCATAAGCAAAACAATATCCAGCAAGTCAAGTCTTCTTTCGACGAGCTTCCGGCAAACTTCTGGTAGTCTTCTGATGAACCCCGGACACCTTTCTGCGGACTCCCACCAAGCTCTTGGACTTCATGACGATCTTGGCTAGTTCCGATGATTCTTCTTTGGCAAGCTTCGATCTTTTTCGGTGAGCTCTGCGAACCTCCAATGAGTCTTTCTGGTGAACTTCTGATGAACTCTTCGGTAAGCTTCCGACTCATTCTCAACCAATTCTGGCAACACTCCCGGTGAATCTTCGGATTCCTGACGAACTCTCGAACTCCCAATGATTCGATCATACTTGACTCCGATACTTCGTTTCACTTTATGCCTTCATCATTGTCGTAGTTAATCCTACACACTAGTTAAATCTTAACCCTACTTCGATCTAGAAAATTACAACATGAATCAACATCCTGTTGCCTGACACGTCATTGGTCAATGCTTCGTTCGGTTCTTCAGCATATTATCCTCTCTTGAGGCCTGTTGCCCAATCGACGGTTGACCTCCGCAACCCCGATCTCCTTGGCGCAACTTCGCTCTTCTTGGCCCGATGCTCGATATCTTTGTCCGAAGCCTTCTATCGATTGTCGATCGGACCTCGAACTCGACGTCCAATCTCCTAACTTGATCTCTTCTGGCGTAATGCTGATTCATCCTATGTTAACTGTCTAATTCTGACCGAAAGTAGACCTGCATGACTTAAAACATAATTAGATCATAAATCACACTCAATTAGTTTCATCATCAAAATTCGAGATTCAACAATCTTTCCCTTTTTTATGATGACAACTAATTAATGAAAGAGTTAACCTTAACTCTAAGAGTTTATCCAAACTCCCACTATCAATATGCTATATTAATAGGACCCTTAGATTATGTTAAATCCAAGCAACATGTTATGAAAAACATCAAACTATCATGCAAATATGATTCAAAATACTCATTACATTGCATGAAGTCATCAATCTACTTCTCCTCCTTTGTCATCAACAAAAAGGAGAAGTTGCATCATAGCTAGTTTAAAAGATATATAAATTTGACAACACACTAGCAAGATTTACAATATGCAGATTTCATGATCATGATTTGATAATGTATCATTTTGTTCTTGAGATGTGCTAGGTTGTACTTTTTGCTTCTTATGATAGGCAAGATAGCACTTTGCTTCTCTTTGCGATATTTCAAGCTAGCACCTTTCTAAGTTTTGCCTTTGCAAGCTATCAACTTCTTGTTTGCAATGAGCTAGCAATTTTATAAAATTTTCATCACTTTAAACATGCAAGCTAAATTTTCATTACAACATAGAAGCATAGCAAGTGTAAGATTGTAAATTTTCTAAGTTTTGCATTTGTGCTTCTATTGAAATAACACTTCTTTGCTTCTCTTTATATTGCAATATTACAATTCTTTGCAAGTGAGCTAACTACTTTTGCACTTTTTCTTATGATACTCAAGCTGGCAAGTTTTCTCCGTTATATGCCAAGCTAGCAATTTTGTCTCCCCTTTATCAGTGTCAAAAGAAAGGGAGAATGCAATGTTGTAATTCATTTCCTTTTTCATCAAATTTTTAAATCATGACAAATGAGATATCAAAAATAAATATTGACATAAATATTTCATTCATCAAAATTCAAGTCATGAATATGAATTTAACATTCAAGCTAACATGACAAAAATTAATCATGACAAAAATTAACCGTGAATTTTCATCATATCAAAATCATAAATTCAAGGGAGTCATAAATAAATCATGATATGAGGAAAATTGATGATAAGCAAGCAAGCAGTAATAAGAAAGCTAGCATACTTTGCGATACGCAAGTTAGTCATTTTGTGAAGTTTAGCAAAATTTTACTTCTTTTGAGATAGCAATTTGCTTCTCCTTGTGATGTTTAAGATAGCAACTTTTTTTCCCCCTTTGTCTTTGTCAAAAAAAAGGGAGGACAAAGTTTTCTTCATTTTTACATCAACTTTTCATATTATTTAAAAAATCATCAATCAGTATCACATGATGCATACAAGTAGTCAAATGACATGTCATGATTCAATGATTCATTATAAAGCAGATTAATTTTCAATCATCACATAAGGCATGCAACCCAAAGTAATCATATCATTTTTAAGTAATGAAAGATATGACATCAAAGCTCAAGAAAACCAAGAAGAACATGATTCATTTAACAAATCCTTTTAATAATGATTCATCACAAAAGATATCAAGATCGCATTTCATAAAAAAAAGATTTCAATTATCAAGATATCAAGATCATGAATTCAAGAAAATTCAAGTATTGAGTTCTGAGAAATCAAAATCATGAAAAAAAAATTTTGAGTAAGGAATAAAAAATTATTGATTCATGCATTCAAGCTACCATTACTCATCACATATAGTTTTAAAATATAGAAATTGTCAAACATGATTTATAAACATTCATCTTAATTTTTAACTCATTCAAATCATCAAAATCACTATCATAGTTTATGAGATTCATAAAACAAATCATATGTTGGAAAATTATAAAGATTGATATAAAGCAATTTTTAAAAGATGCTTTCCCCTTTTTGTGATTTTAATTCATACATTGATTTCATATAAACATGTCTTTGTCCTTTTATGCTAGATTCATATATCATTGTATAGGTATGAAATGCAAGTTTCAAGAAAAATCATTAAGACCAAAAATATGATATACACATTTATTTTCAAAACCTTCATCATGATTATCTTTAAAAGATTCACAAGATTCATAAAATGAATTTATTAACCTCAATAAGATAGAAATATATTTTTATTTAATGAAATTGATTTCATGTGAGCATGTTCAAGTCTTTTATGAAAACATGTATCAACATTTAAAAATGAGATATAAGTTTCATCATAAAACCGTCAAGACCAAACACATTAAAAATAAAATATCATGATATCACATTTTCAATTTTCATGTATCTTATTTTATGTGGTTGACCTCATATAAACATGTTCAAGTTTTCATATAAAATCCATGCATCATGTTGGAAGTTGAAAGCATTATCAACACCACTTTTCTTTTATTCGGAAAGTTATGTGGATTAAGTCTTTTAGTTTTAGAATTTGTTTCATAAATACATGCATCATCGTACAAATTTCGTCAAAACCATCAACACATTATTCCAAAACGTAGGATTTCAATTTTCAAATCCTCATACATCATCAAGTATAGTACCATAAAACATCCTCAAAAAAATTTTAAATAAAAGCCAAGCATTAACACATACATTTGTTCAAAACTAAGATTCGCTCATCATGCATAGTTTTAAAATGTAAAGTCATCAAGATAAATGTTTATTGATTTTATCTTGTTAGGTGTACATGCATGAGATGCAATCATCATTCAAATTTTTTACTTTTCAAAAATACTACAAAGAAAAGCATAATATAATTCTTGAAAATAATTTTTTATTCCCTATAATCTAAATTAAGTACTCATGAAAAATATCATGTACTTTCAAAATAAATCAAGGGAGATTTGGTTAAGTTGCTTATCTTATAGTCGAAGATCGTCAAAGTGCAATATGTCATTTTGCCTTTAGAAGTTCTCGATTAGTCCTTGGAGACCTTCTTCTTTGGCCTCTTCCTCCATTCAAGTTCATTTTTAGTTTTAGATTTTTATTTTCTAAACTTTTTAAATTTTAGTATTCAAAGTTTAAGCTCATCATCAAGATTATCCTCATTATTGAATCTCGAATTTTGATGATGAAACTAATTGAGAGTGATTTAGTGATTTAATTACATTTTGAGATACGTAGGTCTACTCTTGATCATAATTTGATAATTGACGTAGGATGAATCAGCGTTGCGCTAGAGAAAATCATGTCAGGAGATTGGACGTCGAGTTGGAGGTCCGGTCGACGATCGACAGAAGGCTTTGGACAAAGAAATCGAGCATCGGGCCAAGAAAAGCGGAGTTGTGCCAAGGAGATCGGGGCTGCGGAGGTCAGCTATTGATTGGACAACAAACCGTAAGAGAGGATGATACGTCAAAGTGTTGGATGAAGCGTCGATGGACCAATGATGTGCCGAGCAACTAATTACGATTCGCGTTGTAATAATTGTCTAGATCGAAGTAGAATTGAGTCAAAATTGAGTTGGTTTTGGGTGAAATAATACCAACTCAATTTTGGGCCAATTGAGCCTAAATTGTGATTGATTTGGGCTCATTGGGAGGCCCATTCAGTGGCCCAAAAGTTACTAAAGGCGGTGGCACCGCCAAACTGGCGGTGGAACTACCTATGAGCTGGAAAAGTGAAAAAGTGTACATTTTCAGGTTGTAGGTGGTGGTACCACCCAGCAGTAAAGCTACAGCAATGGTACCGCTCCAGGCTAGCGGTAGTACTGCCAAAACCTCTATTTTTTAGGTTCTGCAAGCGGTGGTACCGCCCGTACCCGAAAAATCTAGGATGATTCAAATTTGGGCTCCAAATTTGAATCACCTTGAGGCCTATAAATATCCCTCTCATCCATGGTTTAAACACACACAAAACCTAAGAAAAAAAAAGGAAAACTCTATTGTAATAGTGTCAAAATCTTTCCTCTAAACTTTAAGTGTCATCTAGTCCAAGAGAGGGGTGAGAGGCTTTCTAAGAGTTACCTCCTAAGCCTGTCAAAAGGAAAGTTCTATAAAAGGGAGTCAATCCTCGCCTGTTGGAAGGAGGATACCTAATGGAAAGCCGATCATCTCAATAGAAGAGGATTCGAGAGTGGACGTAGGTTGTATGACCAAACCACTATAAAATCGGGTTTTCATTTTCTTATTATCATTTACATTGCTGCAAGCATTTACTTTACTTGCTCCACTTCCACTTCATCATCCTACGTATGTGTTCAAGTTAAATGCAATCGAAATGCTTTTAATCGAAATATTACTTTGAATCGTATGAAGTTTTCGAACTTGTTTTAAATCACCAAAATTTGTTGTCTTTATCTGCTGCACTAATTCCCCCCCTAGTGTCGCTCTCGATCCCAACACTCATCACTTGAGTCATCACTCAAGTAGTATTCTTTTATCTAAAGTTCTAAATCCTTCCAGTTCTTTGGAAGGTAGTTCATGTGTTCATCGAGTTCCAAGAGGCTCATTTCATATGTTATCAATGAGTCCATAAGTTCTTTAATAGGTAAATTATTTAAATCTTTAGCCTTTTGTATTACAATTACTTTAGAATCTCACCTTTTTGGAAATGATCTTAAAATCTTATTTATGAGATCAAAATCTGAAAAAGATTTACTAAGGGCTCTTAAACTATTGACGACATTCATGAAACGGGTGTACACGTCGCCGATAGTCTCGTTTGGTTCCATTCGAAAAAGCTCAAAATCATACAATAAGATGGTTACTTTCGAGTCTTTGACTCTACTAGTGCCCTCATGCATGATTTCAAGTGTCCACCAAATATCAAAGACCGTTTTGCAAGTTAAAATCTGATTAAACTCACTTTTATCCAAAGAGCAAAATAAGGCATTCATAGTCTTTGTATTTAATAAAAAAAATTTCTCTAAATCTGACCATTCGTTCATCAGTTTAGAGGGAAGTTGAAAGCTATTTTCAATAATATTTCATAAATTTAAATCCAAAAAAATAAAAAAAATACTCATTCGAGTTTTTCAATAAGTGTAGTTCGACCCGTTAAACAACAGAGGACAAACAATTGAAAAACCCTCTTGAAAGCTGTGAAGAGTCATTTCTCATAGATGTGAATTCAAAAGAGAAACAATGTGGCTCTGATACTAACTGTTAGGATCAAAAGCGGCACTAAGAGGGGGGGGTGAATTAGTGAAACGGTAAATTTCGATAAATTCTGTCGATTTCATAAAACCCCATACGATAAAAATAATGATTCAATGAAAGATGATTTCGATTGAATGCATATCGAACATGCTTAAACTTAGGAGCATTTAGAAAAGAAGAAGGGCAGTGATAAAGAAGTCGAAAAGTGAAGAGAAGATGGTTTGCAAAACTATAAAAGACAATAAGTAAACGTAAATCGTTTTTATAGTGGTTCAGTCATACGACCTATGTTCACTCTCGATTCCTCTTCTCTTGAGGCCACTAGCTTTCTACTAGCTATCTTCCTTCCAATGGGTGAAGACCAACACCCTTTTACAACGCTCTCTCCTTTTGAAGAACTTAGGAGGCAACCCTTACAAGCACACTCCTCTCTTTAGGCTGAAATCTATCTAAGCTAGAGGAGATAAGTTTTGAAGTAGTTTTTACAGCATTTTCTTTCTTTCAAATTCTATGTGTTTATATGTTCAACCCAAGGATGGGAGGGGTATTTATAGGCTCCAATCTAATTCAAACTTAGAGCTAAAAATCTTTACATCCTGGGTTTTCTGAGTAGTAACGGTACCACCATTAGTGGTGGTACCATCACTAGTACATTCTGGTTTTATCAGTATACTAGGTGGTATCACCGCCCAATCTAGCGGTACCACCGCCCAGACTCAGTCTTAAAGATTAAGCCTTCAGGCGATTCCACCGGCCACTTGGCTGTCACGGACTTAGCTAGTTTTGCTTAAGCCGTACAGCACCATTGCGTGTCAGTCCGCAAAGGTCAGCCTCCCCGAAGTCTCCTACAATCGCTTAGGACTTGCAAAAGAGAAGATGGAACAGACAAAGCACTTCACATAGGATCCACAAGTCACCCTTTCAGCAAACACTTTAGAGCCAATGTAAATTCCAACCATATACATCACAAGCTCAGAACGATTGCACAACAAAGGTATAAAATTGGTCCACTACAGACCGAAATATAGTACAAGTGTCCACATGATACTATTATTATGTATAAACCTGAAACGAATACCAAACTCATTCAAATGGGGCTGTTTAGCCTTCAGCTAGCCCTTTACATTCTTTGCAAAGTTAGAACAAATCGAAAAGACACGGACATGCATAAGCATTACACCGAACAAACCATTTACAATTTGTCTGTGACATTCTCCCCCACTTATTCCTTCGACGTCCTCGTCGAAGCCTTTGTTGACACTACAACTCTTTGCCTTTGCTGGATCTTCAATCTTCTGCTCCTGCTGCGATGCGCCCCTTAGCTCTTAGTTGTTCTCTGCTTATTGTTATTGAGTCATCGAACTTTAATTCACCATGCTGCTTCAACTCACCAATGACTGACTCTGGTGTGGGGTTGGCAGAGTTATGTTGATCCTTGCTGATTCTTACAGATTCATCTAATAAAGGAAAAGACCATCTTTGATATGCGCCAGTCTTCAAATTCTTCTTATCTCTTGAACTGGATAGATGCTTGTTGGAGCTTTAACGAGCATTGCCTCGCAATCTTTGAAGTTTACAAGTCCTTCATCCATAAAATTTTTCCATCGAATCTTCTTCCACCTAGTTGTCTCGTCCAAGTAGGTTTGCATCACTTCTGCTTTCAATTGGCATTTAGTTGGGAAATAAAGCGGACAATCTACTCTCAGTAGCACTGATCACCATTGGTGAGGACTTGACAACTGTTGTCTTCCATTAGTCTCTTCAAAGGGTCTTCAAATTTGTGTAGAGCTCCTCTGCTAGATAACTAAGAGAGTTGGGGTACTCGGTTTCACCCATTCTCTTGAGAGTTGAGAAGGCAAAGGTTACATGAATTCGCCCACCTCCTCGAGGTTGTACTTCGTGCGTTGAGCTGGTTACTAGACTTCGCCTGCTCTTAGCTCACACTTTCGAAGTACTTGAAGTATTTGCAATCCTTGTACTGAGTCAGCTACTGTGATTCACCTTCTCAATGCCATTGAACTTCTGGAATGCAAGAAGTTATCACTCTAACTTAGAGCAAGTCTTTAATATATTTAGTCACCTCTAGTGTACCGCCTTCTCCATCATTCCTATTGCCTACTCCTTTGAGTAGCAAAGGTACAGCACTGCATACTACTTGCTTCGTACCTTGGTCCTACACTTACGGTAATCTCGATGAGAAGTCCATTGACATCGATCTTATGAAGTTCTCTGTCCTTTGCCCTTCAGCCTTGTTATAGTACATGAAGTTTACCAATGCATTCTCCTCCTCCATGGCCCATATTACGGCTAAGCGCTCTCCCTCTATGAGAGTAAGGGATCGATGACTCCCAGGAAGTCCTGCCTCTATGGTACCATGGCACTACAATGCATGCCCATGGCACTACTATCCGTTGTCTCGCATCTGCATCCCTTCTTCACGAACGATAGATCCACCTCTGCGGCACTGCGACACTCCTCTGAGTCCACCTTCATTCTAACCGATGCTTAGTTTTGGGTAGCTAAGTCCCTCTGGACTTGTCATTACTTCCTCTCCCTTTTTTGACCACCTGCTTCAACACCTCTGTGTCCTCTGAACAGTTCCTCTTGGCCGATAGAAAGATAGACTATAACTCCCATATATGGCCTCCGTCATCATGTTGCAGGGCTTGCATCACTTATGTTCTCCTTAGTTTCATTGGTCGTAATGTTTGCTTACTCGGCCTTGTACTCTGACTTGCCAGGCTCCCTTAAGCGAATGTGAGCTCTGAAGTAATCCAACTCTTCAACCGCTCCAATCATACCTCTGTATGATCCAGTCCCCCCATGGGACTCACTGGTACCTGCATCTGAACTTCTTCCTTGATAGTGCACAACCCCCATAAGCTGATGCCCAAGGCTTCCATTCAATGCAGCATTCGATGCACATACGGAAGACCCGCCTCTACGGTACCATAGTATTTACTGCTTGAATCCATAGCTCTTCTTGCCATTGTATTGTTCATCAAAGTGGAGCTCCCAGTCGCGCACCCGATCATACCTCTGCATGATCTAATCCCCCCATGGGACTCACTGTGTGTGTCGCATTGCCATGAACCATTCCACCACGATCCGCTGCATCATATCACCTCTTAGTGACATCTCCTTGCGTCCTGATCCTTGTGGTATGAACTCGAACTGTGATCTCTCCATGTGTGGACTCCGCCAACACATCGCAAGGCCTTTGCCACCTTTGATTTTGTTCGCTCCTTTGGCAATCGACCTTCGTCCACATGCCCTCAGGTCACACTCGGATGAAGCCTAGCTCTAGGACAATCCATCACCTAGCAGCTCCTTTGAAGTCCCCTGACTTCGCTAAAATTGGTGCACCATTGTCTGGATCCTGGAACTCTGCCCCTACTAGCACAATCTCCGCTCTGCATCGCTTTCCTCATTGCAACTCGAATAGCAACACTATGACATATTCTTCAAGAGTACCTACCTCTGCATCCTCTTGCCCCTTGCCAAGGCCTTCTAACAGCAACTTCGCCTCTGCAAGCTGTGTTGCCTTAGTTCCTTCATCAAATGCTTCACCGAGATCAAGCGTATGTGCCTCGAAGCTTCCTTTATCTTTGGCACCATGTAAGATGAGTTTGCTCCATCAGAATAAAGAACCCATGTAACAACATAATCCTACTCTTGTCTCTATAAGAGTCCATACCCTTGACCTCTGTCTAAGAAAAGCTCCAAGCCCCCGCTCTATGTTCTATCTTCTGTGCCACTCCCTTCATGCGGCTTGGGTGTTTCACCAAGTTATCCCCAAGTTGCTCCGCTTCTCAATTTTTATAGAGTTAATGGTAGTCCTCACGCCCACCATTCCATGGGTCAGCCCTCTGTTGAGTCCGATCTCCCTATCGGCTCCAAGTGTGCCTTCACTTTGTGTTGACTTGGATCGCTCCCCCACTTGATCTCGCTATGCGTCCACCAACGCATTGTCACTTGCGAGATCATGCAACGACTCCTCGTTGGTCGCTCGATCCATCGAGCTTTGTCTTGAGATACTCCTCAACTGGTGCAGTTCATTGCATATGATTCTCCCTCTGGAGAATCGGGACTTATCCCTCATAGATATCTGCCCCATTGGAGTAACTTTTCTCTTCATCTCCTTTCCTTTGGAAGATTTAGATACCACCATCCCCTTGGACCACTCCGCCTTTGCTGAACAAACCGTGCACTGTTCTGCCTCTACAAACGCACCTGCTAGATTGTGACTCTTCGCCGATACAACACCCACTACACCCCTTTGGGTCTAGCAACATGTTGAACCTACTGCACACTTCAGCCTCTTACGAAAGCATCCTACACATGCCGAAGAGAAAGTTTTAATGCTCCATGGCATCGACCTTCAGCCGCCTTGGGATGGCCACGAACAGTCCATTGTCTATATACAAGCCCTTGCATGAGTATCGAATTCCTTGAGTTTGCAATTTTTCTCACCTTTGTGAGCTTTGCATAACTCTTTCAATCGTTGAACAACCCCCTCCACCTTGCACGATCTCATCCTTTGCCAAGCACCCCGCTTGCCTCGAGCACCATCAAGTTTGGGTGCTAACGTTGAGCCACTACTCAAACTCAGCCATCCTAATCTTTGTGCGCTATACAATTCTTCTCAGCTTGTTTGTCCTCGTGCTGTCTCTTTGCGTGAAGGGTTAGCCATTCTTCTGAATGTCATTCTCGAATGCCCGCTCCTCTGAGCGACTCCTTCCCTTAGAACTCCATGTTCGTTTCCCAAACAATCGCGCATGTTGGCTACCCTAAACGCAGCCCCGCTAGGTCCCCCACGTTTGCATGCTAAGTATTTCTAAGTGGGCTTGTCCCACTTTGATACCATCTGTCATGGACTTAGTTGGTTTTGCCTAAGCCGTGCGGCACCATTGCGTGTTAGTCTGCAAATGTCAGCCTCCCCGAAGCCTCCTACGATCCCTTAGGACTTGCAAAAGAGAAGACGGGATAGAGAAAGCGCTTCACATGGGATCCACAAGCCACCCTTTCAGCAAACACTTTAGAGCCAATGCAAATTCTAACCATATACATCACAAGCTCAGAACGGTTGCACAACAAAGGTATAAAATTGGTCCACTACAGACCGAAATCTAGTACAAGTGTCCATATGACACCATCATTATGTACAAACCTAAAATGGCCACTAAACTCATTCAAATGGGGTTGTTTAGCCTTTGGCCAGCCCTTTACATTCTTTGCAAAGTTAAAACAAATTGAAAAGATATAGACATGCATAAGCATTACACCGAGCAAGCCATTTACAATTTGTCTATGACATGACGGTGCCACCACCTAACATGGCACTAGGGCACTGTTTGGGCCTTTTATCTGTCCCAACACAGCCCTAATTCGGGCCCAATTGGCCCCTAACAGGGTTAAAAGGATTACATCCCAAATCTAACCCTAATTACATGCTAACTATAAAATTAAAGACATTTCATAAGCAAAACAATATCTGGCAAGTCAAGTCTTCTTTCGACGACCTTCTGACGGTCTTTTGACGAACCCTCGAATACCTTCCTGTGAACTCCCGGTAAGCTCCTGGACTTCACGATGATCTTGGCGAGTTCCGATGAGTCTTCTTTAGCAAGTTCAATTTTTTTTATGAGCTCTGTGAACCTCTGACGAGTCTTTCCGGCGAACTTCCGATGAACTCTTCGACAAGTTCCTAATTCATTCTTGGCCAATTCCGGTAGCACTCCAAGCGAATATTCGGACTCCTGATGAACTCTTAAACTTCCAACGATTCGATCGTACTTGACTCCGACACTTCGTTTCGCTTTATTCCTTCATCGTTATCATAGTTAATCCTGCACACTAGTTAAATCTTAACCCTATTTCAATCTAGACAATTATAACATGAATCAACATCCTATTGCCCGGCACGTCATTGGTTAGTACTTCGTTCGGTTCTTCGGTACATCATCCTCTCTTGCGGCCTGTTGCCCAATCGGTAGTTGACCTCCGTAACCCCGATCTCCTTGGCGTAACTGCACTCTTCTTGACCCGATACCCGATATCTTTGTTCGAAGCCTTCTATCGATTGTCGACTAGACCTCCGGCTCGATGTCCAATCTCCTGACATGATCTCTTCCGGCGTAATGTTGATTCATCCTGTGTCAACTATCAAATTCTGATCGAAAGTAGACCTATGTGACTCAAAACATAGTTAGATCATAAATCACACTAAATTAGTTTCATCATTAAAATCTGAGATTCAACATGAGTTACATTATAATGATATGAAAATAAATTTTTTGATTAAGGATCTAGCTTTATATGTGTTACTCTAAATTACTCGTAGAGAAAATGAAAGAAATATAAAATTTGGTATGTAAATTTAGGAATCGATTTATAATCTTAGATAAGCTTCTAGATAATGATATATAAAGTTTCTAGTTATCATTGATTCTTTCAAATGTAAGAAAAATACTGTTAATCAGTATTCATATCTAAAGATCAGTGGGAGCAAGTTTATTATATTGATTATATATGTGGATAATATTTTGTATTGCCAATAGTGATCTTGATTTATTATACTAAACCAAGAAATTATCACTAAGAATTTTAAGATGGTTGATATGAATGAGACATCTTATATTATTAGTATTGAGATACATAGGATATGTTAAGATTGTCTCAGAAAGGATATATTAACCGAGTCTTGAGATGATTTAATATATAACTTTATTCAAGAAATCATAAAAGTATAATTTTAGTCAAAAGTTAGTGCTTTAAAATGACTTAATAAGAATTAGATAAAGAAAATATTCTTTATATATGCACAGTTAAAAGTCTATGCTTAAGCTTATGTCAAAACAGATATCAGCTTTTGCAGTTAAAATATTGGATAGATATTTGAGTTATCAAGAAGTAAAAATATTAAAGAACTACAAAGAAAAGTAATAAGATATCTAGAAGGGATGAAGGATTATATGCTCACATATATGAAATTATATCAGCTTAAAATGATGGTATTTTTCAAATGCTGATTCTATAAATTACCTCAATAATAGGAAGTCCATCTTATGATCAATATCTATATCAATTAGAGGGGTAATTTGTTATTATATTATTATTAATAATTGAAGTTGATTTTGTGGTATGCTTTGAGGCCACTGATTAAACTTGAAAACTGCAAAATTTTATCTCAGAACTTGGTATAGTCAAACTCAATTATTAGGTCGCTAAAGATATTTTGTGACATCATAGTAATTTTCTTCTCTAAGAATGGTAAGTACTATTGCATCTCTATGCATTATGATAGAAAGTTCTTGATGGTTAAAGAAAACGAGTCTAGAAACATCTAATGTCAATTAATTATTTGAGTTCCACTATATTGATTGCTAATCCACTTACATAGAGCTTATAGCCTAAAGTGTTTTGAAAGGATATGTTCTTATGATTGGGTTTGTGAGCAACCAATAAAGAATATGATGATGCATATTTGAGTGGACACTATAATTGATATTTTTACTTACGTACTTAAAATTATTTGTTTCTGCTATCCTGTTTATAGTTATGTATGTACATATTGTAGTTAAATGTGATGATAGGATTATCTTAACAAGATAAATTACAGGGTCATTTTGGACTGCATTAAGAAAGACTAACAATATTGTGGTACATAGAAGAAAGTGCGACATTGATGATATACAACTACTATAACTTGCATTGCTAATCAGACTTAATGTAGTATTATTATATTAATTAGACTTATTAGCCTATTTTTAAAATTTATACATATATAAATAGTTTTTAAATTTTCAGAATCCAATTATGCAAAATTATTTTTTAAATAAATTTTATTTATTTATATTGATTTTGAATATCTTTTATATCTTACCAATTAATGGGTCAAGTGGGAGAATGTTAGATTAAATGATCCTATTTAATTAGGTAAGATATATTAACGATATGATTGAATTCTGATTATGGTTATTGGCTAATAGAAAGGAAGTCCAATTAAAGTAGGATTTCTTAGGGGATACCCTTGATGGGAGGAACTCTTCTAATAACTTATTTTAGATCGTCTGCTCTCACTTATAAATAGACAGGACCTCTAGGGATGTAATATATGATAATACAATAAAGAGAAGAGAGATATGTGTCATAAAGAACACAATTGAGGGATTACAGTTTCTCTCTCAATCTTCTTAAATCAGTTTCTCTCTCAATCTCTTTATGATATTAATCTAAGTGATCTTATAAAAAGATGGGAAGAGAGGAGAATGTGAATCTAGTTCTCTTTGTAGATTGATATTTCAAATCTGACGATGATGTGCTTGTAGATCAAATAAAGTTTATTTCTCTGAATAATAACGAAAGGTACGTAGTGTAATATTATTTAGATCCATTATTATTTGATTTCAGATTTTGATATTAAAATTATTCGACATAACAGACTAAATTATTTTATACTAACAAACCAAATTCAAGCATAGCTCGAATTTAGCTCGAAGAAATGACTTCGTCAGCATATCCATCGGGTTGTGAGCTATATCAGTTTTGTGAAGAACTTCCTTTTTTAGCAATTATTGTATTATTAAAATGATATATGATATTAATATGTTTGATTCTGTGATACATCTGATCCTTAAACAGAAAAATCATGCTCTAATTATCGATGTGCATGATAAATGTCTTCTTTGTTTTTTTTTTTTATCAAATTTCTCAACCAAATTGCTTTCTTCATAGCTTCAATTGTTATCATATATTCCATCGTGATAGTTAAAAACATAATAGTAGATTAGAACTTGACTTTCCAACTCACTATCGTATTGCTTAAAATGAAGGTGTAAACAATAATAGATTTTTTTTTCCAGATCCCTATCATACTTAGAATTTAAAAAATTTATAAAATATTAGTTTTTCTAAAAAAATTAAATAAGTCTTTTGGGTCCCAAAGAAAAACTAAAGAACCATTTAATAGCTTGCTACTGAACTCTTCTTGGGTTTACCATCTACCGACTCACTATGCTGACAGCATACGCAAGATTAGAATATGTGCAGACATGATGTACATCACACTACTCACTGCACTTACATAAGGAACCTTTTTTTTTTATTTTCTTCCTCCGTTAAGGACACAAGAACTTTGATAATCGAAAGTATACAACTAGTGGAGTGCGAGCGATCTTTGATGATTGTATGTCAAATCGTTCCACCACTTTTTATGTACATTTCTTAAGCACATCTATTGGGTCAAATCGTTGATGATTGTATGTACATCTTTGATTATTGTATGTCAAATCGTTCCACCACTTTGTATGTCAAATCGTTCCACCACTTTTAGCACATCTATTGTGATAAATCTTTATGCTAAGAATTCTTTTTTTTTTTTTGCCTCCCCAAGTCTTTCATTTCAAACTCATCTTAAGCAAATTCTTAAGCCTGCCTATTTCAAACTTTTCTCTTGCAACAAGTATATCATCAATGTATAATAATAAATAAATTATGAAATTGCTTGTCTCTTTAGATATACATTATAATCAAATCAAATATTTAATTTAGGAATCAAATATTATTTCCTTATATGTTAGTAAATTTAGAAAATATTAATCCTACTTCCTTGTTTGCCATTATGAATTAGAAAATGGTTATTAAGCATTCCAAATAGGATGATATCATATTTGTTAGTATATTAAATAAAAATAATTTATATTAAATAAATATGAAATTTAAAAAAAAAATTCTTTAATGGAGGCTCACCTCCTCCTATTTAAGGGAAGAGATTTCTCTTTTTCATTTCTCACCGAATAGAACTCAACAACGGGAGAACAAGGAGTTTCATCCTGCTAAGAAGAGATAGGTTCTCCCTACCTTTTTTGAAATTAAAAGTTTTTATTTGAATTCCCTGTTGAAATTTTTAGATTGATATTAGTTTTTGTTGAATTAAAATATTTTACCCTTTGATATCCTTTAAAGATTTTTATTTTTAAACATTCTAAAATTGTATATGTTTTATGATATTAGATTTTTTAGATTAAGAATTTTATTTCATTTTATTGCAATTACCTTCTAATCTTATTTAGATTTAACTATATCATGAGTAGTTCAAAAAAAAATTTAATCCTTCAGATGTTAAATTTTTTATTATTGATTAGAATATGTTATCTAAAAAATTTTATCCTTTTGAGATTTAGAATGTTATTATTTGATTTGGTCATGTTGAAATTATTTATGTTACATGTATTAAAAATATGGTTTCTAATTCTTATTGAATCAAGAGTGTTATTTCCTTGTATTGAAATTTATATTTCAATCTTATTATTTATTTAATCTATTATTATGTTTTAATATATTATTATTAGTGGATATATGTTATTATAATTTAAAATTCATGAAATTGGATAGGATTTGGTTAAAACAGCCCATAGGCCAGGCCCAACCCATGGGTCGGGCCCTAGCCCATAAGCTAACCCAGCCCAGCCCAATGTGAGCAATTATGGGCTAGGTTTGGCCCAACTTAGTGTGATGCATGTATAGTCATGTGCAGTATACATGATCGGTATTTGGGTCGGCTCAACCTAGTTCAATATTATGAAATTATTAGATTTGAGCCCAAATATTGATTAAACTAAATCAAACTTGATTAGTCCAGATCAATTCAGGGTGGTTTTGAATTGGTCTAACTTTTTAACTTAGTTTAACCTAAATTGAACCTAATATAGTCCAAATTATACTAGTCTAGGATGGTTCTAGACCAGTTAAATGAGGATTAGAGATCGATTTAATTAAGTTCTAGTGAATCAAGTTTGATTAGATCGATTTAACTAGGGTTCAAGTTAATTGAGGGCTATTTGGTATTATTGATATTGATGATGTTGGAAAGAGATGTTTTAAATATGTTATTTCATCCCGATATAGACATGACCAATATGAAATTATGTTATTTTTCTGCCAAGAGCAGGTAGGGCGATTCCCTTCAAGGATTAGCGGGCCGTCAGATATGGCGGTTGGACGGTTCCTCCATCAGTTGTCGGGAGGAACGTGTACCCACTTTAGCGAGTGAGGGTTGCCACTCCATCCACTGTTGGGAGTGCGATATGAGTTTGCCTCTGTTCGCTATTGGAAGAACACAAACTCATCCCTAGGATAAAGCCTCTCAATCCATTGTTGGGGGAGTGCTCCTTCGAGTATTTGATATACGCCAACGGGATAATGAATTTTTAATCATGTATTTATTTTGAGTTGACTTTTGGGGTTCCTACTTAGCGTTGCTGAATTTTTTTTTATTTTTTATTTTTAGAATAGCCTCCCACTAGTCCTGAATCAGATTTTAGTGGAGAGCGGACCTTCCTCTACCGCTAAGTAGAGCCATTTGGATAATTCTTTGAGTTAACATCACTATGTTTATCTTTCTACTTAAAACTTGATGAATAAATAAATTATAATAAATATTTATAATTATGAATAAAGTGATGTTTATCTATTTGGCTCTATATTTGTGGAAAGGTGTGATTAAAAAAAAAATCTAAGATGTGACATACATAGTTTTCATAAAGCAATATACTAGATCCAAAGTTAAGTATAAATTAGTCAAATCGTTTATATATTATCTTGGAGATTGTTTGAGGTTGCAGAGTAACTTCTTCAACAAGTAGATAAGGTTCTTCTTTCTTTTTTTCCTTAATAGCTGCTCCACGTAGATCTCTTCTTCCATGTCCCTAGAAAGAAATATCATCTTCATATCTAGCTACTTTAACTCTAAATTAAATGTTATTATAAAGGTTAGTAGGTCTTAAATAGAAGTATATTTAATAATTGGAGTAAAAAATCTTTATAATTAATACCTAGTATTTGACTATATCTCTTAGCCACCAAGTGAGCCTTGTAGTTATCTCTTTTGATGATCTTAAAATTTCACTTGCACCCAATCAACTTCTTATTGGGTAAGATTTCACCAATTCATAAATATAGTCTTTAATAGTGAATGAAACTCTTTTATCATCACCTGATGCTACTTCTTCGAGTCAAAATTACCAAAAGCCTCCTTGTATGATGTTTGGCTCTTTTCTATCATCCAACTCTTCAATAATGGCAAGTGCATAAGTGATAACATTTATGTATTTTGGGTTCAGATATGGCCTATGATGTGGTCGATTTTAGGCAATGTAGTAGGGGCGCTCTAGTTAAGTCTCAAATTTTGATGATAAAACTAATTGATTATATTTTGATGTCGAACTACATTTTGAGTAACGCAGGTCTACTATTGATCAGAATTAGACAGTCGATATAGGATGAATCAACATTGCATTGGAGGAAATCACGTTAGAATATTGGACATCGAGCCGGAGGTCCGATCGACAATCGACAGACGACTTCGGATAAAGATATCGGGCATCAGGCCAAGAAGAGTGGTGTTGCACCAAGGATATCGAGGTTGCAGAGGTCAACCGCCGATTGGGCAACAGGCCGCAAGAGAGGACGATGCACCGAAGAATCAAACGAAGCGTCGACCAATGACGTGCTGGGCAATAGGATATTGATTCATGTAATAATTGTCTAGATCAAAGTAAGGTTAAGATTTACTTAGTGTGTAGGATTAACTACGATAACGATGAAAACATAAAGCGAAACAAAGTAGGAGTCAAGTGCGATGGAATTATTGGGAGTTCGAGAGTTCGACGGAAGTCCGAAGATTCGAAGTGCTATTGGAACTAGCCAAGAATGAATAGGGAGCATGCCGATGGGTTTTTGAAAGTTCGTCAGAAGTTCGCGAAGCTCACCTAGAAAGATCGAAGCTTGCCAAAGAAGCTCATCGAAACTCGCCAATATCATTATGAAGTCCAGGAGCTTACTAGGAGTTCGCAGAATGGTGTCCAAGGTTTTATCGGAAGACTACCGAAAGTTCATCGGAAGCTCGTCGAAAGAAATCTTGACTTATCGAACATTGTTTAGCTTAGAAAATATCTTTAATTTCATAGTTAGCATGTAATTAGGGTTAGGATTAGGTGTTAATCCTATAACTCTAGTAGTGGCCAACTGGGCCTGATAATGGATTAATTTGGGCTGGGTTTAAGGCCCAACCAGAAGTGATAGACCTTGTCTCGCGGTGGCATCGCCCCAGGTCCAACTCCCCAAGATATACTGGGCTGTGGTACCACCCAGTATCAAGGTCAAACTAGCGATGGTACTGCTCGTGACAGGCGGTGGTATTGCCAGTACCCAATAAACCCGAGATGGGAAGGTTTTTGGCTTCATGTTTGAATCAGATTGGAGCCTATAAAAACCCCTCCTATCCCTGGGTTGAATATACAAGCACACATACTTTAAAAGTAAGAAAACTCTGAAAAAATCACTTAAGAAAATCCTTCTCTAGACTTAGATTATTTTCAACTTCAACTGAGGAGTGAGTGCTTGTAAGGGTTACCTCCTAAGCTCGTCAAAAGGGGAGGTGCTGTAAAAGAGTTTGTCTTTGCTCTTGGAAGGAAGACAGCTAGTGGAAAGTCAGTGGCCTCAAGAGAAGAGGAACCGGGAGTGGATGTAGGTCGTATGATCGAACCACTATAAATTTGGTTTGCATTTCTATTCTTGCATTTATCTTTCTACAAACCTTTACTTTACTTGTTCACTGCCTTTCATCTTCTCTAATCATTCTTAAGTTTAAGTTAGAGCTTTTCTGAAATCGTTTGCAATCGAAACGTTATTCTTTTCATACGAGATTTTCTGAGATCATTTAAATCATCAAATTTATCATTCTTACTGCTGCACTAATTCACCCCCCCCCTAACCCACCCCCCACCCCCCTTAGTGCCACTCTAGATCCTAACAATTGGTATAAGAGCCACATTATTTCTCTTTTGGATTCACACCCACGAGAAATGGTTCTTCACGGCTTTCAAGAGGGTTTTTCGATTGTTCATCCTTCATTGTTTAACGAATTGGACTACAATGTAAGTAACTCACCTGAAATGTTGTTACATTGTTTTGAAATTACATGATCTTTTCATGAGTTGCTTAGTTTAGTTGGTAGGAAATAAAAAAATTATTTTTAAAAATTATATCATGCTTTTCTTTCTAGTATTTAAAAAAATTAAATAATACTTGTATGATTTGTGTACACCTAATAGGATTAATCCATGCATGTGTATCTTAATGGATTTGTATTGCTTTTAGTTTAAAATAAGATGCATGGTTTTTGACACAAAAATCAATTATCATGATAAATCGAATGTATATTTATGATTTTTGTATCGATTTTCGCTTTCAATCTTGATGTATGTTTTGAACACAAAATGAATTATCATGATAATTGCATCTCATGCTTATACACCTAACAAGATAAAATCAATGAACATTTATCTTGATGATTTTACTTTTAAAATTATGAATGATGAGTGAATATTATGTCTTGGACAAATGTATATGTAAATGCTTGGCTTTCATATAAAATTTGTTTTGAGGATGTTTTATGGTATCATGCTTGATTATGCATGAGGATTTAAAATAATAACCTGAAATCTCATATTTTGAAATAATGTGTTTGCTTTGATGATCTTCATGATGATATTAATTCTAAACATGATGCTTGACGATTTTATATCATGCATGAGGATTTAAAAATTGAAATCCTACGTTTTGGAATAATGTGTTGATGGCTTTGACAAAATTTGTATGATGATGCATGTCTTTATGAAATAAATTGTAAAACTAAAAGACATAACCCACATAACTTTCCAAATGAAAGATTTTGATGATGATTTCGGACTTATACGATAATGCAAATTATGATTTGTTTTACAAAAATTGCCTTTACCTCTTGAACTTTCATGCTTATCTCTATTTGATATTAAAAGATAAAGGCATACTTATATGAAATTAATCATAAAAAGGGAAATGCATGACTTTTGAAATTTTACTATCTCTAAAAGTTTTCGATTTTTCCATAAAAGACAAGTGATGAATTCATTTATGATATTTTGTGAATCATTTGAATTATGAATGAGATTTTGATGATATGTTAAAAGAATCACTTAAAAAGAAAATGCTTTTCCTATCTTATCGAGATTAATGATTTCATGATATCTTATGAATCTCGTAAATTATGAAAGTGATTTTGATGATTTGATTATGAGTTCGGAGTCGATGAATTGAACTAGAATGAGTTTTATCTATATCGTGATCTTGATAACTTGAGTTTTTCAAGATCTCTTACTCCATACTCTTTTATGATTCTTCCATGTTATTGAAGAAAAATACAAATAAATCATAAATTAATTTCTCTTGACTTTTCGATACTCAACTTGAGAAAATATGCTTTGATGATTGAAACATTGCATGCGTAATTTGATTTTTCTTCTACATTTCAATACTTATTTCTGCACATGACTCGATGATTGAAATATTAATGCAAACGTTTGATATATCACTTGTCATGGTTTGAATATTGAAGTAAAAAAAATTTGTTCTTCTTGATATTTTTTATGATGAATTTGAGTAAGACTTGTTAATGATTCTTGATTCTTCTCTTAATCTCTTGGAATCATGACTTTTTGAGATATTTGTAATTCTTGAATCAAGCTCTAAAAGATTTCATTGTGCTATAAAGAAATTTTATTGAAATTATGATCTTAACAATTATAACTTGAAGTTGCTTATAAATCAAGATTGTTTACTATACTCCTTCCGTTTATCAAAAGAAAATTCTTCAAATGAAATGTAACTTGTCTTTTGATTTCTTGGAATTCAATACTTGAATTTTTATGAATTCATGATCTTAATAACTTAAGATGACTTTTGGAATTCATGACATGATATGATTGAATCATTGATTTACTCTTCTTTATCATGGCTTGAAAATGAATATTTTAAATTATGGTAGATGATTTTTACATTATTGAAATTATATATGATGAGTAATGATAGTTTGAATACATAAATTGATATTTTTTTATTTGTAACTCGAAATTTTATTTTTCATGATTTTGATTTCATGTCATTTGATACTTGAGATTTTTCTTGAGAATCAAGATCTCCTATTTGATCTCTTAAGTTTCCAATTTACAAGGAAAAGACATATCAAAGTGAATCATGTTCTCTATACTTAATGCCTATGATTCTTTAGCTCCTAAGAATCTTGCTTTTATTGAAATGGTTCATGGACTTCTTGGATTTATAACTTTTAGTATTCATGATATGATTTCATTTATGCCTTGTATGCATCATGTGATGATTGAATAATTGATTGATGCAAATTTAAATGATGTGAAAAGTTATAAAAAAGGGAAGAAAATAATCCAAGTCTTGATATCTCAATATTTGATACTTGGAATACTTTTAAAATGTGATCTTGATGAGAATCCTTCAAGTAGCTCTTTTTGCTATTTATTAGCTCATGAATCTTGATCTTGATCTCGTTAAAAAAAAATTAATGAACCATGAATGATATCTTTGGTATTCTTGAATTGATCCTTATTGATATCTTTCATGAATTCTTTGCATATATGGCTTGTATAATGATTGAATTTTTTAGCCATTGAGTCCTCTATTCTTTTTGATAAAAACAAAGGAGGAGAAAGTTTTTACTAGCTTACACACTTCAATGAAAAAATTTGCTAGCTCAAAAGAACTTGCTATCTCAATAGAAGCAAAAATATAAACTTCGAAAATTTATAATCTTACATTTGCTATACTTTTATGCTTGTATGTTGTAATGAAAATTTGAATTGTATTTTTACAGTGATTGCTTACTTCTAAGAGGAAGCAAAAGTACTATCTTGCCTATCATGAGAAACAAAGTGCAAACTTGCACATCTCAAGAAGTAAGTATTGAATTGCCATAATTACACATCCTTAAAAACTTACCATAATTGAATGTTTTAAAGTGATGTATGTTGAACATCTAGATTAATAGCTAGCATGATTGTAAAACTTACATATCTTTTAAACTAGCTATGATGTAACTTCTCCTTTTTGTTGATGACAAAGGGGGAGAAGTAGATTGATGAGTTCATGCAATGTAATATTGATTGAATATTATATATATATATATATATTTGCATGATGCTTTTATAATATGTGATGAATGTTACTTGGATTTGGCATAATCCAAGTGTTTTATCAATATGGTATATTGACAGGGGGAGTTTGTTTAAACTCCGAGGAGCTAAGGTTAACTCCATCATCAATTAGTTGTCATCATCAAAAACGGGGAGACTGTTGAGTCTCATATTTTGATGATAAAACTAATTAATTATATTTTATTATCTAACTGCATTTTGAGTAACGTAAGTCTATTATCGATCAGAATTAGACACTCGACATAAGATGAATCAACGTTACGCCGGAGGAAATCACGTCAAGATATTGGATATCGAGCCAGAGATTCGATCGACAATTAGCAGAAGGATTTGGACAAAGATATCGAGCATCGGGCCAAGAAGAGTGGTGTTGAGTCAAGGATACGGGGTTCCGGAGGTCAATCGCTAATTGGGCAATAGGCCGCAAGAGAGGACGATGCACCAAAGAACCGAACGAAGCGCCAACCAATGACGTGCCGGGCAATAGAATGTTGATTCCTATAATAATTGTCTTGATCGAAGTAGGGTTAAGATTTACTTAGTGTACAAGATTAACTACGATAATGATGAAAACATAAAGCGAAAAAAAGTGCTAGAGTCAAGTGTGATGGAATCGTTGGAAGTTCGAGAGTTCAACGAAAGTCCAAAGATTCATCGGGAGTGCTACCAAAACTAGCTGAGAATGAGTAGGGAGCTTGCTGAAGGGTTTTCGGAAGTTCGCCAGAAGGTTCATTGGAAGTTCGTAGAGCTCACCGAGAAAGATCGGAGCTTGCCAAAGAAGCTTATCGAAACTCGCCAAATCATCGTGAAGTCCAGGAGCTTGCCAGGAGTCCGTAGAATGGTGTCCAAGGTTCGTCGGAAGACTACCGGAAGTTTGCCAAAAGCTCGCCGAAAGAAGTCTTGACTTGCCGGACATTGTTTAGCTTAGGAAATATCTTTAATTTCATAGTTAATATATAATTAAAGTTAGGATTAGGTGGTAATCATATAACCCTGATAAGGGCCAACTGGGCTCGATAATGGATTGGTTTGGGCCGGGTTTAAGGCCCAACCAGAAGTGCTGGACCCTATCTAGTTGTGGCACCGCCCCAGGTCCAACTCCCTAAGATGTATTGGGTGGTGGTACCGCCTAGTACACTGACTGTGGTAGTATGTGAGGCGATAGTATCGTCAAACTGGGCGATAGTACCACCCAGTGTCAGAGTCAAACTAGTGATGGTACCGCTAGTGACAGGTGGTGGTACCACCAGTATCCGGTAAACTTGAGATTGGAAGGTTTTTAGCTCCAAATTTGAATCAGATTAGAGCCTATAAAAATTCCTCTCATCCCTAGGTTGAATATACAAGCACACATACTTTAAAAGTGAGAAAATTTTAAAAAAAATCACTTGAGAAAACCCTCCTCTAGATTTAGATTGTTTTCAGCTTCGAGTGAAGAGTGAGTGCTTGTAAGGATTACCTCCTAAGCCCTCCAAAGGAGAGGTGTTGTAAGGGAGTTTATCTTTGCTCGTTGGAATGAAGACAACTAGTGAAAAGCTAGTGGCCTCAAGAGAAGAGGAATCAAGAGTGGACGTAGGTCGTATGATCGAACCATTATAAAATTCGATTTGTATTTTTGTTCTTATATTTATCTTTCTGCAAACCTTTACTTTGCTTATTCATTGCCTTTCATCTTCTTTAAACATTTTTAAGTTTAAGTTAGAGCTTTTCCGAAACAGTATGCAATCGAAACGTTATTCTTTTCGTGCGAGATTTTCTGAGATCGGAATGACTTCAGAATCTTAGCATTTGAAATCATGTACCTTACTATTTTCAAAATAATATGATTTATCCTCTCTATTACCCCTTCTATTATGGAGTTGAGGTAATAATATATGATGGCGAATGATTCCTTCCTTTGAATAGAAATGATTGAAGTCACTATTGCAAAATTTTAGGTCATTATAAGTAAAGAGTGACCGAACATGCCTCCCAATTTGTTTTTGTGTCATATTTTTTCACATCTAAAATTTTTCAAAAATATCACACATATGTTTAACGAAATATACTCATACCTTCTTTAAGAAATCATTAATAAAGATAAGTATATAAAGGAAACTCTAGTTTACTTTCCAAAAATACAATACTTATATTATTCTAATTTTGATAAGTTTTTATAACTTGATAAATTTTGTTTGTTTAAAATTATCATACTTTTTGTCTCATGTGACTTAAACTCATATACCACATCTTTGTGTAGTCTTTATTTTAAAAAGAGAAACTGAAGATAGCCACATCTCTTACTATTGTCGAGCATTGAAGGATATAGAGTCAGTTTTTTTCTTTTCAACCTTCATCACCACAAGAACCCCTTTTCTGACTTTAAAAATTTCTCTTTGGTTAGAGTAACTATAGTCCAAGACGTCCAAAATAGATAGAAAAATTATATTTCTCTTTAACTCAGAAAGATGCTAGGATCCTTACAATCCCACAATGCATCTTGATTTTAACTGATCTCATTCTAACAAACATTACATAATACGTTGTTCCCCATAAATATATCTCCTACGTCATAGGCGAAGAGACGACCCTAATGGAATATCATATAAAATTAACAAATCCAAAAATCACTCGCCATGTGGCTTAGTACGGCATGTAGAGGCCATAAGTACCTCCCAACTTCCTTGTTTGTGTACAATGTTTCATTAGTCTGTTTAGGCTCAGTCCATTTTTTATTATAATTTTTTTTTACAAACCTTCACTGTTTTATTATAGCCTCTCTTTTTGCAGTAGTAACACTGAATTTTTCTATCTCAATTTGAATCTAAATTTACCTTTATGGGCTCACTTCTCTCTTTGAAGTTCAAAACTTCAACGTGATTTTTGTTGGAGGTTCTGGTTCTTAGCTGTGAGTCTATTATTTTTTTCGACACTAGGATTGAAATAATAATATCTAGAGAAATGATACTCTTCAATATAAAATTATTTTATAAAAATATTTATATGAAACATAACATAATAATAATAGGGTCTCATCTTTTTCTTCGATGATGAAGCTCATATTTTCTAGATTCATGATTATAGTTCAAAAATATACTGGTTCCCTGATGTTTCTTTTGTCGTTCCTAACAGGTACAATATCTACCTAGGGGGCCATCTTCCCGTGAGGGTTTTGTCCTGATACAAGACTTCCATCCTCCTATGTGAGAAATGATGCTCTTCACATATAAAATTATTTCACAAAAAAATTTATACGAAATATAACATCTTATCTTTTTCTTTAGTGACAAAGCCCATATTCTCTAGACTAGTTCAATGATATTCTTTTTGTCATTCCTAATAAGTACAACATCTATTTGAGTATCATCTTTTCGTGAGGGCTTTGTCTTGATACAAAGCTGTCAATTTGACCCAAACTTATGCTATTATTTGTTCTGTGATAATCTCCTAGAGTATTTCAAGAGATGCACATGAATAAAATCGCTATAACACTCATCATTTTTTTCCCCTAATGATAGTATTAAGATAGTCTCCTTTATTAAGAGAGTCTTCATCTTCACCTTCCATAAAGAATAGTTAACGTTTTGATCTAATTTTTCTGGCTGATAAAAGCACATGGTTCCAAACTTCATCCAATATTATATATCTAAAATACTAGTTTGGTGGAAACTAGCGAGAATTCAAAACCTTAGTTGGTAGATTTTAATCTATAAAATATTAATATAATGGTGATATATTTAGTTCACTTAACAAAGGGACTAAAAGTCTCATTCTATAAATTTTATATCTAAGATATTATTATGGTAACGATATACTTGGTTGACTTATTATAATACCTAAGTGTTGCACATAATAAAAACATAAATACCATGTGTCATGACAAAAATAACTAGGCTAATTCGTTGACACAATATGCTAACACTATTGTTCTATGCTCGCACATCACCTCCACATAGTCAAGCCATCTAACCGATACATAAAAGCTATTTCAATAACCTTCCACTACTATCTCAGCTTCACATAACTATCAATTGTAAGACGAGCATTGATGATCTTCATACATCCATTATCGTGTAAATAGCATGATAAGCGAGTGTAACAACACAGGAGTAATGATTCAACACTGGTTGATAATGGGTCTAACTGGTGTAACAAACGAGTATAATGACTCATCATTGGTGAAGGGTGGTTTGGGTTGGTTCTTACATTTCTGATATCATACTAACAACATAATGGCCCTCCCAAGCACTCACTATAAATGAAACCACTCAGGTTTATTGAATAAACATAGAACAATCTAAGTTCACCTTGTTCGACTAGATTACTAACTTAAGTATTATAGGAATATTGTTGGGAATGCCCTAGATGTACTTTTTACAAGGTTTGAATGTTCGACTCATTGAGCTCCATCTTGAGATAAGCTCAAAGAAAGATTAGGTTGGATATGAGTCAGCCTCCAGCTCAGACAATCAAAATCTACTTTAATAGATTAGCGCTAGAAGAATGGTCAACTAATATGTTTCAAGGAAACCTCACAGGTCCATCTTGAATAAATCGTGGGGATCTAAATCCCCTGAACCTTAATAGACCTAGTCCAATAGCCTTGAATGCTCCTTTATCAAATCCCTTGATTCTAATTATCTCAAACCAGGGGCAATAGGGGGTGTTGGTTGGTCTAAATCATCTCCCCATGCCGGGCCGTAACTTTTTTGATGTCTTTTTCAAGACTCAACCTTTACCCAACCACCTTTCATAGCTATCACAACCATGACTATTCATGCATAAATCTTTCGTAACCTAATCCAACAAATGCATATCTTAACTTGAATAGTCCAAACCTTTGCTCCCTACATTCCTAAATTTGCAAAAGTTGTTTATCAAACCCTACCTACATTCACTTTGCCAATCCCAACTCCTGCTCTACCATCAACTTCCATTCTCAATTTGACAGTCAAGTCTTGCTCAACTTAAGCCCCAGTACCGCCAAAAGAATATTCCCTACCATTGGCCCAAAATCCAATCTCTTCATCGAAATCGAAATTCCTTGAATGAATTGGTCGCTCAATCGACCAACCTCTCGATTGATGTATGAGACCACCTTAATAAATATATCAACAATTGAAGGATATTGTAGAAAAATAAAGCAAGGAAAGCAGCCAAAGATGGACTTCTACTTAAGATCCACTTTTATTAAAGATATAAGTAAAGAACCCATCCCTTGGCTTTAGACTTCTCATGCTAGACATCTATGATGGAAAATCTGACCCTTCAGAACATATTACGATATTTACATCATAGATGATACTCTATAGGACTACATACTCTCTTATGTATCAAACTTTTCCTATGACTGTTAGGAGAGCATCACATGAATGATTTACCAAGCTCCCCTCGAGGTTAGTCTCCTCCTTCGAATAATTGGTTAAATAATTCGAGCTTAGTTTTATCAGCTATAGACTCCCAAACAAATCCATCACTTTTCTCGTATATATATGCAAGGATGAAAAGGAATCCTTAGATAATTACACAAGTAGGTTCAACGATAAGGTTTGTCTAATCGCAAACCCAGTTCTCATCCATTCATATATAAGTAGCCTCTAATCTTCAAGATTTTTTTACAAAGTTATCACTCAAACCTCAATGATTTTTCTAGAGTTTTGTAAGAGGCCAACCGCCACATCATCACAAAATCAATAATCATTGAGAAAAGGAAAGGTCAGCTTAAGAAGGTAAAAAAAAGAAGAAGAAAAAGACCCATAATGCAAGGCCCATGGAGAAACTATGAAATGATAAGCCAAGAGGTGATTAGGTCCCTCTCTAATGAGACTTTACATCACTCAACACTTTCCACATCGAGGTCTTCATGCAAATTCAGGGGAAGGGACTCTTATGAATGCCCCACCCCCTAAGAGTTCTACCAACAAAGAGAGATATGGCTAAGTACTATTGCTTTTACCGAGACCATGGGCACGACACAAAAAATTGCTAAGTCCTAAAGGAACAAATTGAAGATCCAGTCTAGAGAGGATATTTCAATAAGTTCCTCCACTAGATCCGTGAAATTAGACTTAGAGCAAATATAAACTTAATTGAAGAAGTCAAAGCTTAGGCGCATCTTAGAATCTTAACTTACAAGAAGATGGTTGCCAAGACCTTAAACACTAAAGTTTGCCCTTATTGGCTAAAAGAAGAAGACTTAGTTCTAAGGAAAGTTGAAGCTAGCGATCGAACTTACACCAAGAGTAAGTTGGCACTGATTTGAGAGGGAATCATAAAGAAAGTTTGAGTTAGAACTATTGACTTTGGACTCTCGACAAATCAGTCATCCCCAAAACTTAGCATATTTCACACCTCAAGAAATACTATTCTTAATTTTGTAACTCTTTCAATAATCATAAGAAAATTTATAATAACATATCTAACTTGTAAAAGAAATTTTCATTCATAGAAAAAAATATTTATATTATCTTCAAGAGTCCTTATATTTCAAAATGGACTTCCCGATCATAAGAGAATATATATATATATATATATATATTAAAAGAGAACAAGATGACCTAATCACCCTTTCAAGATTTTGATCATATCATCCTTAAGAATTCAGTCTAGAACTAGAGTGTCAACTGCCTAGATGGACTCATCAACGATCGATGCCCATATGTTAACACTATTGTTCTGGGTGACCACGTGTTATAGCAAAAGTGATGTGGTTGATCTATCAGCACTATCTACTAACACTATTGTTCTATGCCCAACACCTCATCCTCACATAGCCGAGCCACCTAGATGATGCGTGGAAGTCGTTTCAACAACCTTTTGCTATTACTATAGCCTCACATAACAATATCTCATAAGTGCTAGCTATAAAATGAGTACGAACGATCTTCATATGCACCATAAAACAACGTGATAATAGTGTGTAACACAATCCAACACTAGTCAATAATATGTTTAACTAGTGTAACAGATGGGTGCAATAGCTCAATGCTAGTTGTTGTGGGGGAGTGGGGGTGTGAATTAGTGCGTACAATAAAAACATCAGTTTGGAAAACTTTCAATAATTCAAAGATTCATTCGATTAAAACTCGTATCGGAAAGATGTTTAACTTGAAAATATATGTAAGAGTAGTGAGCTAATAAAGTGGTTTATGGTAAAGGTAAATAGTAAAGAAACATAAGTAAACCGATTTATAGTGGTTCGATCATCTCGACCTATATTCACTCCTGATTCTTCTTCCGTCGAGGCCATCGGTGTCTACTAATGATCTTCTTCCAATGGGTGAAGATCAATTACCCTCTTACAGTCGTCTTCTCCTTCTCACAAGTTTAGGAGATAACTTTTACAAATACTCACTCCTCTCTTAAACTGAAATCAACTTAAAGCTAGAGGAGGGGATCTCTCAAGTAATTACAATAGTATTTTTTCACTATTATGTTCTCAGTGCTTCTATGTTCTAGACAAGGATGAGATGGTATTTATAGGCCCCAAATAGATTCAAACTTAGAGCCAAAACCAATCTTATCCTAGGTCTTCGGGGTACTAGCGATACTACCGTCGAACATAGTCTCGGAGATTACGTTTCGGAGATTGAGCCTTAAGTAGTTCCACTACCAATCCTAATGGCGCCATCGCTTGATGTAGCTCCAGGTCACTATTTGGGCCTTCCTCTTAGACCATAATAGCCCCTACGAAGGCCCAATCGGCCCCTAATTGAGTTAATCTAATTATATTCTAAATCAACCCAATTAAACCTCTAAATTACTTCAATCTAGATAAATTTTTATAAAGCACGAATCATATGTTGCTTGGCATGTCATTGGTTCATCAGCACTTCGTCCGATCCTTCAGCGCATCGTCCTCTTTTGTGACCTATTGTCCAATCGACATGTTGACCTCTACAACTCCAATATCCTTAGCGCAATGTTCGCTCTTCTTAGCCTGATGCTTGAACTCATGACACGAAGCCTTCTGCCGATACGTCAATTGATCTTTTGGCTCGACGTCCAATCTTCTAACATGTTCCACTCCGGCTCAAAGTCTGATTTCTCTTGCTTTAATCAATTTATCTTTTCTTTGATCGAAGCTAGTCCTATATCACTTAAAATGTAGATTAGATCATAAACTTATCAATTGATTTCATCATCAAAATCCGAGATTCAACAATCTCCCCCTTTTTTATGATGACAACCAATTGATGATGGAGTTTAAACTAAATTCCCCCTATCAATATGACATATTGATAGAAACGTAAATTCAGAAATAAATTATGAATCCAAACAACATGTCATCATAAAATCATGTATAACCAAAATTTTAATATATCATTCCATGCATGATCATTATCATAACTTCTCCCCCTTTGTCATCAATAAAAAGGTGAAGTGCAACTAGCAAGTTTTACGTCATTTTAGAATATGTAAGCTAGCGAGTTTTAAAGATGTGCAAGTTAAGCAAAATTTTTATTTTTCTTGAGATAGCAACTTTTTGCTTCTCTTTACAATGTTCAAGCTAGCAAATTCTTTCTTCTTTTTGAGAAGTACGAGCTAGCAAGTTTTTTCCTTTCTTTGCAAGCTAGCAGTTTTGCCTTTCTTAAGATGTGTAAGTTTAACAAGTTTTTCTTCCTTTGCAATGTACAAGTTAGCAACTTTTATTTTTCTTTGTGATGCACAAGCTAGCAAGTTCTTCTTTGAAATATGCAAGCTAGCAAACTTTGCCTCTGTTTTGAGATGTATAAGCTAGCAATACTTTCTCCTCCTTTGTCGTTATCAAAATAAAAGAAAGAATACAATGGTACAAATATTTCAACCATCATATGAACGAATGAAGGATCAAGTCACGAATCCAAAAACCCATAAATTAAAGCTCTACTTTTATAAATAGAAAGATGAAGGATTCATAGGAAATGATCATCATAGAAATAAAAAAAATCAAGTTGTGAATACCAAAAGTTATGATTGATGAAAACTCAATAAGATAGAGATTGAGAAATTAAAAAAAAATACTTTTCTCTATTTAGTTATTTCAATTCATGTGATTAATTTCATGCTCAAATTTTTTATGTCAAAACCATGCATCATATTTGAAATTGAAAAGCAACATGGAAATAATTAAGATATATATTATTGCTTCTTAAAACATATAAAGGATTAATCTTATTTGGTTTACAAGCATTACATTAAACATTTTATTCCTTTATGCAATTATAATGATAATTTTTTTAAACTAATTTAAATTCATAAAATCATGAAAAGCACTAAGTAATTTCATAGTAAGGTAAAAGAGATTCAATTGAGTTACTTACCTCTCCCAAGAGGTCTAGGTGATGGTACTGCCCAAACTAGGTGATAGTACCACCAGCAATTAATGTTGTCAAGTGATGGTACTACCCAGGCAGGTGATAGTACCGCTTGGGTCCAGTAGTCGAGACTCTATCTGATGGTAGTACTACAAGACTAGATAGTGATATTGCCTAATGTCATAAAGTACTGGCGATGGTACCGCTTGGCACAAGTAGTGGTACCGCTAGTACCCAGAAATATGAGATGAAATCTTTTTTGGCTCCATTTTTTAAGCTAATTGAGGCTTATAAATACCCCACACTTTTATGCTTGCAAAGCACAGAAAAGTGAATAAAAAAATTGAGATCTTAGTGAAAATATTATTATAATTTTTTGAGAGTTCACCTCCACCGATTCTAGCTTAGAATTTTGTATAAGGAGAAGTGAGTGAATTGTAAAAAGGTTAACTCCTGAGCTTGTTAAAAGGAGAAAAGTTTTATAAAATGGGTGATTAATCTTTGCCAATTGAAGGAAGATCAATAGTGAAAGCTAGTGACGTCGACTGACGAGGAATCAGAAGTGGACGTAGGTCACAACGACCGAACTACTATAAATCCAGTGTGTTCTTTCCTTACTACTTACTTTTATTACTTAGCTGCCTTCTTTACTTATATTTACTTCAACTTGATATCTTTTCGATACGATTTCATCGATATATTTTTATCAACTCGAAAGGATTTTGAATCACAACTATCTTTAATGTACGCACTAATTCACCCCCCCCTCTTAGTGTCGACTTAATCTTAACAATTGATGTCAGAGCGAGGCTACTCTCAATTTGGTTTAAAACCCAAGAGAGATGGTTTTTACTAGCAATCAAGAGGGTCATTCTAACACATGTCTTTCTATGTTCAATGGAACGGATTACACATATTAGAAAACTAGAATAAAGATTTTCTTAATTTTTATAGATTTTAAGTTATGGAATATTGTTGAAAACAGATTTCAAAAGTCTTATAATCCAATGAATAAATGGAATGATTTAGAGAAGAAGACTTTCTCTTTAAACGCCAAAGCTATAAATGCTTTGTTTTGTGCTTTGGATAAAAATGAATTCAATCGAGTTTCTATTTGTGAAACTACTCATGACTATTGGCACACATTTGAAATCACACACGAAGGCATAAGTAGGGTTAAAGAGTCAAAAATTAATCTTTTGGTTCATAGCTATGAATTATTTCGTATGAAATCAAGCGAGATCATTATAGACATATACATCCGGTTTACAAATGTCGTCAATGGTCTAAAAGTACTTTGTAAAAATTTTTCAAATTTAAACTTGTTAACAAGATATTAAGATCGCTTCCAAAAAGTTGGGATCCTAAAGTAATAGCAATTCAAGAAGCTAGGGACTTGAATAACTTTTCGCTCGACGAACTTATCAAGTCTTTGATGACCAACGAAATGACATGCAATACATATGAAGAACTTGAGAATAATTTTTCAAAGAACAAGAAGGATTTGACACTTAGAACTCAAGAAGATCACTTGAGAGAAAACTCAAGTGACGATGGTGATAATCATGATAACTTGGCACTTTTAATAAGAAATTTTAAAAAATTCATAAAAAGAAATAAAACTAAACATGATACTAAAAATAAAAATAAACTGAAAACGGACCAAATAATTTGCTATGAATGCAAGAAGCTAGGGCACTTTAAAAATAAATATCCCCAAGTGAAAAAGAAATAACCGAAGAAAAAGAAAGTGCTCAAAGCTACTTGGGACGATTCAAACATATCCAAAGACGAGGAGCCAACCAAAAAGAAGTTGCTAACTACACATTAATGACACTTGGCGATGAGGTAAGTAACTCAATCGAAGCTCATTTATCTTTTGATGAATTATTGAATGATTTTTATGATTTATTTTATGAATATAAGTTAGTTAGTAAAAAGTATAAATTATTAAAAAAAGGAGCATGTCTCTTTTGTTAGTGAATTTTAAAGATTAAAGATTGAGCAAGATAATGAGATGTTGCTTCATTACACTAAATGTGAAGAATTAGAGACACTCAAAAAGGAAAATTTACTACTATATGAAACTTTAGAAAAATTTAAAATATGAAGTAAATCTTTAAACATGATCCTTGCTAATAAGGGTCATATTCATAGAAGGGATGCAATCGACTTTGTGAGCAATACTCATCAAAAGCCAACCATCTTCGTTAAAGGCCCAACTTTACATGTTTCACCCCGAAACAAATGCAACTTTTATTGTAAATTTGGACATTATACTCATAAATGTCCATTTAAGAGGTATAGTCTACATAAGTTAATTTAGGTTCCTAAAGGAACCATAAATGACTCATTAAAAATTGATAAATTAGGTAGATCAATTAATGAGGCACCCAAAGTCAAATGGGTACCTAAAAGAAAACCCTTTTTCTTATAGATATATTTACAATCACAAGCTAGGAGCAAGAAATGGTACCTCGATAATGGATGCTCATGATCAGAAGATCTAACATATCTTTCAAGCTCACTAGCTAAATAAGGAAAAATCATTTGAATGATTGCTTAATGATTGAAATGCATTGAGTATTATTACACTAAACTTTTTTATTGTTTGTGTATTAACTTTCGGTCTCGAATGATGATACATGATGGAATACTAGAGCATACTGGCATTAAAGCTAAAGGATACTAGTTATTTTTAATCTAATAATAAACTAATTATATTACCTATGATGGATTTCCCAAAACATGATTTTGATGATGAATTTCTTTCACATGAGATAATATATCGGCATCTATAACCTAAGATGTATAGTACATAAAATAATTTTTCATGACTCTTGAAAAATTTATCCAAACAATTCTTAAACTTTTTCACTTGATATTTAAATATTAAGAAAATTTTAATTTTCTCTCCTATGATTCTTTAGGTTATTAACTAAGGAAAAGATTCATCCAAATATACCAAAATATGTCACTAAACTTTTTGATGTCTATGTAAAATTTCTTTGTATTTCTCATGATGTGATCGAATCTCTATTATAAAAGGTACAGAAATTTAATGAATTGTGCTTCTCAAAAGAAATGAAAAGCTCACTCTGATTCATATGCAAAGAATGACTTGAATGGTATATATGATGTTAATCCACTTCAATGATTGATTGATGATTGGTTTAAATATTAGCACCACTGGGACTAAAATTACAATCACAAGTTGAATGATTAAAAAGACTATAACATCAAATTAGCCGAAGATAGTGCACCAATAGTAGCACCGCCAAGGTATACTACCCATAGGCAGTAG
Source organism: Musa beccarii (assembly GCA_024322285.1). Classification (NCBI taxonomy): domain Eukaryota; kingdom Viridiplantae; phylum Streptophyta; class Magnoliopsida; order Zingiberales; family Musaceae; genus Musa; species Musa beccarii. The sequence goes on from CM044396.1 coordinate 17,107,912, forward strand.
CATCGTCCAAGACTCTGCCCTATAAAAGGGTCAGCAGTGGAACTGCCCCCAACACATCCCACACTCCTCAGAACTCCTCTCTACCTCTCATTTTTCTTGCTCCTCCTCTAGAAGCCTAAGAAATCCTGTCTCCACTATAAATCTAAGGATCAATCTCAACTCTTTTGGAGATCACTACAAAAGTAATCCTTAAAACTTCTCCCTTGACTTATTGCTTGATTTTGCTCTTTTTATATGCATTTCTTTCACTGTTAATACATGTAGATCTATGGGACCTAGAAGATCCTCGAAGGACAAAGGGAAGAGGAGATTTGTTGAAACCTATGACCCTATACTATTTGATTCTAATGAGCATGTCATTAAATTTTCAACCTTTGAATTTAGAATTGTATATAAGGGAAAACATATAGATCTAGAAAAGTTAGGGGATTTAGAAACAATTCAATGGTTTGCAAACCTACATGTCCTTCCCATCTTATAAATTAGTGAACCCATTTATCCTAGACTTGTTTGATTATTTTATAATAATTTGTATGTAGATGAAGATGATAGGGTGTCGACTTACCTCCTAAGGCATCACATACCCATCACAGATAGTATAATTTGCAACCTTATAGGAATTTCTGATAAAAGAATATGTTGCTACTTTAGATGACAATGGGATACAGAATCAGTTGGAATCATATACTTCGAAGCCTTATGTATTATTTTTGGAAACCCAAATTTATCTATCGTCCCAAAGAGGTATGAACATTTACTACCCTTTAACACAAAAGTGCTTCATCACATCATGATAAGTATTTTATTTCCAAAACAACATTATCATGATGAAGTTAGTCAAATGAAATCAGGAACGATGTATCAGATTATGGTAGGACATAATGATTATTTTGGATACTTAATATGACAGAACGTGATTAAATTATCAACAAAAGATATGATGCTTTCATATGGTGGTTTAATCACTAGACTAATACATGCACATGATATTATGATTCCATCAAATGAGAAAACTATAAAGCTACAGAGATTAAATGTGATTAATAGAAATCTTATAAGAAGATTAAGTTATATAATAAGAAATGATATTTGGACTAGATTACCTAGGAGAATTGATCCTCCCTCACTTGAACCTGAACCTGAAATACATGTATATATGGGAAATCAATCTCCTCAAAGTTCCTTTATGGTAGCACCTCTGACGGATCCAGCACCCTTCTCATTTGTCGACCCCATAGTGACTCAAGTGGATCAAATTAAACTACATCAAGATCAGATCTTAACTGAAATGCAGCAAATTCATCGTTAACTCAATATTTTGTTTATATATTTTAGTTTACCACTATATGAATAGCTTGTATATTTCTTCTTTCTTCTCGTTGAGGAGGAAGAACTCTTTCTATACTCCTTATGTTGTACTTCTTATCTTAATATACTCTATAACGTTATGTGTTTTATTAATATTATGATGCACTTCTTAAAATTATGATGATTGCGACACTATATGATTTAATTAGGCATGATAAATCTTCTGAATGCATGAGTTTATTGTATACATTTTTTGAATTTTTTAAATTTCAAAAACGAAGCTTTTGTCGAGATCATTTCCTATCGCTTTCTTGAATTTTTGATACACTTATTCCATCATTTGATGAGCCTTTCCTATAACCCCCTCTATACTTACGAAAGAAGAAGTTTTATTGATGAATTTTTTGGTACACTTGATTTTTATGTGATGATCATTTACTATGAACCCTTCTTCTTTCTATTTACAAAAATAGGGATTTGATACATGAACCTTGATTTTTTATGTGATGAATCCCTTCACTCTCTATCTATGAAAGTAGAAGTTTGATTCATGGATTTTTCGATTCTTAAAGCTTGATTTTACTTATGATGAATGATTTCCTCCCTTCTCCTTTTTCTTTTTTATGACAAAGGGGAGATACTAAAAACTGATTGTATATCTCAATAAGAACCTTGCACATCTAAAGAGAAGTGCTAGTAAGAGTAGTGCTAGTTTGCACATATAAAAGCAAAAAGTCACTATCTTACAAAGATTTTGCTAGCTTACTGATTTAAAGAAACAAACGTTGCTATCACAATGGTGTAAAACTATCTTACATGTTTGGTATAATAATATCAAAATGTTTGCACATTTCCTTTTTGTTGATGACAAAGGGAGATAAATTGATATATGCTTGGTATCATAATGTTTAGTATTATGTTTGGCATCATGCTCAAATATTTAAAATGGTATCATATTGAATGTTTGAAATGATAAATTTTATTATCATGCTTAAATGTTTGGTATCATGATGAATGCTTGGTATCATACTTAGTATCATACTTAAATGATAAATCATGATCATGTTTAGTATCATGCTTAAATGATGAATGTTTGGTATCATACTTAAATGTTTAAAATAATAAATTTCGATATCATACACGAAGTGATGATTGTCAAATTGATTAGTTTCTAGTATTATATTGTGCATGTTACACCTTGATAACTTGAAACTATAATGATGCATAATGCATGAAATTTTTGATTAAAATTAGTTAAAGCTTGAATTCAAAGGTTGTGAATTCAAGTTTGTCTTTTCTCAAGCATGGCATACAGATAGGGGGAGTTAAGGCTAACTCCGTCATCAATTGGTTGTCATCATAAAAAAGGGGAAGATTGTTGATCTCAAATTTTGATGATAAAATCAAATAATAAATTATTAATCTAATCCATATGTTGAGAATAATATTGTAAGATTAACTACGATAATGAATAAGGCATAAAGTAGATGTTGTGCCAGTGTAAAAAATCGGACGATTCATCGGGAGTCCGAGAGTTCGTCGGGAGCTCGCTGAAAGGTTCATCGGGAGTTTTGTCAAAGCTCGCCAAGAAGTTCATTGGGAGCTCACTGAAAAGTTCATCAAGAGTTCACTGAGAAGTTCATCGGGAGTTCACTGAAGCTCGCTAAGAAGTTCGTCAAGAACTCACCGAGAAGTTCATCGGAGTTTGCCAAGAAGATCGTCAAGAGTTCAAGAGGTTACCGGGAGTCTACCGAAAGATCACCAAGAGTCCATCGGAACTCCATCGAAAGATTGCTAGAAGCTTACCGGGATTTAACCGGAAGAACATTTGACATACCAGACATAATTTCTTTTGTTAGTATCTTAATTATCTTAGTTAAGGCTTAGTTTGAGTTAGGATTAGGAGGTAATCCCACTAACTCAATTAGGAGACAATTGAGCCTGAATCATGACTAGTTTAGGTCAGACTAATAGCCCAAATAATGACCTAGAACCTATTAGGTGGTGGAACTGCCCAGGATTTCTCCCAAGAGGTCTGGGTGGTGGTACCGCTGGTAGTTAATATTGTCAAGCGATGGTATCGCCCAAGCAGGCGGTAGTATCGCTGGGTTCAGTAGCCAAGACTTTGTCTTGCAATAGTACCACCAGACTGGGCGCGGGTATCGCTAGACTGGGTAGTGGTACTACCCAGCATAAGCAATGGTACTGCCAATACCCTAAAAATCCAGGATGAGACCTTTTTTAGCTCCATGTTTAAAGCCAATTGAGGCCTATAAATACCCTACACTTTTCTACTTGTGGAGCACAAAAAAGTGAACAAAAAAATTGAGATCTTAGTGAAAGCACTTTGTAATCTTTTGAGAATTCACCTCCACCAATCCTAGCTTAGAATTTTGTATAAGGAGAAGTGAGCGAATTGTAAAATGGTTAACTTCTGAACCTGTTAAAAGGATAAAAGATTTGTAAAAAGAGTTATTGATCTTTGCCAACTGAAGGAAGATTAATAGTGGAAGTCGGTGACCTTAACGGAGGAGGAATCGGAAGTAGATATAGGTCACAACGATCGAACCACTATAAATCCGGTGTGTTCTTTCCTTGCTACTTACTTTTATTACTTAGCTACTTTCTTTATTTTATATTTACTTCAAGTCAATATCTTTTCGATATGTTTTTATCAACTCAAAAGGATTTTGAATCGCAACCATCTTTAACGTATGCACTAATTCACACCCCCCCCCCTCTCCCTCCTTCTTAGTGCCGGCTTGATCCTAACATTATGATTTTTTTTAAATTTTATTATAAGGACTTCAGAATCATTATCATCATAATCATCAATTGAGTTTTCTCTCAAGTAGTCTTCTTTTGTTCTAAGTGTCAAATCCTTCATGTTCTTTGGAAGATTGTTCTCATGTCCATCATATTCTATATATGTCTTTTCATAGGTCATCAAGAACTCGATAAGTTCTTCGAGTGAAAAATTATTTAAGTTTTTTATTTCTTGTATTACCATCACTTTTGGATCCCAACTTTTTAGAAGGGATCTTAGTATTTTGTTAACAAGTTCAAAATTGGAAAAAAAAATTACCTAGACTTTTTAAACCATTGATGACATTCATAAACTAGGTGTACATGTCTCCAATGATCTCGCTTGGTTTCATATGAAACAACTCATAGCTATAAACCAAAAGATTAATTTTTGACTCTTTAACCCTACTTGAGCCTTCATATGTAACTTTGAGTATATGCCAAATCTCATGTGTAGTTTCGTATATAGAAACCCGATTAAATTTATTTTTATCTAAAACATATAACAAAGCATTCATTGCTTCAGCATTCAAAGAGAAAGCCTTCTTCTCTAAATCATCCAATTCTTTCATTGGATTAGAAGACTTTTAAAATCTATTTTCAATAATATTCCATAACTCAAAATTCATAGAAAGCAAGAAAATTCTTATTATAGTTTTTTAATACATGTAGTCCGTCCCATTGAACTTAAAAGGACGAGTGATGGAATGAACTTTTTAATTGCCAGTAAAAACCATCTCTTTTAGGTTTTAAACCAAATAAAGAATAATCTTGCTCTGATATCAATTATCAGAATTAAGTTGGGTACTAAGAGGGGGGTGAATTAGTGTTTTTTAGTAAAAACATTGTCAATTTGAAACTTCATATAATAAAACCGTATCGGAAAGATGTTTAAACTTAAAAATGTTCATAAGAGAGTGATGAGGAAGTAAAGCAGTTGCAAAGTAAGTAAATAGCAGATAAGAAAGAAAGCACACCAATTTTTTAGTGGTTTGATCGTTGTGACCTATATCCACTTCCAATTCCTCCTCCATCGAGGTCATTGGCTTTCACTATTGATCTTCCTTTAATGAGCGAAGATCAACTATCATTTTATAGCTCTTTTCTCCTTTTTACAAATTTAGGAGATAACTTTTACAGATCTCACAGCTCCCTCTTAAACAGAATTCACACTTAGGGATGGAGAAGAGAATTCTAATAGAATTATAACATAGTTTCACATAATTTTTATTCAAGTTTTTTTCTATGTTTCGAGCAGGAATAAAAGGAGTATTTATATGCCCCAAATGGTTTTAAAAATAGAGTCAAAAAAAGTCTCATCCGGGGTTCTCGGGGTACTAGCGGTACTATCGCCAATATGGGCGGTACTATCACCATTACTCTATGACACTTAGTGGTACCATCACCCAGTCTGGTGGTACTACCACTTGATAGAGTCTCAGATACTAGACTCTGGCAGTACCATCGTATGGTAGCATTAACTATCAACAGGACCACCACCCAGACTACATAGGAGGCCGAGCCCCAGGTGGTTCCACTGCCCAGTCCTAACAGTGCCACCGCCTAACATGGCTCCAATTGATTGAATGGACCATCCAACTAGCCCAATTCAGACTTGATTTGGGCTTAGTTAGCCCCTAATTGAGTTATTAGGATTTCTCCCAAAACTAACTCAAATTAAAGTCCCAACTATAATAGTTAAAGCTAAAACAATTACAATACAAGCAATCTAAGTTGTCTGACATGTCAATTGTTTAACCAAACTCTCGGTGAACTTCAGACGAACTCTCGGTGATCTTCCGGCAAGCTTTCAACGAACTCCCAATGATCATCTAGTGAGCTTTTAGTAAACTCCCGATGAACTTCCGATGAGCTTTCGGTAAATCATCTGAACCTTCGATGTATCTCCCGATTCTTTTGGCTTGATGCTCGATCTTTGACTTCAACCTAATATTTGATTACCTTTTCATGATCATAATTAGTCCTATATCACTTTTCTTAATATATGGATTAGATCATTAATTCATCAATTGATTTCATTATCAAAATACTAAGATTCAATAACAACTGATTCTTACATTTCTGTTACCATACTAATAATATAATAATCCTCCTAAGCACCTGCTATAAAAGAGACCACTCAAGTATGCTCAATAGATGCTATACAATCTAAGCATGACTAGTTTAACTAGATTATTAATTTAATTATCGAAGATACACTGTTTGAAACACTCTTGCTAAAGCTTTTACAAGGTTCAAATGTTTGACTTGATGAGCTCCACCTTGAGATAAGCTCAAAGAAGAATCATGTTGAATTCGAGTTAGCCTCTAGCTCAAACAAGCAAAATATACTCTAACATCATATATATATATATATATATATATATATATATATATATATATATATATATATATATATATATATATATATATATATATATATATAATCATTACCTAGCAATTGTGATATTTATACTTCGTAAATAATAATATATAATATACTTATATGATAGTCAACTTAAAGTTAAAGTACATGTTTAAAATCTTCAAAATATTTTTTTACTTATAAATGAGTATCGATATATGTTCTTAAGTATAATTGACAATGGAAAGAGTGATTCTCCATAAAAATGTTAGAGGATTTACTAAGTTAAGTTATGGTAATAAATATATATCATAATTATAAAAATATTTTACATTATATAAAATTATAAATTTATTTATTTATGCTTATTTAGAGTATTAGATAATTTGGTAGAGGAAAATCAAAATAAAAAATCATATTACAAATATTAAGATACATAAGAAAGATTAAGAGACCAACATAGATCAAAAACTTATCATTTCTGTCAACTAATTATTCCCGATTCAAGCGCATATTAAGTTTGTACCAGTTTTAAAATTTTGATAAGAAAAAGAAAGGTTAAGATGAGCTCAACCCATGGTATGTAGCTCAATACGTAGCCTTAGTTCTTGAATGTTTTAATCTCCTCGTCTTATACCTGTATCCCTATGAACCTTACCAGATTAAGCCAGCACCGCTCACTTTTCTGGCCGCTTCCTTCATCGAGGTCAGCTCTCTCGTTCTAAGGAACTTGGTAAACTAATCTTCTTGGATGGTTTTGAATAATTTAGATTTTAAATTAATATCTAATATTTGGATATGTTGCATATATAGTAGTCATGGTCTAATGAGCCCTTGAATTACCTTTTACAAGATATTCACAGGATTAAATACCAAGAATAACATATTTCTATTAAGTGGTCTTATTTTGACCAATTTAGTATCCTTAGAGATATAATTGTTAGATTATGTAATCCTATTTAATTATGTAAGATATATTATGAATATGATTGAATTCTAATTATGATATTGACTAATAGAAAGGAAGTCCAATTAAGATAGGATTCATTATGAGACATTTTTTATGAGAAGAACTCTCTTAATTATATATTCTAGACTCTCTCCTCTCGTCTATAAATAGAGAAAACCTTCTAGGGACACATAAGAGAGAATATGTGTGACAAAATAGAGATATTATAGTTTTTTTTCTTTATCTCCCTTTTGTCACATGACATTGCCAATGAGAATTGCATATCTTCTCTCATGTTCTTGTATTTTTGAATCCATCAATTATAGTAATCCTATGAAAGGATAGGAAGAGAGGAGAAGATAAGTCTAGTTCTCCTTAAAGATTGATATTTTCGATTTATCAATGGTGTGCTTATAGATCAGATAAAGTTTATTTTTTCTAAACAACAACAAAAGATACATATCATAATATTATTTAAATCTATTGATATTTGATTTTAGATTCTAGTATGAAAAGTTCTTTTACATTACAGATAACATGATCATAGATTTTATGCTAATAATAATTAGTTATCATTCTTTTAGTATATGTTGGAAGAAGGTCTTGATCCTTTAGAATTAAGTGAATAGTATTTCTATGCATAATTATAAGTCTTAAAAATTCAAGGATCATTGACGTAGTTAAAACAGATAAAGTGATGACTGATAGTTTGGCTTTCAAATAATTATTTTTTATCTAAAATTATATATATATATATATATTCCTAAATTTTACAGTGATATAACATGATTTGTCCATAAATAATAGTGTAGAAAGATAGTAAATAATTTCATAAGTGATTTTGAGGTTTAACCATCACGTGCCATGTAGAATAGTAAATTAATTTATTCATAGATGGAACAAGATAACTGGGTGGAGGATATTCAAAATGAAATATATTAGAATATTATGGTACATAAATGAGATCGGGTGACTAATATAAACAAAAATGTCTATCATTTTTTTAATCCAAATTAAGTCTAATTTAGACTCATATTAAGTTTGTATCGATTCTAGAATTCTATTTTAAAAAATATAGCTTAAGATAGGCCTTAATAGTTGGGCCCAATCCACCATGTGTAGCCTAAAATGCAACTTCAATTCTACAAGTTCCTTTCTTTCTTTTCTTTTACTCTCATCCGTATAATCTCCCAAGATTAAGCAAGCGCCTTCCTCACTTTTCTAACTTCTTCCCTCGTGAAGACTTAGTTTTCTCATTCTAACGAAGAAGAATGTAAAAAAACTCAATTCTTCAATATATACATACGTAATTCTATTTCGAATAATTTAGACTTCAAATGGATTTTGAAATTGATTTAATCAAACATATATGTATAAAGATATGGGTTTGGTAAGATTAAATACTCAAAATCTTATAGTTTTGTAGCCGATTTGAAACCCTTAATGATGCAATTAATCTATGTGCTTTTGATACATGTTAGAAGCATGTCTTAGGATTTTTCGACATTTAGAAATAGGTTAATCATATTTCTGTACATCAAAATATGAAACTTCAGACATTATTAACCTACTTTCAAGATAACATAAGAGGTGATAACAATCAAATTAAGATGGTAGTTTAGTCTCCAAATAATTACATTTTATTTTTATATATCTTTTAAGTTTCAACAAAATTTCATGGTAATATAATATGGTTTGGCCACAAAACAGTAGTGAAGCATGATACTAAATAATTTCAAAAGTGATTAGACAACTAGATGGAGAGAAATCGAAATGAAATGTTACATTAGAGATGTTAAGGTACCTACAATAGATTGAGTGACTAATATGGACTGAAAACTTCACATTTTTGTCAACTCAAATAAATTCTAATTCAGGCTCATATTAAGTTTGTATTAGCTTCTGGATTTCTATTAAAATAATAATAATAATAATAATAATAATAATAATAATAATAATAATAATAATAATAATAATAATAATAATAATAATAATAATAATAATAATAATAATAATAATAATAATAATAATAATAATAATAATAATAATAATAATAATAATAATAATAATAATAATAATAATAATAATAATAATAATAATAATAATAATAATAATAATAATAATAATAATAATAATAATAATAATAATAATAATAATAATAATAATAATAATAATAATAATAATAATAATAATAATAATAATAATAATAATAATAATAATAATAATAATAATAATAATAATAATAATAATAATAATAATAATAATAATAATAATAATAATAATAATAATAATAATAATAATAATAATAATAATAATAATAATAATAATAATAATAATAATAATAATAATAATAATAATAATAATAATAATAATAATAATAATAATAATAATAATAATAATAATAATAATAATAATAATAATAATAATAATAATAATAATAATAATAATAATAATAATAATAATAATAATAATAATAATAATAATAATAATAATAATAATAATAATAATAATAATAATAATAATAATAATAATAATAATAATAATAATAATAATAATAATAATAATAATAATAATAATAATAATAATAATAATAATAATAATAATAATAATAATAATAATAATAATAATAATAATAATAATAATAATAATAATAATAATAATAATAATAATAATAATAATAATAATAATAATAATAATAATAATAATAATAATAATAATAATAATAATAATAATAATAATAATAATAATAATAATAATAATAATAATAATAATAATAATAATAATAATAATAATAATAATAATAATAATAATAATAATAATAATAATAATAATAATAATAATAATAATAATAATAATAATAATAATAATAATAATAATAATAATAATAATAATAATAATAATAATAATAATAATAATAATAATAATAATAATAATAATAATAATAATAATAATAATAATAATAATAATAATAATAATAATAATAATAATAATAATAATAATAAGGCCACAATAGATTGACCCAAATCCATCATGTGCAGCCCAATAAACAGTCACAGTCTTGAAATGTTGTGACCTCCAATTCTTTTGCTCTTATCATTATAATCTCCAAATTAAGCAAGCACCTCTCTGATTTTTCTCACCCTTTCCTTTCATGGAGACCTAGCTCTCTTATTCTAAGGGGGGAAAAAAAAGTCGAAATACTCGATGCTTCCATGTATATATAGGGTTTCAACTTTCATAGCCTGGTGTATAGACTAGTTTTCTTATATGATATGAAATAATTTAGGCTTCAAATTAATATATAATATTTGGATATGTTGTATATGTTGTATATGTTCTAGCCATAGTTCAATGGAGTCTTAAATTACTTTAATCCAACGCATAAAAATGAGTTTGATAAGATTTAAGGACTCATAATTCCCCCCTTTTTTTAGAGGATCCTATTATAGCTAATTCAAAACCCTTAATTATATAATTAGCTTTTGTGCATCTGATATGGGTTGGAAGCTTGCCTTAGGCTTTTTTAGCATTTAGAATTAAATGAGTAGTATTTTCATGGACCAAGATATAAGTTTTGGAAATTCAAGCATCATTAACCTAATTCCAACTATGATAGAAGTGGCAGTGATAGTCTAATCAGGAGAAAAGTTTAGGCCTCAAATAATTAAATTTTGGGTTAAAATTTTACATATTTTTTAGTTTTATATATCTTCTAAGTTTTTACAAAATTTCATGATAATATAACATAATCTGGCCATAAATAGTAATAAGCATGAGAGTAAATAATTTCACAAATGATCTCGAGCCTTAACCATCATGTATTGTGTACAATAGTAAATTGATATATTTATTTATGGACCAAAAAATAAATAATTGGTTGGAGAGAAATCAAAATGGAATACAATGAAAAAGATACATAAGCGATATTTAGTGACCAACATGAATCGAAAACCTATAATTTCTGTCAACTGAAATTAGGCCTATATTAAGTTTGCATGAGCTATAGATCTCTGTTAAGAAAAGAAAAACATAGCTTAAGATAGACCCTAATAGATTTTATATATATATATATATATATATATATATACACACACACAAATAATAGTGAAGCATGATTACTGTGCAAATATATGTAGTTGTATCATTGGTAACAATTATATCATTTGTTCATACCCCGAGTTGTCGGTGAATTGGTATTAAAATTGAAGTAAATTTTTTAAGTTAAGTATAGTCTATTTTATAGAATATTCAATCAAAGTTTTCTTACAAATTATGTGTCTTAAGATGTAAGCCTCTTGATATAAACGTATCATGACTATACCAAATTTGACATGTTTATATATCTCTAAAGCACATCTATTCATTGAGGATGGTGGCTCTTTCTTGGCACTTTAATTTTGAACTAAATTAATCAAGTATAAACTTAATTTACTATAAAATAATAGTTATATATTAAATATATTTATAATATATTTTTAAAAATTTATTTTAAATAATATGATTACCATGAGCTAGGTATCAATATGATATTAATATATACATTGCAAGCATAAAAACATATGAACTGTAATAAAAATACATTGCACATATATATGGTGGAGGGAAAGAAAAAGAATTATATAGAAGGAATTGGAAGAGTGTTGGAATTAAATAATAAGTTGAGAACATTTACGTAGGTATCTTATGAATATTAAAAGTTTTTAAAATGAGATTATATATAGCAATAAGGGATTGCTAATAGAAATCTCCATATTATTTTTTTTTTAAAACCAAAAAATTATGAGAATTCGTCCCATATAATACAAAATAAAATTTAATCAAATATGCATGAAGATGCAGCCAAAAGGAAAATAAATAGGCTCGATCGATCGATCTTGGGAAGGGATTTGCTACCCTACTCAAAGTCATTGGTGAGGCTTAATAGTCGCCTAGAGATCTGATGTCTTATTACTTTGTACATAAAAATACTCAATCATTACATCTCATTGTAGAACAACTAGGTAAAAAGCCATGGCTGCTCATAATAATATATGAAAGCATGATCGGAGCAACTTGCAACTCGCTATGGTGTACTGTTTTCAACAGCTAACTGAGTCTTACATAGATAGAAATCGTAGAATTATAACCATGGCCCTGACATATGCAAATCCTCTTCTTAATTGACCTCCACATCTTATGTGGAAAAGATATGTTTAATGGTTGTTGACATTTATTTTTACTTACATTTCCTGTTTTGACTATCCTGATTGCTCAAGGGAGTGATTCTGTGTTTCTACAGCTACATATTCCAGACGTCATAATTCTTATGAAGGAAAGTAAACAATTGAGTTTTCCCAGCTTAAAAAAATGGGTTGTTTAAACACAGTAGTATTTTGGATCTTGATGTATCAGTGTCTGTGTCAGATATCAGATGAAGGGGGTGGTATACCTAGAAGTGGCCTTCCAAAGATTTTCACTTATCTTTATAGTACTGCAAAAAAAGTCCACCGGATGAGAATTATGAAGGGGTCTCAGATGGGATATTATGATTATGGGCTTCCAATCAGTCGTCTCTATGCTCATTATTTTGGTGGTGATTTGCAAATTATCTCTATGGAAGGGTATGGTAAGTCCAGTTTCTTTATTATTGGCACTTAATTTAATTTCCTTTCACCTTGTTTGAAGTCCAGCATGGATGCACCTATGTTCTATTTCAGATGTTGCATGGTGCACAGGCATAAACCTTATGAGTTACATGTCAGATCATGCGAAGCTGTCAATCTCTGTTACAGAAGTATAGCTTAACGCGGATTTAGCGTTGAATAAAATGACTTTCTTAATGGACTTATTGAAGTCTACGTACCACAGCACTATCTGCATCTGGTAGGACTTTGTTATGTTTGATTCGAATTTTTTTAGGATGCGATTGCAACTGACAGATTTCTTATCAACGTATTTGGTGTTTTGGCAAAACTTACAGCAAGATTTGTGTGTCAATATACGATGGGCATATTTGTGGAAAACTTGTGTGTTTCTAGAAATTTATATATCGAACGAATTACCATTGGTTTTGCTATCAATTTTTTTCCCATTGAAAGTGAACCAATGCAATCCATGCCTTTTTATATCAACATATATTAACTTATTTGTGCCATTTGACTTGCTGCTTCATTTATTCTGCTAGGTAATTTTAAGATGCATATGGTTTCGTCCAAGAAACAAAGGAAAATCTCCATAAGATTTTTAATTTGATAGATAAATCTTCATGTTTAACCTTGCATTAGTGATTAAAATGACCTTTACACATCGCTCTATAAGAACCCGCATTAATTTTATCCATCACTTTTAATAATACACATGATCTTGACTTGTGGGACCATATATTTCTCCTGATGGCTTCAATGAATTTGATCTTGTTGAGAGAAACAATGGTTGGTGGTGGTCCTCGAGCATCCTGCGGTGACAACTCACTTTCCTAGGCATATTAAACTGCATTTGCCGTAATGTTTCCAGTTCCCTTCGTTATTCCTTCTCTCAACCACCTGAACCATTCAGCTTTTGCACTTCAAGCAGTATGACAGTGCACAGTTTGTTAGTTTATGTACAGAGACACTAATTATCATTTGATAATGTAATTTTGTCTTATTGGTGCTTAAATTTCTTTCACGTAGTGCACAGTTAATCCAATTAGTAGTTTCTACCATTTTTCTTACTTTATATTTCGTATCATTTTTCCTTTTGTTGGTCTGGGCTTAAGGGTGTTCTGTCCTTGTTGGTTTATCTGCCTTTGAAGTTTTCCCCAAAACCCTTTTGAAGCAGTGCTCCATCTTTTCCTTCGCTGAAACCCCCCTCACCGCATCTGTAACTCTTAACAGATTCCTTAAACATCGAGTCCCAAACCATACCTGCAAAGATTTTCAAACTTGTTCTGAAATGAAATGTGATAGCTATCAACTCATTTTCGTTTTCCTGTGTTGATAATGGCGCCTGAATGAGGCCAGTGTATCAAAACCAGTGACATGATACCCATAAAACAGTGCTTTGTTTTTCATTAATTACTAACATAATTTATTTCTTTTCTAAACAAAAAACTCATGTCTTTTTTCAAGATAGCATAATACAAAAACATATATTATAATAAAGAATCAAAAACATACACACTGATTATGCAAAAACTTTTCCTGTCCACTGATTCTTCTTGTTAACTCCAGATTTTGAATATATATTTCCATACATCACCTAAATAAACAGTTCTATGAAATAGAGAGCAATTCTACCTGCTGAACAGAAATTGAAACAGAAGTGAAGAGATTAAGAACTTTGGTTAGAACTATACAAATTTGTTTTATCTTCCTACCTGGGGAACTGTCTTTGGATGAAGCGGATCTATGGTAGACATGGAGAAAACCAAAAACATGGGTGCTAGGAACTCGATGACCTTGCACGGCTGTATTTATTTCTTGTCTGTAGCTAAAGAAGCAAATATCTAGCCAGCACAAGGATGATTTGCAGAAACGCGAGTAGAATTTATTGGAAAAGAGAACCGAAGCTCGAGGAATCCCACAAGTTTCTTCTTTTTCTCTCTCAAGCGGGTGGGACCCCCATATAATTATAGCTCTGAAAAGTAAAGGAGAGGGGATTCTCCACCCATCCAACGCAAGGACTTAAATGCTCAACCTCCCTACCTCCCACTGTATCTTTTTGTCAAACAAAAGTAAGTCTTGGGCCACTGCTAGTGAATTTGAAGATAAAGTCAACATGATGAAATATAGAAATTGATGATGAGTGTAGTAAGCCTAAAATTGACACTATAAGGAACAAAATACTTTACATATTTGGATCTGTAAAATCAGTTAATAAGCAGTGAACTTTTGTTACAAATAAACTGGAACTAAACTTGTACAGGCCTAAGCTGGCAACAGATCAATTAGTTCCAATCACATGTCACCTAATTAACTGACTTTTAATCCTACCATATTATGAGCTATAACTGCTGCCTGCAGCGAAACCCTGCTTTAACAACTTTTTGGTAAGCAACATATTTTCTTCATATGTTCTCCAGAGGTGTACAGTTCTCAAGAGGGAAGTCATAGTCCTCTTCGGATAGGACCCCTATTGACAATCTATCTTTGCAGGCAGTAGACTGATTGTTTATATTTGTAAATCAAATCTCTTCTATGTTATGCTGTCACTCATCCAGAATCAGGAATCAGGGTATGTGAGGGAGTAATGCTTTCCTCTACATGCTGTATAAAGCAATTCCGGCCTTCAAATTTACTCTTTATTTCTACTAATTCTGCTCAGCATCAGTTGTGACGGAGCAAAAGGTACCAGCCATTAGCAATTTCTTGTTTACTGATGTAAACTTCTATAATGCTAACAGAAACAAACATTTGCTCACTAACCCTCAAACAAACTCCTGCTGTAAACCTCTCAAAAACTGTTGAAACCGGCCTGGAAACCAAGCCAACCAAAACATACAACATAAAAATGGATGCTTAAAAAGCTATATCTTCAATAAAGCAAAAACCTTATAGTTGTTTATTGTCCTCTTTCATCGAACTTTGGTCATGTTGTGATAACACATTCAAATAAGTGTCACTAAAATTTGTGTAACCAACTCACAATATTAAAATGGAAGCTTAGAAAGTTGTAACTGCAAAGAAAAATCCATTAGTTGTTGTTTATTATCCATTGTAATCGACCTTTTGCCATAATATCATTGAACAACACTTGCTATCCAATTAATATCACTAAACTTTATGCAACTAGGGGAGTTTGTAAATTATAATGCATAAAATTATAATTAAACAAAAAAAATACCTGACCCCAGAGATGAATAAGCTTCTGCAATCTACAGGAGAGGATTAAAATGATAAGTTGCAGAAATAATAAAGCAGAACATGTTTGAAAGAAATATATCTATCAAACTTCATGATATCTAATGACACTGATTCCTGGAATAAAAATATTCTATGCATGTTAATACCTTCTTGTTTTCTTAAAAGTTCTCTAGAATTTCAAAATACAAAGCACCACCATCAAGAATAGCTTTACTAATGGACCTAAGACTAAAAAAAAAACATGAAGACAATAAAAGAAAAGAACTTTATTGGTATGAAGAAGAAAACAAGTAGTAGAAGTACCAGCTTAAAGTTTGATTCAGCTTGGGATTTTTCATGTGCTGGAAATAGGTCAGGATGAGACTCAAATGCTTTCCTTCCATATGCAGACTTAATCTGCAACCATATGTGAGTTATGGAGTTCCATATATGACACAAACTAATCCAGAAATCACTTTCTCAACATAAATTTGTTATTCTTCATGGATATATAAATGATCATTGTCAGACAGCACTGGGGAACTAAAGAAGAAAATACAAAACAATTAACAATGCAGAATACAAAAGGTAAAGTAGTTTCAAACTTTCACATGCACAAATTCATTGATTCTGCTTGCAAAAAAAAAAAAAAAGTTGGCGTACTAATTGATTGCACAAGTGTGACAATAAATGGAGATAAGAAACAATGTGGGATTGGTTATATGCTGTCATAACATATGACCAGATCATTCTGACTGTTGCTACAGAAAGTTGTTACATTACAATGCATCCTAGCATGAATCATGAACATTTTAAAAGAGTTTGTTTATTTAACTCACAACCTTCGAGACTCATAAAACAATAATGGGAGGTAGCATTTTGAAAAAGCTCACCACCTATGAGATATTCTGTCTAGAAAACATAGATGCTTATAGAATACAATTATCAGAATCAACTCCAATAATCTTGCATTGTACCAGAATGCCTCATCAAAAACAATAAAGTTACAGAAGGGTTATAAAAGAACACATAACACATAACTACAACATATTTTATGGGATACAGTTTCTGTGATTTGGTGAGGGTTCATTGTCACAATGTTTCCCTGGGTGATACTCTAAAAGTTTAAAGGCTCATGCTAGTGTTGCATAAACCACAGTGAACATGTTATGCAATAATGATGAGATGAATTTACAGGGCTCGAACAGTGGTTACCAATACCGACTGGTTATTGTTACCTTAATGTATGAATGCAACTTTATGAAAGCATCATCAGGACCTCAGTAAGAGATATTGATACCTACCACCATATGAATTTAGTAAAATGTTGGAGCAAGTGGATTTTCAAGATGCTAGATAGAAGAATCAATGCCTGAAAGTAGTTAAATAGTTTATAGGATTTTCAGAATGACCAATTCTGTGATTGACAAGTTCATTAACTTTGTAGGACTCATTATAAAAACAATTTTTATGTAACAATAACCATAAAATTTAGCTTATATACAAAGCTTTCAATTAAATGGTTATCCCTATAGTTCATATAGATGGATCCCAAATGCCAACTGCTTAGAAAGTCTTTTGCAACATAAACCAGAAAATCAAAAAAATTAAATATCCACAGTTTGAAAATTTTGTATCCATCGAGAAAGGCAAGAGATAATATTATCGGGATTAAGTGAGATTGGTTGATCTAACTGATGGGACCAAAATTGTCTAAGAATTAATTTAACATAAATAAAGGATTTTTTAAGAAATTAAAATATTTTATTCCAGAGTATTCTTTTATCTTCATATTTCATAAGATATTTTTTTCCAAGTGCATGGAAAACATGAACATAAAAGAGAAAAAAAATGTAAAATAACTATATAAGTAATATAAAGTAATTCATTAAAAAATAAATTTAATAAAGTATAAATATTAATCATATCATACAATGATTTACTATAGTAAATAGCTATTATATATCATTATAAAGCATTTAAACTTATCAACCTGTAGCTTTAAAGATAATGACAAACATGACTTTTAGTATAGATTCTTCACTAATAGCTATGCATGTATATGTTAATGCAACAACAAATAAAGATAAAAGAATTGAGACTATTTTAATATCCTTTGACATCTGCATTCTTTATGATAGCACCCTCCATTTCTAGGAGGTCAAGGACCACTCTTTATTGTTCACTTTTTTCTCTCTTTATATTCTTTTCCTTTTTATTTTACATGATAACAAATAGAGATATAAACAGAAAATATATATGTGGCAGCCAAAAGTAAAACAGTAGCTTCATCACTATTGTTTCATACTCAATAGTCGATTCTTCATCATTTATCTTGGTTTCTCTTCTTCTCCTCCTCCTCCCATTCAGTTTTTCTTTTGATGCTGTGAAATCAACTAAAATTGGCCAGAATCAGTCAATAACATGACTTAAGTTAAGGACTCTGTAGCCTATACAAAGGCCAACGCTAGAATCTTTGAAACTATGGCCAGAATCAGTCAATAACATGAATTATGTTAAGGACTCTGTAGCCTATACAAAGGGCAACGCTAGAATCTTTGAAACTATCATATTGTATCTAGGACCAAAGGTTACCCATTTCAACTAGAATCTGAATGTAAATGTTAATAACAGGGGTTAACCTTTCAATAACCATTTCAATTTCCAGATATGTTACAGTTTTGTCAGTGTATAGACTGCATAGCATTGCCTACAATGGCTATTCCTTTTCTTAATGCTAGTAGATTCCTGTTGCCAATGGCTTGCCAAGCATGATACATCATAAACTAGAGAAGAATGTATCTTGCAATATCTAATATTATATACCAAGGTCAGTGCTAGAATTGTTAAATATCACTACGATGCATCTACAATTACCTATCAAGATTAGCAACCCTACGATGATTAAGCACGCAAGCGCAAGTGACAGGGCTTTACCGTTCAATGGAGATCATGACTGCTACTGCTGCCCCCAACTCAACATTTTTGAGAGCTCACTGATAAAACCACAAGATCCATATGGGATAACCAAATACTATGAACCCTCTATTGCTCGAGATTTAACGACTTCAAAAAGGCTGTTTTCTCAAAAGAAAAGAAAAAGGAGGACGACTGTTACATCTGAGCTTTTGTTTCCCAAAGAAGTATGTCCCCTTCAACGGAGCTTAACAATCTACAAAGATCCGTAGGGCAATTCCCTCTCCAGATTCCATTTAAATTTCAGCCTAGGTTACAACGGCATTTACATCTGATCTGACTAATAAAGACGGAAAGAATCATATTCTAGAACCGATCAAGAACATCAGAAAGCAAACCCTGAAGGAAACGCCGACGAAGACACTTAATTATCTGAGAGGGGCGAGAAAGGGAGACGAGAAGCGAATCAGATTTGCCTCAGAGCGGGTGGGGCACGAGTCTGGCGAGAACCCCAGAATCTTTCTCGCCTCGTCGCTCCGCAGCCTCTCTCCCTCTCTCTCTTTCTCTCTTTCTCGGTCAGGTCCTTCCAAAAACGTTAATCCATCCTCCACTCTGCATCTGTACCGTCCATCGCTATTGATCAACATCAAAAATAATTTTATGATGGTCCCCAGGGACAAGGGTTCCTCGGAGTGAGCTGCTTTGCGGGACGACTGAACCGACGACAGAACGTACGCCACGTCATCTGTTCGTCCGTTAAGTCTTATGATATGTTATCGTGAGCGGCCGAGCCACGAGGCGGCATGTCGTCCAGTCGTCAGTCAAATCGTGTCTCTTTCAATGCAAGGTGGGTGTTTCCCGTGATAAGAAATGAACGGCGTGATAGATTGGGCGGCATAAGATCGTACAGCTCTTGCGAGATGCCCAGTGTGTAGGATGAAGCACCATGTAAGAAGACAAACGCAGATGGGGGTTAGGAACAGAAATGAACGGTGATTAGGAAAGCGGTAACTTAAGATCCTATGGCTAGACAAAGCGGGCACGTAAAAAGATAGATTAGGAAAGAACATTATACAACATGCTCTGATCGATAAGGATTTAATCGTAAATCATAAACGTTTAATCTGTTATGAAAAGATCAATCTATACATTAAACACTGTGTATATATATTTAGACTCGTGTTCATCTAATCTCAACATAATCTTCATATTGTCTTGCATCGACAGTTAGTCAGCAACTTTTTTTTCTTCTTGCAGATTAGTAATATTAATGAAATAATTGGACCTACTTTCATGTTACAGTTTCCTAAATAGACAAGAGACAAAGATGATAAACAAAAAAATAAGAGACAAGAATAATGTTTAGTTTATCAGATTGTTAAGGCATCCGAATAATTAGATATATCTGTTGAATATTCAGATTAATTAGTGTGTTATTATACATGTGATAAATCTAGTGTATTGTTGTATAAGTGATAAACCTCAGTGTAAGCTTGATGTACACTTTGATATAATAAAAAAATTTCTCATTTTTTTTAAAACACTGTCCGGTTCAGCATTTGGATTTATAAAGAAGTCACAGAGAGATTACAAAAGAAGAGAACAACTTAACCTCAATTTCATCCCTATATAATCTTCAGCTCAACCAACGTCAAGGTGTCCAATCAATGCTTAAGCAAGAAGAACAAATGTTAGATGAATTGGATCATGATGTTGAGCAAGCAACAAACAGTTTATATAGGGTCAGGACATTTGATTATATAATGGCAAGAAGAAACAAGTTTATCTCTGCAACTTTAAAGGTCAATACATCTTATTATAATTACACTAACACATATTGACCATTTCTACAGATGCCAAAGACACTGAAATAGACAATACATCATCATTAGTCGTATTTTTGCTAAGATCTGATGGCTAAGCATGATGACTAATTTGTGAGAGAGAGAGAGAGAGAGAGAGAGAATAAGGTTGCACGAAAACAACAAAATCTCATGGAGTTCATTAGATATCAAATTGGTGAAATTGCATGGCAAATCTCAGGAAGGAAGCAATTTCCAATCAGGTAACTACAGGCGATGCTAAATGGCCAGATGAAGTATTGAGGAGAAAAAAAAAAGATAATACAACAGATAGACAGACAGACATTTTCATGAAGAGAATTCCAAAGCACAAACAAGACTTGCAAATTAAAACACTATGAAAAAGTATTTACATTTTCGTATGTAAGTTTGATCACCCACTAGTTTATATTTAAATGAATTCAGCTCACTGCTAATTTATCACCTAACTCCTTGCGGTAAACCTGAATTAAGCCAGTACTGTCACTCATTTGAAGCTTCTCTCCCAGCATGGTTCTACAGTGATCATCTGTTTCCTCCATATTCCTCATAAATTGAACCTGTAATACCAGCTGATTCATTAGTTTAACAAGATATAAAGCATGTCAGCGACTGTTTATTCATTAAGAATCATGATTCTAATTTGTGCCTTCTAAAGTGCTGCACTAATTTCCAAGATATAGTCTTTGCTTGGCTTTCCCAATTCAAACTGTCGAATTCAAATCATCTTAAATCACTGGATGACATTAGTTTCCACCATTTCCGATGAAAAATGTGCAACAGAAAACAAAGATTGAACTCCTTTACAAATTAATGATTGATTGAACTATTCAGAATAACAATAAAAGAGGGAGATGATGAATTGCAACAGATACTACCTACAGAAACCAGTAGGCCAACCAGTGTATCTTGCCATTATACTGAAACCTTACCTGTCTCTGAAACAAATCAAACTCTTCAGAACTCAAAGAACCATCACAATTTGAATCAAGAAGTTGCATGAGCTCCTGAGCATCTTTACTTCCAGCACCAAGCTCTTCCATCACTTCAGTAAGTTCCTCAATACTGATTCTCTCATCACCATTTTTATCAAGAAGGCGAAAAATTCGATTTCTGTGGTCAATATCGAGTCCCCCTCTGTGATTTGCAGATGGGAGATCTCTCAGACGCAGAGCTGCAAGTTCGGCTGCAGCCATCATGATTGCTTTTAACCGTTTTGCCTGAATATAGAAGATAGTAGGATTACCCAAAAAGGTCTGAAGAAATTATTTTAATGGAAAAAAAGCAAAATAAGATGAATTTAGATAACCTGGGAAGCAGGAAACAACAGAGCACTAAATAAGTATACATGAATAATAAAATATAGTAGGAATATCCAGAAGGAAAAGTCTAAAGAAACTTATTTTGATGAACAAAAAAAAATTTAATAAGCTGAATTCAGATAACCTGGGAAGCAGTAAACAACATAGAACTTAATAAGTATATGTGAATAATAAAAGATAGTAGGATCATTCACATAGAAAAGCCTGAAGAAAATTCTTTTGATGAAAAAAAAAAAAAGAAAGCCTAATAAGACGAATTTAGAGAACCTGGGAAGCAGGAAACAACAGAACACTTAATAAGTATATGTGACTTGAAGATAATTCTAGTTTTGCTTAAATTGCAATGTAGGAAGTCAGATATTGTTATATATAAACTTACATCGCCAGCAAACAGCTGTTTTTACAACAATGCTTCATCATTTTTTCCATGGAAGTGAAAGGCGTCAAATCCTTCTTTTTTGTCCCATTTGTACTCACAGTTACACATATAATCTACTTAATTTCTTGAACAAAAATGCACCATACTGTAGTCAACCCAATACTGTCACTGTAATTTTGCAATATATATACCCTTGCAACTCATCATCTTGCAGTCAGAATGAACTTTGTGAGATACATTTTCAATGACCTTTTTTTTCACAAAATATTTGAAGAAAATTTGAATTAAACAACAAATGACTCTAGAGTTATCAATAATTAGACACATTGGATAAAAGACCACATTCTGCACCTTTGAATACAAAATCCTTGGTTTAATATATCTTCTTCAATGATTGTGTATTTGATGCTGATGATATATTCCAACTACAGCAAAAAAAAAATAAGAACCTACATCCAATTACACCAGCACCAGAAAGTTGCAAGATGCATTATTTTTTTGAAAAAGATTTTAGCTTCATCTTCCCATAATTTTCCTCATTTAGAGTTTCAGGCTTTCAGCAGTACATGTCATACATGAGATTCTAGACTTTCGCACATTCTGGTGCACAAAAGTATCAAAATATCTTATTTATGCTTTTCTGAACATCTAAAGATATACTTTTGAAAAGTTCCCTGTCACCAACAAAGAAAGTGATGAAAAGTTGGAATATTGATTTGACGTCAAATACTAATAGTTCAACAAATCATGGCTATGATCCATCTCTGTCACCTCTTGTAATACATGCCATGATAGCAGGCTTTCCAGCCCACCTTGAAATGTTAAATTAATCTGGAACGACCATGGTGCCTCATACATAATATTGCATGCACCGATTTAGTCAACAGTCACCTCCAGTTTTATTTCAATGTTTCTCAGGGATAACCGAGCAGTAGCAGAAGCTGGTTAACTTCAGTACTTATTGATGGATATTCAGTTCAACAAAGTTCAAACTATTCATATAGTTAAAGTTCAGAATCATTCATTAAATAAAATAAAAATTATTTATGTATATAGCTCTAATTTGAAAAACACTTAGGTTAACTAAGTCATTGCTACAGAATAGAGACAAACATAAAATCGTCATACTATCCTATAAATTTATGGTCCAAATTGACTGTAAGACATTGT
The DNA here is from genome assembly GCA_024322285.1 of Musa beccarii. Taxonomy (NCBI): domain Eukaryota; kingdom Viridiplantae; phylum Streptophyta; class Magnoliopsida; order Zingiberales; family Musaceae; genus Musa; species Musa beccarii. Next base: position 17,131,768 of record CM044396.1, read on the forward strand.
TAGCTTATAAATGATAGCAGGTTAAAACTGAAATATTTATGTATACTCTACATTAAGGTTTGTCTTACCGGTCCATACCGATGTACCAACTAGTTGTTGGTATAGTACGTACCGAGGTGTGCCGATGTATCATATGTCAGTACGCTGGGGCACACCTACAGTATGCCCAAAATTACCAAAAATAGCTCCAAAAATACTTGAAAAATAAAAAAAATTTTGATTAGGTTTTTAAAGTTGAAAATAAATATAAATTTAGTATAATTTTAGCAAAAATAATCTAAATTAGGAAAGAATAGTAACACATATCTTTTTTCGAACTTTGAGAAGGAGCTTTGTGGTATGTTCTGGATCGTCCTTCCGTTAATATTAAATTATCTATAAACAAATTATTTGAATTGTTAGATTTTTTTTAAATAACCTAAACATTAAGGTTCAAATGATCAAGTAATCAATTGATTGATATACGTAGTTTTACCACCAAAAGAAACGATAGGACTCCATGAGTGGTTGATCAAGGTCCTCAATCTTATGTATTTGTATATCAATTTAATATATTTGTCAGATCCAATCCTAAAATTGATCCAACTACATAGTATATTAATACATTGTACGTCATTGGTGCATCAATGTGATGATGATCGTAGTCTAATCGTCATGAATCACATGTGTCCGAGACGACTCCTAAGGCAAGTATGATTGTGGCATATTTTGGTGCAAAGCATGGAGAATAATATCGGATCTTCTACTTTCGCCACTGATATGCTATTGTGTATCAATTTGATCGTTTAAAATAGGACAATCTCAACCCTTGATTGGTAATGGTCGGATTTTGACTGTTACAAACCGGTACAAAACCTTGTATCGCTCGATATGGGGTCATGTAACAATACCGCATGGTATAGAGCGATCTGTGTATCGGTCCCCTTTCGGACCAGTACTTATCATATGTACCATGCGATACACATTGGTACAACAAATCCTGCCCTACACATTCAATTAAAACCAAAACTGCTTCCTAATTCCTGTTAGGATAAAACTCTGTACATAGCCATTTAAACCATTACTGTTTCTAGATGCCTAACTTAGAGTTTCTTGGTATGTGGCACTACACCTCAAAGCTACTCATCATCTCAAAGGATTTTTTTTCTTTTTTTTTTTTTGAAGTATGGAGATTCATTTGTCAATTTACTTGACATTTGGCAAAAGATAAATTGAACAAACATAATTGGTTCAAAGAGAAACATGCAGGTATTGAGATCATATGCAACAGCTCATGTACAGTGCATCTTGTGAAGACAATTAACTAGTTATGGGAATTGTGCAGGTGCATCCTACAATTTTGGAACACACAAGCTTTTTATTGAATCATTCTACCAATTGATACCTAGGAAGTAATATAGTTTATTTTATTAAATAAAAGGAGAGACATGGAAAAGATGTGATTTGAGCTCCAAGAATTTTAAGCTACTAACCTCACTTGGATCTGTAAGACCACCTTTGTACAGAGAATGAGAAGCAGCTCCACCAGAAGCCAAAGTGTCCATTTCTTTAGTACGTATCTGTATCTCCATCAGTGGCCTCACCCTTCCTTCTTCACTGACATTAACAGCAACATGCAAGCTTCTATAACCATTTTTCTTGGGCCTGGCAATATAATCCTTTGTCCTGCTGGGTACTTCTTTCCACAGAGTTTGGATAATCTCATGTGTCCTATAACAGGCTCTTTCACCCCTCTCTGGCATGTCAACACCAGGTCGAGGATTTAAGATGACCCGCAAACCCAAGAGATCATTCACTTCTTCTGGTTTGCGTCCATCTCTCAACAGTTTCTTCATGGTGCTAAAACGACTCTTGAATCGACCACAGATTAAAATGCTATCCACCATCATTTCCAATTCACTGTCAGCTTTTAGTACCTGCAGCAACTGCTCCTTGTACACTTCCAGTAGGGGTCTGATCTCTGTCTCATAACTTCTCAACCATGTATCAACATATAGGTAGGAATAGGGAAACAAATATTGGAAGGAGAGGTCCTCAAGCTCCAGCGACAAAGAACCTGTTCCAACTGCATGGGCTAGTGGAGCATATATCTTCAGTACCTCCAGAGACTTAATCTGTTGGCGGTATCTTGGGAGGTAATCAAGATGCCTCATCATATCAAGTTTGACAGCAAGCTCTAGACTCAATGCACGGATGTCATAGTAGGTTAAACAATATCTCCTCAGTGCACTGGCACTTTCGTCATCTAATATCTCAACTTTAGAAGGAACATGCATTATGCGCATGCTCTCATGCAACAAATGTGCAGTACTAATGCTGATTTCGCTTTTGACTTCATGAAAGGTGATAGCACCTGCCTCCAAAGCTTCCCTCAGCATGCCGGCAGAAATAACTTCTGCATCCATCTACTATTCCAACTACAGTGTTAGTTAACTTAAAGTTCAATCAATTTGTTCTACATTTTCACAGCTTAAATTCGCAAGACCCTTACTGTAAGAAGAACGTACAATGTAAATGTAGAGCAAAACATAAATAAATAGAATTCTGTTCGTAGAAAAATATTGAAATCAAACAAGTTAAAACCAATTTGAAACAGTGGAGATCAAATGCTTTCCATTAATCTAGATGTCCAATCAAAAGTAACCATGACCCGATAAGCAGTTTGGCCTCACTATTCTTTGACCCTAAATTGCTGCGAAGTTCTACCTTCATATGAATAGGTAAATCTTGCAGATTTTTGTTTATGATTGGAATTTAATGCTACGTTTTACTCTTCTCTTCTGAATTGCTAGAACTTAATTATAATGATAATGAAAAGAAAGAACAAACACATCGTTTATATGATCATAGAGATTGAACTCCATTCCTTCATAGAGACAAAGCCCTCCATTATATTTGCTATCTGTGAAGACCAATGACCTCGTAAAGTATAACTCAAGATTTGAACATTTCCATCAATCTACTTGCTTCTTTAACCTATGAAGCGAATGGATCGATAATCCCCATGCACAAGAAATGGTTTTACTTTTCCACCGTGGTATATGTTGAGAATATCACTGAAGTGCATATGCACACCTGGAGATCAGCGAGAAGGCAAGCAATAGAGAGAGCACGGGAGAGCGGTGGGCGTCCGTCGGGAGCGAGCGGCAGAGCCTGAAGCAGGGGAATGGATAGCTTCAGAGTCTTAAAGAGCAACCGAGACGATGAGGTGGTGGAGAGAGCGCCGCCCATCCTACCCGTCAGTTCGTTGAAGGCGCCTACCAACTCCACCACCATCTTCCCCCCAGGCTGCTCCACCAACGGCGGGCTATTGGGCGAGGCCTCGTCAGCGGCCGCGAAGGACGACCGGATTCCCGGAGCAAGGTCGCGGCGGAAGGCGGTGGAGAGGGCGGAAATAAGGTTCCGACGAACGAGGGGAGTCCTGGGGCTCGTGACACGGCGAGGATGGAGTCGCAGGAGGAGGAGGTGGTGGTTCGCGGAGACAGCCACCGCCATGGCGGGTGAGAAGCAGTGGTGGAGGACGGCGGTGGTTCTGCTCGATTTGGAGTGACGGCTTCTCAGTGACCTTTAACCATGTGGCTTAGAGGCTCTTCTGGTTCTTGTGCGGTGGATTGTGTGGTGGGAAGGACGGATGGCTGCGGTGTCGCCCAATTACTAAGAATAACAATAATAATAATAATAATTAGTATTATTATTATTATTATTATTATTAAATTAATGAAGTTTCGATCCCATTTCGCAAAGTTTCGATCAACTGTAAATGTTCTTTGAAATAGTTTAAATTACCTCAGTCTCGAACCTTGATTTAAATGTATTGACCATCCAATGATCGCTATAGGGTTTTTTGAAAATAATTTATAACCATGGAAACTTTGATGCGAATAGCCTTAGAATTTGGGCTTTTTTATCACACTCCTTATCTCCATATTACACAAAAAAAAGAGTCTCATCCTTTTACAAAAACATCAAAAGAGCAGAGAAGATCCTGCATGGAAATCCAATTTGGATTAAATTAGTCTAATATTATTATTTTTATTTATAATATTTTTTATAGAGTTATATTATTTTTTATTACTGAATAAAAAATACTATGACTCTATTTTAAAATATTATATCCGGATAATATCTCATTCTTTTTTATCATTATTCCTTCACAATGGATGATCATGAATATTATAAGGTTTACTAAAATTTTTAGACCTAAATTTAAGATAAAATGGGAAAAATTACAATTTTATCATGCTTCATTTGAACAAAAGAATAGCATCCCTGTAGGAGTTCAACAACACCCTGAAAATATAGATGGATATTCACGATACATATGGATATCTATATGTGCGATATCTGTATTCTATCATGCTTTATTTTAAAATATGTCAAATCCATTTTTCATTTGAAACATATAAATTATTTTTCAATACTCAGAGCCTCTAGTAAGATTGATAGTTATGATTAGTGAAAATTTTAATTAATTGAAACTCAATTACAATCTCTTGATTCAATAACATAAGTACTATAAGTTGATTTTAAAACATTGTAAAGGGGAATCTATTATTATTATTATTATTATTATTATTATTATTATTATTATTATTATTATTATTATTATTATTATTATCATCATCATCATCATCATCATCATCATCATCATCATATTATTATTATTAAATAATTATTATAATATTTTTAAAAATATAGACCTATATTTAAGGTTACATAAAAAATAATTAATTTCAACATTTATTTTGAAAATATATCAAAATATTCTTAATGATAATTTAAAATCGCTTTAAAGCTCTCAATTAAAATATTTTATAAAAACTTAGTATATACAATAATGTTAATAATTAAGATTTGTGAGAGTTTAAATTAATTAAGGTTATGTTATAATATATTTGAATAGAATTGTGATGTTTTAGTTCAATAACAAAAAGCACTGTGATCTGATTGAACAAAAAATAGCATAACTTTACTTTAATAATATTATAATCAAATTTATTTAACATCGAACTATTTTGTTTCAAGTTAAATTCGAAAACTTTAATTCGTCAATTGTTAAGGAGAGTTGATATTTTAGAAACCAGTATCCCAAAAACATCCAAAAACTTGTTATAGAATAATATTTAGTAGTATTTAATAAAGTCTTTTTCATTTACAAAGGTTCAGTGAGAATAGTATAACACCAATCTTAAGTTTTTTTTTTTAATGTATCATTATAACTTCCCCATCCTATAGTGAAATTATGATCAATTAAAATGTTTCCTAAAAACAATAAAATCTTCCCATGCTTAGATTTTTTTTTTTGGTTAAAACATATCCAAGTAATATTTTTATTACAAAGACAATATTTTTATTACAAAAGATGAGGGGAAAATTGGGTATCGCATGGGTAAGTTTGACACACGGTAGTCATTTTGAATAATTTCGACCTTATATTTATGAATTGTATGTTAAAAATCTACTTAATTTATGGGAGGTCATTTTCGTTGTAATTTGAAATATGAGTTTAAAAGGATTGGGAGTATCTGTAAGTAATGATTGATTTGAAAATTTCATATGAAATTATATGTTTTCCAAAAAAAATAACGTAATAGTCTGTTTTTTTTAACTCATCACATTTATGCAGGAAACCAACGACCCATCTTGCAAAGTTTGACCAAATTTAGATTCGATTTAGTGAAATTATGATCAGCATTATTGAGTGAAATTGTAATAAGAGAACTTCCTGTTGCAAAAAATATAAAAACTGGGATTTCGTTTTTGTAAAGTTTTAGTCAAGAAAAATGTTTATTAGAGACAGTATAATTACCTATTTCTTTGGATCTTTTAATAAGAAATAATACAAAAAAATTCCTCATCACATAGATATTGACCAAATTTAAATTTAATTTAACAAAGTTACAATTAGTTGCAAGTTTTTTTGTTTTTTCCCGATGTAGCTGTGTGCCAATGGTGAAAGTTTCCTCATAACAAAAATCCATCTTATGGAATTTGAACAAATTTAGATTCAATTGATAAGTTACTGGTTTTTCTTGGCAAGAGTGTAACTGTTCTATTCTTTTAACAAAAATCCATCTTATTACGAATATTTTGACAATAAAAGATTGACAAATTCGATATAGTTTTGGTCAATTACAAATATTTTCTAATACAATATAACTATTCCATCCTTGCCAATCCATCAGAACATCGACATTTTATTAAAGGTTATATTTGATGTTTCCACAATATGCGCAATATATATTTGTTTGGATAGACGATAATACTCAAATCCACAACATGTAAGATGAAGATTTGAAATAATCTATACTCGTAGTATCGGTAATCTATATATATATATAGTTAATTTGGTGGAAGATTTGAAATAATTAATGTATAATTATGCAATTTAATTTAATGATATATATATATATATATATATATATATATATATATATTTGTTGACACTTACAAAGCAGCGATTTGCTAAACCTTCGTGAGAAACTGGCAATTATCTAAACCCTATACGTCTCCACCCGTCCGCCGGCCCGCCGCGTCCGCCACCATCATACCCATTTCTCGCTTCTCCCCGACCTTCATCTGCGCTAACCCTAAGATATCGTCCCTCAGCCGCTATGTCGGCCGCCTCCAGAGGCATCCTCTCCCACCTCCGTCTGCTCTCCTTCAGCTGTAGGGTCGAGGCACCCCACCAGCGAAGCTTCTGCGCGCTGCCAGTCGTTGGAGATAGCGAGATCGAGACCAGCAGTCGGGTTATCGAGGCCAAGCCCGGGGTTATAACACCCAGCTCGAGAAGGACAGGGGCAATCGGCGTCAAGTGCGGGATGACGGCGCTATGGGACAAGTGGGGCGCCAGGATTCCGATCACTGTGCTTTGGTTGGACGATAACATCGTTTCCCAGGTGAAGACTGTTGAAAAAGAGGGGATTTTTTCTCTACAGGTGTGTTGATGAGATAAAAATATTTGATCTTGGGCTTTGCTCTCTGTTAAGAGTATCTGAGGCTTTTCGCTTCAACATTACCATTAAGTTCTTTTCTTTTCTAATATTTGGGGTAATTAAATATGCGTGATTCATAACAATAGAATAGTATTCTTTAGTTCTAGCATGCAATTTGAACTATACTTGCTTTGATGATAATTAGGTCGGAGCTGGACAGAAGAAGGAGAAGCATTTGACAAAGCCAGAAGTGGGACACTTTAGAGCACAAGGGGTTCCTCTGAAGAGGAAGCTGAAGGAGTTCCCAGTGACAGAAGATGCACTTCTTCCAGTAGGTACACAGATCACAGTCCGGCATTTTATTCCTGGACAATATGTTGATGTCACAGGCATTACACGCGGTAAAGGGTTTCAGGTATCGGATGCTTGTCTTCTGCTACAGTCATATGATCTATCTTGTTTAAAAAGATCAACCTATGGAATTGATCATCCCTCTACTATTTCATTTTCTTCCATGTACATACTTAATTGTTTCACAATGACATAGAATCACTAATCTTAGCATATGTTAACCCAAGTTACTTTTTCCACACCATTGAAATAGCCAAATATGAGTTTGTCTTAAATACTTGCAGTCCTTTTCAATGTCTGATTTTCTTAAAAATTTAACTCCTTTTTCTGATTAAGAGTTTCTCAGTTCATAAATTATTCAAAGTCTATTTCATTTTCTTCTATGTATGTACTTAATTGTTTCACAATGACATACCTAGAATCACTAATCTTAGCATATGTTAACCCAAATTACTATTTTCATACCATAGAAATAGCCAAATATGAGTTTGTCTTAAATACTTGCAGTACTTTTGAATGTCTGATTATCATATTTTCTTAAAAAGAAAACTCCTTTTTCTGATTAAGAGTTTCTCAGTTCATAAATTATTCAAAGTCTATTTCATTTTCTTCCATGTATGTACTTAATTGTTTCACAATGACATACCTACAATCACTAACCTTAGCATGTGTTAACCCAAATTACTTTTTTCACACCATAGAAATAGCCAAATATGAGTTTGTCTTAAATACTTGCAGTACTTTTGAATGTATGATTATCATATTTTCTTAAAAAAGAAAACTCCTTTTTCTGATTAAGAGTTTCTCAGTTCATAAATTATTCAAGGTCTATTTCATTTTCTTCCATGTATGTACTTAATTGTTTTCCAATGACATACCTACAATCACTAATCTTAGCATATGTTAACCCAAATTACTTTTTTCACACCATAGAAATAGCCAAATATGAGTTTGTCTTAAATACTTGCAGTACTTTTGAATGTCTGATTATCATATTTTCTTAAAAAGAAAACTCGTTTTTCTGATTAAGAGTTTCTCGGTTCATAAATTATTCAAAGTCTTTTTACAGGCTCTACATATGAAACTGTGATATGCATTTTACACCAATTTTGTTAAACACCTAGTTGAACACAATTTTGTTAAAGACCACATCAAATGCTCTTTCCATGACCATCCAACCACTGATGTGGCTGAAAAACTTTCCCCACTCCACCAATTATGACTAGAAAATGATATTATGATGAAATTTTTGTTAAGCATATGATGTTTGATATAATGGGTGTGGGCTTTGTGAAACTTTGATAAGGCTAAACTAGGCCTCGGAGTAACCCATGTGGGATGGTTACTGGTACATTTGCATGGAAGGGGCAAACCTTTTGTAGTGTGCACAGAAAAAATTTTAGGAAACATATATAGGAAATGAGATTGATGAATTTTTAACGAACATGTAATTCCTCGATGGAAGATTTTCTAGCAAAACGCAACATAACACGCTCTATGCTTTATGAAACCTTTTAATATTATTATCGTAATTCAATTTTTTTTCATATTTAAGGAAAATAATGGCATGATGACCTATGTTTGCTCTAGTAAGAAGTTTCAAGTTAACAAGAGATTGGAAGATGGAAGAAGTGCTAAAAAATGTTGGAAAACAAAAGGTGTTATAAAAAAAAATTGCCAAAGGATTTCTTTGGTGTACGAGATTGGAAAAAAGAAAAAATCTCAGTTAACAGTTATTTTGTTTCCTTCATAATATATTGTGGAGATGCAAGGTTTACTATTCTGTATGTGCATTGTCTTCATCTCGTCACATTATATATCCAAATATTGTACACAACTTATAATAGCTGTTGTGATTAAAGTCTTTTTGTGTGTCATGTTTGCATCCTCATTTTGAAACTCATGCTGATATCTTATTGAACATGCAAAAATTGTCAAAAAAATGTGTTAATTATCCAACACTTTTGTTGCATAAATCTCCTTTGAGTTTGGCTTTGTTTTAGTTCTTCTTACCTCCATTGTTCAGGTTCCTCTTAAGTTTCTCTTGAAGAAGTCTAAGTGGATAGTATAAGACCTGCTTTTAAAGGTGTTTTCTGATACAAGGAGAATAGGCCTCCTGAGGCTGAACAAGAGAGGAGGGTTCTAAATAACTTAAAACATTTTTTTATATAAAATAATCAGTCTCATGGCCATGCCTCCGGGGCTTATAACTATTTATGTATTTAGGTTACCAAGACACTATATATATCCTGTTAAGAGGTGTTGATGGTGAAAGCTATCTTTTGGCAGTAACCTTGTCACTCTTCGAAAACCAAACCTCCAAATACATTTAATATATAAACAGCTTGCTTAACTCAAATCTTAGACATCAATAGACTCAAAGTTCGACTCTAGATACTTCCCTAAAATCTCAACTAAAAGTACTAATGGAAATTAGGGATGATTGTAGATCAGGTATTTTGGGTAACAAAGTATTACTTGCTTAAACCTAGCCTAGGTACCATTTAATTGGGTTTGAGATAGTTTCTGGTTAAGAAATAGACAACCCAATCGGGTTTGGGTAATTAGGTAGTTGGTTGAATTCGGATAGCAGGAATCCTGCTAATGTGAGCTAGGGATGGTACTCTGTCATTTTTGGTTTGATACCATGGTCCAACTGACTAATGTAAACTGGGCTCAAGCAGTGATTTAAAAAGGCGCTCGGGCGCTCGCCTAGGCGCTTGGGCGCTCGCCTAGGCGCTTGGGCGAGGCGAGGCTTGAGCGTCTCGTTTCACTTCCAGGCGGCGCGCTTCAAAGAGGCACCACCTGGGCGCTTGCTCGAGCCTAGGCGTTGGGCGCTTCGAGCCAGCGCCCGGGTTAAGCCGTGTGATCGAACTAGAATTTTAGGTCTGGTTCGGTCTCCGGTGATTTAGTTTGTTCGATTGAACCAATTAAATCACCGATATCAGCCTCTCTCGTGACTTCATCGACTTTCCCAACCCTAACCCTCACGATTGGCCTCTGTTGCCGCTGCCATTGGTCGCTCCCGCTCTCGCTACTGCTTCCTCCTCTTGCTGTCGCTTGTTGCTCCCGCGCCCACCGTCGCTCGCCACTCCCGCTCAGTGCCGTTGCTTCGCCATACCGCTCTAGCTGCTTGTTGTTGTTGTTGTCGCTCGCCGCTCCCACTTCAATGCCGCCATTTGTCACTGCTTTGCGTTATCGCTTTATTGTGCGGCTGCCGCTTGTTGCCATTGCTTCAACAGGCTCGGTTTTCCTTCTCAATTCTAGCTTCGACAATATACTGTTAACAGTATATTATTAACAGTATATTGTTAACAGTATACTAATAACAAAATTTTTTATTTATTAAATTAATAATATATTATTTTGATTTTAATACTATTAATTTTTATTTATTTGAAATTATTGTTAGGTTTTAGGATAAATGGCAAGTGTTCAGAGCAACTCAATTGATTCTATGATGATATCAAAAAAAGATCCTGCATGGAAGTATAATTATTTAAAGGATCCGAAGATCCTAATGTAGTGACCTGTATGTTCTGCGACAAGACTACTAAAGGTGGTATTTTTTATGCAAAACAACATCTAGTAAGAAATTTCAAGAATACAACAGTTTGCAAAAAGTGCCCACCTGAGGTTAAAGAAGAGTTGCTGAGTTATATGAATGAAAAGAAGATACAAAAGAATAAATTTTATGGGAATTTACCAGAAGATGATGTTGAACATCTCAGGGACAAAGAAAAAGATTATTCTATGAGTATTAACCCAAGTGGGAAAAAAATATATGACAAAAAAGGAAAAGAAGTTGTGAGTACTAAGAAGGCTAAAAAAGGACCGATGGATCTGTATATGTTTCAAGGATCATAGAAGCAACAAGGACAAGCAGGAGGCTCAAAATTTAGACAAATAAATATAAATGATGCTTGTGATAAATAAATAAGAGGAAGAATAATTCAGCACATTGCTCGCTTTTTCTATTAGGCTGGTCTTCCTCTTAGTACTACTCGTTTAGACAGTTTTAAGGAAATGATTGAAGCTATTGGAAGATATGGTGTGGGATTAAAACCTCCAAGTTATTATGAGATGCGAGTTCCATTATTACAAAAAGAGTTGAATTATACAAATGACTTACTAAAGGGTCATAAAGAATCATGGGCAACACATGGTTGCTCTATTATGTCAGATGCTTGGACTGATAGGAGATGCAGGAGTATAATTAATTTTATGGTTAATTGTTCTTTACGAACTATGTTTGTGAAGTCAATAGATGCTTCATCTTTTGTAAAATTTGGAGATAAGACATATGATTTACTTGACAAGTTTGTGGAAGAAATTAGAGAACAAAATGTCATTCAAGTTATAACCGACAATGGAAGCAACTATGTATTAGTTGGTAATATTCATCTTTTGAAATTTTTTAAATTTTTAATTATTTTATCTTCAATTAAATGTATGAAACTCGTAAGTCTTATCATTTTTGTTATCCTTTGTCTAAGGTAAATTACTTGAAACAAAAAGACAACACTTATATTGGACTTCATGTGTGACACATTATATTGATTTAATGTTGGAGGATATTGGAAAGATCCCAAACATCAAGAAAACTTTAGAAAGGACAATTTTTATTGTTGGATTTTTTTATAATCATATTGGGGCTTTGAATATGATGAGAGAATTCACAGGTAACAAAGAATTAGTGAGATATGGTGTAACCCGATTTGTTACTTCATTTTTGACATTACAGAGTATGCATCGTCAAAAACATAATCTGAGAAACGTGTTTACTTCTGAGAAATAGGTGACAAGCAAATGGACAAAAGAAACAAAAGGCAAGAGGGCTACTGATATCATCTTAATGTCATCCTTTTGGAATCATGTGATTTATATATTAAAGGTAATGAGCACTTTTGTTCGAGTTGATTGGTGGATAATAAAAATAAACCTATAATGAGATATATTTATGAGGCTATGGATAGAGCAAAGGAGACGATTAAAAGGTCTTTTAATGAAAATAAAGAAAAATATGAGAAAATTTTTATAATCATTGACGAAAGATTGAATTGTCAACTTCATTATCCCTTACATGTAGTAGGATATTATTTGAACCCTAAATTCTTTTATACGATTAAATCTGTTGAGTTCGATGCAGAAGTTTTGGATGAGTTATATCAGTGCGTTATAAGATTAGTTCCAAGCCTTGAGGTGCAAGATAATATTATTCGTGAATTATCTTTGTATAAAAATGCCGAAGGTCTTTTTGGAATTCCAATGACAGTTCGATCCAGGACAACTACGTCTCCAAGTATTAATAATTTGAGATAATTAATTTCATCTATAATATGTTATTATGTTATTGCTAATAATAATATAAATTTTGCAGTTGAATGGTGTAGTCTATTTGGAAATTCTACTCTGAACTTATAGTAATTTGCTATCAAAGTACTTAGTTTGACATGTAGTGCTTCGGGTTGTGAGCGAAACTGGAGTGTCTTTGAGCATGTAAGAATCAATAAATATTTTTGTTTCAATTAATTAATTTATTTAGATAGATATATTAATATATTTTTAAATTATATGACATGACAGATTCACTCAAAGAGAAGGAATCGGTTGGAACATCAGTGATTACATGATCTTGTTTACATAAAGTATAATCAAGCTTTGAAGGCTCGTCATAATTTGCGAAATACAATTGATCCAATCTCTTTACAAGATATTGATGATTCAAATGAGTGGTTGGTGGGAGAAATGAGTGCTAACTTGCAAGATGCCGAAGATGGGCTTGTATTTGAAGATAATAGATTGACATGGGGAGATGTGGCAAGAGCTTCAGGTGTTGGAGAATTACAAACATATACAAGACAGATGACAAAGAGAAATGAGTGTAAAAGTATCAAGCTTGACTCTTGCTATTGTTGAAGACATTGAGAATGAAATATATTTTGATGAAGAGGAAGTACAAGATGAAGATGATGAATTCAATGAAAATGATTTATATGAAAATGACGATAATATTGATTATGATGAATGACTTTGATGTAAAATTTTATTGTTTTGGTTTTTGGGACTTTTTAGTAATGTGACATTGTGATTTTGTACCATAGATTTTCTTAATTTAATAGTATATTTTTATTTAAATAATTATAATTTTTAATTATATTTATATATTTTTATAATTTAGTGTCTCGTTTCGTTCGGGCTAGTGCCTGGGTGAGCGCCTAGCACCTCGGGCAATTTTAGACCTTGGCGCCTTTTGGCGCCTAATGCTTTTTTAATCACTGAGCTCAAGGGCCTTTTTATTGGGTTCGGGATGAGTTCAAGTAGGAAGGTAGGTAGTCATAACTCATCAAATTCTAGTGAATTTGTGGGTGACCTGATGCTATCACTATGGAAATACATTTGCAACTAACAGACATTAAAAAACATAAATCTATTACCATTAGAACTTTGTGTGAGAGCTTAATTAGTCATCTCTTTCCTGACTTGACTAGTAGTTGGTTGTCAAAGTTTTAATCTCTTTTTGTCGATTTTCCAAAATTTACCATGGTGTAGTGGTTAAAAAACATATTGCTAGATTACATTCCTTACCCGAAACACTTGTCTTCTTTACATGACCATGGTTGATGTAAATGACATCATAGATTTCTCTCTATAGATGTAGAAAGTCATTGCCAGTGTTAGCGTTGACTTGAGTCCAAGTTTGTGATATTAAAGCTTCATTTAGTGGTTGACATGATGAAAATACTTTTTAGCTGTTAGAAGATTTGTCTGTGAAATGCTAACTAATTTGATCTTCTACTATCCTTAAGTTGCAGTGACAGATTTCAAGAAACTAAAAATTTTAATTTGTTAAATTGAGATTATTCCAGATTTATATGTGGGTTGTTAGAGCTTCCAGAAACCACTTGTATGGAGGAGATAACAAAATAGGTGTCAAAGATGCTGGTGAAGCATCTTGTGGTGTTACTGTAGTTTTCTTTGATCGCAACTACAAGTAGGAACTTGAATTCTCTAAAGGCGCAAACATGAAACATGTTGCAATAGCTTCTCCCAGAACTCTGTCTCGTGCCAACAATGACATCAATTCTGGTTGCCTCAGCCATAGACTTGTTATAGAAGAACATTGCATAGTCATGGTAGTTCACCACACTGTGATCCAAAAATGATATACAATTTCTTGTCAGGATAGACCTGCTAAGAAGATAAAATGAGAGATCTAAGCAGTCTGAATATTTTATTACATAAGGAAAATACTCAGTCTCAATCATGCATCAAAGGCTTACAAACCACTTATATGGCCTACTAAGAGGGACTAACTAAATTCTTTTTTGGCAATTTCATCTCTCAGATGCTCACCAAAAGAGCTTCTATAACTTTCTAAATATGGCTCCTAATAGTTAAACAACATGCTTAACATGTCCTATAATTATATATCTTTTACACATCAGATATAATTAAAATTGGATTGAAGACTGCCTAAATATCAACTAAAAGAAATGACAAAAATACATACTAAAATAATATGATAATAAACAAATTTAAACTTGTCACTGCTAAAGTTAGTGAGAAAGCTTGAGTACTCCTTTCTTTTACCACAGCCTCCAATCTTTTTGTAACATGAGCAAAGTGGTAATGTTCTGAGCAAGAGCTTAATTTTGCAATCAATAAGAACCTATTGTTTGTCTGCTTGTTTTTCAATTCCATATTGCTTGATTAGCATTAATAGGTCATAGACAAGTCGATAGCTACATTCTTTACTGTTCTAAGAGGTACCATCTTGGTTTCCATAATTTTATTATCAAGAAATAAACTCCTCTTCTTTCTGCTGCTTCATCCTTCATGCTTTCTTGTTTATTCTTCTTTATTTCTCTCTTCTATTTCACTTCCACTCTTGAGGTATTGAAAATTTTAAACCAGCTGTTTTTTAGGTTTTCGGTGCAACCAGTTTCAAAAAATTGATTGGGATTTTGTACTGCTAATTTGCTAATTATTGACTTAGGAGCAATGAGGTAATGGCACAATCTGAGAATGCATAGGATGTTTTAGGTACATGTTAAAGCATATTATATTTTTGAGAATATGGATGAATCACTGGATTAAATATTTAAGAATAATTTACACAACATCAAGAATTTGGGCATGTACCTTGATGGAAAGATTAGATTAGATCTTAGTTCATACCAAAGTATTCATATATGGATAGATATGGTTGATATCTCATGTCCATTATGTATTTGGTGTGCATACATTGGGTATGGAATCCCTCTAGCATTTATTTAATATATTGTTTTATCAATTTTCTCTATCTCATACATTTTCTTAACATTTAACAATATGTGATGCAACTGTATAAAAATGACATTGGGATAAAATGTAAGATAAACAATATGTGATGCAACCGTATAACAATGACATTAGGATAAGATGTAAGATAATAATGTGCCTTTGTCTATGCTGGGAGGTATGTGGATATCTCAAGGATGAAGCATTCTTTTCTCAGTTTCAGTTTGCAATATGCATTTGAAACATTTCATTTGTATGAATTTGGTCTTTTAGTTAATTTATCAACTTTATCTTAAAATTTGCTTTTCTGTAGTTGAGTTATGCTAGATAACATCTCCTAGTTGGGTGTATTTAAAAAAAATCATTTGCCTTAATAGATATACCTCCTTTTTCTGTTTTAAATGAAATTTTGAGAGAAGAAATTGAGAATGTATTCTTAAATAAAATCTTATTGTAAGTTGCATTCATTTCTTGGTAAAGATCATAGGACCATTGAAACCTTCTAATGCACTTTGATGCTGTGCTCTCACTTTTACCATAATGCTTTTGTTGGAACCTGTTACATAGTATGCCTCTTTCAGTATTTATCTCCTTAGCTAAATTTTTGGTTATTTTTATTATCAATAGGGTGGGATGAAAAGATGGGGTTTTGCCGGAATGCCTGCATCACATGGTGCATCATTATCACATCGAAGCATTGGTTCTACAGGTCAGAGGGATGCTCCTGGAAAGGTATGCATCTATTATAGAGATTTGTCTCCATGTGACTGCAACTTAAGTTAATGCTTCAATAAGATGTGAAGGATCATGTGCATATCTGCTATTAACCTTTTCTTGATTATGGTTTCTTTGCTGTGTCATGGCATCTGTCTAACCAGCAAATATTCTGATGTGAAGCTCTTACAAAACTCAAATAGGATAACGTCTATTTGGCATCCAATATTTCAACGCTAATCATCTTGTGCATTCTCAAGCACATTATACTAGAAGTAATTATGCCGATAGGTATGTGTTTACAAAAGGTGTCTTTTTCTTTTTTTCAGAAAGAAAAGCTTTATAAAAGGTGTCTATAAGTTCAAAAACGTCTACCTATAATATTAGCTTTCTATAAGTTGCTTCAGTATCTATATTGATGAAGCATATGATTTTTCAGATCAGATGTTACGTTTCTTGAATTTATACTTGTCAGTGATGACATATTCTGTGGGTGATGCCTGTGCTATATAGGTATACAATAGGTTATAATGATAGATGAGGGTGGGGCCCAAAAGCAGATGACTAAATGCATTTAAAGAATATATGTTGGTACAAGTTAGAGATGACATGGTATTTGTAAACCAACAATGTAGGGAACTGTGTGTGAGTAAGGGGGTTAGAAGCTGAACACATGAGGCAGGAAAAGGATAATCAGAGCTACACAGCCTTAAGGAACTGTATGTTGGTTATCAAGTCATTCATCTTAAAATAACGAATAGAAGACTAAATTCCACCTCAATGTATAGCTACCTAGCATAAGAAATTAAATAATTGAAGGACTTTGTGAAGAAGAATTGGATTTATCGTATCTTCATAGCTTATCCAATACCTTGCAGTTTTCCCTTCTTGTTCTCTGATATAATCACATAAATTCTGAAAATTCTGTTATTTTCTAGAGTGTTCTGCTGTAAATTATCTGTTTGTTTTTGTGGCAGGTTACTTCTCTAGAAAAGAGCTGTGTTATTGTCACACGATTCTCCATATAGCCTTTGACCTAACAGGACATTTGTAGTTGCCATATATATATGTGTGTATATATACATAATATGATAAATAAGGACTGAAAGTCGCTTGTTGTAACCTTCTTTTTTCCAGCTGATGTCTACAGAAAAATGAACAATTGGCTGACAGTCTTTCCATAATAGGTCTCTTAATATGGTAACTCAAGATACAAAAAAAATTAATTAAAGTTGATAAAGCATAGGCCTAGTTTTACTTTGGCCTTATGAGACTCGAACCAAACTAAATATAACTGAAATCAACAAAGACGTGAACCAAGCTAAACCAGTCCATATTAAATGTACCTGCATATATACCAAAATTTAGTAGAAAATCACTCTGAAAATAGAACACTTGTCTTTAACTCAATCTAGACCTAACCTTTGGGGTACATCATGTCAAGGCAAAGGATGATCTAGGAAGTCCTATAGCAGTCAAAGGTTGTTACCATAATAGTCCTAAATTTTGGTAAAGGATCCATGTGGCATGCCAAAGATGATTTGGATTACAATACTTATTTTCTCGAGCACTTATGATAGTAGTTTGAAAAACATTATCATCGACTATTTGTGAAATATTGGTATACATGGGATAAGCGTCTAAACTTCTTTTGAAGAAAGTCGATTCATATTAACCCTTGCACTATAACTGCTGCAGCAGTTTGGTAAGATGATCTTATGACTAACAATGTTGTGATACTTCCATGTTTGCTTTTGGTCTTATACCTGTCATATTAGCATTTTCCCGATACCTAGTATTCTCAAGATATGAAAAATCAATTGCCAATTCAAGATAGGATAGATTCTATTATTACTATATACTCTGTTGAAAAGACTAGCTGATACAAGATTATTCTTCTATCAGGGTATTCTCCAATTCAAGTAAGGACAATTGGCTTCCCAAAGATGAAAGAGAGGGAGGAATTATGGAATTTATAACTAAACTATGAAAAATCTATTATGAATAATGAAATAATCATTACTAAGACATAGCCTCTAGGACTTACAATATGCTATATATACAGCATATTTTATGGGAGAAGGGTCTGTTTATTGGGAATCTCAGAATCGCATAAGATCCACCCTAAATACAACAAAGAAAATCTCTAAAGGCTTAGAAAATTTTCTTACCCTATATATTACTAAAGTAGGATCCATAGATGAGAAAACAACTTAATGTATGTCTTTATAGTTGGTCTAAAATGATTAAAATTACATCCAAAAATAATAGAAAGAGAACCGAACTGAAAGGCCCTTATCTGCTTGGGGGATGAGCCAGTTTTGGCACCACTGCACAACATAGGAAAATGTGGAAGATAGAGATACCATGATTTGGCTCTGTTGAGATCTACTTGGGCTGGGCAACAAAATTATAGGAAGCAGTGCATGAAAACAGAAAAAGAAACCTTGCTATGATATGACCATAAGGGATTGGTAGGTGTATTGATGCACCATGATGGTTGAGGATCTAAGACATTCATAGTTGATGAAACAGAGTTCTACGTTCCTTGGTTGTTGAAAGACAATTGCTTTTGGCTTTAGTTATAGAATTCTTTTTTTTTAGGTTGTCAAAGACTGCAATTTTTGTGCTCCAAACATTTTCTGGGACTTTTCATGTTTCTTTAAGAGCAGCATGCATACACATGCATCTTATATCTTGCAGCTGAGTACTATTGTATATGTGCATCTCCTGGGAAGCACAGTTGCATGGGAGTTGCTCTCTCATTTGTTGGACTGCCGTTAGGAATTCTGGCAATTATTGAGTTGATATTATTTAAAGTTGATCTAGTATATGCCATGGTTTAGGATGCGGTTAAGATTGGTATGTCTTGACTGATCTTTATAGTACTGGTCCAACCAAGTATTGAAATACAGAGCTCAATACCATGTGGTATATACTGTTTACCTATATGTTTTTATGGAACTTTCAGTAATACTGATAGATACAGAGTGGTACATATCTCAGTGTAATAATACTGTATTGATCCGACAAGTTGTTGGAAAGAATGCATTTAACACAAGCTGCATGCTTCAAAATGATTGAGAATATGACAAGATTATTGTAGTACTCTTGGAGCTTGGCTAGTCTAGCAGTTCAAGCTCCGTTTTGCATGTGATATTGTGTCAGTCCTTGGCCTCTAGAGCTGAAACTTGATCCTTTAACATATAACTGGAAGTTAAATCCATCTCTATAGATTGCCATACAGGTTGTAGTTCTAAATTTTTTAACCTTCCCTCACGAGCTTCTAGAGTAATCTAAAAGGCATCTTGGTAAATATTACTGCATACATAATAGAAAAAATGTGGTGTTAATAGTATTGATGCTTATATAGCCATTACCTAGTGGTTTGATATCTTACTGACAACCCCTGATACTTGTTTACTCTTTTTTTTTAGTGACAACATAAGTTTGAGCCATTGAAGTAGTCCTTTTCCACAGATGTAATTTAGCATTTGACCCTGTCAATACTCATGCTGTTCCATCTCTTACAAGCTATGACTTGATCCACTTTAGCAACTTGTTCTCTTGTATACCGTCATTTATCCATTACTAATTAATTAATGTCTGGATTTTGCAAAAGGTAATGTTTTGTTCAATTCGACTCTATTTCCAGTCAGTGTGTGTGTGTGTGTCTGTGTATATATATACACACATACAGGAATAAAATATGGTCTTATATCATGATGGTTAAATAGGTCTTTAAAGGAAAGAAAATGCCTGGACGAATGGGTGGCAAGCAGTGCACGGTAAAGAATGTATGGATATACAAAATAGACCCTGTCAGAAACTTGATGTGGGTGAAGGGTCAGGTAAGCTGATCAGCATTTCACCATCATTATATATGAATGCTAAATTATGTACATGCTTTGCAAAATCATCTTGCCATGGTTTCGTCACCTACTTGATGCTGCAGGTACCAGGGGCTGAAGGAAACTTTGTTTTTATCAAAGATGCTGTATACAAGAAGCCAGACATATCTCTACTACCATTTCCGACCCACTTTATCCCTGAAGGTGAAGATACAACAGAACTGGAACCGCTAACTGTTGATCTTGGGGAAGTTGATCCCTTCATGGCAGCAGATTAATCAATGGTTGCAGGTTTTTAGGAAATTAATTTCAGAGATTTGAGAATTACTGTCTCGAATTGCACACATGATGTTACAAGCTTCCGGCAGCAGTTACTTCTTTGAGGTCAGGTATTCATGACAAGATTTTTGTCAATCTGAATATTCAGAGAAATTTTCTGACCACTTATGTAACAAAAGTAGTAATTCGCAATAATTTTCCTATATAAATTGGCTGTCTTTATGATTATTTTATGAAAATTGCATCGGTGTGGTACAGATTTTCCTGCTATTGTTTTCTTTTCCTTTGCCACTCATTTCTCTTTTCCCGTATGAACTGCTGGTTCAATTCTGAGGCGACCTATGAAAGAGTGTGTTTGAGTAACAACTATGTCAATATCATGGTAATGATTCCTTTCCTTAGCTGCTTGAATTCTTATGAATCAGATAATGTTCTTTATAATAAATGTTAAAACAGTCAACATTTGTATAATCAAATTATGTTTATTTCAGTTTATATATTTTGAACTGTTCTGTCAGTAGAAGAAAGCTTATTCTGATCACATTCAAAACTTGCAGATTGGGGTAATGGAACAAAGCATTCTCTTCTAGATTTAGATATTTTTGGGTAATTCTTTTTCATTATAATTATCTTTATTTGAAATTATAATTATGACTTCTTTATTTGATGAATGGTGTTGTATATCGTGATAATTGTCTTATTTCCGTTATATTGATTAGCATTGGTGACTTTGGTATCATTGCTAATGCAATGATGATCACATATTAAATCAACTATTAAATCACGAACTTAGATAGGTGTCAGTCTCCACCAGAGCAATTTTAATTATAAAATATTTAGCTCAGTTTTCATTAATAGCATTTGAATAATTTCTTCATTTATTTTCTTCTTTAATCTTGTTATGATAATTTTTTTACAATGGCCTAACTTACCATACTCAGTACTTTTATCTTCTTTTGATTTTTACTGTTGTTCTTAGTATCATTGTTTTCCTTATCTTTATTATTATTCTATTTTTTCTTTGTAAGAATGACATCTTTATCTCTTTTGAAGAACAAAACTCTCGCTATTTGAGAAGTCAGTGATTCAATAAGATTTTCAATTCTACTAATGAATCTATCATTGAATAAAGTAACATAAAGAATATATTTTTTTCAAAGGTTATGAATAATATAATATTTTACTTGTGCATTAGATAAGGGTATATAGATTTAACATCAGAATCTCTTAATATAAATTTTTAACCTTAAAAAACTATTAAAAAATTGAGAGATATGGAATAAATGCCAAAATGTTAGTGGGGTTAGAATTAATTGATATTATTTTTATATTAGGCCAAAATAACAATACCTCGATTTAGTCCTATATTAAAAATAAGATAAATTTTGAATTACGTTAGGAAGGCTTGATGATGGTGTACTATTAACTCAGGTTTAAACATTCATGATTAGTGATTTAGGTTCGTAAGCTCATCCATTTCAATATGGTCATCGAATCATGGTCTCTCATCTCACACAAGTACAATCTTGTCCTTGTACAAACCATGATCTTATTATGGCTATAACAAAATTTGTAAGGGCAAAAAAAAAAGAGGATATTATTAGAAACTAATTGTTACGTATTTTAATGACTCGAATATATATTTGATATAAATTATAATTACTATAAATTCCGCCATGAACGCACAAACCATTAATGTTCTTCATTACTAGTCGGTGCCCAAGTAGAAATTGCTTAGCAGACGAACCATCAAGTTACCACGTCTCGACGAAAATTTTTTGCTTTGATATAATAGTTTGTACACTCAAAATAGATGATTAACATTACATCCTCATGCAACTTATGTGGTTATTAATTTGAATTTATATATGTTACATGACACATGATATAGACACCATAATATATAACTTATCCTCGTATCATTTATGTAATAATTATCAACTTCGATTTTTATGTGCGACATGACGTATGACACCACACCGGTCTGCCATTTGATCTCTCGGATATATTTTTTCATTATGCTAAACTACTTATAAGACGCTCTTACGTCAACTCAAACATGTTAGTCATTAAAGCTTAGACATGAGTATACAAAAACTGCCCAACTAAGAGATTGGCTTTAAGATTGGACAATGGCTTTGATCTTATGATTTAACAGCGTTGCCATCCATCGCGAGAGGGATAAGTAGAATAGCTCTATTATCACGGACTTAATTAGTTTTATCTAAATGGTACGACACTCGTGGGTGTTCATTCGTAAAAGGTTAATTTTTTTGAAATCTCTTAGGGTCTCTTATGGGCCTACAAAAGAAAAAGACATTAGAGAAAATGTTTAACTCGGGATTCATAAGCAATCATTTCATCAGATAATTGATAGATAATGTAAATTATAAATATAGACTTTGTAAGCTCTAAACGATCGCATAACAAACGGTCCAAGATGGTCCACCAAAGACCAAAGTCCTCACAAGTGTTTATATGACAACCTACATTTATAAGCCTGAAATGATCATAAAAGTCAATTAAACTAGAGCTGACAAGCCTACTATAAGCTCTCTACATATTGTATAAAGTATAAACAAAACTGAAAAATATGGATATACATAATTATTACATTGAACACCTTATTTATAGTTTTATTCGTAACATTCTCTCCCACTTATTCTTTTGACGTCTTCGTCGAAGCCTTTACGAACATTATATCTCCTTACCTTTAGTTGCAACGTGCCTCTTGGGCTCTAGTTGCTTTTGTTGAATAATTAAACTTTGATCTGCTACGTTGGTTTAATTCACCAATAACTTTGACTCTAGTGTAGGGTCAGCTAAGTTGTATAATCCTCGTTGGTTCATGTGGATCCTTTGGATGAAAGAAAAAACTTTCTTTATAATGCACCAATCTCTTAAACATCTCATGCCATTTGAACTGGGTGAATGTTTGTTGGAACTTTAACGAACATTGCCTAATAGACTTTGAAGGTTTTAGGGGCTATAAAATTTGCTTATCGATTTTTCTTCCACTTAGTTGTTGCCTCTGAATGAGTTCTCATCACTTTCACTTTTGATTGGTATTTTGTTGGGAAAAGAAATGGACAATCTACTCGATAGCATCGAATACCACTAGTGAGGATTTGATAATTATTGGCTTCCACTAAGTTTCTTTGAAGGGTTTTTAAACCTATGTAGAGCTACTCTATTAGATAAATAAGAGAACTGAGATACTCAGTTTTGCCCATTCTCTCAAAAGTTGAGAAAGCAAAGGTTATCCTACTTCTATTGCCTCCTCGAGGGTTGTACTCCTTGCATCGTGTTGGTTCCTAGCTTTTGCCTGCTCTTTGCTCACATTATTGAATCTTAAATTTTGATGATGAAACTAATTAATATTATTTAAGATCTAATCTACGTTTTGAATGACATAGAAAGCTTTGAACAAGAAGAGACAATTAAAGTAGAAGGAATCGGATGTTGAGCCTACTAGTCATATGTGCCGTGCAAGCCAATCATATGAGTGATGACACTTGTGACTTTATATGCACTTTTTCTCTTTGCTTATTATTAGGCGTTTTATCACTTTATCTTACGTGTTGCATATATTATGATGTTCTTGGATCTGTGCAATGGGAATCCGATCGTGATGAGATCACGATAATGAGACCGATTCACCTTTAAACACAGACCCTAAATTATCCTGGTCATAGGTTACTCGAGAAGGACATCAAGATAACCGGATAGACTGGTGTGCTGTATACTCGTCCATACGATGGAGGTAGCTGGTCTCATAGCTACTCATGTGGGGACATTAAGGGTACAATGCAGTTGCTCATTGGGGAATGAGTTCACTGATTGATCCGCCTACGGAATGCCGGATGGTTATTGATACCTCACATCAGACAGCGATTCCGTAGTCCCAGTAGTGTATCTGGTCCTTAGACTTGAGACATCAAGGATGTCCTGTATGAGTACTCTACTCTTTGATACCGGACTTATAGGTTTGGAATGTTCCAGATCTAGTACAGCCAGTTATTGGGAGTGGTAGTCAACCTTACGAGGGCTATTGAGTGTCAATAGAGGATCATCCGCTCTCGGTATCATGAGAGAAATATCCCATGTGTTCTTACTCGAACAAATCCTTGGCCACGATTATTCGAATTGAGAGAGAAAGAGTTCTCCAAGAGAATCCGATAAGAGCAAGACTCGAGGAGAGACCGTATGAGCCTGACAGCATCATGCCCGGTATAGGGTCTCTGGGATATTAGATGGATGAGGGACTATAGATACATGGTAACTGAGGACAGATAGGTCCAAAGGATTGGATTCCCCTGTATCGTTTGGGGGCCGCGGCGTAGTGGCCTGGTATGTCCACAGTCGATGAGTTGGGTGAATTATTATAGAGATAATAATTCACTAAGTCAGAAGGAGTTCTGACAAGTATGAGTCATGGCCAGCTCGATATTGGGCCTAGAGGGTCACACACATATGGTAGGTGTTCCGACGAATAGAGGTTCAAATATGAGATATCCACTGAACCCCATATCTTATTGGATATCCATTAAGCCCCTGAATTATTGGATCCTGAGATGAGATCCAACAATTGCTAATAAGAGATTATTGGGTAGAGACCCACTAATCCAAGAGGCTTGGGTAATTTGATGGAGATCCAATACCCAATAAGGCAAAAGATCCATTAGGGTTTTCAGGGGGCTTCTATAAATAGGAGGGAACCAAAGCTCTATAAGCTGAGATTTTCTTTTTAGTAGCCACCTCCTGTTCTCCTCTCCCTAGAGAGAGAGGTGCATCGTCGTAATCCATGTCATGTGGATACCGCTAGAAAGGAGGACGCTTGACCTTCTTCATAATCTCTCATAGATTTACAGGAATTCAGGGACATACGATCTCCCTAGGTATCTACTTTTACATGTGCAATTTTACGGATTTATTTTTGACGCACCGATCTTCGCATGACGATGGAAACTTTCTATGAAAAATCTGGGGTTTTGTTTTCTGTTCTTCCGCTGCGCATGTGATGTCGCTCCCCTAAAGGATTTCCCATCAGTGGTATCAGAGCCAGGTTGTTCATGTGAAGATCGGATCTTAAACTACGTGTGTTGTGTTTTAGATCTGCTTTTGACGCAAAAATCGTTGGCATGAAGGGTAGCAACTGTTGCTGCCCACTTGTGCAGCAACCCTAAGGCTGCTTGCGGCCTTGCTTACTACTACTGCGACAGCGGCGGTCGTGGCCGGTGGCTTACGTGAAGCGCGATCGGCCCGCGAAGCTATGGATCGCCAAAGAAAAGACTGCGGCGCTTGCGCGGCGCTTGCCCACAGGAATCGGCGTCGACTATGAAGCGTTGCGGCATGCGGCGTAAGCACCGCATAAGCGAGGGTGCACGCGCGTCGCTGCGGCTAGCCCGCAAAAGGCGCCGCGCTGCGAAGCGTCTGCCGATAGGTGTGGCGCACCGCAAGAAGGGGCAGCGCGACACCGGCGGATAGACCACCTGCGGGTGCTGCGCCCACGAGCAGGGGCGGTGCGCTCGGTCGTAGTGGCCGCCGCCGGCAGGGTAGCGGCGGCCGCAACTCTACAGAAGGGAAATGTATTAGATTTTTGGGCAAAAGATAATTTTAACCCTCGGAATTTCAAAAATTTTAATTTCTGTCCCTTTTGACAAAATGATTAAAATACCCCTAGGAATTTCTAAAATTTTAATTTTATCCCTTATGACTGAATGACTAGAATGCCCTTGTGAATTCAGATAATTCCCTTTATGTCCCTGATTTTAGAAAAATATATATGTTAATTAAATAGTTTAATTAACTATTATTTTTTATCTAGTAGTCCTATAAAATAACATATACATGTGATGTATGATGTGAACAGATGATTATAGACCTATGATGTGATGTGTGTACATATGATTATTATTATTGGGGCTTGCGAGTCTCGATTTTTCTCATTTATTATCGGGCCTGCATGCTTGTAATTATGTTGTAATTATATGAGGAGGCGCAGCGGTAGCGGGACCCACGAGGTCGAGACGGATGATCCGACGCATGGAGATGTGTTGAGATGCCGACGGAACCGACGAAGCGAGAAGGGTGATCACAGGGCATGGAGATGCGCCGAAACACACATAGATCTTGATGTGAGTGATTGGGCCCACTGGCTTGGGCCTGATCACATTAGGATGTGGTCCATAATCATCTGGTGTGATTGCTCATGTGATGTGTGATTGGTTATACACCTACTAGATATATATATATATATATATATATATATATATTTACATGCAATGTAGATATATATTATATATATATGTGTGTGTGTGTGTGACACATTATGTTAGAAGAACAAATCAAAATCCTTTCTATTAATAATATTAAGTCGGTAAACGTGAGGCAATTAGATTGACCCACGTGGCCTTCCATCGTTAAAGCTAGGAACCGATCCCCGATATAGGTTAAGTTGGTCGAGTCCCTCGAGACTCACCTATATCGCATCTCGCTATCTTATCTATGACATAGAGATGTCACCGGTGACCTGAGGACATGGTATGCTTGGTCGAGTCCTTCGAGAGTATATCACTGAATCAGAATCATCTTGTAATGATGGTGATGACTTAACCGAATATCATGGTTGATCGAGTCCCTCGAGGCCATGGTGGTTCGAAGGCCGAACAGGACGGGAATTACAAGGAGTTGTGATTGGCAAGAGTTGCCTACCTTTACGGGCTTAACGTGATTGGTCGAGTCCCTCAAGGTTACGTTAAGACATCGATTGGATCTTGATTCCCACTAGAGATCTGTCGGGGGTCTCCGATTCACATACCGGAGGGTGTTGTGTGTCTCACGAAAAATTAGTAGGAATACATTAAGATAGAAGTTCTTATCTTAATTGTTTAAATTTCTACAAAGTCTGCATGTTATTTATTTCTGCTACATCTTTTATTTCAAAAAATGTCGCTTTCAAATCCTTTACGTGGCATACTTGATGCCAATCGCCTCACTGGTCCAAATTATACGGATTGGCTTTTGCAATCTGAGAATCGTTCTCACGACAGAGAAAATCGCGTATGTCCTTGATACAATGATCTCTACGCTCGACGAAGGGGCAAGCGAGGATAAGATCGTTCATTAAGTGAAGTACTTAGATGATTCCACTCTTGCTTAGTGTTATATGTTGGCCTCTATGACTACTGAGTTACAGAGACATCATGAAAATATGGATGCTAATTCCATACTCTTGCATCTCCGCAAACTGTTTGAGGAACAGGGAAGAACTCAGCGATATGAGATATCAAAGAGTCTTTTTCATGCCAGGATGACTGAGGGGACACCGGTTCAGAACCATGTCCTTAAGATGATTGAGTGGATTGAGAAACTCACAGGTCCAGGAATGGTCCTAGAGGATAACCTGTGTGTGGATCTTATGCTTCAGTCCCTACCAGATTCCTTTTCTCAGTTCATAATGAATTTTAATATGAACAAACTTCCCAAAGCTCCTCAATATGTTGAGAGAAGCAGAGAGCACCATTAAGAAAGAGAAGTCGGTTCTCTACATTGGTGAGACCAGAAAGAAAAGGAAGGCTGAGAAGACCCTTAAGAAGGGCAAGGGCAAGGGCAAAATGGGTAAGGCAAAGGTTGCCAAGAAAGACCCAACAAAGGACAAAGGCTAGTGCTTCCACTGCGGTAAAGATGGGTATTGGAAGAGGAACTGCAAAGAGTACCTTGTAGAGAGGGCGAAACAGAAGCTTAGAGAAGATTCAAGTACATTCATGATCAGTCTCCATTTGTTAGAATCTTATGATAACACATGGGTATTGGACACTGGGAGTGCTTATCATATCTGCAATTCATTGCAGGTTCTGGCAGGACCTAGGAGATTGAACAGAGGCGAGATGGACCTTAAGATGGGCAATGGAGCAAAGGTTGCTACAGTGGCTATTGGCAAGGTCATTTTACATCTGCCTGGTGGAGCTATTATTACATTAGATGCATGCTATTATGTTCCTTCTATTATCAAAAATATTATTTTCATTTCATGTTTAACAGTTAGTGGATATAAATTAGTTTTTGATAACAATGATTGTTCAATAATATTAGATGATTAGATCATCATGAGAGAAACATTGCATAATGGTTTATTTATGCTAGATACAGCTCCACATATCATGAGTGTAAGTAAGTCTAAGAGGAAATGAGAAGTGAACAATGCATAGCTTTGGCATTGTAAGCTAGGTCACATCCACGAGGGAAGGATTTAAAAGTTGCTAAAAGATGGATATCTAGATCCATTTGACTATGAGTCATATGCAACATGTGAACCTTGCCTTCGGGGAAAGATGATCAACTCTCCATTTAGTGGAACTAGAGAGAGAGCCACTGAGTTACTAGAACTCATACATAGTGATGTATGTGGTCTCATGTCGACTCATGCCATAGCTGGTTACTCCTACTTCATTACTTTCACTGATGATTTCTCAAGATACGGACATGTGTACTTGATAAAGTACAAGTTTGAAGCTTTTGAGAAATTCAGGGAATATAAAAATGAAGTGGAGAACCAAACAGAAAAGAGTATTAAAACCCTTCGATCAGATCGAGGAGGTGAGTACTTGAGTACAAAGTTCACCCAGTTTCTCAAAGACTATGGGATCTTATCCCAATGGACACCTCCTTATACACCATAGCTTAATGGTGTATCAGAAAGGAGAAATCGCACACTGTTAGACATGGTGCGTTCCATGATGTGTTTCGCCGACCTACCCATCTCATTCTGGGGATATACCCTAGAAACCGTAGCTTACCTTCTGAACAGAATTCCAACTAAGTCAGTGATATCTACTCCATATGAGATATGGAATGGGAAGAAGCCCGATCTTAAGATTGTTAAGATTTGGGGCTGCCCTGCCCACGTTAAGAGACACAGCCTTGACAAGTTGGAATCTAGGATGGAACGGTGCAAGTTCGTGGGATACCCTAAGGAAACTTATAGGTATTATTTCTATCACCCCGAGGATCAAAAGGTCTTTGTAGCCAAGAGAGCAGTGTTCCTTGAGAAGGAACACATTCTTGGTGAAGACAGTGGGAGCATGATAGAGTTGAGCGAGGTTGGAGAACCTAGCTCAAGCACTATTCCAGAATATGTTCAGATACCTAACACACAAGTTCCAACTTTACATAGGTCCGATAGAGTATCTTATCCTCCTGAGAGATATGTGGGACATATCAGAGGAGAGGATGTTAAGGATATTGATCCTCAGACCTACGAGGAGACTATTATGAGCATAGAAGTCATGAATTCAGAAATGGATTCCATGTACTCTAACAAGGTTTGGAACCTAGTTAATGCACCTGAGGGTATTGTACCCATTGGATCTTCAAAAAGAAGATTGGAGTAGATGTAAAGGTAGAGACCTATAAAGCAAGGCTAGTGGCTAAGGGGTATCGTCAAAGGTAAGGTGTTGACTATGACGAAACTTTCTTACCTGTAGCCATGCTAAAATCTATTTGAATTCTATTGGCTATTGCAGCACACTATGATTATGAGATCTGGCAGATGGATGTCAAAACCGTATTCCTCAATGATAACCTCGAGGAGGACATGTATATGATATAGCCTGAGGGATTCGTGTCCAGGGATAACCCAGATAAGGTGTGTAGGTTGCTTAGGTCTATTTATGGATTGAAGCAAACTTCCCGAAGTTGGAACATAAGATTTGATGAGGCGATCAGATCTTATGGCTTCGTTAAGAATGAAGATGAGCCTTGTGTGTATAGAAAATTAAGTGGGAGCACTATCACCTTTTTGGTATTATATGTTGATGACATCCTGATCATTGGGAATGATGTAGGAATGCTCTCCACAGTAAAGACTTGGTTATCTAGGCACTTCTCCATGAAGGACTTAGGGGAAGCATCCTACATATTGGAGATACGGATCTATAGAGATAGATCCAAGAGGATGCTTGGCTTGTCTCAGTCCAAGTACATAGACACTATTGTCAAAAGGTTTGGCATGGAAAATTCCAAGAGAAGTCTCATACCAATGAGATATGGAATATCACTTTCCAGGAGTATGTCCCCAAAGACTCCTGAAGAAAGGGCATACATGAATATAATGCCATATGCATCAGGGATAGGATCTATCATGTATGCTATGCTATGTACCAGGCCTGATATAGCGTATGCTCTGAGTGTCATGAGCAGATATCAAGCAGATCCAAGCTTGGAGCACTGGAAAGCAGTAAAAAGTATCTTT
The DNA here is from genome assembly GCA_024322285.1 of Musa beccarii. Lineage (NCBI taxonomy): Eukaryota > Viridiplantae > Streptophyta > Magnoliopsida > Zingiberales > Musaceae > Musa > Musa beccarii. The sequence continues at coordinate 17,162,433 of CM044396.1, forward strand.
AAGTACTTGAGAAGGATTAAGGATCTTTTACTGATATATGGAGGTAGTAGCCTCAGGGTTGAGGGCTACACAGACTCGAGCTTCTAGTCCGATGTTGATGATAGCAAGTCTAATTCAGGGTATATGTTCACCCTGAATGGAGGAGCAGTATGCTGGAAGAGTTCCAAGTAAGACACTACTGCTGACTCGACCACAGAGGCGGAATACATTGCTGTGACAGAGGCAGTAAAGGAGGGAGTCTAGATGAAGAAGTTCATCACAGATTTGGGAGTCATGTCGAGCAGCGAAGAGTTGATTCCCTTATATTGTGACAACTACGGGGTGATTACTCAAATAAGGGAACTCGGGTCTCATCAGAAGTGTTCTGAGGAGGTTCCAACTTATTAGAGAGATTGTGGCCTGAAGAGATGTAGTAGTGGAAAGAGTTCTATCCGAAGATAACATTGTAGATCCACTGACCAAGCTATTGTCTCAAATTATCTTTGAGCGTCACAGAGGTCTGATAGGGATCAGACGCGTAGGTGATTGGCTTTAGGTGAAGTGGGAGATTGCTAGTTATATGTGCCTTGCAAGTCAATCACATGAGTGATGACACTTGTGACTTGATATGTACTTTTTCTCTTTGCTTATTATTAGGCATTTTATTACTTTATCTTACATGTTACATATATTGTAATGTCCTTGGATCTGTGCAATGGGAATCGGATCGTGATGAGATCACGATAATGAGACCGATTCACCTTTAATTACAGACCCTGAATTATCCTGGTTATAGGTTACTCGAGAAGGACATTGAGATAACCAGATAGACTGGTGTGCTGTATACCCGTCCATATGATAGAGGTAGCTGGTCTCATAGCTACTCGTGTGAGGACACTAAGGGTACAATGCAGGTGCTCATTGGGGAATGAGTTCACTGATTGATCTGCCTATGAAATGCTGGATGGTTATTGATACTTCACGTCAGACAGCGATTCCGTAGTCCCAATAGTGTATCTGGTCCTTAGACTTGAGACACCAAGGATGTCCTGTATGAGTTTCCACTCTTTGATACCAGACTTATAGGTTTGGAATGTTCCAGATCTAGTACAGCCGATTATTGAGAGTGGTAGCCAACCTTACGAGGGCTATTGAGTGTCAATAGAGGATCATCCACTCTCAGTATCATGAGAGGAATATCCCATGTGTTCTTGCTCGAATAAATCCTTGGCCAAGGTTATTCGGATTGAGAGAGAAAGAGTACTCTGGGAGAATCTAACACGAGTAAGACTCGAGGAGAGACCGTATGGGCCTGATAGCACCATGCCCGGTATAGGGTCTTTGGGATATTAGATGGATGAGGGACTATAGATACATGATAACTGAGGACAGATATGTCCAAAGGATTGGATTCCCCTGTATCGTCTGGAGGCCGCAGCGTAGTGGCCTGATACGTCTGCAATCGATGAGTTGGGTGAATTATTATAGAGATAATAATTCACTAAGTCAGAAGGAGTTCTGATAAGTACGACTCACGGCCAGCTCGATATTGAGCCTAGAGGGTCACACACATATGGTAGGTGTTGCGACGAATAGAGGTTCGGATATGAGATATCTGCTGAACCCCCTATCTTATTGGATATCCATTAAGCCCCTGAATTATTGGATCCTGAGATAAGATCCAATAATTGCTAATAAGAGATTATTGGGTAGAGACCCATTAATCCAAGAGGCTTGGGTAATTGGATAGAGATCCAATACCCAATAGGGCAAAAGATCCATTAGGATTTTCAAGGGGCCTCTATAAATAGGAGGGAACCAAAGCTCTATAGGCTGAGGGTTTCTTTTTATAGCCACCTCCTATTCTCCTCTCCCTAGAGAGAGAGGTGCATTGTCACAATCTCTATCGTGTGGATACCGCTAGAGAGGAGGACGCTTGACCTCCTTCATCCTCTCCTATAGATCTGTAGAAATTCAGAGATATACGATCTCCCTAGGTATCTTCTTTTACACGTGCAGTTTTGTGGATTTGTTTTTGATGTACCAATCTTCGCACGATGATGAAAACTATCTATGAAAAATTTAGGGTTTTGTTTTCTGTTCTTCCATTGCGCATGTGATGTCGCTCCCCTGAAGGATTTCCTATCAGAGCCGAAGGATCGGTCGACGTATCGATAGAAGGTTTTATGCCATGAGATTCGGGCATTGAGCCAAGAAGAGCGGAATTGCGCCAAGGAGATCGGAGTTATGGAGGTCAACTGCCGATTGGGCAATAGCTGCAAGAGAGGACAATGCGCCAAAGAATTGAACGAAGCGCCGATGGACCAATGACATATCGGACAATAAATTGATTCATGCTTTGTAATAATTGTCTAGATTGAAGTAGGTTTAAAGTGTAATTAAGTTAGAATTGGGCCAACTCAAGTAAGAGCCAACTTCGTCGAAGTTTGGGCTGTGTTGGGCCAAGTGAAAGGCCCAAACAATGACCCATGAGGTGGGTCAAGCAGTGGCACTTAGTCTCTAAGACATAGTCTCCGAGACTGTGTCAGGTGGTGGTACTACCAGATTAGGCGGTGGTACCGCCAGACTTAGTAGTGGTATTGCCTAGTGTCAGGGTAGACTGGGTGATGGTACCACCCAGTACTAGCGGTGGAACCACCATGGTGATTCAAAATTTGGCTCCAAGTATGAATCCTCTTGAGGCCTATAAATACCCCTCTCATCCCTAGTTAGCATACATACTAATTGTATTCTATAGGTAAAGACACTAGAGTGGGAGTTTAAGCAATAGTAAAAAAGGAGCCAAGCTAACCTTAGCAACTACACCACCGTTGTCACTTCTATTATGTTTCGAGGGAAAATTCTGTTGTAATCTTATGAGAAATCCTCCCCTCTAGCTCTAAGTCTTGGTCAAGTTTAAGAGAGGGGTGAATGGGCTTATAAAAGGTTAACTCCTAAATCTGTTAAAAGAAAAAGAGAGCTATAAGGGTGGTTGGTCTTCGCCCATTGAAGGAAGACCGTTAGTGGATACCGGTGGTCTCGATTGAAGAGGAATCGGGAGTGGACGTAGGTCAGACGACCGAACCACTATAAAACTCTAGTGTGATCTCTTCCTTGCTTGTTTACTTATTTTGCAAATGCTCTACCTGCTTATTGCACCTTGTACTCATTTTAAGTTCAAGCACAATTGATATCGGTTTTCATTGGCCGAAAGTTTTAATCGAAATGAATCCTCGATCAAATGAAGTTTTTTAGAATTGTAAATCAACGACGCTTTTACCGCTGCACTAATTTACACCCCCTCTTAGTGCCAACTGTGATCCTAACAGTTGGTATCAGAGCCTCGTTATTTCTTATTTGTATTAACACCCAAAGGAAATGACTCTTTTCAGCTTTTAAGAGAGTCACTCTATTATTCATCCTTCTATGTTTAATGGGATGGACTACACATATTGAAAAACTTGAATGAGAGTTTTTTTTACTTTTCTTGGATTTAAATTTATGGAATATTATTGAAAATAGATTTCAAAAGTCTTCTCTTCTAATGAATGATTGAAATAATTTGGAGAAGAAGACTTTCTCTTTGAATGCCAAAGCTATGAATGCTTTATTTTGTGCCTTAGACAAAAATGAGTTCAATCAGATTTCTATTTACGAAATGGCTTATGACATTTAGCACACTCTTGAAGTCACACATGAAGGCACAAGTAGAGTAAAAGATTCTAAAATAAATTTTTTGAGGCATGATTTTGAATTATTTTGAATGGCACTAAGCGAAACTATTGGTAACATGTATACCTATTTTATGAATGTTGTCAATAGTTTAAAAAGTCTAGGTAAATGTTTTTATAATTTCGAACTTGTAAATAAGATTTTAGAATCCCTTCTAAAAAGTTGAGATCCGAAAGTAACCGTAATACATGAGATAAAGGACCTAAATGACTTTCTACTTAAAGAACTTATCGGGTCCTTGATGACCTATGAAATGACTCATTTGGCACATGATGAATATGAGAATAACCTTCTGAAGAACATGAAGGATTTAGCACTTCGAACAAAAGAATACCACTTGAGTGATAACTCAAGTGATGATGACGACGATGATAATCTTGAACTCCTCATTACTAAATTTAAAAAGTTTATAAAACAAAAATCTAAAAATAAAAGTGAACTTAAAAGTGAACAAAAATCTAAAAATAAAAGTGAACTTAAAAATACTCAAGGTGACATGGGATAAATCAAGTACATCCGAAGGCGAGGTGGCGAATTGTGCTTTGACGACCTTCGACAATGAGGTAAGTAACTCAATCTAATTTTTTTACCCTACCATGAAATAACTTAGTGCTTTTTATGATTTGATTTAAATTAGTTAGTAAAAATATATATATATAAATTGTTAAAAAAATTATTAATCATGATTATTGCATTTTTATGATAAAGAAACAAAAAGTTGATCTAATGCTTATATACCTAATAAGATTAATTCCATGTATATTTATCTTGACGATTTTAGTATCGTTTTTTCGTTTCAAACATAATGCATGGATTTGACTTAAAAGATAGAAGCAATCTTGTGTATCTTGATGATTTTGAATTGCTTTTCAATTTTAAACATGATGGTTGGTTTTGTTTAGAAAACTTGAGCATGACTATTGCATATTGATTTCTCACACTAAGCTAGATTCACTCAAGAAAGAAAATATGTTATCATTGGAATTAAAATTATAAATCGAATCTTTTGTTTGAAAATGCCTTATGTTTAATGTGTTATATTTTTGGTCTTGATGGTTTTTATGATGAAACTTATTTTTCTGATTTATATGATGATGCATGGTTTTATTTGGCATAAAACAATAAAGGGATGCTTATATAAAATAAATCACAAAAATTGAAACTCATAATGCATTTTCTATCTCTATCTTATCGACTTTTTCAATAAGGGATTAAAAAAATTCATTTTTGATTTTGAGTCTCTTGAAGGTGATTTTGATGATTTAATGATGAGTTTGGAATTAATGATTTGAATTTGAATGAGTTTTATCGAAATCATGATCTTGAATTTTTCAGGACTTGTAAATTCCTTTATGAATCAAGATCTCCTATTATGTGTTCTCATATCATTCATCTAAAAGAAGATTTCACAAATGAATCATAGTTCCTATCTTGAATTCTCGGAATTATAACTTGAATTTTATTTATCTTCCATGTTATTAAAGAGAAAATCTATCCAAATGAATCATAAGTTGTTTTCTCTTGATTTTTCGATACTCACAATTTAAGAAAATGTGCTTTGATGATTGAAACATTGCATGCATAAATTGATTTTCCTCATATGTTTCAATACTCCTTTGTATTCATGCGTTATATTCCTCATCATAAATTATTTTCTTGATATCTTTGATGTAATGATTGGAACATTGATTTTTCTTTCATGAATTGTATATCTCATTAAGAAATTAATTTTCTTGATATCCATTATGATGAATCATTATTGTAAAAAGAAAGATTATCTTATTGTATTTCTCCCTTCTTTTTGACAAAGATAATGGGCGAGATAGTTTGCTAGCTTGTGCATCATAAGTAAAAGAAAGATTGCTAGCTCTATCATTGCAAAGAAAGAATTTGCTAAGTTTGCACTTCTCAAAAGAGAAGAAAGAACTTGCTATCATGAACACCACCAAAAATTGCAAGCTTGCAATCTTAAGAGAAGCAAAGTACTAACTTGCCTATCTTAAGAAGCAAAAGTGCAAACTTGCATATCTCAAGAAGCAAAATTGCACTAACTTTAAAACTTGCTATGCTTATATGTTGTAAAGTGATTGCTAGATTGAATGTTGTAAAACTTACATATCTTAAAAACTTACCAGATGAACTTCTCCTTTTTGTTGATAATAAGGGTGGAGAAGATATGAGGATCATGAATGGAATGTTGAATTGAAAATTTAATTATGCATGATTTTATGATGACATGTTGCCTAGATTTTTGAATTTAAAATTTCTATCAATATAGCAATATTGATAGAGGGAGTTAAGATTAACTTCGTCATCAATTGGTTGTCATCATAAAAAAAGGAAAGATTGTTAAATCTTAAATTTTGATGATAAAACCAATTAATAGTGTTTAAGATCTAATCTGTATTTTGAGTGATGCAGGAAGCTTTAATCATAAAGAGAAAATTAAAGCACAAGGAATCGAACGTTTAGCCGGAGAACATGTCAGAAGATTGGACCTCGAGTCGAAGGATCAGTCGATATATCGGTAGAAGGCTTCATGCTATAGGATTTGGGCATCGGGCCAAGAAGAGCAGAATTGCGCCAAGGAGATTAGAGTTACAGAGGTCAACTGCTGATTGGACAATAGGCCGCAAAAGAGGACGATACGTCGAAGAATCGGACGAAGCATCAATATACCAATGATATGCCGGACAACAAATTGATTCATACTTTATAATAATTGTCTAGATTGATGTAGGTTTAAAGTGTAATTGGTTAGAATTGGGCTAACTCAATTAGGGACCAATTGGACCGAAGTTTGGGCTATGTTGGGCTAAGTAAAAAGCCTAAATAGTGACCCAAGAGGTGGGTCAGGCGGTGCCATTGCCCGAACAGGCGATGGAATCGCCAATGGCTTAGTCTCCAAGACATAGTCTCCAAAACTATATTAGGCAATGGTACTGCCCAATGCCAGGGCAGATTGGGTGGTGGTACCGCTCAGTACTAACGGTAGAACCACCAGTACCTTGAAGATCGGGGTGATTTAAATTTTGACTTCAAGTTTGAATCCCCTTAAGGTCTATAAATACCCTTCTCATCCCTGGTTAGTATATATATCAATTGAGCGATGACATGTTCTCCCGGTTCTCGGATGTCATCAATAGTCTAAAAGCTCTTGGTAAATATTTTTCGAATTTTGAACTCGTAAGCAATATTTTAAGATCCCTTCCAAAAAGGTGGGATCCAAAATTAACCGCAATACAAGAGACTAAAAATTTAAATGATTTTTCATTGGAAGAACTAATCGGGTCATTAATGACCTATGAAATGAGTTTCTTGGAACATTTGGAATATGATGAACATATAAACTACCTTCTAAAGAATAAGAAGGATTTGGAACATCGGACAAATGAATGCCACTTGAATGATGACTCAAGTGATGAGGACAATGAGGACATTGAACACATAACAATGAATGTTCACAAGTTCATTAAACAAAAATTAAAAAACACAAATGAACTTGAACGGAGAAAGAGGCCAAAGAAGAAGAAGAAGGCTTGCAAAGAAGAATCAAGTAAAGAAGAGGCGAAATGGGCTTTGACGGTTTTCGACAATGAGGTAAGAAACTCACCCAAGTTGTTTTTACCATACTTTGAAATTACATGATCCTTTCATGAGTTGCTTGAAATAGTTGGTAGGATTTTTTTTATGCTTTTTCCTTTCTAGTAATTTTTTGAAAATTAAAAATATGAATGATACATGATTTGTGATAATGCTTAGGATTAATCCATGCATGTGTATCTTGATGTTTTATATTGCTTTTTCGTTTCTAAATATGATGCTTGATGATTTTGTAACATGCATTAGTTTTTGAAGTAATGTTGATTTGACTCTATGTTGTGGATTAACGTATTTTTGGTCTAATTGTTTTCATGACAAATTAAGATGACATTTTGAGATGATGAAATTTCATGTATACTTTCCATATCGGTTTTCAATCTTAAACATGATACATATCTATGTATGAATTTCTTGAAAATCTTTTGATGATAGATGTATGTATCTTGATTATAATTTGAAAACTTCCATTTTGGCTTAATGGGTTTTAACCCTTTTTATGATGAAATTTTTATTGATACATGTCTTCATGAAATCAATTATATAGACCTAACCCACAAATTTTTAAAATGAAAGAAATGTAGTTTTGATGTTACCTTGTGTTATATTTGGACTTAATGGTTTTCATGACGAAAATTATTTCTCAGATTTTTAAAATGATGTATGATTTTAGCAAAAATTTGAGCATTGATCATCTTGTTATTACAAATAAAAAAAAGAATTAAAATGATTTTGATAATGCATTATGAAAACATGCTTAATGATTGTATCATACTTGATGACTTGAAATCTCATATTTTGAAATAATATATTCATAATGAATCCATGAATCTTGATGATTTTCGTATCACTCTTTGGCTTTAAACTTGATACATATTTTTCATGCAAAAAGTTTTGGGCATGCTTATGGGAAATCTTACTTGATAAATGAAAATGCTCCATATGTATGATCATGATAAATTCATGAATCTTGATGATTTTATGTTGCTTTTGAAATATTGATACATGCTCACATGTAATCAATTTATGTTACTCTTATTAAAATTTTTGAATGAAAGATTTTGATGCATTTAATCTTGATGGGTTTAATGACTAACTTGTATTTTGAATTTATACAATGATGGCTTCCGTATAAATATTTGAACATACATTATGAAATCATCATTGAAATAAAAATATTAAAAGTTTGTTATCATGCTTAATGACTTTGTGATATTATATCTTGATGACAAACTTATGTTTTGGTCTTAAATTTGATACTCATCTTTTGAAACATGAGCATACTTGTTTGAAATAAAATGAAACATATTATCATGATAAATTGAATCTCATAATGTGTTATATTTTTGTCTTGACAATTTTTATAATGAAGTTTGTCTTTCGGTTTTGAATATTTTGATTTGGCATATAAAGGCAAAAGACATACTTATATGATGAAACATAAAGAAATTATATTTACTATCTTATCAAGATTAATGATTTCATGATATCTTAAGAATCTCATAAATTATAGAAGTGATTTCGATGAATTGATTATGATTTGATAATTTGAACTTTTCTCTCATGTTTCAATACTACTTTGTATGCTTCATGACTTGTTGATTGAAATATTGATGTTGACTTTTGATGTATCACTTGTCATGATTAATGCAAATTGCTAGCATTTTGAATCTCGAAAATGATTGCTTCTTTTTATCATTTACCAAAGAGGAGAACAATTCAAGTTTATGTCTTTTATGAATCTCATAAACTATGTTAATAATTTTGATGATTCGAACTTGAGTGAGCTTTATCACAATCCAAGTCTTGATATCTTAATACTTGATACTTGGAATTCTTATGCATGAATCAAGTTGCTCTTTGTGCTATATCTTTTTAAATGAATCATGAGCCTTATTATCATATATTTCATAATATAGAAATGACAAGAATTCTTTGGCTTGTATGTCTTATGTGGTAATTTAAAAATTGATGATTGAAAAGAATTTTACTTTATGATGAATCAATGAATCATGACTTGATCTATGAGAATGATATGTTTTTATGCATCATGATTCTTGGTTGTATACCCTTTATCATGAATTGATATTTGCCGTGTAAGCCTTATATGATTCAAAATTGATATAAAAGAGTTGTGTTTAATGATTGAATCATTAATTTATTCTTTTATCATGGCTTGAAAATGAATGAAAAGAAAATATGTTAGCACTTGTAATCATGATTTGATCCTTGATATTGATATGCTTTTATATATCATGATTCTTGGTTGTATGACATTTATCTTGAATTAAAAATTGATAAATATGAATTTTGATCTTGCTAAAAAGAAAGTTATAAATCATGAATGATATCTTTTGGTTTTGATCCTTGTTGAATTTACATATTGATATCCTTCATGACATGATTTCTTTGCATTGTTGTCTTATTTGCATCATGTGATGATTGAACAATTGATGTATATTTTTATTGATGCAAATTTATAATTGATATGAAAAATGGCTTGTATAATGATTGAAATTTTTAGCCATTTAGTCCTCCTTTCCTTTTGACAAAGATAAAGGGGGAGAAAAATTGCTACCTTGTAATTTCATAAGAAGTTAAGGATTGCTATCTCAAAGGATGCAAATATTGTTATCTTAACTATCTCAAAAGAAGTAAAATGCAAAACTTCAAAAATTTGAAATGTTACACTTGCCATGCCTTTATGTTTGTATGTTTTAATGAAAAGTTAGCATATATGTTTAAAGTGATTATATATAATTGCTAGCTCATTGCAAATAAAAAGTTGATAGCATGCAAAGATGAAACTTAGTTACAAAAGAGAAGAATTGAAAGGAAGCTAACTTGCGTGTCGCAAAGTATGTTAGTTTGCTTATCATTATTGATTGCTTGCTTATCATCTTTTTCTCTTATATTATGATTTTTGACTCCCTTGAATTCATGACTTAATATGCTGAAAATTCATGTTGTAAATTTGTTATTTTGTTATGATCAAAGCATTGACTATTTGTACTCCACTTTTTGACATGACATAGGGGGAGAAGATTTATTGCTAGCTTATGTATCACAAAGAAAAATTTTGCTAGCTAGAACATGCAAAGGAAGCAAAGAAAGTGCAACTTGCATATCTCAAGAAGCAAGTGAAAAAAAAAATTATCAACATTGCCCATTCTTAAAAACTTGCTATGATTGAATGGTATGATTGGATGTTGTATTGCAAAGTTATGCTGAAGTTATGATGTGATTGATCGCTAGTATGATTGTAATATTTGCATATCCTTGAAAACTAGCTATGATGTTACTTCTCCTTTTTGTTGATGACATAGGGGGAGAAGTAGATTGATGACTTCATACATTGAATTGAATATTTTATATTTGGATGATGGTTTTATTGTTATTCTCTTAATTGTGATGAATGTTGCTTGGATTTGGGATAATCCAAGTGTTCTATCAATGGTATATTGATAGGGGGAGTTTGGTTAAACTCTAGGGAGTTATGGCTAACTCCTTTAGTCATCAATTAGTTGTCATCATCAAAAAGGGGGAGATTGTTGAATCTCAAATTTTGATGATGAAACTAATTGATTGTGATTTGTGGTCTAACTACGTTTTGAGTTACGCAGGCCTACTATCGATCAGGATTAGACAGTTGAAACTGGAGGAATTGACATTGTGCCGGAGGTGATCATGTCAGGATATTGAATGTCGAGTTGGAGGTTCGGTCGACAATCGGCTGAAGGCTTCGTACGTCGGGCATCGGGCCAAGATGCATATTGCGCCAAGGATATCGGGGTTACGGAGGTCATCCGCCGATTAGGCAACAGACCGCAAGAGAGGATGATGTGCCGAAGGATCGGACGAAGCACCGACCAATGATGTGCCGGGCAACTGAAAGTCAATTCGCGTTGTAATAACTGTCTAGATCGAAGTAGAGTGTTTGTTTGTTTGTGTGCAGGATTAACTACGATGAAGATAAAGATGTAAAGTGAAACAAAGTGCTGGAAGTCAAGTGGGATGGATCGTTGGGAGTTCGAGAGTTCGACGGAAGTCCGAAGATTCATTGGGAGTGTTACAGGAACCGGCCGAGAACGAGTAGGGAGCTTGCCGAAGGGTTTTCAGAAGTTCGTCGGAAGGTTCGTCGGAAGTTTGTAGAGCTTGCCATGAAAGATCGGAGCTTGCCAATGAAGCTCGTTGGAACTCGCCAAGATCATCATGATGTCCAGGAGCTTGCCGGGAGTCTGCTGAATGGTTTCCGAGGGTTCGTCGGGAGACCGTCGGAAGTTCGCCAGAAGCACGCCGGAAGAAGTCTTGACTTGGTGGACTTTGTAATAGCTTAGGAAATATCTTTAATTTCATAGTTAGCATATTAATTTGGGTTAGGATTAGGTGTTAATCCTTTAACCCAAGTAGGAGCCCATTGAGCCTTGTTTGGGACTGGTTTAGGTCGAGTTTTCGGCCCAAACCAGAAAGTTGATTTGTGTTGGGCGATGGCACCGCCCAACAGCCAAAAGGCCAAGCGGTGGAACCGCTTGGCAGCCGAGTGTTGGGCGATGCTACTGCCCAACCTGGGGCGGTAGTACCGCCCAGTGCCTGAAGGCACAAGTGATAGTACCGCCTATGTACTATCAGTCTGGCGATTGACAGGCGGTAGCACCGCCAGCGCCAGGAAATCCAAATTGATTTCAAATTTGGAGCCCAAATTTGAATCTACTTTAGATCTATAAATACCCCCCCTTTCTCAGTTGAAAGAGGAACCCTTTAGAGAGTTAGAAATTGAGCAAAAGACTTGAGAAAGTCTAGTTTTCAAATAGCTTGTGTTCACCACCTTATTTCTCTTTGAAAAATCTTTAAGAATATGAACTTCTTGTAAAAGGGTTGTAAGAGGGGTGTTTGATCCTTCCTCTTCAAAAAGATTTGCTAGTGAAAGTTGGGAGCCTTATCGGAGTAGGCTTCGGAAGTGGATGTAGGTCGGATGACCGAACCACTATAAATCGGTTTGCATTTACTCTCTCGCAACTTACTTTGCTGCAAACCATTTTCATTTGTTGTCTTATTTACTCAACTTCATCTTCATCTTCTTACGTATGCTTTAAAGTTAAAACACAATCTTTCCGGGTTCAAACGAAATGTTGCATTCATTCGTACGAAGTTTTCGAACTTGTTTTAATCGCTGAAAAATCTATCGTTCTTTACCGCTGCACTAATTCACCCCCCCTCTTAGTGTCACTCGATCCCTAATAGGATGGACTATACATTGAAAAGCTCGAATAAGAGTTTTTTTTGCTTTTCTTAGATTTAAATTTATAAAATATTATTGAAAACAGATTTCAAAAGTCTTTTCTTCCAATGAACGATTGGAATGATTTGGAGAAGAAGACTTTCTCTTTGAATGCTAAAGCTATGAATCTTTATTTTGTGCCTTGGATAAAAATGAGTTCAATTGAATTTTTATTTGCGAAATGGCTTATGACATTTGACACACTCTTGAAGTTACACACGAAGGCACAAGTAAAGTAAAAGATTCTAAAATAAATCTTTTGATGCATGATTTTGAATTATTTTGAATGGCACCAAGCGAAACTATTAGTAACATATATACCTGTTTTATGGATATTATCAATAGTTTAAAAAGTCTTGGTAAATTTTTTTCAAATTTTGAACTTGTAAATAAGATTTTAAGATTTATTCCTAAAAGTTGGGATCCGAAAGTAACTGCAATACAAGAGATAGGACCTAAATGACTTTCTACTTGAAGAACTTATCGGGTCCTTGATGACCTATAAAATAACTCATTTGGCATATGATGAATATGAGAACCACCTTCGAAAGAATATGTAGGATTTGACATTTCGAACAAAAGAATACCACTTGAGTGATAACTTAAGTGATGATAATGATAATGATGACTTGAACTCCTCACTATTAAATTTAAAAAGTTTATAAAACAAGAATCTAAAATAAAAGTGAACTTATAAATGGGAGGCCACAAAAGAAGAAAAGACTCGAGGCAGCATGGGACAAATCAAGTGCATCCGAAGGCAAGGTGGCGAATTATGCTTTGACGACCTTCGACAATGAGGTAAGTAACTCAATCTAATCTTTTTTGCCTTACCATGAAATAACTTAGTGGTTTTCATGATTTGATTTAAATTAGTTAGTAATATATATATATAAATTGTTAAAAAAATTATTGATCATGATAATTGTATGTTTCATGATAAAGAAATAAAATTTTGATCTAATGCTTGTACACCTAATAAGATTAATTCCATATATATTTATCTTGATGATTTCGATTTCACTTTTCCATTTCAAACATAATGTATGGATTTGGCTTAAAAGATAGAAGTAATCTTGTGTATCTTGATGATTTTGAATTGCCTTTTAGTTTTAAACATGATGCTTGGCTTTTGTACGAAAATCTTGAGCATGACTATTGCATATTGATTTCTTACACTAAGCTAGATCCACTCAAGAAGGAAAATATGTTATCATTGGAATTAAAATGATAAATCGAATCTTTTATTTGAAAATGCCTTATGTTTAATGTGTTACATTTTTGGTCTTGATGGTTTTTATGACGAAACTTATTTTTAGATTTATAAGATGATGCATGGTTTTATTTGGCATAAAAAGATAAATGGATGCTTATATAAAATAAATCACAAAAATTGAAACACATAATACATTTTCTATCTCAATCTTATCAACTTTTTCAATAAGGGATTAATTGTTGAATCTCGGATTTTGATGATGAAGTCAATTGATAGGTTATTTGATCTAACCCATATTATTAAGATAAGTTTGCAGGAGTAATTATGATAGCATGAAGACATAAAGCAAAATTACCAGAGTCAAGTACGTTAGAAGTTCGAGAGTCTGCCGGATGTCTAAAGGATTGTCGGAAGTGCTGCCGGAACCAACCGAGAAAGAATCGGGGACTTGCCGAAGGTTTTGGAAGTTCATCGAAAAGATCGTCGGAAGTTCACAGAGCTTATCGAGAAAGTTTGGAAGCTTGCTAAAGATTCGTTGAACTTACCATAAAATCCGGGAGCCTACTGGAGTTCGCCAGAAGAAATTTGAGGGTGTTGTCATAGACATTTTGTAAATGGCTTGTTCGGTGTAATGCTTATGCATGTCCGTATCCCTTTTTAGTTTGTTCCAACTTGTAAAGCTTGTAAAGGGCTCGCCAAAGGTGAAACGCCCCCATTTGAGTGAGTTTGGCAGCCATTGTCGGCTAGTACAGAGAGTTTGTGTCATGTGGACACTTATACTAGATTTCGATTTGTAGTGGACCAATTTATGCCTTTGTTGTGCAACCGTTCTGAGCTTGTGATGTCCATGGTTGGAATTTGCATTGTTTATAAAGTGTTTGCTGAAAGGGTGGCTTGTGGATCCCGTGTGAAGTGCTTTTGCTGTCCCGTCTTCTCTTTTGCAGGTCCTAAGGGATTGTAGGAGATTTCGGGGAGGCTGACCTTTATGGTGACACGCAATGGTGTCGCACGGCTTAGGCAAAACCAGCTAAGTCCGTGACAGATGGTATCAGAGCGGGACAAGCCCACTTAGAAACACTTAGCATGCAAACGTAGGGGACCTAGCGGGGCTGCGTTGAGGGCAGACAATATGCGCGACCGTTTGAGAAACAGACTTGGAGTTGTAGGGAAAGGAGTCGCTCAAAGGAGCGAGCATCCGAGAATGACATTCAAAAGAATAGCCAACCTTTCGCGTGATTGGCACCACGAGGACAACAAGCTAAGAAGAATTACGTAGCGCACAAAGGTTGGGATGGCTGAGTTCGAGCAGTGGCTCGACATTGGCACCCAAACTTGATGGTGCTCGAAGCAAGCAGAGTGCTTGGTAAAGGATGAGACCGTTCAAGGTGGATTGGGTTGTTCAGTGATCGAAAGAGTTGGGCAAAGCTCACAGAGGTGAGGGGAGTCGCAAACTCAAGGAATCTGATACTCATGCAAGGACTTGCATGCGGACGATGGACTATCTGTGGCCATCCCAAGGTGGCCGAAGGTCGGCGCCATGAAGCATTAAAACTCTCTTCGGCATGTGTAGGATACTTTCGTAAGAGGCTGAAGTGTATAATAGGTTCAGCATGTTGCTAGACCCAGAGGGGTGCAGTGCGAGCTGTATTGGCGAAGTGTCATAATCTAGCAAGTGCATTTACGGAGGTAGAATTGGGCACAGATTGTTCAACAAATACGGAGTAGTCCAAGGGGATGGTGATCTCCAAAACTCCCAAAGGGAAGGATGTGAAGAGAGAAGTTGCTCTAACGGGGTAGATATCTAGGAGGGATAAGTCCTGATTCTTCAGAGAGAGAATCATGTGCAATGAATCGCACCGGTTGAGGACCACCTCAAGACAAAGCTTGATGGATCGAGCGAGCGACGAGAAGTTATTGCATGATCTCGCAAGAGGCAATGCGTTGGTGGACGCATAGCAAGATCAAGTGGGGGAGTGACCCAAGGTAACACAAAGCGAAAGCACACTTGGAACCAATATGGAGATCGGACTCAATAGAGGGCTGACCCGTGAAATGGTGGACGTGAGGGCTACCATTAGTGCAATGCAAATTGAGAAGTGGAGCAACTTAAGGGATAACTTGGTGATGTACCCAAGCCGTATGAAGAGAGTTGGTATAGAAGATAGAACATGGAGCGGAGGCTTGAAGCTTTCCTTAGACAGAGGTCAAGGGCATGGACTCTTGCAGAGACAAGAGTAGGATCATGTCGTTCCATGGGTTCTCTATTCTGAGGGAGCAGACTCATCTTGTATAGTGCCAAAGACGAAGGGAACTTCAAGGCATATGCACCTCATCTCGGTGAAGCATTTGACAGAGGAACTAAGGCGATACAACTTGTAGTGGCGAAGTTGGTGTTAGAAGGCCTTAGCATGGGGCAAGAGGATGTAGAGGCAGATACTCTTGAAGAATATGCCACAGTGTTGCTATTCGATTTGCCATGAGGAAAGCGGTACGTAGCGGAGATTGTGCTGGTAGGGGCAGAGTCCCAGGATCCAGACAATGGTGCACCAATTTCAGCGAAGTCAGGGGACTTCAGAGGAGCTGCTAGGCGATGGACTGTCCTAGAGCTAGGCTTCGTCTGAGTGTGACCCGAGAGCGGGTGGACGAAGGTCGATTGCCAAAGGAGCGAATAGAATCGAAGGTGGCTAAGGCCTCGCGATGTGTTGGCGGAGTCCACACATGGAGATATCGCAGTTCGAGTCTATACCATAGGGATCAGAATGTAAGGAGATGTCACCAGGAGGCGACATGGTGCAACGGATCGTGGTGGAATGGTTCGTGGCAAGTTGACACACACAGTGAGTCCCATGGGGGGGACTAGATCATGCAGAGGTATGATCAGGAGCGCGACTAGGAGCTCTACTTCGGTGAACAACACGATGGCAAGAAGAGCTATGGATTCAAGCAGTGAATGCCATGGTACCGCAGAGGCGGGTCTTCCATGCGTGCATCGAATGCCTCATTGAATGAAAACCTTAGGCATCAGCTTATAGGGGCTGTGCACTATCGAGGAAGAAGTTCAGATACAAGTACCAGTGAGTCTCATGGGGGGACTAGATCATGCAGAGGTATGATCAGAGCGGCTGAAGAGTTGGGCGCTTGAGCTCATATTCGCTTAAGGGAGCCCAGCAAGTCAGAGGACAAGGCCAAGTAAGCGAACGTTGCGACCAATGAAGCTAAGGAGAACAGAAGCGGTGCAAACCCTACAACATGAATGGTGGTGTCCATACATAGGAGTTGCAGTCTGTCTTTCCAACGACCAAGTGGAACTGCTCAGAAAACATAGAGGTATCGAAGAAGGTGGTCGAAATAGGGCGAGGAAGCAATGACGAGTCTAGAGGGACTCAGCTACCCAAGATCAATCATCGGTTAGATTGAAGGTGGACTCGGAGGAGTGCCGCAGTGCCACAGAGGCGGATCTACCGATCGTGAAGAAGGGACACAGATGCGAGACAACGGATAGTAGTGCCATGGGCAATGCAGTGCCATGGGCAATGCAGTGCCATAGTACCATAGAGGTGGGACTTCCGGGGAGTCATCGATCCCTTGCTCTCATAGAGGGAGAGCGCTTGGTCGTGATATGGGCCGTAGAGGAGGAGAATGCATTGGCAAACTCCATGTACCAAGACAAGGCTGAAGGGCAAAGGCCAGAGAACTTCATAAGACCGGTGTCAATAGACTTTTCATCAAGATAGCCGTGAGTGAAGGACTTCGGGTCGATGCAAGAGTGCATGACTAAGGATCGGAGCAGGCAGTACGTAGTGCTATACCTTTGCTACTTAGAGGAGTCAGCGGCAGAAATTATGGAGAAGGCGGTACAATCCCAAAGGTGACCAAATCTATCGGAGACTTACTCCAAGTCGGAGTGATAACTTCTTGCATTCCAGAAGTTCAATGGCAATGAGAAGGCGAATCATAGTAGTGGACTCAGCGCAAGGATTACAAACACTTCAAGTGCTTTGGAAGTATGAGCTAAGAGCAGGCAAAGTCTAGTAACTAGCTCGACGCATGAAGTACAACCTCAAGGAGGCGAGCGAAGTCAAGTAACCTTTGCCTTCTCATTTCTCAAGAGAATGGGTGAAACCGAGTACCCTAGCTCTCTTAGTTATCCAGCAGAGGAGCTCTGCATAGATTTGAATACCATTCGAAGTGACTAATGGAAAATAACAGTTGTCAAGTCCTCACCAATGGTGATCAGTGCTACTGAGAGTAGATTGTCCGCTTCATTTCTCAATTGAATGCCAATCGAAAGCGGAAGTGATGCGAACCTACTTGGGCAAGACAACTAAGTGGAAGAAGATTCGATGGGCAAATTTTACGGAGGAAGGACTTGAGAACTTTAAAGGTTGCGAGGCGATGCTCATTAAAGCTCCAACAAGCATCTATCTAGTTCAAGAGACAAGAAGAATTTGAAGACTGGCACATATCAAAGATGGTCTTTTTTCTTCATCAGATGAATCCGCAAGAACCAGCAAGGATCAGCACAACTCTACCAACCCCACACCAGAGTCAGAGTCATTGGCGAGTTGAAGCAGCATGGTGAATTAAAGTTTGACGACTCAACAATAACAAGTGGAGAACAATTGGGAGCTAAGGGGTGCATCGCAGCAGGAGTAGAAGATCGAAGATCCAACAAAAAAAAGAAGTTGCAGCGTCAGCAAAGGCTTCGACGAGGACGTCGAAGGAATAAGTGGGGGAGAATGTCATAGACATTTTGTAAATGGCTTGTTTGGTGTAATGCTTATGAATGTCCATGTCCCTTTTTAGTTTGTTCCAACTTGTAAAGCTTGTAAAGGGCTCGCCAAAGGCGAAATGCCCCCATTTGAGTGAGTTTGGCAGCCACTATCGACTAGTACAGAGAGTTTGTATCATGTGGACACTTGTACTAGATTTTGGTCTATAGTGGACCAATTTATGCCTTTGTTGTGCAACCGTTATGAGCTTGTGATGTCCATAGTTAGAATTTGCATTGTTTATAAAGTGTTTGCTGAAAGGGTGGCTTGTGAATCCCGTGTGAAGTGCTTTCGCTGTCCCATCTTCTCTTTTGCAGGTCCTAAGGGATCGTAGGAGATTTCGGGGAGGTTGACCTTTACGGTGACACACAATGGTGCCATACGGCTTAGGCAAAACCAACTAAGTCTGTGACAGTGTATCGGAAGTCCACTGGAAGTTTGTCGGAAAGCTTGCCTGAAGAAGACTCAACATTACTGGTTATGAATTTGCTTTGAATTATGTTTCAATTTCGTAGTTAGTACATAATTAGAATAAGGATTAGATGATAATCCTAATTAACCCTAGTAGAGGCCAATTGGGCCTTATGTGGACTGAATTGGGATGAATTCAGGGCCCATTCAATAGTGCCTAAATAGGTTTGGTGGTGGCATCGCCAGACTAGGGTGGTGGGACCACCCCGGGAACCACTTCCCAGATAGTCTGGGCAGTGGTACCGCCCCAGGTCAGTGGTGGTACTGCTAGTAGTTATTACCTACCAACGGTGGTACCGCCTGATAGGCGATAGTATCACTAGTCCATAGAGTCTGAGGACTCTATCAGACGGTGGTACCACTAGATTGGGCAGTGGTACTGTCTAGTACACTGACAGAACAAGGTCAACCAGTGGTGGTACCGCAAATGCAAGCGGTGATACTGCCAGTACCTAAAAATCCGGGATGTGACTCTTTTTGACTCCATTTTTGAAAGCCAATTGAGTCTATAAATACCCCTCTTTTCTCTGCTAGTAAAACACCTTTTGAGAAGTTAAAAACTGAGTCAAAGCTATAACAAATCTTTTTTGGATACCTTAAGTGTTCACCTCCCTCTTTCTCTTTGTCAAAAATATGTAAGAGTGTAAATCACTTGTAAAAGTATGTAAGAGGGGCGTTTGGTCCTTCCCCTTCAAAGAGATTTGATAGTGAAAGTTGGAGCCTCATCAGAGGAGGCTTTGGAAGTGAACGTAGGTCATTTGACCGAACCACTATACATCACTGCGTACTTTGGATGTGAGTTTTTAAATTTCTATATCTTACCTTTACTTAGCTGCAAATCGTTCGGTCTTCTTCTCCCTACTCTCAATTGTATTCACTCAAACCATTTTAGCTAAAACCTCTTTCGTCGAATCAAAATTTCTACACGAACTAACTATCTCCGAAATCGATTTCAAATTTACGAGTTTTAATCCGCTGCACAAATTCACCCCCCCTCTCTGTGCCACTCAAATCCTAACAATTGGTATCAGAGCTTGGTCACTCTCATATGGTTTAAAACCTAAGAGAGATGGCTTATTCCGACATGCAAGAGGGTTATTCTATTACACGTCTGCCTATGCTTAATGTGTCAGATTACACCTATTGAAAGACTCGTATGAAGATCTTTTTAATTTTCATGGATTTTGAGCTTTGGAATATCATTGAAAATGGATTTCAAAAATCTTCTCTTCCAATGAACAAATGGAATGAATCAGAGAAGGTTTTTGCTCTTAATGCAAAGGCTATGAATGCCTTGTTTTGTGCACTTGATAAAAATGAGTTTAATTGCATTTTGATTTGTGAATCAACTTTTGATATTTGGCACACTCTTGAAATCACTCATGAAGGCACTAACCAAGTGAAAGAGTCCAAAATCAATCTTTAGATCTATTCTTTTGAATTATTTTGAATGAAACCAAGTGAGTCCATCGGAGACATGTACACCCATTTCACGAATGTCATCAATGAACTCAAAGCACTTGGTAAAAGTTTTTCTAATTTTAAACTTATCACTAAAATATTAAGATCTCTTTCAAAGAGTTGGGATTCGAAAGTTATGACCATTCAAGAGGCTAAGGACCTTAAAAATTTTCCTCTTGAAAAACTCATTGGGTCTTTGATGATCTATGAAATGACATGCCAAGCTCATGATGAGCTAGAGAACCCTCTTTGGAATGTTACGAATGTAAGAAGCCAGGGCACTTCAAAAGTGAATGCCCCCAAGCCAAGAAGAAGCTACTAAAGAGGAAGAAAGCTCTAAAGGCAATGTGGGACGACTCAAGTGGCTCCAAAGATGAAGAAGCAAGCAACAAAGAGGAGGCCAACTTTGCATTGATGGCTTTAGGAGAAGAGGTAAGTGAGTTATTTAATGAAGATTTATCTTTCGATAAACTTTCAATTGCTTTCCATGAATTGTTTGATGAATGTAGTACTATTACAAAAAGTTCAATTTATTAAAAAAGGAGCATACTTTCTTACTAGATAAACTTGAAAGTCTTGAACATGATTTTCCTTCTTTACCCCCATGCTCTAAGTGTGAACACTTAGAGGTAATTAACAATGAAAACTTACTACTTAAAGAGACCCTAAACAAGTTTAAGGTTGGTAGCAAGAGCCTAGACATGATCCTTGCAAACAAGGGTCACATTAGAAATAGAAGTGAAATTGGATTCGTGAGTGGATCTCACCGAACTCAAACCACCTTCATTAAAGGACTCACACTATTGTATCATCTCACTTGAAATGTAATTTTTGTTATAAATCTGGACATGTTGCTTACAAATATCCGTATAAGAAACTTAACCCACATAGGTTGATATGGGTTCCTAAAGGAACGATTAGGAACTCAATGAATAATGACAAGTTTAGTAGATTAATTTTTGAGACACCCAAGTTCAAATGGGTTCCTAAAAACTATCCTCTTTTGTAGATACATTTACCCACACAAGCTAGGAGCAAGAGATGGTACCTTGATAGTGGATGCTCAAGGCATATGACCGGAGATCCATCTCAATTCTCTAAGCTCACTAGCCAAGACGAAGGGTATGTCACCTTTGGAGACAACAAGGGTAAAATCATTGGCAAGGGAACTATAGGTAACAAATCAAGTTTTTCATTTGATAATGTGTAATTAGTAGATAGTTTAAGACATTATTTTTTGAGCATTAGTCAATTATGTGATAATGGATATATTGTGAAATTTGAATCTAATGCTTGCATCATTGAAAAAACCACACAACAACACATCTATGATTGCACTAAAACAAAATAATGTCTACATCAAAAACATTGATGATCTTAGTAATAAAATATATTTTTTGGTCTTGAACGATGATGCTTGGCTTTGGCATAGGAGATTAGGTCATGCGAGCATGAAACTAATTACTCAAATTACATCTAAAGGGCTTGTAAGAGGTATTCCTAATGTTAAGTTCATTAAAGACAAAGTATGTGATGCATGTCAACTAAGAAAAGAAATAAAAACTAACTTCAAACTAAAGAATTAAATAAGTATCTCTAGATCATTACAATTGATCCATATAGATTTATTTGGACCAATTGATACAACGAGTCTAGGAGGTAGCAAATATACATTTGTCATTGTAGATGACTATAGTAGATACACTTGGACCTATTTCTTGGCTCACAAAAGTGATTGCTTTAAATATTTTTTTAAATTTTGTAAACTTACTTAAAACAAAAAGGGTTTCATGATTTCATCAATTCGGAGTGATCATGGTGGTGAATTCCAAAACTATGACTTTCAAAAATTTTGTGAATCTAATGGATATAACCATAACTTCTCTACTCTGAGAAATCCTCAACAAAATGGAGTAGTAGAAAAAACGAATAGAAATTTACAAGAAATGACAAGAACCATGTTAAATGAACATAGTTTACCCAAATACTTTTGGGCTGAAGCCGTTAGTATAGCTTGCTATGTCATGAATAGGGTTCTAATAAGACCATCTTTAACCAAAACCCCTTATGAATTGTGAAATAATAAAAAATTAATTATTTTTTTTTTAAAGTTTTCGATTGCAAATGCTTTATCTTGAATGAAAAAGATGCCTTAGAAAAATTCGATGCTAAATCGGATGAAGGTATCTTTCTTGGCTACTCTTTCGTTTCTAAAGTTTTTCATATTTTTAACAAAAGAACCTTGATTATAGAAGAGTCTATTCATGTAGTTTTTAATGAAGTTTTCGAATTTAAGAAAAAATATTTTGACGATGATCTTGGTTTTGATGGTTTGAATTTAAATGAACCATCTCCTCAAAATAGCAACTTGGATGCATCTTCTTCCTAAATTTTTTTACCTAAGGAATGAAAGTATGTAGATGCCCATCCAAAGGAGCTAATTATAAGAGACACATCAAAAGGGGTTCAAACTCATTCCTCTTTTAAGAATTTTTGTGCCAACATTGCTTTTCTTTCTCAAATTAAACCTAAGTGCATTGATGAAGCCTTGAAAGATGATTCTTGGGTTATCACAATGTAAGAGAAATTGAACCAATTTGAGAGGAATGAGGTGTGGATGCTTGTTCCTAAACCAAGTGACCATTTAGTTATAGGTACTAAATGGATATTTAGAAACAAGCCAGATGAATTTGGTATTATGGTTAGAAATAAGGCTAGATTAGTGGCCAAAGGTTTCAACCAAGAAGAAGGTATCGATTATAAAGAGACCTTTGCTCCTGTGGCAAGATTAGAAGCCATTAGGATGCTCTTTGCCTATGCTAGTAGTAATAATTTTAAGTTGTTTCAAATGGTTGTCAAAAGTGCTTTCTTAAATGGTTTTATTTCCGAAGAAGTGTTTATTGAACAACCACTTGATTTTGAAAATACTCTTTTTCCTAATCATGTGTTTAAATTGACTAAGACTCTCTATGAGTTAAAACAAGCCCCAAGGGCTTGGTATGAGAGACTTAGCTCATTTCTAATTTTAAATAATTTTACTAAAGGCAAGGTTGATACTACATTGTTTGTTAAATATTTTAAAAATATTTTTTTTATTGTTCAAATTTATGTTGATGATATTATTTTTGGTTATGCTAATGAATCATTATGTGAATCATTTGCTAAGTGTATGAGTCATGAATTTGAAATAAGTCTAATGGGTGAACTAACCTTTTTTCTAAGATTACAAATTAAACAACTTAGTGATGGTATATTTCTTCATCAATCTAAATATACATCAGAATTGTTAAAATGATTTAATATGGATGGTTCAAAAGCTATAAACACTCCTATGAGTACTTTCACTAAGTTAGACTTAGATGAAAGTGGAGAAAATTTTGATCAAAAAATATATAGGGGAATGATAGGTAGCTTACTTTACCTCACCGCAACTAGACTGGATATCATGTTTAGTGTAGGATTTTGTCTAAGATTTCAAGCTAACCCTAAGTTATCTCACCTTAAAGTCATTAAAAGAATCCTTAGATACCTTAAAGGAACTCCAAACCTAGGACTATGGTATCCAAAATCCGATGACTTTGATTTAAAAGCTTATGCGGATGTGGATTTTGGCGGATGTGGAATAGATAGAAAAAGCACATCTGGAACATGCCAATTTTTAGGACATACACTTGTTTCTTGGACTTCCAAGAAACAAAACTTGGTTATACTATCTATGGCCGAAGCTAAATACATAGCCGCGAGTGCATGTTGTGCATAAGTTGTTTGGATGAAAAATACTTTAGAAGACTATGGAATTCATTTAAAAAATATTTCCATAAAATGTGACAACACAAGTGCTATTTGTCTAACCAAAAATCCCATTCAACACTCTAGAACGAAGCATATTGACATAAGGCATCACTTTATACGAGATCATGTTAATAATAATAATATCATTCTAGAATTTATTGATACAAAACATCAATTGGTAGACATCTTCATAAAACCCCTAAATGAAGAACAATTTAACTTCATTCGAAGAGAATTAGGCATGTTAAATTGTCCTAATGCATGAAGATGTTATATATTCTTTTTTTCGAAAATTTTCAACTTTGGTTTTTATAATCTCAACTTGATATTATCTTTTCGGATTTGTGATGACATTTAAAAAAAAAATGGAACTCTCATTTTTATCCTTCGATCATAATATTTTAATAAAGCTATCATTTTCGATCGTAATATTTTTAATCTTGATGAAGCCTTCATGATGTTGTAATATTTTGGATGATTTTGGTATCATGATGTTGTTCTCCTCGTTCTTCGAATGATAGATCTTAATGATATAGTAAAATTGATTTTATACTCCCTCCACATCATTTAAGCATGACTAAAGAAATTTCATAACTTGTATTTTACATGAAGCTTAACATATGCATAAATTAATATCATAAATTTTGCTTAAAAATTAAGCTCTTAAATGTTCATTTTGGATTTTTTTTTCTTGTGCTAATCTCTACAATTCGAGGTTTTAAGACTTAATATCTTTCACCTCATGTTTTCTATAAGAATGCCAAGTTGAATCTCTCTATGAAATTTTTGATGTTGATATGTTTCACTTCATAAATTCATAAATGCCAAGTTGAAGCTTTATGAATTTTGACATCTTTTTCTCACAAATTTTACCTTAAAATTGATATGAATGGCTTTAATGATCTATCCTTCCACTTTATAATTTTATTCTTGGATTTTCAATATTGCATCTTTCATGTATGAATCTTTCATAGCTTGATAAATGGTGATTGATCATTTTTCAGATTTCATAAACATGAATTAAAATGATGATCAAAATATTTTTCTGATTTATCCATCGAGGATGACATATTTTTGCATTATGATTCAACTTGACTTCTAAGCAAATATTAGCCTCATGTATCATGTGTGTTTGATATGCTTGATAAATGACTATTCTTACATTCACCTCCTTTTTGTTGATGACAAAGGGGGAGAATAATGTGCAAATAAATGGATGACATGTGCAAATGACTTGATAAAATGTCTTGCATGCATCGTATTGAGAAGAATATGATAAATAAATTAATAAATGACTTATATGTATCATATCATATCATATCGCAATAACTTATATGTTGTGTATTGCAATATGAAAATATCTTACATGCTTTAAATTATAATATGATTGCCTTTGTCATGCTTTATAATCAAAAATTGGTTGATGTCTTTAAAAGCATTGCAATAAAATTTGTGTCGTATCGGAATGTATCACATGTATCGTAAATGCTTAACATGTAAGCCTTTTTGAAAAATTATTATCATATCATGTTTAAAATTTGGTATCCTTTATTGATATGATAAGATATCATCTCATTTGATGATGTATCAAAAATAATATCATGCCTTCCATTTGTGCTCTTTATATCGATATCATTTGATCCATGTTGTATTTCAAATTATAATTGGTATCTCTTGTCGAAGTGACAAATATCTATCATTCGACTTGAAATAGGTATCATGCCTTGACATTGTGAAAAATATGAAGTTTCATATTTATGATGAAAAATCATGCTTGTTAAGCATGATGATAAGTTCAACGGATGAAACTTATCGGTTGCAACTTGAATTCAAGTATTTTCTTTCTCATAATATGACATATAGATAGGGGGAGTTAAAATTAACTCTGTTATCAATTGATTGTCATCATAAAAAAGGGGGAGATTGTTGAATATCGAATTTTGATGATAAAGTCAATTGATAGATTATTTGATCTAATCCATATTATTGAGATAAGTGTATAAGAGTAACTATGATAGCATGAAGACAAAACAAAATTACCAGAGTCAAGTATGTTGGAAGTTCGAGAGTCCGCCGAAAGTCCGAAGGATCGTCGTAAGTGCTACCGGAACCAATCGAGAAATAATCGAGGACTTGCCGAGGGTTTCAAAAGTTCACCGAAAAGATCGTCGGAGGTTCGCAGAGCTTACTGAGGAGGTTTAGAAGCTTGACAAAGATTCGTCGAACTCGCCATAAAGTTTGAAAGCTTGTTGGGAGTCTGCTGGAAGAAATTCGAGGGTGTGTCGGAAGTCCACCAGAAAGCTTGCCGGAAGAAGACTCGATGTTGTCGGTTATTAATTTGCTTAGAATTATATTTTAATTTCATAGTTAGCACGTAATTAGGGTAAGAATTAGATGATAATCTTGATTAACCCTAGTAGGAGCCAACTCGGCCTTATGTGGATTGAATTGGGCATTCAGTAGTGCTGAAACAGGTCTAGCAGTGGCACCACTCCGGGAACAACTTCCTAGATAGTTTGGGCGATGGTACCACCCCAGGTCAACGATGGTACTGTTGGCAGTTATTGCCTGCCAACGGTGGTATTTCCTGACAGGCGGTAGTACCGCTAATCCATAAAGCCCGAGGACTCTGTCAAGTAGTGGTACCGCTAGACTGGGTGGTGGTACCATCCAGTACATTGACAGAATGAGGTCAACCGACGGTGGTACCGCCAATACCCAAAAATCCAGGATGTGACTCTTTTTGGCTCTATTTTTGAAAGCCAATTGAGTCTATAAATACCCCTCTTTTCTCTGCTGGTAAAGCACCATTTGAGAAGTTGAAAACTGAGTCAAAGCTATAGCAAATCTTGTTTTGATTGCTTAAGTGTTCACCTCCCTCTTTCTTTTTGTCAACAATCTGTAAGAGTATGAACCACTTGTAAAAGTTTGTAAGAGGGGTGTTCTGTCCTTTCCCTTCAAAGAGATTTGATAGTAAAAGTTGAGAGCCTCATCGGAGGAGGCTTTAGAAGTGGACATAGGTCATTTGACCGAACCACTATACATCGTTGCGTACTTTGGATGTGTGAGTTTTTTAATTTCTATATCTTACCTTTTCTTAGCTATAAATCATTTGGTCTTCTTCTCCCTACTCTCAATTGCATTCACTCAAACCATTTTATCGAAAACCTCTTTCATCAAATCGAAATTTCTACACGAACTAATTATTTCCGAAATCGGTTTCAAATTTACGAGTTTTAATCCGCTGCACTAATTCACCCCCCCCTCTTAGTGCCACTCAGATCCTAACATTAATAAATTCATTTTTGATTTTGAATCTCTTAAAGGTGATTTTGATGATTTGATGATAAGTTTAGAGTTGATGATTTGAATTTGAATGAGTTTTATCAAAATCATGATCTGGATTTTTTCAAGACTTATAACATCCTTTATGAATCAAAATCTCCTATTATGTGTTCTCGTATCATACCTCTAAAAGAAGATTTCACAAATGAATCATGATTCCTATCTTGAATTCTCAGAATTATAACCTGAATTTTATTTATCTTCCATGTTATTAAAGAGAAAATCTATCTAAATGAATCATAGGTTGTTTTCTCTTGATTTTTTGATACTCACAACTTGAGAAAATATGCCTTGATGATTGAAACATTACATGCATAAATTGATTTTTTCTCCTATGTTTCTATACTCCTTTGTATTCATGAGTTATATTCTTCATCATAAATTATTTTCTTGATATCTTTGATGTGATGATTGGAACATTGATATTTCTTTCATGAATTATATATCTCATTAAGAAATTATTTTTCTTGATATCCTTTATGATGAATCATTGTTGTAAAAGAAAAATTATCTCATTGTATTCCTCCCTTCTTTTTGACAAAGACAATGGGAAAGATAGTTTGCTAGCTTGTGCATCACAAGAGAAAGAAAGATTGCTAGCTCTATCATTGTAAAGAAAGAATTTGCTGAGCTTGCACTTCTTAAAAGAAAAGAAAGAACTTACTATCATGAACACTACCAAAAATTGCAAGCTTGCAATCTCAAGAGAAGCAAAGAGCTAACTTACCTATCTTAAGAAGTAAAAGTATAAACTTGCACATCTCAAGAAGCAAAATTGCACATTTTTAAAACTTACTATGCTTGCATATTGTAAAGTGATTGCTAGCTTGAATGTTGTAAAACTTGCATATCTTAAAAACTTGCTAGATGAACTTCTCCATTTTGTTGATGACAAAGGGGGAGAAGATATGAGGATCATGCATGGAACGTTGAATTGAAAATTTAATTATCCATGATTTTATGATGACATGTTGCTTGAATTTTTGAATTAAAAAGTTCTATCAATATGACAATATTAATAGGGGGAGTTAAGATTAACTCTATCATCAATTGGCTATCATCATAAAAAGGGGAAAGATTATTGAATCTCAGATTTTGATGATGAAACCAATTGATAGTGTTTAAGATCTAATCTACGTTTTGAGTGACGTAGGAAGCTTCGATCAAGAAGAGACAATTAAAGCAAAAGGAATCAGATGTTAGGCCGGAGGAGAACATGTCAAATGATTGGACGTCGAGTTGAAGGATCAATCGACGTATTGGCAGAAGGCTTCATGCCATGGGATTCGAGCATCGGGCCAAGAAGAGTGAAATTATGCCAAGGAGATCGAAGTTATAAAGGTCAGCTACCGATTGGGCAATAGGCTGCAAGGGAGTTTAATGGGCTGAAGAATTAGATGAAGCGATGATGGACCAAGGATATGTCGGACAATAAATTGTTCATGCTTTATAATAATTGTTTAGATCGAAGTAGGTTTAAAGTGTAATTGGGTTGAAATTGGGCCAACTCAATTATGGGCCAACTGAGCCTAAGTTTAGGCTACGTTGGGCCAAGTGAAAGGCCCAAATAGTGACCCAAGAGGTGGGTCAAGTGGTGGCACCACCAGAACAGGTGGTGGAACCACTGGTTGCTCAGTCTCCAAGACATAGTCTCTGAAATTATGTCAGACAATGGTATCACTAGATTGGGCGGTGGTACCATCCAGTGTCCGGGCAGACTGAGCGATGGAACCGCCAATACCTTGAAAGCCAAGTTGATTCAAATTTTGGCTCCAAGTTTGAATTCCCTTAAGGCCTATAAATATCCCTCTCATCCCTTGTTAGTATACACATCAATTGAGAATAAAAAGAGGGAAAACTCTATTATAATCTTGTGAGAAATTCTCCCCTCTAGCTCTAAGTCTTGGTTAAATTTAAGAGAGGGGTGAGTGGGCTTATAAAAGGTTAACTCTTGAACTTATTAAAAGGAGAAGAGAGCTGTAAGGGTGGTTGGTCTTCGTCCATTGAAGGAAGACCGTTAGTAGATGCCGGTGGCCTCGAGTGAAGAGGAATCAAGATTGGACATAGGTCGGATAATCAAACCACTATAAAACTCTAGTGTGATCTCTTCCTTGCTTGTTTACTTATTTTGCAAGTGCTCTATCTACTTATTCTATCTTGCACTCACTTTAAGTTCGAGTACAATCGCTATCGATTTTCATTGGATGAAAGTTTTAATCAAAACGAATCTTCGATCGAACAAAGTTTTTCAAAATCATAAATCAACGATATTTTTTACCGCTACACTAATTCACTCCCCTCTCTTAGTACCGACTGCGATCCTAATATACACTTCTGAAGCACCCGAAGTGTTTGTATTCCTTGCATTGAGTTAGCTATTATGATTTATCTTCTCATTGCTAAAAACTTCTGGAATGCAATAAGTTTTGCCTAAAAAAGAATAAAATTTTTCCTTGACTTGGAGCAAGTCTTCACCTTTGGGATTGTACTATCTTCTCCATCATTTCTATCACCTACTTCTCGAAGCAGAAAAGGTATAGCATCATGTATTGCCTACTTCATTCTTTGGTTGAGCACTCTTGCATTGACCCAAAGTGATGGTATATTTTTTAGTCAAAATAAAATAAAATTAAAATTAAACAACTTAGTGATGGTATATTTTTTAGTCAAATCAAATATGCTTTAGAATTGTTAAAATGGTTTAATATGGATGGTTCAAAAGCCATCAACACTCTTATGAGTATCTCCACTAAGTTAGACATGGACAAAAGTGAAGAAAGTTTTGATAAAAAAACATATAAGGGAATGATAGATAGTTTACCTCACTATAACTAGACTGGATATCATGTTTAGTGTAGGACTTTGTACTAGATTTTAAGCTAATCCTAAGTTATCTCATCTTAAAGTCATTAAAAGAATCCTTAGATATCTTAGAGGAACTTCTACCCTAGGATTATGGTATCCAAAATTCGATAACTTTGATTTAATAGCTTATACGGATGTAGATTTTATCGGATGTAGAATAGATAGAAAAAACTCATTCGGAACGTATCAATTTTTAGGATATGCACTTGTTTCTTAGACTTCCAAGAAACAAAACTCGGTGGCACTATCTATAGCCGAAGCTGAATACATAACTGCAATTACATGTTGTGCACAAGTTATTTGGATGAAAAATACATTAGAAGACTATGAAATTCATTTAAAGAATATTCCCATAAAATTTGATAATACAAGTGTTATATGTTTAACTAAAAATCTTATTTAATACTCTAGAACTAAACATATTGACATTAGGCATCATTTTATATGAGATCATATCAATAAAAATGATGTTATTCTAGAATTTATTGATACAAAACACCAATTGGCAGATATCTTTATAAAACCCTTAAATGAAGAACAATTTAATTTCATTAGAAGGGAATTAGGCATGTTAAATTGTCCTATTGCTTGAGTTTGTCTCTTTTTGAAATTTTTTAATTTCATATCATCTTTTCGGTTTTCATGAACTTATTTTAATCCTTCACCTATCTTAGTATTATCCTTTCTGATTTCGCATTATCTTGTGCCATCTTTTCGACGGAGCTTTCATTTTTATCTTGGATTGATTCTCTTGCTTCATCAATTGATGATTTTTAGTATCATACACATTTGATGATTCACATTCAATGATTTTGTTAATTTGATTCTATCGATCTTATCCTCCCTCTACTTCCATTGGCATGAATGAATGGCTTTCATGATTTAATTTTCACACTTTCATAGCATGAAATTTAAAGTTTGATAATTTTTCGATAATCTAAACAAATTACCTTCATGACACTTGAAACTATTCTTTTAATACATACTTTTATGTCATGAATTCTATGTAAAAAGAAGAAGCTCTTATAATTTTTTTATATAGCTTGAATGCTCTCTTGAAATCAATTCGGATTTCACTCATTTCTCTTCATGCAAATTTAATGGATTCTGAACTCTTGTACAAATCTTTACGTCATGAGCTTGTATGAATTTTTCATGACTTGATTGGTTGTTTTCCATTTGATGAATTTTCTATGAAAATGCCAAGTTGGCTTTTATGGATTTTTAAGTATGAAAACATCATCAGAACTCTTATCATGAGTTTTGAGCTTGATTGATCTCTCTTTTCTTCCTCACAAATTTTTCATGAATGAATGTCATGAGTTCTTGATGAAATTTTTTTTATGAATTTTTGCCTCAATGATCTATCTTTTCTACTTTACGAATTTATTTCTATGACGTGAATTTTCAATGGAATGAACGAATTGCTTTTCATTATTCTTGAATGAAATTTTCTTGATGAATTCATGGATTTATCCCTCTCCTCTTGCCATTTTCATGAAAAGTTATATCGTAACATTTGATATCAATGGCCCATTTCCTTTTTTTTGATGACAAAGGGAGAGAAAAATGTGACAAATTGATGACTTGATGGCATGATTTGTATCGAAAAATGTAATATATAAAATGCCTTGTTTGTATGTTAAAAGAAAATTGAGATGACAAGTATCGCAATTGCCATGCTTTGTATCATAAAATGCTTGCTATCATTAAAAGTATCACAATGTATCACAATTATATGTAGTGTATCGCAAATGATTATGGAGTATCGCAATTGTATGGAATGTATTGTATGCATCATAAATGTTTCATGAATCCTTAAAATGAAATTATTTCTATGATCATTATCGTATCATGCTACTTAAATTTGATATCTTGCCTTAATACGATTAGCTTTCATTTGTGTATCATTGAATGATGTATCGTCAATTGATATCATGCTTTAAATTCTTGAACTATTTGATATCACTTGATTCTTGCTACATTTCAAAATTATAGTTGGTATCATTTGTCGGAATAATGATTGTATATCATCATTCTACATTGAACTTGAAAATGGATGTCACGCCTTGACATCATTTTCGAATTATATGTATTTTCATATTTATGGATGAAAAATCATGCTAGTTAAGCATGACAATAAGTTCGAACGTATGTAACTTATCAAGTTGGGCTTGAATTCAAGGAGTTTGAATTCAAGTGTTTCTTTTCTCAAATATGGCATATCGATAGGGGGAGTTAAGGTTAACTCCGTCATCAATTGATTGTCATCATAAAAAAGGGGGAGATTGTTGAATCTCGGATTTTGATAATAAAGTCAATTGATAGATTATTTGATCTAATCTATATTATTGAGAAAAGTATGCAGGATTAACTATGATAGCGATGAAGACATAAAGCAAAGTGTTGGAGTCAAGTACGATCATTATGTTGGAAGTTCGAGAGTTCGTCGGAAGTCCGAAGATTCATCGAAAGTGTTATCGGAATTAGCCAAGAATAAATTGGGGGCTTGTCGAAGGGTTGTCAGAAGTTCACTGGAAGATTCATTGGAAGTTCGTGGAGCTCACAAAGAAAGATCGAAAGCTTGCAAAAAAAGACTCGTCGGAACTCGCCAAGGTTGTCGTAAAGTCTAGAAGCCTGTTGAGAGTCCGCTGAAAGTTATCCGAGGGTTCATCAGAAGTCCACCAAAAGTTCACCGGAGGCTCGCCAAAAGAAGACTTAACGTTATCAGATTATATTTTGCTTAGAATATATTTTCACTTTTGTAGTTAGCATGTAATTTGGGTTAGGATTATGTGTTAATCCTTTAACCCTACTAGGGGCTAATTGGGCCCATAAACTGACTGGATTGGGCTAGATTCAAGGCCTATCTAGAAGTGTTGGACCCTTGGGAATAGATTCTTAAATGCTTTGGGTGGTGGTACCATCCAGGCCAACGGTGGCACCGCCGACAGTTATTACCTACCAAGCAGTGGTACCGCTTGACAAATGATGGTACCGTCCCTCCACAGAGCTCGAGACTCTATCAGGTGGTAGTACCGCCAGACTGGGCTATGGTATCTCCCAGTACACTAACAGAACCTGGGTCAACTAACGGTAGGTGGTGGTACCGCCAGTACCAGGAAATCTGAGATATGACCCTTTTTGGCTCCAATTCTGAAGCCAATTAAGTATATAAATACCCTTTACTTCTTAGCTAGTCTAGCATATTGAGAAGTGATAAGAACTAAGTCAAAACTCTAGTGAAATTACTTTCAAAAGTTTAAATGTTCACCTCCTGAATTCACAAGTATAAAAATTCGGAAAAAGAGTGTGAGCCACCTGCAAGTTATGTAAAAAGGGGTGTTTCGTCCTTCCCCTTCTATAAGGATCGATAGTGGAAGCCGGGAACCTCATTGGAAGAGGTTTCAGAAGTAGATGTTGGTCATTTGATCAAACCACTATAAATCACTACGTACTTCTCTTGGTGTATAAGTTTTAAATTATTGTATTCAATTCTTTACTGCATTCATTCATTCTTTGCTTCTCAACTCTTACAAATTCTCTCAAATCAATCTTCCTTACCGAAATCGCTTTCATTGGATAAAACTTCTCAATGAACAATGCTTTTCAGAATCAATTTTAATTTATTGATTTTTATCCACTGCATTAACTTACCCCCCCTCTTAGTGCCGCTCTAGATCCTAATAGTGGTAGTCAACCATATGAGGGCTATTAAGTGTCAATAGAGGATTATCCATTCTCGGTATCATGAGAGAAATATCTCATGTGTTTTTGCTTAGGCAAATCCTTGGCTAGGGTCATTCGGATTGAGAGAAAAAGAGTTCTATGAGAGAATCCGATTAGAGCAGGAATCGAGTAGAAACCGTATGGGTTTGACAGAACCATACCCAATATACGGTCTCTGGGATATTAGATGGATGAGGAACTATAAGTATATAGTACTTGAAGATAGATAGGTCCAAAGGATTGGATTCCCTTGTATCATCTAGGGACTGCAGCGTAGTGGCCTAGTACGTCCGTAGTCGATGAGTCAAATGAATTATTATGAAGATAAGAATTTACTAAGTCAGAAGAAGTTCTGACAGGTATAACTCATGGCCAGCTCGATATTGAGCCTAGAGGGTCACACACATATAGTAGGTGTTACAAAGAGTAGAGGTTCGGATATTAGATATCTGCCGGAGCCTATCCAATAATCCCATGTATTATTGGATCCCATGGATGAGATCCAATAAGAGCTAATAAGAGATTATTGGGTAGAGACCCATTAATCTAAGAGGCTTAGGTAATTGGATGGAGATTCAATACCCAATAGAGTAGGATATATTAGGGTTTACAAGGGAGCTTCTATAAATAAAAGGGAACTAAAGGTCTATAGGTTGGAGCTTCTTAATGGCCACCTCCTATTCTCCTCTCCCTAGAGAGGAGCATCTTTGTAGTACCTATCATATGGATCACTGCTAGAGAGGAGGACGCTTGACCTTCTTCATCCTCCCCACAGATCTGCAGAAATCTCAGAGATATATGAACTCCCTAGGTACTTTCTTTTTACATATGTAGTTTTTTGGATTTGCAGATTTGGTTTTCACGCACCGATCTTTGCACGGCGATGGAACCTCTCATGAAAATCTAGGATTTTATTTTCTATTCTTCCGCTGCACATGTGATGTTGCCCCCTGGATTTTCCAATAGTGGTATTAGAGCTAGGTTGTTCATGCGAAGATCAGATTTTAACTATGTGTGTTGTGTTTTTGGATACGCTTTTGACATCAAAATCATTGATGCAAAAGCAAAAAAAGGACAACAACTATTGCTGCCCTTGCTGCCATCGCAAATAGAAACTTTAGCCGAACGTAGGTAGCTACAATACCGGCGGCCTTGTTA
This sequence comes from Musa beccarii, assembly GCA_024322285.1. Classification (NCBI taxonomy): domain Eukaryota; kingdom Viridiplantae; phylum Streptophyta; class Magnoliopsida; order Zingiberales; family Musaceae; genus Musa; species Musa beccarii. The sequence goes on from CM044396.1 coordinate 17,197,831, forward strand.
GGACTCTAGCTATGAGAGTCCTAATTTAGTTTCATTGATAAGGGCATTCATGTAAATCCTATCTAGCCGACCCCTATTAAAGAGGTGAAGAGGCCGGCTAGGTTAGGGTTAGATTGCTTCTTAGAAAAGGAGTCATATTAGAAATAGGATCCTATTAGAGAAAGATTCCTATTAGAAGTAGGAGTCCTATTAGAGAGAGACTCCTATTAAAAGTAGGAGTCCTATTAGAGAAAGAGTCCTATTAGAAGTAGGAGTCATACTAGAGGAGTCCTAATTAGAAGTAGGAGTTGGTTAGAAGTAGGAGTCTTGAGTAAGAGTCCTATTAGGAGTTGAGGTTTAGAAGCCCCATAAATAGCCATATATTCACCCTTTTTTCATCATGAATATATCAATCTTTTAGCAGCCTTTGAGTAGCAACTTGGAGGAAGGAATCCCTATAGAGTTCCAAGGAGGCCGATCCCCTATAGAGATCAACTCCAAGCTTAGAATCCGTAAGGGTTCTAACACTTGGTATTAGAGCAGCATTCTTGGTGTCTCACTGCCCTTCCATAGCCATCCACCAGCCCTCCACAACCACCCAAACCAATTCCCACAATTGCTTAGAAGATCATCGCCGAATTCCACCGTCATCTCCACCACCGTAGATCATCCTTTGATCTTCTCATGAATTGCAACAGGTTCTAGTTATCTACCTTACTGCTGCTGCAATTTAGTTATCCTTATCCAAAAAATCCAAAAAAATTGTTCCTATATTGCTGCATAAACTTTTCATCACAAAGTTTTTATCTCTACAACGAAAGTTGCACTGCAGAATTTCAGCCGCATAGCACTGCCTTTTTGATCTTGCTATTACGTTTTTTCTATCCAAATCTCTATAAAATTTTTACGACGGCTTTGAAACTTCATAACAGTGGTTTTCCCTTTGGTTTTGTCAAAAAATTCTTAATATAAACCACTTATTTTTTACGTTCAAACTGCTGCACTGTAGACGTAAAAATATGCTATAGTACCTCTCCGTCATCCTCAATTTTGCCGAACCTCTTGTTGTCGTTTCTTTCTGCAAAATTTTTAACAGCATTACCTCTCCCTTATCAATAGATTCCCTTTAATTTTACTTGAATCTCTTTTGAAAATTTCTAGAAAAAATTACATATTTGCTGCTGGAATTTTTTTTGCGAAAAATCTGGTGTTGCACCTTTGTCCTTTTTTCTCTTCTGTAGCCTACCAAACCCTAGCCACCTTGCTGCCACAAACTAAGGCATCTTTAGGGCATCTCTCTAGCCTTAAGTTGCAGCCATCATAACCTAGTTTCATAACCCTAACAGCATAAATAACCGTAGCCTAATACAGTAAACCATTACAGCCGAACCCTTATATTACCGATCTATTGTCCGAAAATTCCACCACCCCATGCCATTAACCTATCAACAGAAAAAAGACAAGGGCATCTCTGATCTATAGGCATATGCTATGGCTTCTCAAGATCCAATTGATGCCAAATTTGAAGCATGGGAATCTCGGATTGAATCACGGCTTGAATCGCGCTTGGAAGACAAATTGCGCGTTTTGTTTGCAGAATTCAGAATTGGACAACCACTGAGTCTAACCAAATTGCAACAAGGAGAGAATTCAGAAAGGACCCCAGAGAAGGAGGGACAGCCCTTGGACATGCTTCAACCATGCATGAGGGTGGACTTCCCATGATGGGAAGAAGGAGACCCGGCGGGGTGGATTTCGCACGCCGAACATTACTTTCGCTACTACCGAACGTCGGATAATGCTATGGTGGAGATTGCTGTCATCCACCTTGGAGGAGATGCTATTCAATGGTACAATTGGCTAGAATATAATCATGGGGCTCCGACGTGGAATCAATTTAAGAATGCACTGCTGAACCATTTCGGACCTACGGAGTATGAAAATATCGACGGCCAACTTGCAAAGATTCGACAAACCTCTACGATTCAAGAGTACCAAACTAGGTTTAAAAAGCTATCCTGCCTTGCTTGTGATTGGATTGACCATCAATTGTTAGGAACATTCATCGAAGGACTCAAGCCAGAGATAAAAGGGGAAGTTAAGGCACGACAACCCCGTACCGTGATGGCTGCGATTTCTTTTGCCCGAATACAAGAAGAATGGCTCAGCCAAGATACTTGGAGGATGAGAACCACTCCTAGAACCTCAGCATATAAACCCCCTTCTGCTCCCAACCATCCTTTGCTGCCAAAAAAATTGACAAGAGAAGAACTACGTGACCGATTAGCAAAGGGTCTTTGTTGGCATTATGACGAGCCGTGGAACCGTGATCATCGCTGCAAAAGGGGCCACCTCCTATTGATTGAACCTCTTGAAGACATGGAGGAGGAGGTCTAGGAGCATGAGGAAGAGGTCACGGATGAAGAACAACAGCCAATTGATATTACGATGCATGCTCTTGTCGGTTACGCGAACCCGCAAACAATGAAAGTGGGAGGATTTCTGAAGCAACAACCGATCACCATTCTTATTGACACCGGGAGCACTAATAATTTTATGAACAGCAAGGTTGCTATCCATATGGCCTTACCTATTGATAATTGTAGCAGGTTCGATGTTAAGGTCACAGATGGACGAATTTTGAAGTGTGATCGTAGGTGCCCACGGGTGAAACTATTGCTGCAGGACCAAGAGATAATTGCAAATTTTTTCCTCCTCCCTCTTGATGATTATGAGGCTGTGCTTGGCATCGAATGGTTGATGACATTAGGTGATGTTTCTTGAAATTTTTTGAAATTAATTATGAAATTTTACAGTAAGGGGAAATAGGTGATACTGTGCGGGAAATATGGGGGCAACGTAATGACGATTTGCACACAACGAATGGAGAAAGTTTTGCATAAAGCATGCAGTGGCTTTTTAGTACAACTTGAGCAGCAATCTAAGGGAGAGCCAACCAAATTTGAAGATCCAAACCTACTTCCCTTGCTGAATTTTCAGATATATTTGATGAACCACGCAGCCTGCCTCCTAATCATCGATATGATCATCATATACCAATTCTTTTAGGCAAACCTCCAGCAAATACTCGACCATATCGGTATCCACATCTCCAAAAAGATGAAATAGAAAGGATTATAAAAGAGATGCTTGAAACAAGAGTTATTTAGCCAAGTTGCAGCCCCTACTCTTCACCGGTGCTCCTCGTACGAAAGAAAGACGGAACATGGCGAATGTGCGTTGATTACCGAGCTCTCAACGGCATAACTGTCAAGGACAAGTACCCTATTCTAATAGTAGATGGATTGCTTGATGAATTAAAGGGAGCACGAGTCTTCACAAAGCTGGACCTTCAATCCGGGTATCTCCAAATACGAGTATGTGAAGAAGACATATCGAAAACTGCCTTTCGAATGCACAACGGTCACTACGAATTTTTGATAATACTCTTTGGTCTCACCAATGCTCCCTCCCACCTTCCAGAGCCTTATGAATGATATTTTCTGGAGTTATCTTTGAAAGTTTGTGCTAGTTTTCTTCGACGATATCCTTATTTACAGCCCTTCTCTTGAAAGTCATATTCAGCATTTACGACTTATTTTGACAATTTTACGAGAACATATTCTTTTTGTCAAAAAAATGAAGTGCAGCTTTCTTCAACAAAAGATGGAATATCTTGGGCATATCATATCAGAGGAAGGGGTGGCAGTGGAGCCCTCCAAAATTGAAGTAATGCAGAACTGGCTGACCTCGAGGAACATAAAATTGCTGCGTAGCTTTCTCGGTTTAATAGGTTACTATCGTAAGTTCATGAAAAACTATGGAAAGATTAGTGCACCCCTTACTTCCTTGCTGAAAAAATATGCTTTTTAGTGGTCGGACAAAGCCACCACAACCTTCGATGAACTTAAAGTCGCAATGATAACAACACCAGTACTAGCGTTACCCGACTTCGACAAGACTTTTATTATTGAAGCTGATACCTCCAGAGTAGGAAATTGGTGCTGTACTAATGCAAGATGACCACCCCCTCACTTATACTAGTAAGGCATTATCTCCTTCCTATCTTAAGATAACTATTTACGATAAGGAGATGCTTGTGATTGTGCATACGATGTCCAAATGGAGACCGTACTTGATCGGGCGACGCTTTCAAATCAAGACCGACCATAAAAACCTAAAATATTTCTTAAAGCAGAAGATATCTTTCCCTGAATAGCAAAAATGGGTAACAAAGCTTCTTGGATATGATTATGAAATAACTTACAAAAAGGGAAAATATAATGTTGTTGTAGATGCGCTTTCGTGGCTACCCGAGCAAGTTGAATTTTTCGTTGTTTCACTTCCGACCAGTGACTTCCTTGAGGATATTAGGAGGGAATGATAAGATAATCCGAAAACGAGTAAAATCATAAAAAAATTGGAGGAAGCACCAAGCTCCATGGCTCGTTACAGTTGGGACTCAAAGGACCTGTGATATAAAGGACGCATTGTGCTTGTGCCAAATTCTACTTGCATAAAGACCATCCTTCAAGAGATGCATTCCACACCTATGGCTGGACACTCAGGGTTCCTTAGAACCTATAAAAGAATTAAGTAAAATTTTTATTGGATAGGGATGAAAAATATTATTGCTGAATTTGTAGCACAATATGATGTATGTCAACAACACAAAGGTGAGACAGTGGCAAGTCCCGGAAAGTTGCAACCTCTACCCATCCTAGAATCAATATGGACTGATATATCAATGGATTTTATCGAAGGGCTTCCCTCATCACAAAGAAAAGGTATAATTTTTGTCGTGGTTGATCACCTTACAAAGTATGCTCACTTTTGTGCCATCCGTAATCCCTAAACTGCTTCTAGTATTGCTCGAATCTTTATGGAGAACATTATAAAATTACATAGGATGCCGAGATCTATTGTAACTGATCGTGATAGGGTCTTCACAAGCAAATTATGGATAGAGTTATTCCAGATGCAGGGCACTAAATTAAAGATGAGAATGGCATACAACCCACAAACTGACGGCCAAACTGAAGTGGTGAACAGGTGTTTGGAGACATACCTTAGATGCTTCACTAGTGACCGACCAAAAGAATGAAAAAAGTGGCTTTCCTGGGCCGAGTGGTGGTATAATACAACTTATCATTCCTCCATAAAATGTACTCCCTATGAGGCCATGTACGGCCGACCCCCCTTGTAATTCCAAAATATATGTTGGGCACCTCTAAAGTAGAACAAGTAGATAGGGAACTATAAGACAGAGACAAAATGCTGAAGTTGCTAAAAGATAATCTCACTGCAGCATAAGCAAGGATGAAACAACAATATGATCAACACAAAGGCGAAAGAGACTTTTTAGTAGGAGATTGGGTCTTCCTATGGCTCCAGCCATACAAGCAAATATCAATCCAAACCAGAGCATCTATGAAGCTTTCGCCTCGATCCTATGGACCCTACCAAATTTTGGAGCGCATCGGAGCAATAGCATACAAATTGGACTTCCCGCCAGCTCCCAAATCCATCCAATCTTCTATGTATCATGTTTGAAGCTCAAGTTGGGACAACATGAGATAGCCCAAAGCCATCTACCAAATATAACTATCCAAGGAGAGCTCCAGACCCAACCAAGTGCCATTATTGATTGATGGATCATGACTCGACGATGATGACCTGCTACTGAAGTGTTAATACAGTGAGCAAACCTACCAATAGAAGATGCCACTTGGGAGAACTATGACAACTTGAAGATCAAATTCCTAAAATTCATGAAATGTTAGCCTCGAGGACAAGGCTGATTTGAAGAGGGCGGGTCTGTTAGGACTCTAGCTATGAGAGTCCTAATTTAGTTTCATTTATAAGGGCATTCATGTAAATCCTATCTAGCCGACCCCTATTAAAGAGGTGAAGAGGCCGGCTAGGTTAGAGTTAGGTTGCTTCTTAGAAAAGGAGTCCTATTAGAAATAGGAGTCCTATTAGAGAAAGTGTCCTATTAGAAGTAGGAGTCCTATTAAAGAGAGACTCCTATTAGAAATAGAAGTCCTATTAGAGCAAGAGTCATATTAGAAGTAAGAGTCCTATTAGGGAAAGAGTCCTATTAGAATTAGGAGTCTTATTAGAGAAGGAGTCTTAATTAGAAGTAGGAGTTGGTTAGAAGTAGGAGTCTTGAGTAAGAGTCCTATTAGGAGTTGGGGTTTAGAAACCTTATAAATAGCCATGTATTCACCCTCTTTTCATCATGAATAGATCAATCTTTTAGCAACCTTTGAGCAGTAACTTGGAGGAAGGAACCCCTATAGTGTTCCAAGGAGGCCGATCCCCTATAGCGATCAACCCTAAGCTTAGAATCCGTAAGGGTTCTAACAGGCCTGCGGGACAGCGTCGATGGTGTGCAGGCTGCAAGCAGGTGCCCACTTGTAGGTAGCCTGCCTACAAGGATTGGCGCTGCCTGTAGGGGCTGTGCTTGTGGGCAGAAGCACCCGTAAGGGTGGAGTCACCCGCGAGCAGAAGCACCCACGGGGGCAATGCCGCAGGGGCACCCGCTCGTTGGGTGGCATTGCCTGTGGTAGGGTTAGCACCTACAGGCGTTGTGCTCACCTGCTATGATGGCATCGCCTATGGCAGGGGTAGTGCCTGCAGGCTCTGCGCCCACCTACTGCGACGACGCCGCCCGCATGCCTACTCGCGGGCATGAGCGGTGCCCCGCTGTGCCCCCGCATAGAGGCTGCCGTCGATAGGATGGTGGCGGCTACACTACAACACAGGTAGGGAAGGGATTAGTTTTTTTGGGAAAAAGATAGGTTTGCCCCTCAGAATTTTAGAAATTCTAATTTCTGTTCCTTTTGGCTGAATAACTAAAATACCCTTTATAATTCAAAAAATTCCATAAATATCCTTGATTTCAAAAAAAAATATTAGTTAATTAAAATATTTAATTAACTATTATTATTTATCTAGTAGTCCTACATGATGATGATGTGTACTTGTGATGTATGATGCGAACGAATGATCATGGACTGTGTGATGTGTATATGTGATTATTATTATTGGGGCCTGTGAGCCTTTATTTTTCTCGTTTATTATTAGGCCTACGTGCCTATTATTATGTTTTAATTACATGAGGATACATAGCAGGAGTGTGAAAGTGATAGCAGGATCCACAATGCCAAGACAGATGATCGCGACACATGGAGATGCGACGAGATGCCGACGGAACCGACAAGGATGAGATGGATGATCACAGGGCATGGAGATGCACCACTACACATATAGATCTTGATATGAGTGATTGAGCCTACTGGCTCGAGCTTGATCACATTAGGATATGGTCCATGATCATCTTATGTGATTGCTCATGTGATGTATGATTGATTATACACATACTAGATATGTATATATATTTGCATGCGATGTAGATATATATTAAATATGTATGCGTGCGACACGTCATGTCAGGAGACTAAATAAAAAATCTCCTTTCTCGATAATATTAAGTCGGTAAACATGAGTCAATTAGATTAACCCACGTGGCCTTCCATCGTTATAGGTAGGAACCAATTCCCGGTGTAAGTTGAGTTGGTTGAGTCTCTCGAGACTCACCTATATCGTGATTTGCTATCTTATCTATGACATAGAGTTGTCACTGGTGACCTGAGGACATGGTATGCTTGGTCGAGTCCCTTGAGGGTATATCATCGAATCAGACTCTTCTTGTAACGATGGTGATGACTTAATCGAACATCATGGTTGGTTGAGTACCTCGAGGCTATAGTGGTTCGGAGGCCGAATAGGATGGGAATCATAAGGAGTTGTGATCGACAATAATTGCCTACCTTTTGGGATTAGTATGATTGATCGAGTCCCTTGAGGTTACACTAAGATGCTGATTGGATCTCGATCCCCACTAGAAGTCTACCGGAGACTTTTGTTTCATGTGCTGAGGGTATCGCGTGACTCGCTAGAAAAATAGTGGGAGCACGTTAAGATAGAAGTCCATATCTTGATTATTTATATTTTTATAAAATCTGTATGTTATTTATTTTTGTTACATTTTTAGTTTTAGAAAATGTCGCCATTAGACTCTTTATGTGACATACTTGATGTCAACCACCTCATTAGTCCAAATTATATAGATTAGCTCTGCAACCTAAGAATCATTCTTATGATGGAGAAAATCGCGTATGTCCTTGATATAGTGATGCCTACGCCAAAGGAAGGGGCAAGCAAGGATGAGATCGCTCATTATGTGAAGTACACAAATGACTCCACTCTTGTTCAGTGTTACGTGTTGGGCTCTATGACTCCTGAGTTATAGAGACAACGTGAAAAAATGGATGATAGATCCATACTCCTATATCTCTGTAAATTATTTGAGGAATAGAAAAGAACTCAATGATATGAGCTATCAAAGAGTCTCTTCCGTGTCAAGATTACTAAGGGGACATCGGTTCAAAACCATATCCTTAAGATGATTAAGTAGATATAGAAACTCATAGGTCTAGGAATGGTCCTAGAGGATAACCTATGTATGGATCTTGTGCTTTAGTACCTCCTAGATTCATTTTCATAGTTCTCTATGCTAGTAAGACTAGAAAGAAAAGGAAAACAGAGAAGTTCCTTAAGAAGGGCAAGGGCAAGGGTAGACCGGGTAAAACAAAAATTGCTAAGAAGATCCAAAAAAAGATAAAGGCCGGTACTTCCATTGTGGCAAAAATGAGTACTAGAAGAGGAGCTGCAAGGAATATATTGCAAAGAAGGTGAAACAGAAGCTTAGAGAAGCTTCAGATATACATTCATGATTAGTCTCTATCTGTCAGACTCATATGATTATACATGGGTATTGGATACCAATAGTGTTTATTATATATGCAATTCATTGCAAATTCTTGCAAGACCTAGAAGATTGATAAGAGGTAAAATAGATCTTAAGATGAGCAATGAAGCAAGAGTTGCTGCTATTGCTATTAGCGAGGTCACCCTACATCTACCTAGTAGAGCTACTATTGCATTAGATGCATGTTATTTTGTTCTCTCTATCATCAAAAATGTTATTTCCATTTTATATTTGATATTGAATGGTTATAAAGTAGTTTTTGAGAACAATAGTTGTTCAATTATTAAGGATGATGAGATCATCATGAGAGAAACATTGCATAATAGTTTGATTATACTAGACACTACTCCACACATCATGAATATAAGTGAGTCCAAGAGGAAATGAGATGAGGTGAACAGTGCATACCTATGGCATTGTAGATTGGGCCATATCCATGAGGGAAGGATTCAAAAGTTGTTGATGGATAGATACCTAGATCCATTTGATTATGAGTCATATGAAACTTATGAACCTTTCCTTCATGGAATGATGACCAACTCTCCATTTAGTAGAATTGGAGAGAGAGCCACTAAGTTGTTGGAACTCATACATAGCGATGCATGTGGTCCTTTGTCAACTTAGGCTATAGGTGGTTATTCCTATTTCATTATTTTCACTAATGATTTCTCTAGGTACGGACATGTATACTTGATAAAGTACAAGTCCGAAGCCTTCCAGAAATTCAGGGAGTATTAGAATGAAATAGAGGTTCAGACTAGGAAGAGTATCAAGACTCTTCGATCAAATCGAGGAGGTGAGTACTTGAGTACAGAGTTTACTCAATTCCTCAAGGACCATATGATTCTGTCCCAATGGACACTTTCTTGTATACCCTAGCTCAATGGTGTATTTGAAAGGAGGAATCACACACTATTAGATATAGTGCGGTCCATGATGAGTTTCGCCGACCTACTTGTCTCATTCTAGGAATACGCCCTAGAGTCTACAGTTTACCTTATGAACAGAGTTCCAATTAAGTCAGTAGCGTCTACACCATATGAGATATAGAAAGGGAAGAAGCCCGATCTTAAGGTTGTTAAGATTTGAGGCTTCCCTACCCACGTTAAGAGACACAATCCTGATAAGTTAGAATCTAGGATTGAACGGTGCAAGTTAGTGGGATACCTCAAGGAAATTTGTGGGTATTATTTTTATCACCCCAAGGACCAAAAGGTCTTTGTAGCCAAGAAAGTAGTATCCTTGAGAAGGAACACATTCTTGGTAGAGATAATGGGAGCGTGATAGAGTTGAGTGAGGTTGGAGAACCTAGCTCAAGTACCATTCTACAGCTAAAGCCTGTTCAGGTACCTAGTACACAAGTTTCAACTTTACATAGGTTCGATAGAGTATTCCATCCTCCTGAGAGATATGTGGGATATATCAAAGGAGAGGATGCTAAGGATATTGATTCTCAAACCTATGAGAAGGCTATTACGAGTATAGACTCTAAAAAGTGGCAAGTAGCCACGAATTCAAAGATGGATTCCATGTACTCCAACAAGGTTTGGAACCTAATTGATGCATCCAAGGGTATTATACCCATTGGCTACAAGTGGATTTTCAAGAAGAAGATCAGAGTAGATGGAAAGGCAGAGACCTATAAAGCAAGGTTATTAGTTAAGGGGTATTGTCAAAGTTAAGATGTTGACTATAATGAAACCTTCTCACCCGTAGCCATGCTAAAATCCATCCAAATTCTATTGGCTGCTGTAGCACACTATGAGATCTAGCAGATGGATGTGAAAATCGCATTCCTCAATGGTAACCTCGAGGAGGAGGTGTATATAATATAGCATGAGGAATTCGTGTCCAAGGACAGTCCAGATAAGGTGTGCAGGTTACTTAGGTCCATCTATAGACTAAAGCAAGCTTCCTAAAGTTGGAATATAAGATTTGATGAGGGATCAGATCTCATGACTTCGTTAAGAACAAAGATAAGCCTTGTGTGTATAAGAAGGTAAGTAGGAGCACTATCACCTTTTTGGTATTATATGTGGATAACATCCTAATCATTAGGAATGATGTAAGAATGCTCTTCACAGTGAAGGCTTGGCTATCTAAATAATTCTCCATAAAGGACTTAGGGGAAGCATCCTACGTATTGGGGATTCGAATCTATAGAGATAGATCTAAGTGGATGCTTAGCTTGTCCTATTCTAGGTACATAGACACCATTGTCAAAAGGTTTGACATGAAAAATTCCAAGAGAAGTCTTATACCGATGAGATATAGGCTATCACTTTCTAGGAGTATATCCCCAAAGGCTCTAAGAAAGGGCACACATGGATAGGATACCCTATGCCTCAGCGGTATGGTCTATCATGTATACTATGCTATATACTAAACCTGATATAGCATATGCTCTAAGTGTCATGAGCAAATATCAGGCAGATCTAGGCTTGAAGCATTGGAAAGCAGTAAAGTGTATACTTAAGTACTTGAGAAGGACTAAGAATCTTTTACTAGTATATAGAGAAAGTAGCCTCAGGGTTAAGGGCTACATACTCGAGCTTCCAATCTGATGTCAATGATGGCAAGTCTAATTCTGAGTATGTGTTTACCCTGAATGGAGTAGTATGCTGGAAGAGTTCTAAGCAAGATACTACTACTGACTCGACCACAAAGGTGGAATACATTGCTGTGGCATAGGCAGCAAAGGAGAGAGTCTAGATGAAGCAATTCATCATAGAACTGGGAGTTGTGTCAAGTAACGAAGAGCTAATTCTCATATATTGTGACAACTACAAGGCGATTACTCAAATAAGGGAACCCGGGTCTCATCAGAAGTGTTTTGAGGAGATTCTAGCTTATTAGAGAGATCGTAGCCCAAAGAGATGTAGCAGTGGAAAGAGTTCCATCCGAAGATAACATTGTAGATCCATTGATAAAGCCATTGACTCAGATTATCTTTAAGCATCACAAAGGTCTGATGGGGATCAGACATGTAGGCGATTGACTTTAGGTCAAGTGAGAGATTATTAGTTATAGGTGCCCTACAAGCTAATTATGTGAGTGATGGTACTTGTAAAACGCTGCGTCAATCTCTTTGCTTATGATTATTGACATTTTCTCACATTATTTAGATGTATATTGTGATATCCTTGGATCTTTGCAATGAGAATATGATCATGATGAGATCACGATAATGAGATTGATTCACTTTTAAACATAGATCCTAAATAATCCTAGTCATAAGTTACTCGAAGGGGACATCGAGATAACTGGATAGACTAGTATGCTATATATCCATTTATATGATAGAGGTGGCTGGTCTCATAACTGCTCATGTGGAGACACTAAGGGTACAGTACAAGTGTTCATTGAAGAATGAGTTCACTGATTGATCTGCCTACAGAATGCTGGATGATTATTAATACCTCATGTTAGACATTGATTCCATAGTCCCAGTAGTGTATTTGGTCCTTAGACTTGAGACACCAAGGATGTTCTTTATGGGTACTCTACTCTTTGATACTAGACTTATAGGTTTAAAAGTTCCAAATCTTATACAACCGGTTATTGGGAGTGGCAGCCAACCACACGAGTGCTATTGAGTATCAATAGAGGATCATCTACTCTTGGTATCATAAGAAGAATATCTTATATGTTCTTGCTTAGGCAAATACCTGGCTAGGGTCAATAGAATTGAGAGAAAGAGTATTCCAGGAGAATCCGATTAGAGCGAGACTCGAGTAGAAATCGTATGGGTTTGATAGCACCATGCCCAATATACGATCTCTGGAATATTAGATGGATGAGGGACTATAGGTACATGATAACTGAGGATAGATAGGTCTAAATGATTGGATTCCCCTGTATCATCTGGGGACTAAGGCATAGTGGCCTAGTACGTCCGTAGTCGATGACTCGAGTGAATTATTATGGATATAATAATTCACTGAGTCAAAAGGAGTTTTGACAGGTATGACTCATAGCTAGTTCGATATTGGGCCTAGAGGGTCACACACATATGATATATGTTACGAAGAGTAGAGGTTCGGATATGAGATATCCGCCGGAGCCCCTATCTTATTGGATATCCAATAAGTCCTTATATTATTGAATCCTATAGATGAGATCTAATAAGAGCTAATAAGAGATTATTAGGTAGAGATCCATTAATCTAATAGGACAGGATCCATTAGGGTTTATGGGGGGCCTCTATAAATAGGAGGGTACCAAAGTTTCATAAGCTGGGGCTTCTTGGTGGCCACCTCCTATTCTCCTCCCCCTAGAGGGGAGCATTTTCGTAGTGCTTACCGTGTGGATCACCGCTAGAGAGGAGGACGCTTGACCTCCTTCATCCTCCCCATAGATCTGTCAGAATCTCAAGGATATATGATCTCTCTAGATACTTTCTTTTTACATATGGAGTTTTTGGATTTGCAGATTTGGTTTTCATGCATCGATCTTTGCACGATGATGGAACCTTTTGTGGAAATCTAAGATTTTATTTTCTTTCGCTGTGCATATGATGTCACCCTTTGGATTTTCTAATAATCACCATGTAGGACTACTAGATAATAATAATTAATTAAACTATTTAATTAATTATTCTATAGTATTTTGAGAACCCTACCATAGGGTGCCCAACATCGTAGGTAGTTGATAGAACCCCAAAGGAATTCTATGTAGATTGATCTTTGAGGGAGATCAACCCTTAGAACGCTATAGGATTTTCACCCTCCTAGTAGTCGGCCTGTTGGCTGTAATTATAGATGAATCTTGTTATTCCAAAGAGGTGGAGGCTATATGCTTATATGGGCTCCAAACCCTAGTTCTAGGGGTTGCTTCCTAAGTGAACTACCCATTTTGCCCTTAACCTTAGTCGACCGGCCCAATAAAGGGGGGCAACAGCTAAGAAGCCCAAAGGCCCAAATATAAACCCTAAGCATTCTTCTTTATAGGATAGAGGCGGCTAAGTAGGGTTTATTACACTCTCACAGGGTTTATTAATTGCTACTTGGTTGAGTAAAACCTAACCCTGTGAGGGTTCTATCAAGCCTACCCTCTTCAAATCAGCCTTGTCCTCAAGGCTTAGGTTTCATGAACTCAGGAACCGGGTCATCAACTCCTCATATGATTCCCATGTGGTGTCTTCGAGTGGTAAATTATTCCAATGCACTAGTACTTCAGTAGAGAGATATCGGTGATGCATCATGATTCTATGGTCGAGGATGGCTTATGCTTGGGCTTGAATATCTCCATCATCAGTGGTGTTGGGTAGTTGGATCCGAAGTGTCTCGTGTTTTCCCAACTTGGGCTTTAAGTATGACACGTGAAAAACAAGGTGAATTTTGGTATCCTCAGGTAAATTAAGTCTATACGCCACGGCTCCAATATGCTCTATAATCTAGTAGGGCCCATAAAAATATGAAGATAGCTTTATGGAGGCTCGTGTATTGATAGAGAGTTGCTTGTATGGCTATAGGCAAAGATAAACCCAATCTCCTACTGAAAATTCTCTTTTGCTTCATTGTGTGTTGGCTTGCTGCTTCACTCGATTGTAGGTTCTCAAAAATCTGGAGTGCCCTGCTGAAGGTGTGGAGTGCATTTCATGCAGGATGATTTTGTTGTAAGGGGAGTTGGGTATAAACACAATACGACCTTTGAAGCGTAGATCCCTCGAATCCCAAGTGTAGTTAGCTATTATACTTTAGATCCTCCTCTAATTTTTTAATGATGTTGTTGGTCTCTGGATCTTTCTTTCATTCCTCTCTAATGTCCTCGAGGAAGTAGGCGGTGGGAAGGGAGATGGCTAAAAAGTTAGCTTGCTCTGGTAGCCATGAGAGTACATCTGCAATAACGTTTTCTTTCCCCTTTTTGTAAATAATTTCATAATCAAATCCTAGAAGTTTGGTTATCCATTTTTGCTACTCGGGGGATGATATCTTCTGCTCTAAAAAGTATTTGAGTCTTCTATGATCAGTTTTAATTTAAAATCATCGGTCGATCAGGTAGGGTCTCCACTTTGTTACTGAGTGCACAATGGCGAGCATCTCTTCATCATAGATTGATATTTTGTAATGGGAGAGAGGCAACGCCTTGCTAGTGTATGCAAGTGGTCAACCATCTTGCATGAGAATGACTCCAATTATGACTCCTGATGCATCGGCCTCAATGACGAAGGGTCGGTTGAAATCTGGTAGCGCTAGCACTAGTGTCATCATCATGGCTGCCTTAAGTTTGTTGAAAGCAATGAAGGCTTTGTCCGACCATTAGAATGCATCTTTTTTTAGTAGAGAAGTGAGGGGGGCACTGATCTTCCCATAGTCCTTCACGAATTTTCGGTAGTAGCCCGTTAGTCTAAGGAACCCGCATAACAATTTCACGTTTGTAGGTTTCGGCCAGCCCTGCATTGCTTCGATTTTTGTTGGGTCTACTACCACTCCTTTTGATATTATGTGCCCAAGGTACTCTACTTTTTTTGGAGAAAGCTGTAATTTGATAGTTTAATAAAAAGAGTATTCTCTCGAAGGATCGTCAGAACAAATCGCAAGTGCAGGAATTCATAATGATCATTATGTGTGCGAAAAGTAGTTTTTGGAATGTCGTCTTCATATACCCAAATTTGGTGGTAACCGGATCAGAGGTCCAACTTCGTGAAGGCTCAAGCTCCTTTTAACTTATCAAGAAGTTCATCCACTACTGGTATTGGGTACTTATCCTTGACGGTGATGCCATTTAGAGCTCAGTAGTTGATGCACATCCACCAAGTTCCGTCCTTCTTGCGTACAAGTAGCACCGGTGAGGAATAGGGGCTGCAGCTTGGCCGAATCATCCCTGTTTCAAATATGTCCTTTATAATCTTCTCAATTTCATTCGTCTAGAGGTGAGGATAGTGATACGGCTGAGTGTTCACTAGTGGTTTTCCCAAAAGAATTAGAATTCGGTGGTCATGTTGCTGAGTAGGAGGAAGACCGCGCGGTTCAGCAAAAACATCATCAAATTCAGCGAGCAATTAGGCAAGATTTTGATCTTCAGTTTCTATTTTCTTCCCCTCTGGTTGCTACTAGAGATGCATAAAAAAGCCACCATTTATTTTGTGTAAAACTTTCTCCATTCATTGGGTCGAAATAGTGGTTATGTTGCTTCCGTGCTTCCCGCATAGGATAACCTGTTTGCCTTTGTAATAGAATATCATAATTAATTTAGAAAAGTTCCAAGAGACATCACCTAGTGTCGTTAGTCATTCTATGCCTAGCACAGCCTCATAATCATCAATTGGTAAGAGGAAGAAGTTGGCAATAATTTCTTGGTCTTGTAGTAATAGTTTCACCTGCAGGCATCTTTGGTCGCACTTTAGGATTCGGTCGTCGGTGACCTTTACGTCGAACTTGCTGCAACCTTTGATGTGGAGCACCATCCAAGCAGTAACCTTACTATTTAGGAAGTTATTAGTGCTACCCGTGTTGATGAGAATAGTTATCAGTTGTTGTTTGAGAAGGCCTCCAACTTTCATCGTTTGTGGATTTGAGTAACCGGCTAGTGCATGTACTATAAAGTCGGTTGGTTGTGGCTCTTCTTTTGTATCTTCTTCATCATGTTCAAGGCTCTCTTCTAGGTGTTCAATGATCTCTTCTTCCACTAGTTCAATCACATGAAGTCTTCCTTTTTTATAGCGATACTCGTGGCTCCATGACTTGTCGCAATACCAACATAACCCCTTTGTAGATTGCTCTCGAAGCTCTTCTCTTGTCAACTTTTTTGGTGCAGGGGCTTGGCTGACAATAGGAGGGGCTGAGGGCTTTGATATTGTTGGTTGGAGAGTGACCCTAGTCCTCCGGGCTTCGTGGTTCAATTGCTCCTCTTGAAGTCGTGCGAAAGAGATGGCTGCCATAAGCGTGTACGATTATCACGCTTTAACTTCTCCCCGGATCTCCGGCTTCAAGCCCTCAATAAACATCCCCAATAGTTATTTTTTAGACTAATCATAAGTTTGATTAGATAACCTTTCAAACCTGGTTTGATACTCTTGGATGGTAGAGGTTTGTTGGATCTTTGCTAGTTGTTCGTCAATGTTCTCGTAATCGGTTGGTCCGAAGTAGATCAGTAGTCCTTCTTTGAATTGTCACCATGAGAAGACTCCACGAGTGTGTTCAAACTAATCAAACTATTGTATAGCATCCCCTTCAATATGTATAGCTGTAATTTCCACCATAGATATGTTCGTGGTTTTGTGGTACCAAAAATATCGCTTCGCGCGCGAGATCCAACCAATTGGGTCTCCTTTTTCTCATCTAGGGAAGTCCACCCTCATGCATGGATAGTAAGGATCGGTCATAGAGCATTCCCTCTCTTTGAAGTCATCTCTTCAGTCAAAGCACTCTCCTTGATGAGATTTCTTCAGGCTTGGTGATCGGCCCAAACTGAGTTCGGCAAAGAGAGTGCGAATCTTATCCTCTATTTGCATCTCGAAGGCTTCAAATTTAGCATTGATTGCCTCCTCAGATGCCATAGTATATGCCTCCAAACCTGTAATGTTAAGATCTCTCTTTTGTTGCTAGGTTAAAGGCATGTATCGGTTGAGGGAAGTGATGACCGAAAGGGTTGGTGGATTGGTGGATGTAGGCTATAGTTTAGGCTTGTTTTGTGACTGTTTTGGGTGCGGTTTGGGGGTGTGGTTTGATGGAGTTTTAGAGCTGTGATAGCAGTGGAAGAAAGTTGGAAAGAGGATTTTAGATCTGTGGTAGATGGCAGCAAAGATTTGATAGAAATTGGTAGAAGTTGCTGTAGATATGTGCTGTCTCATAAGAGTAGAATTATCATCGAAGAAACAATGGTTTCTCGACGAAATTTCCAGCAAAAGCCCCAAGATTTGAGGAGGGGATTTGACAATAAATTCTTGGTTTAGATAATAGTAATGATGACAAATTGGATCAAGAAAAATTTGGCAGCAAATTGGTAGAAGTTGTTGCAGATATGTGCTATCTCGTAAGAGCAGAATTGTTGTCGAAGAAACAACGGTTTCTCGATGAAATTTCCAACAAAACCCTCAAGATTTGAGGAGGGGATTTGACAGCAAATTCTTGGTTTAGATAACAATGATGATGAGAAATTGGATCAAGAAAATTTTGGTAGCATAACAGCAAGGGAATTGGTGCAAGTTGCAACGGCAGAATTCTTGTCAAAAAATTTCAACGGTTTATGATAAAAATTTGCAGTAACACAAGAATGTTTCAAAGATGAATTCCACAATAGATTAATCACAAATGAAAGCCAAGATGATCTATGAAGTGCACAAGAAATTTTGTTTAAAAAGGATAGCAAATAGATAGGTTTAAAGGCAGCAATATGCGGTTGAAATTTTTTGCCGCAATCCTTCGTTCTCAAAGATGATAACTTTTACGACGAAAGGAATTCACAGCGAAGGATAGATAGCAATACTTCTTTTTAGTATTTTGAATGAAAAATTATAGCAGCAAAAGGTATTAGTGATAGTAGAATACCAGATTTCTGATGCAATTGGAGGTGGTGGAAGTAGATTGATTTGATCTACGGTAGAAGATGACGGTGGAGACGGTGACGTCAAGAGCAATTATGGGAATTGCTTGGTTGATGGTGGGCAGCAGAGATGACAATAAAAGCAGTAAGATCATTGCTATGATACCAGATGATAGAACCCCAAAGGAATTCTATGTAGATTGATTTTTGAGAAGGATTAACCCTTGAAACACTATAGGGGTTCTACCCTCTTAGTAGTCGGCCTGATGGTTACAATTATAAATGAATCTTGTTATTCCAAAGAGGTGGAGGCTACATGCTTATATAGGGCTCCAAACCCTATCCCTGGGGGCTGCTTCCTAAGTGAACTACCCATTTTGCACTTAACCTTAGCCGACCAGCCCAATAAAGGGGGGCGACGGCTAAGAAGCCCAAAGGCCCAAATGTAAACCCTAGCCACTCTTTTTTATAGGATAGAGTCGGCTAGGTGGGGTTTATTATACTCTCATAGGATTTTTATTAGTTGCTATTTAGTTGATTAGGACCCAACCCTGCTAGGGTCCTATCAGTAGTCTCCTTTGTGACTAAGAAATCTTAGCCTTGTGTGGCTAGGAAACCGTAGCAACCAAGGAGTCCTCTACAGCTAAGAAACATTAGCTCTAGGGCAGCCTTGGGTGGCTAGTAAAACTGGCAGCCTGCTTACTGTTGGGAAATCCTATGAGGTGACATCTCAAGCGCAACGGAAGAACAAAAACAAAATTATAGATTTCCTGTAGAAAGATTCTATCATCGTGCGAAGATCGATGTATCAAAACAAATCCGTAAAAACTGTAAAAGAAAATACCTAGGGAGATCGTATATCCCTGAATCTCTACAGATCTGTAGGAAGGATGAAGGAGGTCAAGCGTCCTCCTCTCTAGTGGTATCCACACGGCAGGAACTACGACGATGCACCTCTCTGGGGAGAGAAGAACAAAAGGTGGCTACCAAAAGAACCCCCCAGCCTATAGAGCTTTGGTTCACTCCTATTTATAGAGGCCCCTTGTAAACCCTAATGGATCTTGCCTTGTTGGGTATTGGATCTACATCCAATTAGCCAAGCCTCTTGGATTAGTGGGTCTCTTCCCAATAATCTCATATTAGCAATTATTGGATCTCATTTTAGGATCCAATAATTCAGGGGCTTAATGGATATCCAATAAGATAGGGGCTCCAACGGATATCTCATATTTGAACCTCTACTCGTCGCAACACCTACCATATGTGTGTGACCCTCTAGGACCAATATCGAGCTGGCCGTGAGTTATACTTGTCAAAACTCCTTCTGACTTAGTGAATTATTATCTTTATAATAATTCACCCAACTCATCGACTGTGGACGTACAAGGCCACTACACCGCAGCCCCCAGACGATACAAGGGAATCCAATCCTTTAGACCTATCTGTCCTCAGTTACCATGTATCTATAGTCCCACATCCATCTAATATCCCAGAGACCCTATACCAGACATGGTGTTATCAGGCCCATACGGTCTCTCCTCGAGTCTTGCTCTTGTCAGATTCTCCCGGATAACTCTTTCTCTCTCAATCCGAATAACCTTGGCCAAGGATTTGTTCGAGTAAGAATACATAAGATATTCCTCTTATGATACAGAGAGCGGATGATCCTTTATTGATACTTAATAGCCCTCGTAAGGTTGGCTACCACTCCCAATAACCGGTTATACTAGAATTAGAACTTTCCAAACCTATAAGTCCGGTATCAAAGAGTTGAGTACTCATATAAGACATCCTTGGTGGCTCAAGTCTAAGGACCATATACACTATTGGGACTACGGAATCACTGTTTGACATGAGGTATTGATAGGACCCTAGCAGGGTTAGGTCCTACTCAACCATGTAGCAGCTAATAAAAACCCTATGAGAATGTAATAAACCCCACCTAGCCGCCTCTATCCTATAAAGAAGAGAGGCTAGGGTTTATATTTGGGTCTTTGGGCTTCTTAGCTGCCGCCCCCCTTGTTACTGGGCCGGCCCGCTAAGGTTGAGGGTAAATTGGGTAGTTCACTTAGGAAGCAGCCCCTAGGGCTAGGGTTTGGAGCTCTATATAAGCTTGTAGCCTCCACCTCCTTGGAATAAGAAAGATCAATCTACAATTGTAGCCACCAGGCTACTTGGAGGGTGGAACCCCTATAGCGTTCCAAGGGTTGATCCCCCTCAAAGATCAATCTCTATAGAATTCCTCTGGGTTCTATCATCTGGTATCAGAGCAGCGTTCTTGCTGCTTTTGCTGCCATCCCTGCCGCCCACCATCAACCAAGCAATTCCCACAATTGCACTTGACGTCATCATCTCCACCGTCATCTCCTGACGTAGATCAAATCAATCTATTGTCGCCACCTCTAATTGCATCAGAGATTTGGTATTTTTCTACCATCAATACCTTTTACTGCTGTAATTTTTCATCTAAAATATCAAAAAGAAGTTTTTCTATTGATCCCTTGCTGCGAATTCCTTGCGTCGCAAAAGTTACCATCTTTGTAACATTAGGATTGCTCTGAAAATTTCAGCCGTGTGTTGTTGCCTTTAACTGATCTAATTGTTATCCTTTTTGAACGAAATTTTTTATGCACCTCATAGATCATCTTGGCTCCCATCCGTGATTGATCTATTGTGGAATTCATCACAAAAAACAAATTCGTGTGTTGCTGCAATCTCTCGTCACAAACTGCTGAAATTTTTTGACGAGAATTCTGCTATCGCAACTTGCACCGATTTCTTTACTGCTTTGCTGCCGAAATTTCTTGATCCAATTTGTTATCCTTGTTGCTATCTAAACTAAGATTCTACCATCAAACCCCCTCCTCAAACCCCTTAGTTTTCGCTGGAAATTTCGTCGAGAAACCGCTATTTCTTCTACGACAATTCTGCTCTTACGAGACCGCGCATATAGGCAGCAATTTCTACTGATTTTTGTCAAATCTTTGCTGCGAGCTACCACAGATCTAAAACCCTCTTCCCTAACCTTCATCTGCTACCATCTCAGCCCAAAACTCCATCAAATCACAGCCCCAAACAACACCCAAAACAGCCACAAAACAAGCCTAAACCGCAGCCTACATTCACCAATCCACCAACCCTTTCAATCACCACTTTTCTCAACCAATACATGCCTTTAACTCGACAGCAAAAAAGAGATCTTAATATTACAGATTTGGAGACATATGCTATGGCATCTGAGGAGGCAATTGATGCTAAATTCGAAGCCTTCGAGACACGAATAGAGGAGAAGATTCGGACTCTCTTTGCCGAACTTAGTTTGGGTCAACCACCGAGCCCAAAGAAATCACATCAAGGGGAGAGCTCTAATCGAAGAGATGACCTCTAGGAGAGGGGAGGCTCTATGACTGATCCCTACTATCCACGCATGAGGGTGGACTTCCCTAGATGGGAAGAAGGAGACCCGATCGGTTGGATCTCAGTGAGCGATATTTTCGGTATCACAAAACCGCGGACGCATCTATGGTGGAAATTACAGCTATACATCTTGAAGGGGATGCCATACAATGGTTTGATTGGTTTGAACACACTCATGGAGTCCTCTCATGGTGACAATTCAAAGAAGGACTACTGATCCGCTTCGGACCAACAGATTACGAGAACATCGACGGACAACTAGCAAAGATCCGACAAACCTCCACCATCCAGGAGTATCAAACTAGGTTTGAAAGATTATCTAATCAAACTCATGATTGGTCTGAAAAACAGTTATTGGGGACATTTATTGAGAGCTTGAAGCCAGAGATCCGGGGAGAAGTTTAAGCACGACAACCGTACACGCGTATGGCAGCCATCTCTTTCGCACGACTTCAGGAGGAGCGATTGAACCACGAAGCCCAGAGGACTAGGGTCACTCCCCGACCAGCAATATTGAAGCCCTCAGCCCCTCCTACTATCATCCGAGCTCCTGCACCAAAACGATTGACAAGAGAAGAGCTTCGAGACCGATCTGCCAAGGGGTTATGTTGGCATTGTGACGAGTCGTGGAGCCGCGAGCATCGCTGTAAAAAGGGGAGACTTCTTGTGAATGAACCAGTGGAAGAAGAGATCAGTGAACAGCTAGAAGAAAGTATTGAACATGAGGATGAAGATGTGGAAGAAGAGCCACAATCGGTCGACTTTATGGTACATGCGCTAGCCGGCTACTCAAATCCGCAAACGATGAAAGTTGGAGGCCTGCTAAAATAATAATCAATCACCGTTCTCATCGATACAGGCGGCACTAATAACTTTCTAAACAGTAAAGTTGCTGCTCGGATAGCGCTCCACATTGAAGGTTGCAGCAAGTTCGACGTAAAGGTCGCCGACGGCCGAATCCTAAAATGCGACCAAAGATGCCCACAGGTGAAACTATTACTACAGGACCAAGAAATTATTGCCGACTTCTTCCTCCTACTAATTGATGATTATGAGGCTGTGCTGGGCATAGAATGGCTAACGACACTAGGTGATGTTTCTTGGAACTTTTCCAAATTGATTATGAAATTCTATTACAAAGGTAAACAGGTCACCCTACGCGGGAAGCGCGGAAGCAACGTAACCACCATTTCAACCCAACGAATGGAGAAAGTTTTACACAAGATAAATGGTGGCTTTCTTATGCATCTCCAGCAGCAACCAAAGGGGTGAAAACAGAAATTAAAAATCAAAATATCACCCAACTGCTTGTTGAATTTGATGATGTTTTTGCTGAACCGCGTGGTCTTCCTCCGACTCGGCAACATGACCACCGGATTCCAATCCTTCCGGGCAAACCACCAGCAAACACTCGGCCTTACCGCTATCCTCATGTCCAAAAGGATGAAATTGAGAAAATCATGAAGGAAATGCTCGAAACAGGGTGATTCGACCAAGCGCAGCCCTACTCCTCACCGGTGCTACTTGTGCGCAAGAAAGACGGAACTTGGCGGATGTGCGTCGACTACCGAGCTCTAAATGACATCACCGTCAAGGATAAGTACCCCATACCAGTGGTGGATGAACTTCTTGATGAATTAAAAGGAGCTCGAGTCTTCACGAAGTTGGACCTTCGATCCGGTTATCATCAAATTCGGGTATGTGAAGGCGACATCCCAAAAACTGCTTTCTGTACTCACAACGGGCATTATGAATTCTTAGTAATGCCCTTTGGACTCACTAATGCTCCTTCAACCTTCCAAAGTCTCATGAACGACATTTTTCGGAGCTTTCTTCGTAAATTTGTGCTGGTATTTTTCGATGATATTCTCATTTACAGCCCTTCTCTTGAGACTCACTTTTAGCACTTACGAATTATTCTGACGATCCTTCGAGAGAATACTCTTTTTGTTAAGCTATCAAAGTGCAGCTTTCTCTAGCAAAGAGTAGAGTACCTTGGGCATATAATATCAGAAGAAGGAGTGGCCGTAGGCCCAACAAAAATCGAAGCAATGCAAGGCTGGCCGAAACCTACAAATGTGAAATTGCTACGTGGGTTCCTTGGACTAACAGGCTACTACCGAAAATTCATGAAGGACTATGGGAAGATTAGTGCCCCCTTCACTTCTCTACTGAAAAAAGATGCCTTTCTATGGTCGAACAAAGCCTCCGCTGGCTTCGATAGACTTAAGGCAGCCATGACGACAACACCGGTGCTAGCACTACCAGATTTCAGCCGACCCTTCATCATTGAGGCCGATGCATCTGGAGTTGGAATTGGAGCTGTTCTCATGCAAGATGGTCGACCACTCGCATACACTAGCAAGGCATTGTCTCCCTCCCATCAAAAATGTCTATCTATGATAAGGAGATGCTCGCCATTGTGCACGCTTGATAACAAAGTGGAGACCCTACCGATTGGCCGACGATTTCAGATTAAAATCAACCATAGAAGCCTTAAGTACTTTTTGGAGCAGAAGATATCATCCCTGGAGCAGCAAAAATGGGTAACCAAACTTCTAGGATTTGATTATGAAATTATTTACAAAAGGGGGAAAGAAAACGTTGTTGCAGATGCACTCTCACGGCTCCCTCAACAAGCTGAATTTTCAGCTATCTCTCTTCCTGCCACAGGCTTCCTCGAGGGCATTAGGGAGGAATGGAAGAAGGATCCAGAAACCAGCAACATCATCAAAAAATTGGAGGAGGATCCAAGTGCAATAGCTCACTATACTTGGGATTCGAGGGATCTACGCTATAAAGGTCATATTGTGCTTATACCAAACTCCTTGCATCAAAGTCATTCTCACGAAATGCACTCCACACCTTCAGCCACAGGCACTCCGGATTTCTAAGAACCTACAAAAGAGTGAAGCAAAACTTTTATTGGAAAGGGATGAAAAAAATTATTTCTGAATACGTAGCACAATGTGATGTATGTCAATAGCAAAAAGGTGAAACGGTGGCGAGTCCAGGGAAACTACAACCACTACCCATACCAGACTCGGTGTGGACTGACATCTCCGTGGACTTCATCGAAGGGCTACCACCTTCCAAAGGTAAAAGCACAATCCTTGTGGTGGTTGATCGACTTACGAAATATGCTCATTTTTGTGCTGTGCGCAATCCCTACACTGCTATTAGTATTGCTCAGATTTTTATAGAAAATATTGTTAAACTGCATGGGATGCCAAGGTCCATTGTAAGTGATCGTGATAAGATCTTCACTAGTAAATTTTGGACTGAGTTATTTCAGTTACAGGGCACCAAACTCAAGATGAGCACTGCATACCATCCACAAACTGACGGCCAAACAGAAGTGGTGAACAGATGTTTAGAGACATACCTTCGGTGTTTCACTAGTGATCGACCAAAGGAGTGGACGAAATGGCTCCCCGGGGCCGAATGGTGGTACAATATTACATATCATTCATCTACAAAATGTACCCCATATGAAGCATTATATGGTCGGCCGGCTCCTGTGATTCCAAAGTATGTAATTGGCTCGGCTAAGGTAGATCAGTCGACCAAGATTTAATTGACAGGACAAACTCCTACAAGCTGCTAAAGGATAATCTCTCTACTGCTCAAGCTAGAATGAAGCAGCAAGCTGACACACGAAGAAGTGAAAGAGAATTTTTAGTAGGAGATTGGGTTTATCTTCGCCTACAACCATACAAGCAACTATCCATCAACACACGAGCCTCCATGAAGCTATCTCCACATTTTTATGGGCCCTATCAGATCATAGAGCGTATTGGAGCTGTGGCGTACAGACTTAAATTACCCGAAGATGCCAAAATTCACCCTGTCTTCCACGTGTCATGCTTGAACCCAAGTTGGGAGAACACAAGACACCCAAGATCCAACTGCCCAACACCACTGATGATGGAAATATTCAAGCCCAACCACAAGCCATCCTCGACCGTAGAGTCGTGATACATCGTCGACGTCCCTCTACTGAAGTACTTATACATTGGACTAATTTACCACTCAAAGATGCCACATGGGAATCATATGAGGAGCTGAAGTCCCGATTCTTTGAGTTCATGGAACCCCAGCCTTGAGGACAAGGCTGATTTGAAGAGGGCGGGCTTGATAGGACCCTAGCAGGGTTAGGTCCTACTCAACCATATAGCAGCTAATAAAAACCCTGTGAGAATGTAATAAACCCCACCTAGCCGCCTCTATCCTATAAAGAAGAGAGGCTAGGGTTTATATTTGGGTCTTTGGGCTTCTTAGCCACCGCCCCCCTTGTTACTGGGCCGGCCCGCTAAGGTTGAGGGTAAATTAGGTAGTTCACTTAGGAAGCAGCCCCTAGGGCTATGGTTTGGAGCTCTATATAAGCTTGTAGCCTCCACCTCCTTGGAATAAGAAAGATCAATCTACAATTGCAGCCACCAGGCTACTTGGAGGGTGGAACCCCTATAGCGTTCCAAGGGTTAATCCCCCTCAAAGATCAATCTCTATAGAATTTCTCTGGGGTTCTATTAGGTATCAATAACCATCCAACATTCTATAGGCGGATCAATCAGTGAACTCATTCCCCAATGAGCATCTGCACTGTACCCTTAGTGTCCCCTTACGATTAGCTATGAGACTAGCCACCTCCATCATATGGATGGGTATATAGAACACCAGTCTATTCGGTTGACTCAATGTTCCTCTTGAGTAACCTATGACCAGGATTATTTAGGGTCTGTGTTTAAAGGTGAATCGATCTCATTATCGTGATCTCATCATGATTCAATTCTCATTGCACAGATCCAAGGACATCACAATATATGTAACACGCAAGATAACATGATAAAATGCCTAATAATAAGCAAAGAGAAAGAGTACATATCAAGTCACAAGTGCCATCACTTATATGATTGGTTTGAAGGGCACATATGACTAACAATCTCCCACTTGACCTAAAGCTAATCACTAACATGTCTGATCCCATCAGACCTCTGTGATGCTTAAAGACAATCTGAGTCAATGGCTTTATTAGTGGATCTACAATGTTATCTTCGGATGGAACTCTTTCTACTACTACATCTTTTCGGGCCACGATCTCTCTAATAAGCTAGAACCTTCTTAGAACACTTTTGATGAGACTCGGATTCTCTTATTTGAGTAATCACCCTGTATTTGTCACAATATAAGGAAATTTGCTCCTCGCTGCTTGGGACGACTCCTAGGTCTGTGATGAACTTCTTCATCCAAACTCCCTCCTTTGCTGCCTCTACTATAGTAATATATTCCACCTTTGTGGTTGAGTCAGTAGTAGTGTTTTGCTTGGAACTCTTTCAGCATATTGCTCCTCCATTTAGGATGAACATGTACTCTGAATTAGACTTGCTATCATCTACATCGGACTGGAAGTTCGAGTCCAAGTAGCCCTCAACCCTGAGGCTACTATCTCCATATACCAATAAAAGATCCTTAGTCCTTCTCAAGTATTTAAGGATACATTTTACTATTTTTCAGTACTCTAAGCTTGGACCTATCTGATACTTGCTCGTGACACTTAGAGCATGCACTATATCAGGCCTTGTACATAGCATAGCATACATGATAGATCCTATCACTAAGGCATATGGTATCATATCCATGTGTGTCATTTCTTTAGGAGTCTTTGGGGACATACTCCTAGAAAGTGATATTCCATATCTCATTGGTATGAGACATCTCTTGGAATTTTTCATGTGATACCTTTTAGAAATGGAGTCTATGTACTTGGATTGGGATAAGTCAAGCATCCTCTTGGATCTATCTCTATATATCCGTATCCTCAATATGCAAGATGCTTCCCCTAAGTCCTTCATGGAGAAGTGCCTAGATAGCCAAGCTTTTATTTTGGAGAGCATTCCTACATCATTCCTAATGATCAAGATGTCATCTATATATAATATTAAAAAGGTGATAGTGCTCCCACTTACCTTCCTGTACACACAAGGCTCATCTTCGTTCTTAACGAAGTCATAAGATTTGATCGTCTCATATATTCCAACTTCGGGAAGCTTGCTTAAGTCCATAAATAGACCTAAGAAACTTGCACACCTTATTTGGGTTATACCTGGACACGAATCCCTCAGGCTATAATACACCTCCTCCTCGAGGTTACCATTGAGGAATGTGGTTTTAACATCCATCTGCCAGATCTCATAATCATAGTGTGCTACAATAGCTAATAGAATTCGAATGGATTTTAGCATGGCTATAGGTGAGAAAGTTTCATCATCGTCAATACCTTGCCTTTGATGATACCCCTTAGCCACTAGCCTTGCTTTATAGGTCTCTATCGTTCCATCTACTCCAATCTTCTTTTTGAAGATCCACTTACAGTCAATGGGTACAATACCCTCGGGTGCATCAACTAGGTTCCAAATCTTGTTGTAGTACATGAAATCCATTTTTGAATTCATGGCTTCTTGTCATTTCTCGGAGTCTATGCTCATAATAGCCTCCTCGCTAGTCTAAGGATCAATATCCTTAACATCATCTCCTCTGATATGTCCCATATATCTCTTAGGAGGATGAGATACTCTACCGAACCTATGTAAAGTTGGAACTTGTGTGCTAGGTATCTAAACAGATTCTAGTTGTGGAATGGTGCTTGAGCTTGGTTCTCCAACCACGCTCAACTCTATCAGGCTCCCACTGTCTCCACTAAGAATATGTTCCTTCTCAAGGAACACTGCTCTCTTGGCTACAAAGTCCTTTTAGTCCTTAGGGTGATAGAAATAATACCCATAAGTTTCCTTGGGGTATCCCACGAACTTGCACCGTTCCATCCTGTATTCCAACTTATCGGGGTTGTATCTCTTGATGTGGGCAAGGCAGCCCCAAATCTTTAAAACCTTAAGATCGGGCTTCTTCCCATTCCATATCTCATATGGAGTAGACATTACTGACTTAGTTAGAATTCTGTTCAAAAGTAAGCTACGGTCTCTAGGGTATATCTCTAGAATGAGATGGGCAGGTCGGCGAAATTCATCATGGAATGCACCATGTCTAACAGTGTGCGATTCCTTCTTTCTAATACACCATTAAGCTACGGTGTATAAGGAGGTGTCCATAGGATAAAATCCCATGGTCTTTGAAGAACTGGGTGAACTCTGTACTAAGTACTCACCTCCTCGATCTGATCAAAGGGTTTTTAATACTCTTTCATGTTTGGTTCTCCACTTCATTCTTATATTTCTTGAATTTCTTAAAAGCCTCAGACTTGTACTTCATCAAGTAACATGTCCATATCTTGAGAAATCATCAGTGAAAGTAATGAAGTAGGAGTAACCACCTATGGCATGAGTCGACATGGGACCACATACATCACTATGTATGAGTTCTAGTAACTAAGTGGCTCTCTCTTCAGTTCCACTAAATGGAGAGTTGGTCATCTTTCCCTGAAGGCAAGGTTCACAAGTCACATATGACTCATAATCAAATGGATCTAGATATCCATTCTTCAGCAACTTTTGAATCCTTCGCTCATGGATGTTACCTAGCCTATAATGCCACAGATATGTATTGTTCACCTCTTCTCGTTTCCTCTTAGACTCACTTACACTCATGATATGTAGAGCTGTATCTAATATTATTGAACAACCATTGTTCTCAAAAACTAATTTATATCTACTAATTGTCAAACATGAAATGGAAATAATATTTTTGATAATAGAAGGAACATAATAACATGCATCTAATGCAATAATAGCTCCACCAAGCAGATGTAAGGTGACCTTGCCAACAACCACTATAGCAAACTTTGCTCCATTTCCCATCTTAAGGTCTATCTCACCTCTATTCAATCTCTTAGGTCCCGCCAGAACCTGTAATGAATTACAGATATGATAAACACTCCCGGTATCCAATACCCATGTATTATTATAAGATTCTAACAAATGGAGACCGATCATGAATGTACCTGAAGTTTCTCCGAGCTTCTGTTTTGCCCTCTCTGTAAGGTACTCTTTGCAGTTCCTCTTACAGTACCCATCTTTGCTATAGTGGAAGCACTGGCCTTTGTCCTTTGTTGGATCTTTTTTGGCAACCTTTGCCTTACCCATTTTGCCCTTGCCCTTGCCCTTCTTAAGGGACTTCTCAGCCTTCTTTTTCTTTCTGGTCTCACCAGCATAGATAACTGGCTTCTCTTTCTTGATGGTGCTCTCTGCTTCTCTCAACATATTGACGAGCTCTAGGAGGGTCACCTCAAGTTTATTCATATTAAAATTCATTATGAACTGAGAAAAGAATCTGGTAGGGACTGAAGCACAAGATCCACACACAGGTTATCCTCTAGGACCATTCCTAGACTTGTGAGTTTTTCGATCCACTCAATCATCTTAAGGACATGATTCTAAACCGGTGTCCCCTCAGCCATCCTGGCACGAAAAAGACTATTTGATATCTCATATTGCTGAGTTCTTCCCTGTTCCTCAAATAGTTTACGGAGATGCAGGAGTATGGAATTAGCATCCATATTTTCATGCTGTCTCTATAACTCAGTAGTCACAGAGGCCAACATATAACACTAAGCAAGAGCGGAATCATCAATGTATTTCACATAACGAACGATCTCATCCTCGCTTGCCCCTTCGTCGGGCGTAGGGATTACTGTATCAAGGACGTACGTGATTTTTTTTGCCATGAGAATGATTCTCAGATTGCAAAGCCAATCCATATAATTTAGACCAGTGAGGCGGTTGGCATCAAGTATGCCACGTAAAAGATTTGAAAGCGATATTTTTCTGAAATTAAAGATGTAGCAAAAATAAATAACATGCAGACTTTGTAAAAATTAAATAGTTAAGATAAGGACTTCTATCTTAATGTATTCCCGTTAATTTTTCGCGAGATACACAACACCCTCCGGTATGTGAATCGGAGACCTTCGGCGAATCTCTAGTGGGGATCGAGATCCAATCGGTTTCTTAACGTAACTTCGAGGGACTCGATCAATCACGTTAAGCCCGTAAAGGTAGGCAACTCTTGCCAATCACAACTCCTTATGATTCCTGTCATGTTCGGCCTTCGAACCATCGTGGCCTTGAGGGACTCGACCAACCATGATGTTCGGTTAAGTCATCACCATCGTTACAAGATGAGTCTTATTCGATGATATACTCTCGAGGGACTCGACTAAGTATACTATGTCCTCAGGCACCGGTGACATCTCAATGTCGTAGATAAGATAGCAAAACGCGATATAGGTGAGTCTCGAGGGACTCGACCAACTCAACCTATACCGGGAATGGGTTCCTACCTATAACGATGGAAGGCCACGTGGGTCAATCTAATTGCCTCACATTTACTGACTTAATATTATTAATAGAGGGGATTTTTGATTTGGTCTCCTAACATAATGTGTCACACGCATACATATTTAATATATATATCTACATCTCATGCAATATATATACATATCTAGTAGGTGTATAACCAATCACACATCACATGAGCAATCACACCAAATGATCATGGACCACATCTTAATATAATCAGGCCCGAGCAAGTGGGCCAAATCACTCATATCAAGATCTATGTATGCTTCGATGCATCTCCATGCCCTGTGATCATCCTCGCTTCGTCGGTTCCATCGGCATCTCAATGCATCTCCATGTGTCGGATTGTTCATCTCGGCCTCGTGGGTCTTGCTATCACTTCCACACTCTTGCTGTGCTTCTTCATGTAATTACAATATAATTACAGGTATGCAGGCCCGACAATAAATGAGAAAAATAGAGACTCGCAGGCCCTAATAATAATAATCATATGTACACACATCACATCACATCACACGATACATGATCATCTGTCCACATCATACATCATATGTATAAGTTATTTTATAGGGCTACTAGATAAATAATAATAGTTAATTAAACTATTTAATTAACATATATATATATTTTTTTCTGAAAATAGGGATATTCAGAGAATTTTTTAAATTTTGAGGGGTATTTTGGTCATTCGACCAAAGGCGATGAAACTGTAATTTCATAAATTCTTAGGGGAAAAACTATCTATTACCCAAAAGCCCTAATTCCTATGTTTTGCTTGCTACTGCATTACGGCTATCGCCGCCACCACCTTGCCGGCGGTAGCACTACGGGGAAGCGTCGCCCATGCCCACGAGCCTACGGGCGGCACTGCTGTAGCCGGGTGCTGGTCGCGAGCAGATGTGCCCGCCCACTAGCACTGCCCCTTGCGGGGTAATGCCCGAAGTGGCCTGGTGCCCCTATACGAGCGAGCACCGCTGCAGACGCTGCCCTCCCCTCCGGGCGGCTCGCTGTCAAGCGACGCTGCCACCAACCCATGCGGGCAGGCAGCTCGTAGGGGCCTCACGGGTGTCGCTCGTCCTTATGGGCAGGCCAACACGCTAGGCACCACCCACCCTTGCGGGCAGGCCGCCGCGCCAAGCGCTTCCCGCCCTTGCGGGTAGGTCGCTGGCTACCTGCTGCCTGCAACCTGCATACGGGCACCTTGCCTGCAGTCGCTGTCACTTCCGTTGCAAGCAGCAAGGCTGCAAGCTGCCTTGCGGCTGTTGTGCGAGCACAGTAAGGGCAGTAACAAATGCTGCCATTTCTCGCCTTTTGCGCCAATAATTTTGGCGACAAAAGCTGTTCTAAATTACAACACATGCAATTTAAGATCCAATCTTCGCACGAACAACCTAGCTCTAATACCACTGTTGGGAAATCCTATGGGGCGACATCTCATGTGCAGTGGAAGGACAAAAACAAAACCATAGATTTTCCGTAGAAAGGTTCTGTCATCGTGCGAAGATTGGTGCGTCAAAACAAATCCATGAAAACTGCATGTGTAAAAGAAAATACATAGGGAGATCGTATATCCCTGAATCCCTGCAGATCTGTAGGAAGGATGAAGGAGGTCAAGCATCGTCCTCTCTAGCGGTATCCACATGGTAGGGACTACGACGATGAACCACTTTGGGAGAGGAGAATAGAAGGTGGTTACCAAAAGAACCTCCCAACCTATAGAGCTTTGGTTCCCTCGTATTTATAGAGGCCCCTTGTAAACCCTAATGGATCTTGCCCTATTGGGTATTGGATCTACATCCAATTACCCAAGCCTCTTGGATTAGTGGGTCTTTACCCAATAATCTCTTATTAGCAATTATTGGATCTTATTTTAGGATCCAATAATTCAGGGGCTTAATGGATATCCAATAAGATAGGGGCTCTAGCGGATATCTCATATCCAAACCTCTACTCATCGCAACACCTACCATATGTGTGTGACCCTCTATGCCTAATATCGAGCTGGCCGTGAGTCATATTTGTCAGAACTCCTTCTGACTTAGTGAATTATTATCTCTATAATAATTCAACCAACTCATCGACTGCGGACATATTAGGCCACTACACCGTAGCCCCCAAACGATACAGGGGTATCCAATCCTTTAGACCTATCTGTCCTCAATTACCATATATCTATAGTCCTACATCCATCTAATATCCTAGAGACCCTATACCTGACATGGTGTTGTCAGGCCTATACGATCTCTCCTCGAGTCTTGCTGTTATCGGATTCTCCTGGAGAACTCTTTCTCTCTCAATCTGAATAACCTTAGCCAAGGATTTGTTTGAGCAAGAATACATGGGATATTCCTCTGATGATACAGAGAGTGGATTATCCTTTATTGACACTCAATAGCCCTCGTAAGGTTGGCTACTACTCCCAATAACCGGTTGTACTAGAATTAGAACTTTCCAAACTTATAAGTCCGGTATCAAAGAGTGGAGTACTCATATAGGACATGCTTGGTGGCTCAAGTCTAAGAACCAGATACACTATTGGGACTACGGAATCACTATCTGACATGAGGTATCAATAACCATCCAACATTCTATAAGCGGATCAATTAGTGAACTCATTCCCCAATGAGCATATGCACTATACACTTAGTGTCCCCACATGAGTAGCTATGAAACCAGCCACCTCCATCATATGGATGGGTATACAAAATACCTGTCTATCCGATTGTCTCGATATCCTTCTCAAGTAACCTATGACTAGGATTATTTAGGATCTATGTTTAAAGGTGAATTGGTCTCGTTATCGTGATCTCATCACGATCCGATTCCCATTGCACAGATCTAAGGACATCACAATATATGCAAGACATAAGATAAAGTGGTAAAATACCTAATAATAAGCAAAGAGAAAGAGTACATATCAAGTCACAAGTGCCATCACTCATGTGATTGGCTTACAGGGCATATATGACTAGCACTTACCCCATATGGCTAAGTTTCCTAGCCTCCTCGCCCGAGAGCACCCTTGCTGCTTTTGGCCTTACTGCCTTTGGCCAGGTCGAGAGTAGCAAGGTGTGCTCTTGGCTAATGTCGAAGTAGCCTTTGGTTAAACCATAAGGTAGTAGCAATTGCTGCTCTTTTTCCTCTATTTTGCTACAACAAATTTAGTGACAAAACATTGATCTAAAGAACCTTATAGTAGGGAGAATATGTGTAGTCCAGATCTCAAAAACTATGATAAAAATTATAGCAATCGTGCAAAAATAATTTTACATGATTGAACACAACATACGTAGTTTATAAGCCAATCTTTCTCATGAATAACCTGGCTCTGATACCACTATTAGGAAATCTAGGGTGACATTACATGTGTAGTAGAAGAACAAAAACAAAATCATAGATTTTCTATAGAAAAAGGTTTCTTGTCATCGTGTAAAGATTGGAGTAAAAAAACCCATAAAATAAAAAAACCATGCGTGTTAAGAGATTTATGCTACCAAGGGAGATATTATATCCCTGAATTCCTACAGATCTATAAGAGAGGATGGAGGTCTATTGTTCTCCTCTTTAGTGGTAATCCACATGGAAGGGGCTGCGAAGACACTCCTTAGATTGTTGCTTAAATCTCCTTGCTGTGCGCACCGCACACTAAAGAAGGGCCTAGCTCTTCTTACTGTCCACATGCCCCAAAAATGGGATATTGGTTGTGTTAAATCTTGGATTTTGATGATGAA
Source organism: Musa beccarii (assembly GCA_024322285.1). Taxonomy (NCBI): domain Eukaryota; kingdom Viridiplantae; phylum Streptophyta; class Magnoliopsida; order Zingiberales; family Musaceae; genus Musa; species Musa beccarii. The sequence goes on from CM044396.1 coordinate 17,232,591, forward strand.
GTCAATTGATAGGTTATTTGATCTAATCCATATTATTGAGATAAGTGTGCAGGTTTAACTACGATAGCAATGAAGACATAAACCAAACTTATCGGAGTCAAGTACGTTGAGAGTTCGAGAGTCCACCAGAAGTCCGAAGGATTGTCGGAAGTGCTGTCGGAACTAGCCGAGAATGAATCGAGGACTTGCCGAAGGTTTCGGAAGTTCGCTGGAAGGGTCGTTGAAGGTTCGTGGAGTTCATCGAGAAAGTTCAGAAGGTGGCTAAAAGATTCATCGAACTCATCATAAAGTCCAGGAGGCTGTTGGAAGTCCACCAGAAGATATCTGAGGGTGTATCAGAAATTCACCTGAAGTTTGTCGGAAAGCTTGCTAGAAGAAGATTCTGCTAGTTATAGGTGTCCTACAAGCCAATCACGTGAGTGATGGCACCTATAACACGCTATGTCAATCTCTTTGCTTATGATTATTGACATTTTCTCATATTATCTTGATGTATATGATGTCCTTAGATCTATGCAGTGGGAATCGGATCATGATGAGATCATGATAATGAGATCGATTCACCTTTAAACGTAGACCCTAAATAATCCCAATTATAGGTTACTCGAGAGGGACATCAAGATAACTGGATAAACTGGTGTGCTGTATACCCATCCATATGATGGAGGTGGCTGGATTTATAGCTACTCGTGTGGGGACACTAAGGATATAGTACAGGTGCTCATTGGAGAATGAGTTCACTGATTGATCCGCTTATGGATTGCTAGATGGTTATTGATATCTCACGTCAGACAGCGATTCTGTAGTCCCAGTAGTGTATCTGGTCCTTAGACTTAAGACACCAAGGATGTCCTGTATGAGTACTCCACTCTTTGATACCAAACTTATAGGTTTAGAAGTTTCAGATCTAGTACAACCGATTATTGGGAGTGACAGCCAACCTTACGAGGGCTATTGAGTGTCAATAAAGGATCATCCACTCTTGGTATCATGAGAGGAATATTCCATGTGTTCTTGCTTAGGCAAATCCCAAGCCAGGGTCATTTGGATTGAGAGAGAAAGAGTTCTTTAGGAGAATCCGATTAGAGAGAGACTCGATTGGTAATCGTATGGGCCTGACAGTACCATGCCCGATATATGGTTTCTAGGATATTAGATGGATGAGGAACTATAGGTACATGATAATTGAGGACAGATAGGTCCAAAGGATTGGATTCCCCTGTATTGTCTCGGGACTACGGCGTAGTGGCCTAGTACGATCGTAATCGATAAGTCGAGTGAATTATTATAGAGATAATAATTCACTGAGTCAGAAGGAGTTCTGACAGGTATGACACACGGCCAACTTGATATTGGGCCTAGAGGGTCACACACATATGGTAGGTATTGCGATGAATAGAAGTTCGGATATGAGATATTCATCGGAGCCCCTATCTTATTAGATATCCAACAAGCCCCTGTATTATTGGATCCCATGGATGAGATTCAATAAGAGCTAGATTATTGGGTAGAGACTCATTGATCTAAGAGGCTTGGGTAATTGGATAGAGATCCAATACCCAATAGGGCTGGATCCATTAGGGTTGACAGGGGACCTCTATAAATTGGAGGGAACTAAATGAGAGGAGCATTGCAGTCCCTGTCGTATGGATACCGCTAGAGAGGAGGACGCTTGACCTCCTTCATCCTCTCCTATGGATCTATAAGAATCTCAAGGATATACGATCTCCCTAGGTACTATCATTTCTTTTACACACGAAGTTTTTGGATTCACGGATTTATTTTTGACGCATTGATCTTCGCACGATGACGGAACCTTTTACGAAAATCTAGGGTGTTTTGTTTTTCTATTCTTCCACTGCGCATGAGATGTCACCCCCTTGGATTTCCCAACAATGGTATCAGAGCTAGGTTATTCGTGCGAAGATCGGATTTTAACTGCGTGTGTTGTAATTTAGAACAGCTTTTGTCATCAAAATTATTTGTGAAAAGTGGTGAGGAGGGGCAGCAACTGTTGCTACCCTTGCTATGCTTACAAAGCGGCCCCAAGGCTACTTGCAGCCTTGTTGCCTACAATGGAAGCGGCTGCGGCTATGGCTACGGGCAAGGGGCTTGTAGGTTGGCTGCAGGCGATAGATGGCCGGCAGCCCACCTACAGTAGCAGCCCCTACGATGCTGCCTGCCCGCATGGGCGAGGAGTGCCTATGGGCGCTACGCTTGCGGCGAAGCGTTGCCACCCGCGGGCAGACCACCCGCGGGTGAGTTGCTCGCAAGGGCGGTGCCTGCAGGAGGCAAGGCCACCTTAGGAGGCGGCGCCTGCCCACAGCGGCACCACTTGTGGGTGAGCCGCTTTCTTGCAGGCATTGCCCCGCAAGGGCGGCGGCCTGTGGGCGTTACGCCCATGGGCAGAAGAGCCAACAGGGCTGGCACGCGCTCGTTGTGGCGGCCTTACTCATAGGGGCGATCGTCGCCATGAGAATAAAGCCACCAGGGGCGCCTGCCTACAGGCGAGCAGCCCGCAACAGTGCCCGTAGGAGCGTGCGCCCACAAGTGCGGCACCAACGGGGGGTGACGATCGCCCGTAAGGGGCAACGTCGCCCGCGGGTAGGGGCTGGAGCACTCGCCGTGCAATGCCCGCCATCGGTAGGGTGGCGGTGGCCGCAATGCAGCAGCAAGAAGAGGAGGGAATAGGGTTTTTAAGCAAAAGATAATTTTTCCCTTAGAAATTTCAGAAATTCTAATTTTGGTACAATTTCAGAAATTCTAATTTTGTCCCTCCTGGCCGAATGACCAAAATGCCCTTTAGAATTAAAAAATTTCTTTTATATCCCTTTTTTAGAAATATATTAGTTAATTCAATTATTTAATTAACTATTATTATTTATCTAGTAGTCCTATATAATAACATATACATGTGATGTATTATGTGGACAGATGATCATGGACCATATGATGTGATATGTGTGTATATATGATTATTATTATTGGGGCCTACGAGCCTCTATTTTTCTCATTTATGATCAGGCCTACGTACTTATAATTATATTATAATTATATAAGGAGGTGCAACGGGAGTGCGAAAGCGATAACGGGACCCACAAGGTTGAGACGGACGATCCGACATATGGAGATGCATTGAGATGTCGATGGAGCCGACGAAGCGAGATGGACGATCACATGGCATGAGATGCGCCGAGACACACATAAATCTTGATGTGAGTGATTGGGCCCACTAGCTCAGGCTTGATCACATTAAGATGTGGTCCATGATCATCTGGTGTGATTGCTCATGTGATGTGTGATTAGTTATATACATACTAAATATGTATATATATTTGCATGCGATGTAGATATATATTAAATATGTATGTGTGTGACACATTATATTAGGAGACTAAATCAAAAATCTCTCTATTAATAATATTAAGTTGATAAACGTGAGACAATTAGATTGACCCACGTGGCCTTCCATCGTTATAGGTAGAAACCGATTCCCAATGTAAGTTGAGTTGGTAAAGTCCCTCAAGACTCACTAATATCGTGATTCGCTATCTCATCTATGATATAGAGATGTCACCGGTGACCTGAGGACATGGTATGCTTGGACGAGTCCTTCGAGGGTATATCATCGAATTAAACTCATCTTGTAACGATGGTGATGACTTAACCGAACATCATTGTTGGTCGAGTCCTTTGAGGCTATGGTGGTTCGGAGGTCGAACAGGGCGAGAATCACAAGGAGTTGTGATCGACAAGAGTTGCCCACCTTTTGGGCCTAGTGTGATTGGTCGAGTCCCTCGAGGTTACACTAAGATGCTGATTGGATCTCGATCCCCACTAGAAGTCTGCCAGAGACTTTTGTTTTATGTGCTGAGGGTGTCACATGACTCACTAGAAAAATAGTGGGAGTACATCAAGATAGAAGTCCATATCTTGATTATTTATATTTCTACAGAATCTGCATGTTATTTATTTATGCTACATCCTTATTTTTAGAAAATGTCGCTATTAGACTCTCTATGTAGCATACTTGATGCCAACTGCCTCATTGGTCCAAATTATATAGATTGGCTCCGCAAGCTGAGAATCATTCTCATAACGGAGAAAATCGCATATGTTCTTGAAATAGTGATGCCTATGCCCAAGAAAAGGAAAGTGAGGATGAGATTATTGGAAAATCCAAGGGGCAACATCTCATGCACAGTGGAGAATAGAAAATAAAAAAACCTTGGATTTTCATGAAAGGTTCCATCATCGTGTGAAGATCGGTGCGTTTCAAAAATAAATTCGTAAAAACTGTATGTGTAAAAGAAAGTACCTAGGGAGATCATATATCCCTGAATCCCTGTATATCTGTAGGAGACGATGAAGAAGGTCAAGCATCCTCCTCTCTAGTGGTATTCACAAGGTAAGGACTGTGACGATGCTCCTCTCTTGGGCAGAGGAGAATAGAAGGTGGCTATTGAAAGAACTCCAACCTATGGGCCTTCAAGTCTCTCCTATTTATAGAGGTCCCGTGAAACCCTAATGGATCCTGCCGTATTGGGTATTGGATCTCTATCAAATTACCCAAGCCTCTTAGATTAATGGGTCTCTACCAAATAATCTCTTATTAGCTCTTATTGGATCTCATCTTAGGATCCAATAATTCAGGGGCTTATTGGATATCCAATAAGACAAGGGCTCCGGTGGATATCTCATATTATAACCTTTACTCATCGCAACATCTACCATATGTGTGTGACCCTCTAGGCCCAATATCGAGCTGGCTGTGAGTCATACTTGTCAGAACTCCTTCTGACTTAGTGAATCATTATCTCCATAATAATTCACCCGACTTATCGACTACGGACGTACTAGGCCACTACGCCATAGTCCCCAGATGATACAGGGGAATCTAACCTTTCAACCTATCTATCCTCAGTTACCATGTATCTATAGTCCCTTATCCATCTAATATCCCATAGACCCTATACTGGGCATGGTGTTGTTAGGCCCATATGGTCTCTCCTTGAGTCTCACTCTAATCGAATTATCCTAGAGAAATTTTTCTCTCTTAATCCGAATAACCCTAGCCACAGATTTGTTCGAGCAAGAATACATGGGATATTCCTCTCATGATATCGAGAGCGGATGATTCTCTATTGACACTCAATAGCCCTCGTAAGGTTGGCTACCACTCCCAATAACCGATTGTACTAGATATGGAACTTCCAAACCTATAAGTCCGGTATCAAAGAGTGGAGTACTCGTAGAGGGCATCCTTGGTGTCTCAAGTCTAATGATCATATACACTACTAGGACTACGGAATCGCTGTCTGACATGAGATATCAATAACCATCCAGCATTCCGTAAGCGGATCAATCAGTGAACTCATTCTCTAATGAGCACCTATACTGTATCCTTAGTGTCTCCACATGAGTAGCTATGAGACCAGCCACCTCTATCATATAGATAGGTGTACAGCACACTAGTCTATCCGATTATCTCGATGTCCTTTTTGAATAACTTATAACCAAAATTATTGAGGATCTGTGTTTAAAGGTGAATCAGTCTCATTATCATGATCTCATCACGATCCGATTCTCATTACACAGACCCAAAGACATCACAATACATGCAACATACAAGATAAAGTAATAAAATACCTAATAATAAGTAAAAAGAAAGAGTGCATATCAAGTCAAAAGTACCATCACTCATGTGATTGGCTTGCAGGGCACATATGACTAGTAATCTCCCACTTGGTCTAAAGCCAATCACTTATGTGTTTGATCCCCATCAGACCTCTACGGCACTCAAAGACAATCTGAGTCAATGACTTTGTCAGTGGATCTATAATGTTATCTTCGGATGGAACTCTTTTCACTACTACATCTCTTTAGGCCACGATCTCTCTAATTAGTTGGAACCTCCTCAAAACACTTTTGATGAGACCCGGGTTCCCTTATTTGAGTAATTGCCCCGTAGTTATCGTAATATAAGGGAATCAGCTCCTCGCTGCTCGACACGACTCCCAAATCTATGATGAACTTTTTCATCCAGAATCCCTCCTTTGCTGCCTCTGCCACAGCAATGTATTCCGCCTCTATGGTCGAGTCAGCAGTAGTGTCTCGCTTGGAACTCTTCCAGCATATTGCTCCTCCATTCAGGGTGAACACATACCCTAAATTAGACTTGCTATCATTGATAACAGATTGGAAGCTCGAGTCCGTGTAGCCCTCAACCCTGAGGCTACTTCCTCCATATACCAATAAAAGATCCTAAGTCCTTCTCAAGTACTTAAGGATGCATTTTACTGCTTTCCAGTACTCCAACCCTGGATCTGCCTGATACTTGCTCGTGATACTTAGAGCATATGCTATATCAGACCTTGTACATAGCATAACATACATGATAGATCCTATTGCTGAAGTATATGGTATCCTATCCATGTGTACCCTTTCTTCAGGAGTCTGTGGACAAACTCCTAGAAAGTGATATTCCATGTCTTATTGGTATGAGACCTCTCTTGGAATTTTTCATGCCAAGCCTTTTGACAATCATGTCTATGTACTTTGATTGGGACAAGTCAAGCATTCTCTTAGATCTATTTCTATATATCTGTATCCCCAATACGCAGGATGCTTCCCCTAAGTCCTTCATGGAGAAGTGCCTAGATAATCAAGCCTTTACTGTGGAGAGCATTCTTGCATCATTCCCAATGATCAGGATGTCATCCACATATAGTACCAAAAAGGTGATAGCACTCCCACTTACCTTCTTATACACACAAGGCTCATCTTCGTTTTTAACGAAGTCATAAGATCTGATCACCTCATCAAATCTTATGTTCCAACTTTGGGAAGCTTACTTCAATGCATAGATGGGTCTAAGCAACCTGCACACCTTGTTTGGGTTATCCCTAGACACGAATCCCTTAGGCTGTATCATATACACCTCCTCGAGGTTGCATTGAGGAATGCGGTTTTGACGTCCATCTGCTAGATCTCATAATCATAGTGTGCTACAATAGCTAATAGAATTCTAATGGATTTTAGCATGGCTACCAGAGAGAAAGTTTCATCATAGTCAATACCTTACCTTTGACGATACCCTTTAGCCACTAGCCTTGCTTTATAGGTCTCTACCTTTCCATCTACTCTAATATTCTTTTAGAAGATTCACTTGTAGCCAATGGGTACAATACCCTTGGGTGCAACAACCAGGTTCCAAAACTTGTTGGAGTACATGAAATCTATTTCTGAATTCATGGCTTCTTGCCATTTCCCGGAGTCTATGCTCATAATAGCCTCCTCGCAGGTCTGAGGATCAATATCCTCAACATCCTCTCTTTTGATATGTCTCACATATCTCTTAGGAGGATGAAATACTCTACCGGACCCACGTAAAGTTGGAACTTGTGTGCTAGGTACCTAAACAGATTCTGGCTGTGGAATGGTGCTTCAGCTAGGTTCTCCAACCCCGCTCAACTCTATCTTGCTCTCACTGTCTCCACCAAGAATGTGTTTCTTCTCAAGGAATACTACTCTCTTGGCTACAAAGACCTTTTGGTCCTATAGAAATAATACCCAAAAGTTTCCTTAGGGTATTCCACGAACTTGCACCATTTCGTCCTAGATTCCAACTTATCGGGGTTGTGTCTCTTGACGTGGCAGGGTACCCCCAAATCTTAATTATTAGGATCGAGTGGCACTAGGGGGGGGGTGAATTAGTGCAGTGGTTAAAAACGATAAATTTCTATGATTTAAAATAACTTTCGGAAACTTTGTATATTAAAAATGATGCTTCGATTAAATCTGCAACGAAAGATGCTTTACAAAAAAATTGATTCATAAGAAGGAGATGAGAAGGTAGAGTATCAAAGTGAAGATGGTTTGCAGTAAAGTAAATTACAAGAATATAAATGTAAATCGATTTATAGTGGTTCGGTCATACGACCTACGTCTACTCCCGATTCCTCTTCACTTGAGTCCACCGGCTTTTCCACTAGCTATCCTCCTTCTAACGGGTGAGGATCAACTCCCTTACAGCTCTCTCCTTTTGATGGGCTTAGGAGGTAACCCTTACAAGGCCTCTCACCCCTCTCTTGGACTAGAACACACTCAAAGCTTAGAGGAAAGATTTTGACAAGAGTTTTCCCCTTTTCTTTCTTAGTTCTAGACACCCTTTCAACCATGAATAAGAGGGGTATTTATAGGCCTCAAGAGGATTCAAATTTGGAGCCCAAATTTGAATCACTTTCATGTTTCCTGATGCTGGCGGTGCCACCACCTATCAGTGTCAAACACCGATAGTGTACTGGGTGGTGCCACTACCCAGCCCGACGGTGCCACCGCTTGGGCTTGCTACCCAGCGGTGGTACCACCACCCAGCCCAGCGGTGCTACCGCCTGTGCTCTCAGGCACTGGGCGGTGCCACCACCCAACCTAGGCTCTCGGGTCCTGGGCGGTGCCATCGTCTGGGCCTTTTCAGCACATTAGTTTAGGCCTTAAACTTGGCCCAAACCAATCTGAAACAAGGCCCATTTGGCCCCTACTTGGCTTATAGATTAATACCTAATCCTAACCCAAATTAATATGCTAACTATAAAATTAAAGACATTTCCTAAGCTATTACAAAGTTTGACAAGTCAAGACTTCTTTCGGCTAGCTTCCGATGAACTTCCGACGGTCTTCCGACGAACCCTGAGAAACCATTATGCAGACTTCCGGCAAGCTCTTGGACTTTACAATAATCTTGGTGAGTTCCAACGAGCTTCTTTGGCAAGCTCCGATCTTTCTTGGCAAGCTCCATGAACTTTCGACGAACCTTCCAGCGAACTTCCGAAAACCCTTCGGCAAGCTTCCTACTCGTTCTCGACCAGTTCCGGCAGTACTCCCAACGAATCTTCGGACTTCCGTCGAACTCTCGAACTCCCAACGATCCATCACACTTGTCTTTTGGCACTTTGTTTCACTTTACATCTTTATCGTTATCATAGTTAATCCTGCACACACACAAACAAAACTCTACTTTGATCTAGACAATTATTACAACGTGAATTGACATTCAGTTGCACGGCATATCATTGGTCGGTGCTTCGTCCGATTCTTCGGCGCATTGTCCTCTCTTGTGTTTTGTTGCCTAATCGGTGGTTGACCTCTGCAACCTCGATATCCTTGGTGCAACTCTGCTCTTTTTGGCTTGATGCTCGACGTTCAAAACCTTCTGCCGATTGTCGACCAGACCTCCGGCTCGATATCCAATATCCTGACGTGATCACCCGGCGCAATGTCAATTCATCTAGTGTCAACTGTCTAATCCTGATCGATAGTAGACCTGTGTAACTCAAAATGCAGTTAGACCACAAAACACAATCAATTAGTTTCATCATCAAAATCCGAGATTCAACAATCTCCCCCTTTTTGATGATGACAACTAATTGATGACTAACGGAGTTAACCATAACTCCCTGGAGTTTAACCAAACTTCTCCTATCAATATGTCATTCATAGAACACTTGGATTATCCCAAATCCAAGCAACATTCATCATAAATTATGAGAATTAATAAATCATCATGCAAATATATAAAATATTCAATCATCATTACATTGCATGAACTCATCAATCTACTTCTCCCCCTATGTCATCAACAAAAAGGAGAAGTTGCATCATAGCTAGTTTAAAATATATACAAATTTTACAATCATATTAGCTATCAATTAGAATTTTCAACATACATCATATTCAATCATAGCAAGTTTTTAAATTCTTTCTGAAGATAAGCAAGATAGCAATTTTTCATCACTTGCTTCTTGTACAAGTTTGCACTTTGAGTTCTTTGTGATATGTCAAGCAAGCAATTTTCTTCCTCTTGAATGAGCTAACAAAATTTTCATTTAAGGTGTAAGCTAGCAATAAACTTTCTCCCCCTTTATCAATGTCAAAAAGAAAGGGAGGATCAAATATGATGATATAAACTTTTCACATAAGTTTGCATTAAAAAAATGTTTACATCAATCTTCAAATCATGATACAAATATATCAATATAATGGATCAAGTCATAATTTGTGATTCATCATAAAAGATATCAAGAAGAACATAATTTCTTTTACTTCAATATTCAAATCATGACAAGTGATACATATCAAAATTCTACAAGAATATTTCAATCATCAAGTCATGAATCATACAAAGAAGTATTGAAGCATAGGAGAAAAAATCAATTTAAGCATGTAATCAAGTTCAAGTCATGGATACCAATGCTAGCATATTTTACATGTATTTTTATGCCATGATAAAAAGAATAAATCAATGATTCAATCATATCATGTTATGAAAGATATCAATATGAAAAATTAACAAGGATAAAAAGATATCATTCATGATTCATAATTATTCTTTTTAGTAAGATCAAGATCATGATTTTAAAACAAATTCTAAGCATATAGTTCTGAGAAATCAAAATCATGATTCATAAATATTTTCTTTAGCATCAATTTCCAATTCATGATAAAGGGTATACAACCAAGAATCATAATACATAAAAACATAGCATTCGCATAGATCAAGTCATGATTCAATGATTCATCATAAAGTAAATTTCATTTATATCAAATATTCAATTTACCACACAAGGCAAAGAAATCATGTCACTTCTAAGATATAATATCAAGGCTCAAGAAGAACATGATTCATTTGAGAATGGATAGCACAAGAAGCATCTTGATTCATGCATAAGAATTTTCATCAAGATCATATTTCATACGAATCAAGATGTCAAGATTATGAATTCATAAAAATTCAAGTATTGAATTCTGAGAAATCAAAAGACAAGTTACATTTCATTTAAAAAAATTTCTTTTGATAAATCGGAAGGAGCATGATAAACAATCTTGATTTATAAACAACTTCAAGTTATAATTGTCAAGATCATGATTTCAATAAAATTTCTTTGTAGCAAAATGAAATCTTTTAGAACTTGATTCAAGCATTAAATACATCTTAACAAGTCATAATTCCAAAAGATTTAAGAATCACTAAAAGAAAAATCATTCAAGTTCAATTTGACTACTTCATACTTATCATTAAAATCATTTTCATAGATTCATATAGATGGATTATTTAACACATCATCAAAATCTCATTCATAATTCAAGTGATTAACAAACTATCATAAATGAATTTATCACTTGTATTTCATGAAAAATCAAAAATTTCAAAAATCATACATTTTGCTTTTTTATGATTTGCATTGATTTTGTATAAACATGCCTTTGTCTTCTTTTATGTTGAATAGAAACAAACATGAATGTTCAAGATATAAAGGCTAAATCTCATAAAGTAAATTGTCAAGCATGATTTTAAATATTCATTTTCAAGCCATGATAAAAAGAGTAAGTCAAAGATTCAATCATCTCATGTCATGAATTCCAAAGTCAAGATTTCAAGAGATCAAGAGAGGAGTTATAAAATCATTCAAACTCATTTTGTCAACTTAAAACTCATAATCAAATTATCAAAATCATTCACGAGATTCAAAAGACTTATATAAACATAGTATACATGGATTCATCATTTGTCTTTTTATGCCAAATCAAAATAAGTATTAAAAAACGAAAGGCAAGTTTCATTATAAAAATCATCAAGACAAAAATATAACACATTATTTCAAGACATGAGATTCAATTTATCATGATAATGTGTTATATTTTAAGTTGTTTGTTCTATATAAGTGTACTCATGTTTCAAAAGATGAGTATCAAATTTTAAAACCGAACATGAGTTTTTCATCAAGATATAACACCTTTAAATTCTCATAAAATCATTAATCATGACAACAAACTTTTAATATTTTCATTTCATCATTATCAATGATGATTTCATAGGGTATGTTCAATTATTTACTTGAAAGCCATCATCGTATAACTTTGAAATACAAGTTGTCATTAAAGCCATCAAGATCAAATGCATCAAAAATATTTTATACAAAAATTTTATTATAAGCAATGGAAATGGTTTACATGTAAGCATACTCTTGTCTTTTTCTACTAGATTCATGTATCATTGTATAGATTCGAAAAGTAAGTTTCAAGAAAAATTATTTAAACCAAATGCATGATACACTCATTTATTTTCAAAATATTCATCATGATTATTTTCATGAGATTCACAAGATTGGTAAAGTGAATTCATTAACCTCAATAGGATAGAAAATGAATTTTCATTTCATGCAATTGTTTTCATGTGAGCATATTCAAATCTTTTTATGAAAACATGTATCAACAAGATATAAGTTTAGTCATAAACTCGTCAAGACCAAATATATCAAAAATAAAACATAACATTTTTAATTTTTATGTGTTTTATTTTATGTGGTTGATCTCATATAAGCATGTTCACATTTTCACACAAAAGCCAAGCATCATATAAATTTGAAATTATCATCAAAATCTTTCATTCCAAAAATTTGTTACGAGTGAAGTACATTGATTAGATGTAAGCATGCTCAATTCTTTTGTATAAACGATATCTATCAAGTTTAAAACCAAAACTCAAGTTTCAAAAAATAATGTAACATGTCATCTAAAAATTTCATCATATAAACAATTTAGACCAATTAATCTAAAATAGAAGATTTCGTATCATAAGCATGATACAAGCATTTATCATCAAAACACTTTCAAGAATAACATACATAGATGTGCATGATGTTTAAAGTTGAAAACTGATACGAAAAGCATAAATGGAATTTTTCTTGTATAAGAATTATCATTCATAAAAGATTTGACATTTTAAGCATCATCATGCAATCATCGTATAAATTTTTAATTTTAAAAATTTATAGAAGGAAAAACATAGTATAATTTTTTTAAAATAATTTTTACTTCCTACTAAGTAAATTAAGTACTCATGAAAAATATCATGTAATTTCAAAATAATTCGAGGGAGTTAAGTTGCTTACCTTGTAGTCGAAGCCCGTCAAAGCCCAATTCGCCGTTTCGTCATTTGATTCTTCTTTGCGCTTCTTCTTCATCTTTGGCCTCTTTCTCTATTCAAGTTCATTTTTAGTTATATATTCTTGTTTAATGAACGTATTAAGATTCATTAAAAGTTCAATGTCCTCTTCATTATCCTCATCACTTGAGTCATCACTCAAGTGGCATTTCATAGTTCGGAGTTCTAAATCCTTCTTGTTCTTTAGAAGGTGGTTCATATATTCATCATGTTCAACATGTTCCAAGAAACTCATTTCATATGTCATTAAGGATCCAATGAGTTCTTCAATAGAATAATCATTTAAATCTTTAGTTTTTTGTTTCACCATTATTTTAGGATCCCATTTTTTGGGAAGGGATCTTAAGATCTTGTTAGTGAGTTCAAAATTCGAAAAACACTTACCAAGAGCTCTTAGACTATTGACGACATCTGTGAAACGGGTGTACATGTCGCCGATAGTTTCACTTGGTTTCATTTGAAAAAGCTCAAAATCATACAATAAGAGGTTTACTTTTGAGTCTTTGACTTTACTAGTTCCCTCGTGTATGATTTCAAGTGTTCATCAAATGTCAAATTCATTTTACACATAGAAATCTGATTGAACTTGTTCTTATCCAAAGTGCAAAATAAGGCATTCATAGCCTTTGCATTTAAAGAAAAAGATTTTTTCTCTAAGTTCGACCATTCGTTCATCAGTTTAGAGGGAAGTTGAAAATGATTTTCAACAACGTTCCACAAATCCAAATCCATTGAAAGCAAGAAAACTCTCATTCAAGTTTTTCAATAGGTGTAGTCCGATCCGTTAAAGAACGATGGACGAACAACCGAAAAACCCTCTTGAAAGCCATGAAGGGCCATTTCTCACGGGTGTAAATCCGAATGAGAAATAACATGGCTCTGATACTAATTGTTAGAGATTGAGCGGCACTAAGAGAGGGGAGGGGGGGTGAATTAGTGTAGTGGTTAAGAACGATAAATTTTGATAATTTAAAATAACTTTCAAAAACTTCGTATGTTGAAAATGATGCTTCGATTAAATCTGCAATGAAAGATGCTTTAGAAGTAAATTGATTTATAAGAAGGAGATGAGAAGGTAGAGCATCAAAGTGAAGATGGTTTGCAGTAAAGTAAATTGCAAGAATATAAACGTAAACCGATTTATAGTAGTTTGGTCATACGACCTACGTCCACTCCCGATTCCTCTTCACTTGATGCCATCGGCTTTTATACTAGCTATCCTCCTTCCAACGGGCGAGGATCAACTCCCTTATAGCTCTCTCCTTTTGATGAGCTTAGGAGGTAACCCTTACAAGGCCTCTCACCACTCTCTTGAACTAGAATACACTCATAGCTTAGAGGGAAGATTTTGACAAGAGTTTTCCCCTTTTCTTTCTCAGTTTTAGACACTCTTTCAACCATGAATGAAAAGGGTATTTATAGGCCTCAAGAGGAGCCCAAATTTGAATCACTTTTGTGTTTCCTAGTGCTGGCGGTGCTACCACTTATTAGTGTCAAACACTGACAGTGTACTGGGCGGTGCCACCGTCTAGCCCGGCGGTGCCACTACCTAGGCTTGCTGCCCAGTGGTGGTACCACCGCCCAGCCCGGCAGTGCCACCGCTCGAGCTCTCAAGCACTGGGTGGTGCCACCGCCCAGCTTGGGCTCTTGGGTCCTGGGTGGTGCCACCGCCCGGGCCTTTTTAGCATATTGGTTTGGATCTTAAACTCGGCACAAACCAATCCGAAACAAGGCCCATTTGGCCCCTACTTGGGTTATAGGATTAATACCTAATCCTAACCCAAATTAACGTGCTAGCTATGAAATTAAAGACATTTCCTAAGCTATTACAAAGTCCGACAAGTCAAGACTTCTTCCTGCGAGCTTCCAATGAACTTTCGATAGTCTTCCGACGAACCCTCAGAAACCATTCTGCGGACTCCCAGCAAGCTCTTGGACTTCACGATGATCTTGGCGAGTTCCAACGAGCTTCTTTGGCAAGCTCCGATATTTTTTGGCAAGCTCCGCGAACTTTCGATGAACCTTTTGGTGAACTTTCGAAAACCTTTCAACAAGCTCCCTACTCAATCTCGGTCAGTGCCAGCAGCACTCCTAATGAATCTTCAGACTTCCATCGAACTCTCGAACTCCCAACAATCCATCACACTTATCTTCTAGTACTTTATTTCGCTTTACGTCTTCATCGTTATCGTAGTTAATCTTACACACACACACAAACAAAACTCTACTTCGATCTAGACAATTATTATAACATGAATTGGCATTCAATTGCTCAGCACGTCATTGGTCGGCACTTCGTCCGATTCTTCAGCGCTTCGTCCTCTCTTGCATTTTGTTGCCCAATCAGCGATCGACCTCCACAACCCCAATATCCTTGGCACAACTCTGCTCTTCTTGGCTTGATGCCCGACATCCGAAGCCTTTTGGCAATTGTTGACCGGACCTCTAGCTCAACATCTAATATCCTGATATGATCACTTGGCGTAACATCAATTCATCCAGTGTTAACTATCTAATCCTGATCGATAGTAGACCTACGTAACTCAAAACACAATTAGACCACAAAACACAATCAATTAGTTTCATCATCAAAATCTGAGATTCAACATTAACAACCTTAAGATTGGGCTTCTTCCCATTCTATATTTCATATGGAGTAGACACTGCCGACTCAGTTGGAATTTGATAGGATCCTAACAGGGTTGGGTCCTACTCAACAAAGTAGCAGCTAATAAAAACCTTATGAGAGTGTAATAAACCCCACCTAGCCACCTCTATCCTATAAAGAAGAGTGGCTAGGGTTTACATTTGGGCCTTTGGGCTTCTTAGCCGTTGCCCCCCCTTTATTGGGCCGGTTGGCTAAGGTTAAGGGTAAAATGGGTAGTTCACTTAGGAAGCAGCCCCTAGGGCTAGGGTTTGGAGTCCTATATAAGCATGTAGCCTTCACCTCTTTTTAACAAGAAAAGATCGATCTACTTTGCAGTCACAAGGCCGACTACTTGGAGGGTGGAACCCCTATAGTGTTCCAAGGGTTGATCCCCCTCAAAGATCAATCTACATAGAATTCCTCTGGGGTTCTATCATCTGGTATCAGAGTAGTGATCTTGCTGCTTTTGCTGCCATCCCTGCTGCCCACCATCAACCAAGTAATTCCCATAATTTTTCATGATGTTACCGTCTCCAACGTCATCTTCTACCGTAGATCAAATCAATCTACTGTCGTCACCTCTAATTACATCAGAGATCTGGTATTCTCCTATCTGTTGAATCTCAGATTTTGATGATGAAACTAATTGATTGTGTTTTGTTGTTTAACTATGTATTGAGTTACACAGGTCTACTATCGATCAGGATTAGATAGTTGACGCTGGAGGAATTGACGTTGTATTGGAGGTGATCATGTCAGGATATTGGATGTCGAGCCGAAGGTTCGGTCGACTATCGGCAGGAGGCTTCGGACGTCGGGCATCAGGCCAAGAAGTGCGAAGTTGTGCCATGGATATCGGGGTTGCGGAGGTCAACTGCTGATTGGGCAACAAGCCACAAGAGAGGGCGATGTGCCGAAGGATCAGAGGAAGCGTCGACCAATGACATGCCAGGCAATTGATTATTAATTCGTGTTGTAATAATTATCTAGATCGAAGTAGGGTGTTTGTTTGTGCAGGAGTAACTACGATAAGGATGAAGACGTAAAGCGAAACAAAGGGCCGAAGTCAAGTGCGATGGATCGTTGGGAGTTCGAGTGTTTGATGGA
The DNA here is from genome assembly GCA_024322285.1 of Musa beccarii. Classification (NCBI taxonomy): domain Eukaryota; kingdom Viridiplantae; phylum Streptophyta; class Magnoliopsida; order Zingiberales; family Musaceae; genus Musa; species Musa beccarii. The sequence goes on from CM044396.1 coordinate 17,249,348, forward strand.
ACTCCGAAGATTCGTTGGAAGTGCTGCCGGAACCGGCCGAGAACGAGTAGGGAGCTTGCCGAAGGGTTTTCGAAAGTTCACTGGAAGGTTCGTCAGAAGTTCACGAAGCTTACCAAGAAAGATCGAAGCTTGCCAACGAAGCTTGATGGAACTCGTCAAGATCATCATGAAGTCCGGGAGCTTGTCGGGAGTCCACAGAATGATTTCCGAGGGTTCATCGGATGACCGCCGGAAGTTTGTCGAAAGCTCACCGAAAGAAGTCTTATATTATGGACATTGAAATAGCTTTAAAAATATCTTTAAAATTTGTAGTTAGTACATAATTTGATTTAGGATTATATGTTAATCCTATAAACCAAATTTGGGCCAATTTGAACTTCATTTGGACTGGTTTCGATCGAGTTTTCGGCCGAAACCACTATGCTAAAAAATATGACCTGAGCGGTGGCACCGCCCAGAGGCCAAGAGCTGGATGGTGGAACCGGCCCAGGCAGGCGGTAGCACCACCCAGCACCTGCTGTGTTAGTCTGCCAGACAGACAGGCGGTAGAACCGCCTCTAACAGGCGGTAGCACCGCCCGACACCGGAAAACTCAAAAAAATTCAAATTTAGAGCTCAAATTTGAATCACTTTGAGGCTTATAAATACCCCACTCATTTAGAGTTTAGGGGAGTCTAGAACTGAAAAAAAAGAAGTGGGAAACTCTCTTGAAAGTGTTCAAAATCTTCCCTCTTAGTTTGAAGTGTGTTCTAGTCCAAGAGAGGGTGAAAGGCTTTGTAAGGGTAATCTCCTAAGCCCATCAAAACGAGAAGTGCTGTAAGGGAGTTTATCCTCGCCCATTGGAAGGAGGATAGCTAGTGGAAAGCCAGTGGCCTCAAGCAAGAGGAATCGGGAATGGACGTAGGTCGGATGACCGAACCACTATAAAAATCTGGTTTGCATTTACGTTCTTGCTATTTACTTTGCTGCAAACCCTTTCCACTTGCTGCCTTATTTACTCAACTTCATCTTCATCTTATTACGTATGCTTTAAAGTTAAAACACAATCTTTCTGGGTTCAAATGAAACGTTGCATTCATTCGTACGAAGTTTCCGAACTTGTTTTAATCGCTGAAAATTTCTCGTTCCTTACCGCTGCACTAATTCACCCCCCCCTCTTAGTGCCACTCGATCCCTAACAATTGGTATTAGAGCCACGTTCTTTCTCTTTCGGATTTACACCCATGAGAAATGGCTCTAAATGGTTTTCAAGAGGGCTTTTCGATTTTTCGTCCACCGTTCTTTAACAGTTTGGACTACACATATTGGAAAACTCGAATGAGAGTTTTCATACTTTCAATGGATTTGGATTTATGGAACATCATCAAAAATGGCTTTCAACCTTCCTCTAAACCAACGAACGAATGGTCGGATTTGGAGAAAAGGTCATTTTCTTTAAACGCAATGGCTATGAATGCCTTATTTTGTGCTTTAGATAAGAACGAGTTCAATCAGATTTCAATGTGCGAAACGGCTTTCGATATTTGGCGAACACTTGAAATCACGCACGAGGGAACTAGTAGAGTTAAAGACTCGAAAGTAAACCTCTTATTGTATGATTTTGAGCTCTTCCAAATGACACCAAGCGAAACTATCGGCGATATGTACACCCGCTTCACGGATGTCGTCAATAGCTTGAAAAGTCTTGGTAAATGTTTTCAAACATTGAACTCACTAACAAGATTTTAAGATCCCTCCCAAAGAGTTGGGATCCAAAAGTAACCGCAATACAAGAGACTAAAAATTTAAATAATTTTTTATTGGTAGAACTAATCGGTTCACTAATGACATATGAAATGAGTTTCTTCGAACATTTGGAACATGATGAACATATGAACCACCTTCTAAAGAACAAGAAGGATTTGGAACATCAGACAAATGAATGCCACTTGAGTGATAACTCAAGTGATGAGGACAATGAGGACATTGAACACATAACAATGAATGTTAACAAGTTCCTTAAACAAAAATTAAAAAGCACAAATGAACTTGAACGGAGGAAGAGGCCAAAGATGAAGAAGAAGCGCAAAGAAGAATCAAATGACAAAACGACGAATTGGGCTTTAACGGGCTTCGACTATAAGGTAAGTAACTTAACTCCCTTGAATTATTTTGAAATTACATAATGCTTACCATGAATGCTTAACTTAGTTAGTAGGAGTTTTTTCATGCGTTTCTTGTATTTTTTGGAAATTTAAATTGTTTTAAAATTATACTATGCTTTTCTTTCTAGTATTTTTGAAAAGTACAAATTATGAATGATACTTGCATGATTTGTGATATTGCCTAGGATTAATCCATGCATGTGTATCTTGATGTTTTATATTTCATTTCTAAACATGATGTTTGATCTTAAAATTTTTGTATCATGCTTAATGAGGAATTGAAATGATGAAGATTAAAATCCTACATTTTGGAATAATGTATATTCGGACTTGATGGTTTTCATGACGAAATTATTTTTCACATTTTCATAAAATGATGCATGATTTTAGCAAAAATTTAAGCATTGATCATCTTGTTATTACAAATGAAAGAAAGAATTAAAATGATTTCGATGATGCATTATGAAAATATGCTTAATAATTGTATCATACTTAATGACTTGAAATCTCATATTTTGAAATAATATATTCATAATGAATCCATGAATCTTGATGATTTTTATATCACTTTTTGGCTTTAAACTTGATACATATCTTTCATGAAAAAAGTTTTTGGGCATGCTTATGTGAAATCTTACTTGATAAATGAAAATGCTCCATACGTATGATCATGATAAATTCATGAATCTTGATGATTTTACATTACTTTTGATTTTAAACAAGATGCATGATTTTTGACACAAAAAATTAATAGCATGTTTCAAGATAATGCTTGCACACCAAATATAATTAAAAGATAGAAGCAAGCATATTGATGATTTTGTTTTTACATGAAAATTTGAATATGGATATATATAAGATCAACCACATAAAATAAAATACAAAAGTTAAATATTTTAATCATGATGTTTTATTTTTGATGTGTTTGGTCTTAACGGTCTTTATGACGAAACTTACGTCTTGCTTTGAAAAGTTGATACATGCTCACATGTAATCAATTTATGTTGCTTTTATTAAAATTTTTGAATAAAAGATTTTGATGCATTTGATCTTAATGGGTTTAATGACAAACTTATATTTTGAATTTATACAATGATGGGTTCCATATAAATGTTTGAACATACATTATGAAATCATCATTGAAATGAAAATATTAAAAGTTTGTTATCAAGCTTAATGACTTTGTGATATCATATCTTGATGATAAACTCATGTTTTGGTCTTAAATTTGATACTCATCTTTTGAAATATGAGCACACTTGTTTGAAACAAAGTGAAACACATTATCATGAAAAATTGAATATCGTATCTTGAAATAATGTGTTATATTTTTGTCTTGACGATTTTTATAATGAAGTTTACCTTTCATTTTTTGAATACTTATTTTGATTTAGCATATAAAGACATACTTCGATTATAAAAATCATAAAAAGGAAATACATGACTTTTGAAATTTGTCTCTCTAAAGTTATCGAATTTTTGATAAAATACAAATGATGAATTCATGTATATTATGTTCTTGAATCTCGAGAATGATTTTGATAAATTTGATTACGAGTTTTGAGTTAACAAAATGAGTTTGAATGATTTTATGACTCCTCTCTTAATCTCTTGAAATCATGACTTTAAATTCTTGACTTGAGATATTTTATGTGAATTAAAATACTTTCTTCCTTAATTGCTTCTTTTTATCGTTGCTATTATACCTCCCATGATTTATGTTGTAGAGAAAGAATTTATAAATCATGATGCAATGAGATCTCTTATACAATAATGAAATGCTTATGTGATTCTTTGCTAAAGAAAATATCTTGATTCTTATGAAATGTGATCTTGATGAAAATTCTTATACATGAATCAAGTTGCTCTTTATGCTATATTTTTTCAAATGAATCATGAGCCTTGATGTCATATATTTCATGATTCTAGAAGTGACATGATTTCTGTCTTGTATGGTAAATTAAATATTTGATAAATGAAATTTACTTTATGATGAAGAATCATTAAATCATGACTTGATATATGAGAATGCTATGTTCTTATGCATCATGATTCTAGGTTGTATATCCTTTATCATGAATTGGAACTTGATGCTAAAGAAAATATTTATGAATCATGATTTTGATTTCTCAGAACTATATGCTTAGAATTTGTTTTACAATCATGATCTTGATCTTGCTAAAATGAAAAGTTATGAATCATGGATGATATCTTTTGGTTTTGATTCTTGTTGAATTTACATATTGATATCCTTCATGATATGATTTTTCATGTTTCAATACCATCTTGTATGCATCATGTGATGATTGATATATTGATTGATGCAAATTTTTCATTGGTTCCTCCCTTCTTTTCGATAATGATAAAGGGGGAGTTAAATTGCTAACTTGTGTATCAAAAGAGAAAAATTTGCTAGCTTAAACATTGTAAAATGTTGCTATCTCAAGAAAGGCAAAAATCTTGCTCAACTTCACTTTTTTCAACAAAATTGCTTGCATCTTTGTTACAAATTATTGTTGATTCTCATGCAAGATTATTTGTAGTATTAATCCTCCCTTTCTTTTTGACATTGATAAAGGAGGAGAAGGCTTTTGCTAGATTGCATATTACAAATGAATGCAAAAGTCCTAGCATGCAAAGAAAGCAAAACTTGCAAGCTTGCTCTTCTCATAAGAGAAGAAAGAAATTATAAAATTACATGCATATCGCAAAAGAAGTCAAGAAAATGCACATCTTTGAATACAATTTGCTTGCACTTCTCAAAGGAACATAGAAAAACTTGCTATCATCACGACAAGTGCTATCTTGCCTATCATGATAAACTTATGATGCCTAAATGTTGTATGATGTGATTAATAGCTAGTATGTTTGTAATATTTGCATATCCTTGAAAACTAGCTATGATGTTACTTCTCCTTTTTGTTGATGACATAGGGGGAGAAGTAGATTGATGACTTCATACATTGATTGAATATTTTATATTTGCATGATGGTTTGATGATTCTCTTACATTTGATGAATGTTGCTTGGATTTGGGATAATCCAAGGTTTCTATCAATGGTATATTGATAGGGAGAGTTTATGTTAAACTTCGGGGAGTTAAGGTTAACTCTATTAGTCATCAATTAGTTGTCATCATAAAAAAGGGGGAGATTGTTGAATCTCGGATTTTGATGATGAAACTAATTGATTGTGTTTTATTGTTTAACTGTGTGTTGAGTTACGTAGGTCTACTATCGATCAGGATTAGACAGTTGACGCTGGAGGAATTGATGTTGCGCCGAAGGTGATCATGTCAGGATATTGGATGTCGAGCTGAAGGTTCGGTCAACTATCGGTAGGAGGCTTCGGACGTCGGGCATCAGGCCAAGAAGTGCGGAGTTGCGCCATGGATATCGGGGTTGCGGAGGTCAATCGCCGATTGGGCAACAAGCCACAAGAGAGGGCGATGTGCCGAAGGATCAGAGAAAGCATCGACCAATGACGTGCCGGGCAACTGGATGTCAATTCGCATTGTAATAATTGTCTAGATCGAAGTAGGGTGTTTGTTTGTGCAGGAGTAACTATGATAAGGATGAAGACATAAAGTAAAACAAAGGGCTGAAGTCAAGTGCGATGGATCGTTGGGAGTTCGAGTGTTCGATGGAAGTCCAAAGATTCGTTAGGAGTGCTGCCGGAACCGGCCGAGAACGAGTAGGGAGCTTGCCGAAGGGTTTTCGGAAGTTCACCGGAAGGTTCGTCGGAAGTTCACGGAGCTTGCCAAGAAAGATCGGAGCTTGCCAACCAAGCTTGATGGAACTCACCAAGATCATCATGAAGTCCGGGAGCTTGCCGGGAGTCCGCAGAATGGTTTCCGAGGGTTCGTCGGATGACCGTCGGAAGTTCGCCGAAAGCTCACCGATAGAAGTCTTGTCTTATGGACCTTGAAATAGCTTTAAAAATATCTTTAAAATTTATAACTAGCATATAATTTAGTTTAGGATTAGGTGTTAATCCTATAAACCAAATTTGGGCCAATTTGGACTTCATTTGGATCGGTTTCGACCGAGTTTTCGACCGAAACCACTGTGTTGAAAAATATGACCTGGGCGGTTGAACCGCCCCAGGCTGGGCAGTGGCACTGCCCCAGGCAAGCGGTAGCACCACCCAACACCTGCTGTGTTAGTTTGCCAGACTGACAGGTGGTAGAACCACCTTTGACAGGTGGTAGCATCGCCCGACACTGGGAAACTAAAAAAAATTTAAATTTGGAGCCCAAATTTGAATCACTTTGAGGCTTATAAATACTCCACTCATTCAGAGTTTAGGGGAGTCTAGAACTGAAAAAAAAGAAGGGGGAAACTCTCTTGAAAGTGTTCAAAATCTTTCCTCTTAGTTTGAAGTGTGTTCTAGTCCAAGAGAGGGTGAAAGGCTTTGTAAGGGTTATCTCCTAAGCCCATCAAAAGGAGAAGTGCTGTAAGGGAGTTTATTCTTGCCCGTTGGAAGGAGAATAGCTAGTGGAAAGCCGGTGGCCTCAAGCAAGAGGAATCGGGAGTGGACGTAGGTCGGATGACCGAACCACTATAAAAATCTGGTTTGCATTTATGTTCTTACTATTTACTTTGCTGCAAACCCTTTCCACTTGCTGCCTTATTTACTCAACTTCATCTTCATCTTATTATGTATGCTTTAAAGTTAAAATGCAATCTTTCCAGGTTCAAACGAAACATTGCATTCATTCATACGAATTTTCCGAACTTGTTTTAATCGTTGAAAATTTCTCATTCCTTACCGCTGCACTAATTCGCCCCCCCCTCTTAGTGCCACTCGATCCCTAACACTATCACCAATACCTTTTGCTACTGTAATTTTTCATTCAAAATATCAAAAAGAAGTATTGTTATCCATCCTTTGCTATGAATTCCTTTCATCGCAAAAGTTATCATCTTTGCGAACGAAGGATTGTTGTAGAAAATTTCAGCCGCATATTGTTGCCTTTAAATCGATCTATTTGCTATCCTTTTGGACCAAAATTTCTTGTGCACTTCATACATCTTGGCTTTCATTTGTGATTGATCTATTGTGAATTCATCTTTGAAACGTTCCTGTGTTGCTGTAAATTTTCATCGTAAACTGCTGAAATTTTTCGACGAGAATTCTGCCATCGCAACTTGCACCAATTTCCTTGCTATTATGCTGTCGAAATTTTCTTGATCCAATTTATCATCATCACTATTATCTAAATCAAGAATTAGCTATCAAATTCCCTCCTCAAATTTTGGAATTTTTGTTGGAAAATTCATTGAGAAACCGCTATTTCTTCAATGACAATTTTGCTCTTACGAGACAGCACATATCTGCAGCAACTTCTACCAAATTGCTACCAAAATTTTCTTGATCCAATTTGTCATCATTGCTGTTATCTAAACTGAGATTTTACTATCAAATTCCCTCCTTAAATCTTTGGGTTTTTGTTAGAAAATTTCATCGAGAAACTGCTATTTCTTCGATGATAATTCTGCTCTTACGAGGCAGCACATATCTGCAGCAACTTCCACTGATTTCTATGAAACCTTTGCTACCATCTACCATATATCTAAAACCTCTTCCCTAACCTTCATCCACTACCATCATAGCCCTAAAACTCTATCAAATCACACCCCCAAGCCGCACCCAAAATAGCCATAAAACAATCCTAAATTGTAGCCTACATCCTCCAATCCACTGATAGAACCCCAGAGGAATTCTATGAAGATTGATCTTTGAGGGGGATCAACCTTTGGAACACTATAGGGGTTCCACCCTCCAAGTAGCCTGGTGGCTACAATTGTAGATTGATATTTCTTGTTCCAAAGAGGTGGAGGCTACAAGCTTATATAGAGCTCCAAACCCTAGCCCTAGGGGCTACTTCCTAGGTGAACTACCTAATTTACCCTCAACTTTAGTTGACCGACCCAATAACAAGGGGGGCGGTAGCTAAGAGGCCCAATAGCCCAAATATAAACCCTAGCCTCTATTCTTTATAGGATAGAGGTGGCTAGGTTGGATTTATTACACTCATAGGGTTTTAATTAACTGCTACTTGGATGAGTAGGACCCAACCCTACTAGGGTCCTATCAAGCCCGCCCTCTTCCAATCAGCCTTGTTCTCAAGGCTGAGGTTCTATGAATTCAGGGAACCAGGTCTTCAGCTCCTCATATGATTCTCATGTGGCATCTTCAGGTGGTAAATTATTCCAATGCACTAGTACTTCAATAGAGGGACGTCGGTGATGTATGATGATTCTGTGGTCAAGAATGGCTTACAGTTAGGCTTGAATATATCCATCATTAGTGGTATTGGGCAGTCGAGATGACTCATGTTCTCCAACTTGGGCTTCAAGCATGACATGTGGAAGACAGGGTGAATTTTAGCATTCTCAGGCAATTTAAGTCTATACGCCACAGCTCCAATACGCTCTACGATCTGATAGGACCCATAAAAATGTGGAGATAGCTTTATAGAGGCTCGTGTGTTGATGGATAGTTGTTTGTATGGCTGTAGGCGAAGATAAACCCAATCTCCTACTAAAAATTCTCTTTCGCTTCTTCGTGTGTCAGCTTGCTGCTTCATTCTGGCTTGAGCAGTAGAGAGATTATCTTTTAGTAGTTATAGGAGTTTGTCTCTGTCAATTAAATTTTAGTCGACCTGATCTACCTTAGTCGAGCCAATTACATACTTTGGAATCACACGAGCCGACCGACCATATAATGCTTCATATGGGGTACATTTTGTAGATGAATGATATGTATTATTGTACCACCATTCGTCCCAAGGGAGCTATTTCGTCCACTCCTTTGGCCAATCACTAGCGAAACACTGAAGGTACACCTCTAAAGACCTATTCACCACTTATGTTTGGCCGTCAGTTTGTGGAAGATATATTGTGCTCATCTTGAGTTTGGTGCCCTGCAACTGAAATAACTCGGTCCAAAATTTACTAGTGAAGACCCTATCATAATCACTTGCAATGGACCTTGACATCCCATGCAGTTAAACAATATTTTTTGTGAAAATTTGAGCAATACTAACAGCAGTGTAGGGATTTCGCATAGCACAAAAATGAGCATATTTTGTAAGTCGATCAACCACTACAAGGATTATGCTTTTAACTTTGGAAGGTGGCAACCCTTTAACGAAGTCCATGGAGATGTCAGTCCATACCAAGTCTGGTATGGTTAGTAGTTGTAGTTTCCTTGGACTCGCCACTGTTTTACCTTTTTGCTGTTGACATACATCACATTATGCTACGTATTCAGAAATAATTTTTTTCATCCCTCTCCAATAAAAGTTTTGCTTCACTCTTTTGTAGGTCCTTAGAAATCCAGAGTACCCTACTGAAGGTGTGGAGTGCATTTCGTGCAGAATGGCTTTGATGCAAGGGGAGTTTGGTATAAGCACAATACGACCTTTGTAGCATAAATCCCTCGAATCCCAAGTATAGTGAGCTATTGCGCTTGGATCCTCTTCTAATATTTTAATGATGTTGCTGGTTTCTGGATCCTTCTTCCATTCCTCCCTAATGTCCTCAAGGAAGCTGGTAGTAGGAAGAGAGACGGCTGAAAATTCAGTTTGCTCAGGTAGCCATGAGAGCGCATCTGCAACAATATTTTTTCCCCTTTTTGTAAATAATTTCATAATCAAATCCTAGAAGTTTGGTTACCCATTTTTGCTGCTCCAAGGATGATATCTTCTGCTCCAAAAAGTACTTGAGGATTCTTTGGTCAGTTTTAATCTAAAATTGTCGACCAATCAGGTATGGTCTCCACTTTATTATTGCGTGTACAATGACAAGCATCTCTTTATCATAGATAGACCTTTTTTGATGGGAGGGAGACAACACCTTGTTGGTGTATGCGAGTGGTCGACTATCTTGCATGAGAACGGCTCCAATCTCAACTCTAGATGCATCAGCCTCAATGATGAAGGGTCGGCTGAAATATGGTAGTGCTAGCACCAGTGTCGTCGTCATGGCTGCCTTAAGTTTGTCGAAGGCAGTGGAGGCTTTGTTTGACCATTGGAAGGCATCTTTTTTTAGTAGAGAAGTGAGGGGGCACTGATCTTCCCATAGTCCTTCACGAATTTTCGGTAGTAGCCCGTTAGTCCAAGGAACCCATGCAGCAATTTCACATTTGTAGGTTTCAACCAGCCTTACATTGCTTTGATTTTTGTTGGGTCTATGGCCACTCCTTCTGATACTATGTGCTCAAGGTACTCTACTTTTTGCTGGAGAAAGCTATACTTTGATAGCTTAACAAAAAGAGTATTCTCCCGAAGGATCGTCAAAACAAATCGCAAGTGCTGAAAGTGAGTCTCAAGAGAAGGGCTATAAATAAGAATATCATAAAAAAATACTAGCACAAATTTGCAAAGAAAGCTCTGAAAAATATCGTTCATGAGACTTTGGAAGGTTGAAGGAGCATTAGTGAGTCCAAAGGGCATTATCAAGAATTCATAATGGTCGTTATGAGTGCGGAAAGTAGTTTTTGGGATGTCGCCTTCACATACCCGAATTTGGTGGTAACCGGATCGGAGGTCCAACTTCATGAAGGCTCAAGCTCCTTTTAATTCATCAAGAAGTTCATCCACCAATGGTATTGGGTACTTATCCGTGATGGTGATGTCATTTAGAGCTCGGTAGTTGATGCACATCCGCCAAGTTCCGTCTTTCTTGCGCACAAGTAGCACCGGTGAGGAGTAGGGGCTACAGTTTGGCCGAATCACCCCTGTTTCAAGCATCTCCTTCACGATCTTCTCAGTTTCATCCTTTTAGAGGTGAGGATAGTGGTAAGGCTGAGTGTTTGCTGGTGGTTTGCCCGGAAGGATTGGAATTCAGTGGTCATGTTGTCGAGTAGAAGGAAGACCGTGCGGTTCAGCAAAAATATCATCAAATTCAACAAGCAGTTGGGTGAGATTTTGATCTTTAATTTCTGTTTTCTCCTCATCTGGTTACTGCTAGAGATGCATAAGAAAGCCACCATTTATCTTGTGTAAAACTTTCTCCATTCGTTGGGTTGAAACGGTGGTTACGTTGCTTCTGCGCTTCCCGCGTAAGGTGACCTATTTGCCTTTGCAATAGAATTTCATAATTAATTTGGAAAAGTTCCAAGAGACGTCACCTAATGTCATCAACCATTCTATGCCTAGCATAGCCTCATAATCATCAATTGGTATGAGGAAGAAGTTGGCAACAATTTCTTAGCCTTGCAGTAATAGTTTCACTTATGGGCATCTTTGGTCGCATTTTAGGATTCGACCATCGGCGACCTTTATGTTGAACATGCTACAACTTTTGATGTGGAGTGCCATCCAAGCAGTAACCTTACTGTTTAGAAAGTTATTAGTGCTGCCTGTATCGATGAGAACGATGATCGGTTGTTGTTTGAGCAGGCCTCCAACCTTTATCGTTTGCGGATTTGAGTAGCTGGCTAGCGCATGTACCATAAAGTCAGTCGATTATTGCTCTTCTTCCATATCTTCATCCTCATGTTCATGACTCTCTTCTGGCTATTCACTGATCTCTTCTTCCACTGGTTCAATCACAAGAAGTCTCCCTTTTTTATAGCGATGCTCGTGGCTCCACGGCTCATCACAATGCCAACATAACCCCTTGGCAGATCGGTCTCGAAGCTCTTCTCTTATCAACCTTTTTAGTGCAGGAGCTCGATTGATAGTAGGGGGGCTGAGGGCTTTGATATTGCTGGTCAGGGAGCGACCCTAGTCCTCCGGGCTTCGTGGTTCAATCGCTCCTCCTGAAGTCGCACGAAAGAGATGGCTATCATAAGCGTGTACGGTTGTTGCGCTTTAACTTCTCCCCGGATCTCCGGCTTCAAGCCCTCAATAAATATCCCTAATAACTATTTTTCAGACCAATCATGAGTTTTATTAGATAACTTTTCAAACTTGGTTTGATACTCCTGGATGGTGGAGGTTTGTTAGATCTTTGCTAGTTGTCCGTCGATGTTCTCGTAATCGGTTGGTCCGAAACGGATCAGTAGTCTTTCTTTGAATTGTCACCATGAGAGGACTCCATGAGTGTGTTCAAACAAATCAAACTATTGTATGGCATCCCCTTCAAGATGTATAATCGTAATTTCTATAATAGATGCATCTGCAGTTTTGTGGTATCGAAAATATCGCTCCGCGCACAAGATCCAACCAATCGGGTCTCCTTCTTCCCATCTAGGGAAGTCTACCCTCATGCGTGGATAGTGGGGATTAGTCATAGAGCCTCCTCTCTCCTGGAGGTCATCTCTTCAATTAGAGCTTTCTCCTTGATGTGATTTTTTTGGGCTTGGTGGTCAACCCAAACTAAGTTCGGCAAAAAGAGTCCGAATCTTCTCCTCCATTCGTGTCTCGAAAGCTTCGAATTTAGCATCAATTGCCTCCTTGGATGCCATAGCAAATTGGATCAAGAAATTTAAGCATCAAAATAGTAAAGAAATCGGTACAAGTTGCGATAGCAGAATTCTCATCGAAAAATTTTAGTAGTTTACGACGAGAGATTGCAGCAACACACGAATTTTTTTTTGATGAATTCTATGATAGATCAATCATGGATGGGAGCTAAGATGATCTATGAGGTGCACAAGAAATTTCGTTCAAAAAGGATAACAATTAGATCGGTTAAAGGCAGCAACACGCGGCTAAAATTTTCTGCAGTGATCTTTCGTTCGCAAAGATGGTAACTTTTACGATGCAAGGAATTCACAGGCAAGGGATAGATAGAAAAACTTTCTTTTGGTATTTTAGATAAAAAAATTACAGCAGCAAAGGGTATTGGTGGTAGAAAAATACTAGATCTCTGATGCAATTGGAGGTGGCGACTATAGATTGAATTGATCTACGTCAGGAGATGACGGTGGAGACGATGACATCAAGAGCAATTGTGGGAATTGCTTGGCTGATGGTGGGCAGCAGGGATGGCAGCAAAAGCAACAAGATCGCTGCTCTGATACCAGATGATAGAACCCCAGAGGAATTCTATGAAGATTGATCTTTGAGGGGGATCAACCCTTGGACCGCTATAGAGGTTCCACCCTCCAAGTAGCCTGGTGGCTACAATTGTAGATTGATATTTCTTGTTCCAAAGAGGTGGAGGCTACAAGCTTATATAGAGCTCTAAACCCTAGCCCTAGGGGCTACTTCTTAGGTAAACTACCCAATTTACCCTCAACTTTAGCCGACCGGCCCAGTAACAAGAGCGGTGATGGCTAAGAGGCCCAATAGCCTAAATATAAACTCTAGCATCTCTTCTTTATAGGATAGAGGCAGCTAGGTGAGATTTATTACACTCACAGGATTTTTATTAGCTGCTACTTAGTTGAGTAGGACCCAATCCTGCTAGGGTCTTATCATCCACCAACCCTTTCATCCACCACTTCTCTTAACCAATACATGTCTTTAAACCAACAACAAAAGAGAGATTTTAATATTACAGATTTGGAGGCATATATTATGGCATCTGAGGAGGCAATCAACGCTAAATTCAAAGCCTTCGAGGTGTGAATAGAGGATAAGATTCAGACTCTCTTTGCTGAACCTAGTTTGGGCCGATCACAGAGCCCGAAGAAATCACATCAAGGAGAGAGTTCTAATAGAAGAGATGACTTCTAAGAGAGGGGAGGCTCTATGACCGATCCCTACTATCCACGCATGAGGGTGGACTTCCCTAGATGGGAAGAATGAGACTTGATTGGTTGGATCTCGCGTGCGGAACGATATTTCAGTACCACAAATACGTGGATGCATCTATGGTGGAAATTGCACCTATACATCTTAAAAGGGATGGCATACAATAGTTTGATTGGTTTGAACACACTCATGGAGTTTTCTCATGGTGACAATTCAAAGAAGGACTGCTGATCCACTTCGGACCAACTAATTACGAGAATATTGAAGGACAACTAGCAAAGATCTGACAAACCTCTACCATTCAAGAGTATCAAACCAGGTTTGAAAGGTTATCTAATTAAACTTATGATTAGTCTAAAAAATAGCTATTGGGGATATTTATTGAGGGCTTGAAGTTGGAGATCTGGGGAGAAGTTAAAGTGCGACAACCATACACACTTATGGCAGCCATCTCATTCGCACGACTTCAAGAGGAGCGATTGAAGCACAAAGCCTGGAGGACTAGGGTCACTCCCCAACCAGCAATAACAAAACCCTCAACCCCCTCTACTATCAGCCGAGCTCCTGCATAAAAAAAAATTGACAAGAGAAGAGCTTCGGGAGCGATCTGTAAAGGGGTTATGTTGGCATTGTGACGAGCCGTGGAGCTGTGAGCATCGCTATAAAAAAGGGAGACTTCTTGTGATTGAACCAGTGGAAGAAGAGGTCATTGAATAGCTAGAAGAGAGACTTGAATATGAGAAAGAAGATATAAAAGAAGAGCCACAATTGACCGGCTTAATGGTACACATGTTAGCCGGCTACTCAAATCCACAAACGATGAAAGTTGGAGGCCTTCTCAAACAACAACCGATCACTATTCTCATCGATACGGGCAGCACTAATAACTTCTTAAATAGTAAGGTTGCTACTCAAATAGCACTCCATATCGAAGGTTGCAACAAGTTCGATGTAAAGGTCGTCGATGGCAGAATCCTAAAGTGCGACCAAAGATGCCCGCGGGTGAAACTATTACTGCAAGACCAAGAAATTGTTGTTGACTTCTTACTCCTACCAATTGATGATTATGAGGCCGTACTAGGCATAGAATGGCTAACGATGCTATGTGATGTCTCTTGGAACTTTTCTAAGTTAATTATGAAATTCTACTATAAAAGCAAATAAGTCATCCTATGTGGGAAGCGCGAAAGCAACGTAACCACCATTTTAACCCAACGAATGGAGAAAGTTTTGCACAAGATAACTGGTGGCTTTTTCATGCATCTCTAGCAGCAACCAGAGAGGAAGAAAATAGAAATTTAAGATCAAAATCTTGCCCAATTGCTAGCTGAATATTCAGCCATCTCTCTTCCTACATTCGGCTTCCTCGAGGACATTAGGGAGGAATGGAAGAAGGATCTAGAGACTAGCAACATCATTAAAAAATTGGAGGAGGATCCAAGTGCAATAGCTCACTATACTGGGGATTCGAAGAATCTACGCTACAAAGGTCATATTGTACTTATACCCGACTCCCCTTGCATCAAAGTCATTCTACGCGAAATGCACTCCACACCTTCAGTAAGGCACTCCAGATTTCTGAAAACCTACAAAAGAGTGAAGCAAAATTTTTATTGGAGAGGGATGAAAAAAATTATTTCTGAATACATGGCACAATGTGATGTATGTCAATAGCAAAAGGGTAAAATAGTGGCGAGTCCAGGGAAATTACAACCACTACCTATATTAGACTCAATGTGGACTGACATCTCCATGGACTTCATCGAAGGGCTACCACCTTCCAAAGGTAAAAGCATGATCTATGTGGTGGCTGATCGACTTACAAAATATACTCATTTTTATGCTATGCAAAATCCCTACACTACTGCTAGTATTACTCAGATTTTCATAGAAAATATTATTAAATTACATGGGATGCTAAGGTCCATTGTAAGTGATCAAGACAGGGCCTTCACTAGTAAATTTTGGATCGAGTTATTTCAGTTGCAAGGCATTAAACTCAAGATGAGCACAGCATATCATCCACAAACTAACGGCCAAACAGAGGTGGTGAACAGGTGTTTAGAGACGTCTTTTCGGTGTTTCGCTAGTGACCGAAAAAAGGAGTGGACAAAATGGCTCCCATGAGTTGAATGGTGGTATAATACTATGTATCATTCCTCTATAAAATATATCCCATATGAAGTATTGTATGGTCGGTCGGCCCTTGTGATTCTAAAGTATATAATTGGCTCAACCAAGGTAGATCAAGTCGATCAAGATTTAATTGTTAGTGACAAACTCCTACAGCTGCTAAAGGATTATCTCTCTACTGCTCAAGCCGGAATGAGCAGCAAGCCGACACACGACAAAACGAAAGAGAATTTTCAATATGAGATTTGGTTTATTTTCACCTACAGCCATACAAGCAACTCTCTATTAATACACGAGCCTCCATGAAGCTATCCTCACATTTTTATGGGCCCTATCAAATCACAGAGCGTATTGGAGCCATGGTGTATAGACTTAAATTGCCTGAGAATGCCAAAATCTATCCTATCTTCCACGTGTCATGCCTGAAGCTCAAGTTGGGAAAACACAAGTCACCCCATATTCAATTGCCCAACACCATTGATGATGGAGATATTCAAGCCCAACCACAAGCCATCCTTGACCATAGAATCATGATGCATCGTCGACGTCCCTCTACTAAAGTACTAGTGTATTGGAATAATTTATCACTCGAAGATGTCACATGGAAAACATATGAGGAGCTAAAGACCCGGTTCCCTGAGTTCAAAGAACCTCAGCCTTGAGGACAAGGCTGATTTGAAGAGAGTAGGCTTGATAGGACCCTAGCAGGGTTAGGTCCTACTCCACCAAGTAGCAGCTAATAAAAACTCTATGAGAGTGTAATAAACCTTACCTAGCCACCTCTATCCTATAAAGAAGAATGGCTAGGGTTTACATTTGGGCCTTTGGGCTTCTTAGCCGTCGCCCCCCCTTTATTGGGTCGGTTGGCTAAGTTTGAGGGTAAAATAGGTAGTTCACTTAGGAAGCATCCCCTAGGGCTTGGGTTTGGAGTCATATATAAGCATGTAGCCTCCACCTCTTTTTAATAAGAAAAGATCAATCTACTTTGCAGCCACAAGGCCGATTACTTAGAGGGTGGAACCCCTATAGCGTTCCAAGGGTTGATCCCCCTTAAAGATCAATCTACATAGAATTCCTCTAGAGTTCTATCAGAATTCTATTCAGAAGGTAAGCTGCGATCTCTAGGGCATATCCCCAGAATAAGATGGATAGGTCGGCGAAACTCATCATGGAACGCACCATGTCTAACAGTGTGCGATTCCTCCTTTCTGATACACTATTAAGCTGTGATGTACAAGGAGGTATCCATTTGGATAAAATCCCATGGTCTTTGAGGAACTGGGTGAACTCTGTACTCAAGTACTCACCTCTTCAATCTGATCAAAAGGTTTTAATATTCTTTCCAGTCTAGTTCTCCACTTCATTCTTATATTCTCTGAATTTCTCAAAAGTCGTAGACTTGTACTTCATCAAGTACACATGTCTATATCTTAAGAAATTATCAGTAAAAGTAATGAAGTAACCACCTATGGCATGAGTCAACATGGGACCACATACATCACTATGTATGAGTTCCAGTAACTCAGTGGCTCTCTCTCCAGTTCTACTAAATGGAAAGTTGGTCATCTTTCCCCAAAGGCAAGGTTCGCAAGTCACATATGACTAATAGTTGAATGGATCTAGATATCCATTCTTCAGCAACTTTTGAATTATTCCCTCATGGATGTGACCTAGCCTATAATGCCATAGATATGTATTGTTTACCTCTTCTCGTTTCCTCTTAGACTCACTTATACTCATGATGTGTAGAGTTATATCTAGAATAAATAAACCATTATGCAATGTTCCTCTCGTGATGATCTCATCATCTAATGCTATTGAACAATCATTGTTCTCAAAAACTAATTTATATCCACTGATTGTCAAACATGAAATGGAAATAATATTTTTGATAATAGAGGGAACATAATAGCATGCATCTAATGCAATAATAGCTCCACCAGGCAGATGTAAAGTGACCTTGCCAACAGCTACTGTAGTAACCTTTGCTACATTGCCCATCTTAAGTTTCATCTCGCCTCTCTTCAATCTACTAGGTCCTACTAGAACCTGCAACGAATTACAGATATGATAAGCACTCCCAGTATCCTATACTCATGTTATCATAAGATTCTGACAAATGAAGACTGATCATGAATGGACCTGAAGCTTCTCTAAGCTTCTATTTTGCCCTCTCTGCAAGGTACTCTTTGCAGTTCCTCTTCTAGTGCCCATCTTTGACATAGTGGAAGTACTGGCCTTTGTCCTTTGTTGGGTCTTTCTTGGCAAACTTTGCCTTACCCATTTTGCCCTTGCCCTTACCCTTACCCTTCCTAAGGGACTTCTCAGCCTTCCTTTTCTTTCTGGTCTCACCAGCATAGAGAACTGGCTTCTCTTTCTTGAGGGTGCTCTCTGCTTCTCTCAATATATTGAGGAGTTCTGGGAGGGTCACCTCAAGCTTGTTCATATTAAAATTCATTATAAACTGAGAAAAAAATCTAGTAGGGACTGACAAGATCCACACACAAGTTATCCTTTAGGACCATTCCTAGACCTGTAAGTTTCTCGATCTACTCAATCATCTAAAGGACAAGGTTCTGAACTGGTGTCCCCTTAGTCATCTTGACACGGAAAAGACTCTGATATCTCATATCGTTGAGTTCTTCCCTGTTCCTTAAATAGTTTACAGAGATGCAGGAGTATGGAATTAGCATCCATATTTTTATGCTGTCTCTATAACTCAGTAGTCATAGAGGCCCACATATAACACTGAGCAAGAGTAGAATCATCTATATACTTTACATAACGAGCGATATTATCCTCACTTGCCCCTTTGTCAAGCATAGGGATTACTATATTAAGGACGTATGCGATTTTCTCCACTGTGAGTACGATTCTCAGATTGTGAAGTCAATCCACATAATTTGGACCAATGAGGTGGTTGGCATCAAGTATGCCATGTAAAGGATTTGAAAGTGACATTTTTTTGAAATTAAAGATGTAGCAGAAATAAATAACAAGCAGACTTTATAAAAATTAAACAATTAAGATAAGGACTTCTATCTTAATGTACTCCCACTAATTTTTCGCGAGACACATAACACCCTCTGGTATATGAATCGGAGGCCCCCGGTGGATCTTTAGTGGGGATCGGGATCCAATCGGCTTCTTAACGTAACCTCGAGGGACTCGACCAATCACGTTAAGCCTGTAAAGGTAGGCAACTATTGCCAATCACAACTCCTTGTGATTCCTATTCTGTTTAGCCTCTGAACCACCATGGCCTCGAGGGACTCAACCAACCATGATGTTCAGTTAAGTCATCACCATCGTTACAAGATGAGTCTGATTCGATGATATGCTCTCAAGGGACTCGACCAAGCATACCATGTTCTCAAGTCACCGGTGACATCTCTATGTCATATATAAGATAGTGAAACATGATATAGGTGAGTCTCGAGGGACTCGACCAACTCAACCTTCACTGGGAATCGATTCCTACCTATAACGATGGAAGGTCATGTGGGTCAATCTAATTGTCTCACGTTTATCGACTTAATATTATTAATATAGGGGATTTTTTATTTGGTCTCCTAACATAATGTGTCACACACATATATATTTAATATATATATATCTACATCATATGCAAATATATACATATCTAGTAGGTGTATAATCAATCACACATCACATGAGCAACCACACCAGATGATCATGAACCATATCTTAATGTGATAAGGCCCAAGCCAGTGGGCCCAATCACTCACATCAAGATCTATGTATATATCGGTGCATCTGCATGCCCTATGATCATCCATCTCGCTTCGTCGGTTCCGTCGGTATCTCAATGCATCTCCATGTGTTGGATCGTCCGTCTCGAGCTCGTGGGTCCCGCTATCGCTTCCACTCTCTCGCTGTACTTCCTCATATAATTACAACATAATTACAAATATGTAGGTTCGATAATATACGAGAAGAATAGAGGCTTGCAGGCCCCAATAATAATCATATGTATACACATCACATCACACGGTCCATTATCATTTATCCACGTCATACATCATATGTATATGTTATTATATAGGACTATTAGATAAACAATAATAGCTAATTAAATATTTTAATTAACTAATATTTTTTGAAATCAGGGATATACATGAAATTTTTAAATTTTCCAAAGGTATTTTGGTCATTCGGTAAAAAAGGATAAAATTAAAATTTTTAAAATTATGAGGGGTATTTTGGTCATTCTATCAAAAGGGACAAAAATCAAAATTTTTGAAATTCCGAGGGGCAAAACTACCTTTTGCCCGAAAACCCTAATCCCTAACTTCTACCTATTGCGTTGTGGCCGCCGCCATCCTACCGACGGCCGCCACCCTACCGGCGGCCGCCACTACACGGTGCGTGCTCCAATCTCTACTCGCAGGTGGCGCTGCCCTCCACTAGTACCGCCCTTGCAAGCGCACACCCCTGCGGGCACCGTTGCAGGTTGCTCGCCCGCAAGCGGACGCCCCTGGCGACTTTGTGCCCGTGGCAGCGGTCGCTCGCGGGTGGTCTGCCCACAAGTGGCGCCGCTTCCCCGCGGGTGCAACGCCCACAAGCACTCCCCGCCCATGCGGGCAGGCAGCCCCACAGGGGATGCTGCTATAGGTGGGCTGCCTGCCATCTTCCACCTGCAACCAACCTCTAGGCCCCTTGCTTGCAACTGCATCCGTTGTGCGAGTGCAGCAAGGGCAATAGCAGTTGCTGCCCTTCCTCACCACTTTTGACAAATAATTTTGACGACAAAAGCTATTCTAAATCACAACACACGTAGTTTAAGATTCGATCTTTGCACAAACAACTTGACTCTGATACTACTACTATTGGAAAATCTAAGGGGCGACATCTCATGCGCAGTGAAAGAACAGAAAACAAAAGAACCTTGGATTTCCACAAAAGGTTTTGTCGTCATGCGAAGATCGATGCATTTCAAAAATAAATCCATGAAAAGTGCATGTGTAAAAGAAAATACCTAGGGAGATCGTATATCCCTAAATTCCTACAGATATATAGGAGAGGATGAAGAAGGTCAAGCATCCTCCTCTCTAGCAGTATCCACATGGCAGGGACTGCGATGATGCTCCTCTCTTGGGCAGAGGAGAATAGAAGGTGGCTATTGAGAGAACCTGATAGAACCCTAGAGGAATTCTATATAGATTTGATCTTTGAGGGGGATCAACCCTTGGAACGCTATAGGGGTTCCACCCTCCAAGTAGTCAGCTAGGTGGCTACAATTGTAGATGAATCTTCTTTTCCTATTCCAAAGAGGTGGAGGCTACATGCTTATATAAGACTCCAACTCAAGACCCCTAGTATAGCTAGAGTTCTCTATTGTTAGGACTCTTACCCAAGACTCCTACTTTTAATAAACTCTCCTACTCAAGACTTTTACTTTTAATAAACTCTCATACTTAAGACTCCTACTTCTAATAAACTCTTAATGCTTCTCTAAGAAGCAACCTCCCAACTAATCCTAATCCTAGTCGTCCTCTTCACCTCTTTAATAAGTGTCAACTAGATAGGATTTATATGAATGCCCTTGTCAATGAAACTCTATTAGGACTCTCCTAGCTAGAGTCTTAACAGGTTAGGACTCTCCTAGCTAGAGTCCTAACAGACCTGCCCTCTTCAAATCAGCCTTGTCCTCAAGGCTGACGCTCCATGAATTCTGAGAATTTGATCTTCAAGTCGTCACAGTTCTCCCAAGTGACATCTTCGAGTGGTAAATTATTCTAATGCACTAATACTTTAATAGAGGGACGTCGGTGACGCATCACGATTTTACGATCGAGGATAGCTTGTGGTTGGGCTTGAATATCTCCATCATCAGTGGTGTTGGGCAGTTGAATCTGGGGTGACTCATGTTTTTCCAACTTGGGCTTGAGGTATGATATGTGGAAGACCGGATGAATTTTGGCATCCTCAGGTAATTTAAGTCTGTACGCTCCAATACGCTCCATGATCTGATAGGGTCCATAAAAATATGGAGATAGCTTCATGGAGATGTCAGTCCACACCGAGTCTGGTATGGGTAGTGGTTGTAGTTTCCCTGGACTCGCCACTGTTTCACCTTTTTGCTGTTGACATATGTCACATTGTGCTACGTATTCAGAAATAATATTTTTCATCCCTCTCCAATAAAAATTTTACTTCACTCTTTTATGAGTTCTCAGAAATCTAGAGTGCCCTGCTGAAGGTGTGGAGTGCATTTTATGTAGAATGATTTTGATGTAAGGGGAGTCGGGTATAAGTACAATACAGCCTTTGTAGCATAGATCCTTCGAATCCCAAGTATAGTGAGCTATTGCTCTTGGATCCTCCTCCAATTTTTTAATGATGTTGTTGGTCTCTGGGTCCTTCTTCCATTCCTCCCTAATGTCCTCGAGGAAGCCGGTGGTGGGAAGGGAGATGACTAAAAATTTAGCTTGCTCTAGTAGTCGTGAGAGTGCATCTGCAATAACATTTTCTTTCCCATTTTTGTAAACAATTTCATAATCAAATCATAGAAGTTTGGTTACCCATTTTTGCTGCTCAGGGGATGATATCTTCTTCTCCAAAAAGTACTTGAGGCTTTTATGGTCGGTTTTAATTTGAAATCGTCAGTCAATCAAGTAGGGTCTTCACTTCGTTATTGCGTACACAATAGCGAGCATCTCCTTATCATAGATTGACATTTTTATGGGAGGGAGATAGCGCCTTGCTAGTGTATGCAAGTGGTCAACCATCTTGCATGAGAATGGCTCCAATTCTGACTCTAGATGCATCGGCCTCAATGATGAAGGGTCGGCTAAAATCTGGTAGTGCTAGCACGTCTGTCGTCGTCATGGCTACCTTAAGTTTATCGAAGGCAGCGGAGGCTTCATCTAACCATTAGAAGGCATCTTTTTTAAGTAGAGAAGTGAGGGGTGCACTGATCTTCCCATAGTCCTTCATAAATTTAGTAGTAGCCTGTTAGTCCAAGGAACCCACGTAACAATTTCACATTTGCAGGTTTCGGCTAGCCCTGTATGGCTTCGATTTTTGTTGGGTCTACTGCAACTCCTTCTGATATTAGGTGTCCAAGGTACTCTACTTTTTTCTGGATAAAGCTATACTTTGATAGCTTAACAAAAAGAGTATTCTCCTGAAGGATCGTCAGAACAAATCGCAAGTGCTAAAAATGAGTCTCAAGAGAAGGGCTGTAAATGAGAATATCATCAAAAAATACCATCATAAATTTGCAAAGAAAGCTCCGAAAAATATCGTTCATGAGACTTTGGAAAGTTGAAAGAGCATTAGTAAGTCCAAAAGGCATTACCAAGAATTCATAATGGCCATTATGTGTGTGGAAAGCAGTTTTTGGAATGTCATCTTCATATACCCGAATTTGGTGGTAACCGGATCGAAGGTCCAACTTCGTAAAGACTCAAGCTCCTTTTAACTCATCAAGAAGTTCATCCACCACTGGTATTGGGTACTTATCCTTGATGGTGATGTCATTTAGAGCTCGGTAGTCGATGCACATCCACCAAGTTCCATCCTTCTTGCGTACAAGTAGCACCGGTGAGGAATAGGGGCTGTAGCTTGGCCGAATCACCCCTATTTCAAGTATCTCCTTTATAATCTTCTCAATGTCATCCTTCTGGAAGTAAGGATAGTGGTATGGCTAAGTGTTCACTAGTGTTTTTCCCAGAAGAATTGAAATTCGGTGGTCATGTTGCCGAGTAGAAGGAAGATCGCGTGGTTCAGTAAAAATGTCATCAAATTTAGCAAGCAATTGAGCGAGATTTTGATTTTCAATTTCTATTTTCTTCCCCTCTGGTTGCTGCTGGAGATGCATCAAAAAGCCACCATTTACTTGTGCAAAACTTTCTCCATTCATTGGGTCAATACGGTGGTTACGTTACTTTCGCGCTTCCCGCATAGGATAACTTGTTTGCCTTTGTAGTAGAATTTTATAATTAACTTAGAAAAGTTACAGGAGACGTCACCTAGCGTCGTTAGCCATTCTATGCCCAGCATGGCCTCATAATCATCAATTGGTAGGAGAAAGAAGTTGGCAACAATTTCTTGGTCTTGTAGTAATAGTTTCACTTGCGGGCATCTTGGGTCGCACTTTAGGATTCAATCGTCGGTGACCTTTACATCAAACTTGCTGCAACCTTCGATATGGAGCGCCATCTGAGCAACAACCTTACTATTTAAGAAGTTATTAGTTCTGCCCGTATCGATGAGAATAGTGATCGGTTGTTGTTTGAGAAGGCCTCCAACTTTCATCGTTTGCGGATTTGAGTAGCCAGCTAACACGTGTACCATAAAGTTGGTCGATTATGGCTCTTCTTTCATATCTTCTTCTTCATGTTCAAGGCTATCTTCTAGCTATTCAATGACCTCTTCTTCCACTAGTTTGATTATAAGAATTTTTCCTTTTTTACAACGATGCTCGCGGCTCCATGGCTCATCGTAATGCCAACATAGCCCCTTTATAGATCGCTCTCGAAGCTCTTCACTTGTCAACTTTTTTGGTGCAGGAGCTCAGCTAATAGTAGGGGGGCCTGAGGGCTTCAATATTGCTAGTCGGGGAGTGACCCTAGTCCTCCAGGATTCATGGTTCAATCGCTCTTCTTGAAGTCATGCGAAAGAGATGGCTACCATAAGCATGTACGGTTATCACGCTTTAACTTCTCCCCAGATCTCTGACTTCAAGCCCTCAATAAATGTCCCCAATAGCTATTTCTTAAACTAATCACGAGTTTGATTAGATAACCTTTCAAACCTGGTTTGATACTCCTGAATGGTGGAGGTTTGTCGGATCTTTGCTAGTTGTCCGTTAATGTTCTCATAATCAGTTGGTCCGAAGCGGATTAGCAATTCTTCTTTGAATTGTCACCATGAGAGGACTCCATGATTGTGTTCAAACCAATCAAACCACTGTATAGCATTCCCTTCAAGATGTATAGCTATAATTTCCACCATAGATGCATCCGCGGTTTTGTGGTATCAAAAATATCGCTCTGCGCGCAAGATCCAACCAATTGGGTCTCCTTCCCATTTAGGGAAGTCCACCCTCATACTTGGATGGTAGGGATCGATCATAGAGTCTCCCCTCTCCTAGAAGTCATCTCTTCAGTCAGAGCTCTCTCCTTGATAAGATTTCTTCGGGCTTAGTGATCGACCCAAACTGAGTTCGGTAAAGAGAGCCTGAATCTTATCCTCCATTCATGTCTCGAAGGCTTCAAATTTAGCATTGATCGCCTCCTTGGATGCCATAGTATATGCCTCCAGATCTATAATATTAAGATCTCTCTTTTGTTGTTGGGTTAAAGGCATATATTGGTTGAAAGAAGTGGTGGCCGAAAGGGTTGGTGGATTAGTGGATGTAGGCTGTGGTTTAGGCTTGTTTTATGGCTGTTTGGGTGTGGTTTGGGGGTACAGTTTGATGGAGTTTTGGGCTGTGATAGTAGTGGATGAATATTAGGGAAGAGGGTTTTAGATCTGTGGTAGATGGTGGTAGAGATTTGATAGAAATCAGTGGAAGTTGCTGCCGATATGCGCTCTCATAAGAGCAAAATTATCATCAAAGAAACAGCGGTTTCTTGACGAAATTTCTAGTGAAAACCTAGAAATTTGAGGAGGGGATTTGACAGTAGAATCTCAGTTTAGATAACAGCAAGGATGACAAATTGGATTAAGAAAATTTCAGCAACATAATAGTAAAGAAATTGGTGCAATTTGTGATAGCAGAATTCTCATCGAAAAATTTTAGCAGTATGTGATGAAAACTTGTAGCAACACAAGAATGTTTCAGAGATGAATTCCATGATAGATTTATCACAGATGAAAGCCAAGATGATCTATGAAGTATTCAAGAAATTTCGTTAAAAAAGGATAGTAAATAGATCAGTTTCCAAACAATAATATGCTGCTGAAATTTTTGCAGCAATCCTTCGTTCGTAAAGTTGATAACTTTTGCGACGAAAGGAATTTGTAGCAAAGGATAGATAGCAATACTTCTTTTTGGTATTTTGGATGGAGAATTGCAGTAGCAAAAGGTATTGGTGATAGAAAAATACCAGATCTCTTATGTAATTGGAGGTGGCAGTAGTAGATTGATTTGATCTACGGTAGAAGATGACAGTGGAGATGATGACATCAAGAGCAATTGTGGGAATTGCTTGGTTGATGGTGGGCAGCAGGGATAGCAGCAAAAGCAGTAAGATCACTGCTCTGATACCAGATGATAGAACCCTAGAGGAATTCTATGTAGATTTGATCTTTGAGGAGGATCAACCCTTGGAACGCTATAGGGGTTCCACCCTCCAAGTAGTCGGCCTGGTGGATGCAACTATAGATGAATCTTCTTTTCTTATTCCAAAAAGGTAGAGGCTACATGCTTATATAGGACTCCAACTCAAGACCCCTAGTATAGCTAGAGTTCTCTATTGTTAGGACTCTTACTCAAGACTCCTACTTTTAATAAACTCTCCTACTCAAGACTCCTATTTTTAATAAACTCTCTTACTCAAGACTCCTACTTCTAATAAACCCTTAATGCTTCTCTAAGAAGTAATCTCCTAACTAATCCTAATCCTAGCCGCCCTCTTCACCTCTTTAATGAGGGTAAGCTAGATAGGATTTACATGAATGCCCTTGTCAATGAAACTCTATTAGGACTCTCCTAGCTAGAGTCCTAATAGAACCCTAGCCTATGGGCCTTTAATTCCGTCCTATTTATAGAGGCCCCTTGTAAACCCTAATGGATCCTACCCTATTGAGTATTGGATCTCTATCCAATTACCCAAGCGTCTTAGATTAATGGGTCTCTACCCAATAATCTCTTATTAGCTCTTATTGGATCTCATCTTAGGATCCAATAATTCAGGGGCTTGTTGGATATCCAATAAGATAGGGGCTCCAGCGGATCTCATATCCGAACCTTTACTCGTCGCAACACTTACCATATGTGTATGACCCTCTAGGCCCAATATCGAGTTGGTCATAAGTCATACTTATTAGAACTCCTTCTGACTTAATAAATCATTATCTCCATAATAATTCACCCGACTCATCGATTGCGGACGTACTATGACACTATGCCGCAATCCACAGATGATATAGGGGAATCCAATCCTTTGGACCTATCTATCCTCAGTTACCATGTATCTATAGTCCCTAATCCATTTAATTTCTCAAAGACCCTATACCGGGCATGGTGCTGTCAGGCCCATACGGTCTCTCCTCAAGTCTTATCATATTATCCCGGAGAACTCTTTTTCTCTCAATCCGAATAACCTTGACTAAGGAATTGTTTGAGCAAGAATACATGTGATATTTCTCTCATGACACCGAGAGCGGATGATCCTCTATTGATACTCAATAGCCCTCATAAGGTTAGCTACCACTCCCAATAACCGACTGTACTAGATCTGAAACTTCCAAACCTATAAGTCCGATATCAAAGAGTGGGGTACTCATATAGGACATCCTTGATATCTCAAGTCTAAAGACCAGATACACTACTAGGACTACGGAATCACTGTCTGACATGAGGTATCAACAACCATCTAGTATTCCATAAGCAGATCAATTAGTGAACTCATTCTCCAATGAGCACCTGTACTGTATCCTTAGTATCTCCACATAAGTAGCTATGAGACCAGCCACCTCCATCATATGGATAGGTATATAGCACACTAGTCTATCTGGTTATCTTGATCTCTCTTTCGAGTAACCTATGACCAGCATTATTTAGGGTCTATGTTTAAAGGTGAATCGGTCTCATTATCGCGATCTCATCACGATCCGATTCTTATTGCACAGATCCAAGGATATCACAATATATGCAACACATAAGATAAAGTGATAAAATGCCTAATAATAAGTAAAAAAGAAAGAGTGCATATCAAGTCACAAGTGTCATCACTCATGTGATTGGCTTGTAAGACACATATGACTAGCAAAGATCGCTTGCTACGTGAAGTACACAGATGACTCCACTCTTGCTCAGTATTATATGTTGGGCTCCATGACTCCCGAGTTATAGAGACAACATAAAAGGATGGATGGTAGATCCATACTCCTACATCTCTATAAATTATTTGAGGAACAGAGAAGAACTTAACGATATAAGATATTGAAGAGTCTCTTCCATGCTAGGTTGATTGAGAGGACACTAGTTCAAAACCATGTCCTTAAGATGATTGAGTGGATAGAGACACTCACAGGTCTAGGAATGGTCCTAGAGGATAACTTGTGTGTGGATCTTGTGCTTCAATCCCTAATTGATTTCTTTTCATAATTTTCTATGCTAGTAAGACCAGAAAAAAAAGGAAGAGAAAGAAGTCCCTTGAGAAGGGCAAAGGGTAAGGGCAGATCAGGTAAAGCAAAGGTTGCTAAGAAGACCTAGAAGAGGACAAAAGCTAGTACTTCCACTATGGCAAAGATGGGTATTGGAAGAGAAACTACAAAGAGTATATTGCAAAAAAAGCAAAACAGAAGCTTAGAGAAGCTTCATATATGCATTCATGATTAGTCTCTATCTGTTAAACTCAAATAATAACATATAGGTATTGGATACCGATAGTGTTTATCAAATCTACAATTCGTTGTAGGTTCTGACAAAACCTAGGAGATTGATGAGAAGCAAGATGGACCTCAAGATGGGCAATGAAGCAAGAGTTGCTACTATTGCTATTAGCGAGGTTACCATACATTTGCCTGTTAGAGTTACTATTACATTAGATGCATCTTATTTTGATCTCTCTATCATCAAAAATGTTATTTTCATTTTATGTTTGATATGGAATGGTTGTAAAGTAGTTTTTGAGAATAATAGTTGTTCAACTATTGAGGATGATAAGATCATCATGAGAGGAACATTACGTAATAGTTTGATTATGCTAGACACTACTCCACATATCATGAATGTAAGTGAGTCCAAGAGGAAACGAGATGAGGTGAATAGTGTAAACCTATGGCATTGTACGCTATGTCATATCTGTGAGAGAAGGATTCAAAAGTTATTGCTAGATGGATACCTAGATCCATTTGACTATGAGTCATATATGACTTACGAACCTTGCTTTCGTGGAAAGATGACCAACTTTCCATTTAGTGGAACTGGAGAGAGAGCTATTGAGTTGTTGGTACTTATACATAGTGATGTATGTAGTCCCATGTCAACTCAGGCCATAAGTGGTTATTACTACTTTATTATTTTGACTGATGATTTCTTTAGGTATGGACACATGTACTTGATGAAGTACAAGTTTGAAGCCTTTGAGAAATTCATGGAGTATAAGAATGAAATAGAGGTTCAGATTGGAAAGAGTATCAAGACTCTTTGATTAGATTGAGGAGGTGAGTACTTGAGTACAGAGTTCACCCAATTCCTCAAGGACCAGGGGATTCTATTCTAATGGACACCTCCTTATACACCCTAGCTTAATGGTGTATTCAAAAGGAGGAATCGCATGCTGTTAGACATAGTGCAGTCCATGATGAGTTTCGTCGACCTACCCGTCTCATTCTGGGGATATGCCCTAGAGTCCGCAACTTACCATCTGAATAGAGTTACAACTAAGTTGGTAGTGTCTACACCATATGAGATATGAAAAGAAAGTCCGATATTAAGGTTGTTAAGATTTAGGGCTATTCTACCCACGTTAAGAGACACATATCTGATAAGTTGGAATCTAGAATGGAACGGTGCAAGTTTATGGGATACCCCAAGAAAATTATGGGTATTATTTCTATCACCTCATCTTTATAGCTAAGAGAGTAGTGTTCCTTGAGAAGGAATGCATTCTTGGTGGAGACAGTAGAAGCATGATAGAGTTGAGCGAGGTTGGAGAACCTAGCTCAAGCACCATTCCACAACTAGAATCTGTTCAGGTACCTAGCACATAACTTTCAACTTTACGTAGGTGCAATAGAGTATCTCATCCTCCTAAAAGTATGTGGGATATATCAGAGGAGTGGATGTTGAGAATATTGATCCTCAGACCTACGAGGAGCCTATTACGAGCATAGACTCCAAGAAGTTGCAAGAAGCCATGAATTCAAAGATGGATTCCATGTACTCCAATAAGGTTTAGAACTTAGTTGATGCATCCAAGTGTAACGTACCCATTAGCTACAAGTAGATCTTCAAGAAGAAGATTAGAGTAGATGGAAAGGTAGAGACCTCAAAGCAAGGTTAGTGGCTAAGGGGTATCGTCAAAGGTAAGGTGTTGATTATGACAGAACTTTCTCACCTGTAGCCATGCTAAAATCTATTCGAATTCTATTAGCTATTGTAGCACACTATGATTATGAGATCTGACAAATAAATATGATAATTGCATTCCTCAATGACAACCTCGAGGAGGTGTATATGATAGAACCTAAGGGATTTGTGTCCAAGGATAGTCCAAATAAGGTGTGCAGGTTGCTTAGGTCCATCTATGGACTGAAGCAAGCTTCCCGAAGTTGGAACATAAGATTTGATGAGGTGAACATAAGATTGTGTGTACAGGAAGGTAAGTGGGAGCACTATCACCTTTTTGGTGCTGTATATGGATGATATCCTAATCATTGAGAATGATGTAGGAATGCTCTCCACGGTAAAGGTTTGGCCATCTAGACACTTCTCCATGAAGGACTTAAGAGAAGCATCCTATATATTGGAGATTCAGAGCTATTGAGATAGATCCAAGAGGATGCTTGGCTTATCCAAATCCAAGTACATAGACACCATTGTCAAAAATTTGACATGAAAAATTTCAAGAGGGGTCACATACCGATGAGACATAGGTTATCACTTTCTAGGAGTATATCCCCAAAGACTCCTGAAGAAATGGTAGACATGGATAGAATACCCTATGCCTCAGCGATAGGTTCTATCATATATGTTATGTAATATACCAAGTTTGATATAGCATATGCTTTGAATGTCACGAGCAGGTATCAGGCAGATTCAGGCTTAGAGCACTGGAAAGTAGTAAAGAGTATCCTTAAATACTTGACGATGACTAAGGATCTTTTACTGGTATATGAAGAAAGTAGCCTCAGGGTTGAGGGCTATATAGACTCAACCTTCTAGTCTGATGTTGATGATGGCAAGCCAATTCAGGGCATGTATTTACCCTGAATGAAGAAGTAGTATGCTGGAAGAGTTCCAAGCAAGATACTATTACTGACTTGACTATAGAGGTAGAGTACATTCTGTAATAGAGGCAATAAAGGAGGGAGTCTAGATGAAGTAGTTCATCATAGATTTGGGAGTCGTGCCGAGCAATGAGGAGTTGATTCCCTTATATTATGATAACTACGGAGTGATTACTCAAATAAGAGAATCCGGGTGTCATCAGAAGTGTTCTGAGGTGGTTCCAGCTTATTAGTGAGATCATGGCCCAAAGAGATATAGCAGTGGAAAGAGTTCCATCCAAAGATAACATTGCAGATCCACTAACAAAGCCATTGACTCATATTGTCTTTAAGCGTCATAGAGGTCTGATGGGGATCAGACATATAGTTGATTGGTTTTAGGTCAAGTGGGAGATTGCGAGTTATAGGTGTCCTACAAGTCAATCACATGAGTGATGGCACCTATAACGCGCTGTGTCAATCTCTTTGTTAATGATTATTGATATTTTCTCACATTATCTCGATGTATATTGTGATGTCCTTGGATCTGTGTAATGGGAATCGGATCGTGATGAGATCACGATAATGAGATCGATTACCTTTAAACACAGACCCTAAATAATCCCTATTATAGGTTACTCGAGAGAGACATCAAGATAACCGGATAGACTGATGTGTTGTATACCCGTCCATATGATGGAGGTGGCTAGTTTTATAGCTACTCGTACGGAGACACTAAGGATACAGTACAAGTGCTCATTGGAGAATGAGTTCACTGATTGATCCACTTATAGAATGCTGGATGGTTATTGATACCTCACGTCAAACAGTTATTCTGTAGTCCTAGTAGTATATCTGGTCCTTCAACTTGAGACACCAAGGATGTCCTGTATGAGTACTCCACTCTTTGATACCAAACTTATAAGTTTGGATGTTCCAGATCTAGCACAACCGGTTATTGAGAGTGATAGCCAACCTTATGAGGGCTATTGAGTGTCAATAAAGGATCATCCACTCTCGTTATCATGAGAGAAATATCCCATGTATTCTTGCTCAGGCAAATCCCTAGCCAAGAGAAAGAGTTCTCTCGGAGAATCCGATTAGAGCGAGACTCGATTGGAAATCGTATGGGCTTGACAGCACCATGCCCAATATACGGTCTTTGTGATATTAGATGGATGAGGGAATATAGGTACATGGTAACTGATGATAGATAGGTCCAAAGGATTGGATTCCCCTGTATTATCTCGGGACTACGACGTAGTGGCCTAGTACGTCCACAGTCGATGAGTCGAGTGAATTATTATAGAGATAATAATTCACTGAGTCAGAAGGAGTTCTAATAGGTATGACTCATGGCAGCTCGAAATTGGGCTTAGAGGGTCACACACATATGGTAGGTGTTGTGACGAGTAGAGGTTCGGATATAAGATATCCGTCAGAGCTCCTATCTTATTAGATATCCAACAAGCCCCTATATTATTGGATCCCATAGATGAGAACCAATACGAGCTAGATTATTAGGTAGAGACCCATTGATCTAAGAGGCTTGGATAATTGGATAGAGATCCAATACCTAATAGAGCTGGATCCATTAGGGTTGACAAAAGGCCTCTATAAATAGGAGGGAACTAAAGGCTCATAGGTTGGGGTTTTCTTGGTAGCCACCTTCTATTCTCCTCTCCCTAAGAGAGGAGCATCGTTACAGTCCCTATCGTGTGGATACCACTAGAGAGGAGGATGCTTGACCTCCTTCATCCTCCCCCATGGATCTGCAGGAATCTCAAGGATATACGATCTCCCTAGGTACTATGTTTCTTTTACATACGTAGATTTTGGATTCACAGATTTATTTTTTATGCACTGATCTTCACATGATGATGGAACCTTTTGCGAAAATCTAGGATATTTTGTTTTTCTATTCTTCCGCTATGCATGAGATGTCACTCCCTTGGATTTCCCAACAGACTCGTTGTTGTTGATTTTTAATTTGCTTAGAATATATTTTTAATTTCATAGTTAGCATATAATTAGGGTTAGGATTATGTGATAATCCTAAAGAACCTTAGTAGGGGTCAACTGGGCCTTAATTGGGCTGAATTGGATCAGATTCAGGGCTCATTCACTAGTGCTGACCATGTCTGGCGATGGCATCACCCCGAAAATAGGTTCTCAGGTGATCTGGGCAGTGGTACCACCCTAGGTCAATAGTGGTACCACTTGATAGGTGGTGGTACCACCCCTCCATAGAGTCTGAGGACCCTATCAGGTAGTAGTACCGCCAGACTGGATTGTGGTATCGCCTAGTACACTAACAGAGCAAGGTCAACTGGCGATGGTACGACTAGTACCCAAAAATTTTGAATGTGACTCTTTTTTACTCCAATTCTAAAGTAAATTGAGTCTATAAATATCACTCTCTTCTCAATTGGCTAAGTACATTAAGAAGTGATAAAAATTGAGTCAAAGCTAGAGCAAAATTGTATTCGATATGCTTGAGTGTTCACCTCCCAAGTTTTACTTTGTCAAAATTCTGTAAGAGTGTGAACCACTTGTAAAAGTTTGTAAGAGGGGTACTTGGTCCTTCCCCTTTAAGAAGAGTTGATAGTGGAAGTTGGGAACCTCATTGGAGGAGGTTTCGAAAGTAGACGTAGGTCATTTGACCGAACCACTATACATCGCTATATACTTCTCTTGATGTGTGAGTTTTTAACTTACTGCTTTTCAATCTTTATTTAGTTGCAATCTCTCGATATCCTCCTCTTTACTTTCTATAGCATTCAGTTGAATCACCTTGCTAAAATCATATTCGTCGGACCAAAATTTCTCGACGAACAACTTTTTCCGAAGTCAATTTCAAAATTATGATTTTTATCCGCCACACTAATTCATCCCCCCCTCCCCCTGTCCTTAGTGCCACTCAAATCCTAACAATTGGTATCATAGCTCGGTCACTCTCATTTGGTTTAAAACCTAAAAGAGATTATGTATTTTGATATACAAGAGAGTCATTCAATTACACGTTCGCCTATATTTAATGGATCAGATTACACCTATTGGAAGACTCGTATGAATATTTTTTATATTTCCATGGACTTTGAACTTTGGAATATTGTTGAAAATAGATTTCAAAAATCTTCTCTTCCGATGAATGAATGGAATGAATCAGAGAAGAAGATTTTTGCTCTTAATGCAAAGACTATGAATGCCTTATTTTGCACACTTGATAAAAATGAGTTTAATTATGTTTCAATTTGTAAATCAGCTTTTGATATTTGGTACACTCT
This sequence comes from Musa beccarii, assembly GCA_024322285.1. Classification (NCBI taxonomy): domain Eukaryota; kingdom Viridiplantae; phylum Streptophyta; class Magnoliopsida; order Zingiberales; family Musaceae; genus Musa; species Musa beccarii. The sequence continues at coordinate 17,283,697 of CM044396.1, forward strand.
TAAAATCACTCATGAAGGCACTAGCTATGTGAAAGAGTCCAAAATAAACCTTTTGGTCCATTCTTATGAATTATTTCATATAAACCAAGTGAGTCCATTGAAGATATGTACACCCATTTCATGGATGTCGTCAATGGACTTAAAACACTTGGTAAAGGTTTTCCTAATTTCGAACTTATCACTAAAATTTTAAGATCTCTTTCAAAGAGTTAGGATCCAAAAGTTATGACCATTCAAGAGGCCAAGGACCTAAAAAAATTTTTGCTCAAAGAACTCATTGGATCATTGATGACCTATGAAATGACATGCCATGCTCATGATGAGCTCGAGAACTCCCTTCCAAAGAACAGGAAGGACATGACATTGAGAACACAAGAAGATCAATTGAAAGAATTTTCAAGTGATGAGGACCTTGATGATGAACTTGCACTCTTAACTCGGAAATTCAAAAAAATTATAAGAAAGAATAAATTTAAAAATGACATTCAAAACAAACTTGAACCTAAAAGAGAACAAGTGATATGTTACGAATGCAAGAAGCTAGAGCACTTCAAAAGTGAATGCCCCCAAGCCAAGAAAAAGCAAGCAGGGAGGAAGAAGGCTCTAAAGGCAATATAGGATGACTCAAGTGGCTTCGAAGATGAAGAAGCAAACAACAAAGAGGAGGCCAACTTCGCATTGATGGCTTTCGGAGAAGAGGTATGTGATAGAACTCTAGTAGGGTTGGGTCCTACTCAACGAAATAGCAGCTAATAAAAACCCTGTGAGTGTAATAAATCCCACCTAGCCCCACCTAGCCACCTCTATCCTATAAAGAAGATAGGCTATAGTTTATATTTGGGCTATTGGGCCTCTTAGCCATCGCCCCCCTTGTTACTGGGCCAGTCGGCTAAAGGTGAGGGTAAATTGGATAGTTCAGTTAGGAAGCAGCCCCTAGGGCTAGGGTTTAGAGCTCTATATAAGCTTGTAGCCTCCACCTCTTTGGAATAAGAAATATCAATCTACAATTGTAGCCACTAGTCTACTTAGAGGGTGGAACCCCTATAGTGTTCCAAGGGTTGATCCCTCTCAAAGATCAATCTTCATAGAATTCCTCTGGGGTTCTATCATCTAGTATCAGAGCAACGATCTTGCTACTTTTGCTGCCATCCCTGCTGCCCACCATCAGCCAAGCAATTCCCACAATTGCTCTTGATGTCGTCGTCTCCACCGTCATCTCCTGATGTAGATCAATTCAATCTACAGTCGCCATCTCCAATTGCACCAGAGATCTGGTGTTTTTTACTATCAATACCCTTTGTTGCTGTAATTTTTCATCTAAAATACCAAAAAGTAGTTTTTCTATCTATTCCTTGCCTGCGAATTCCTTGCGTCGTAAAAGTTACCATCTTTGCGAACGAAGGATCGCTGTAGAAAATTTTAGCCGCGTGTTGCTACCTTTAACTGATCTAATTGTTATCCTTTTTGAACGAAATTTCTTGTGCACCTCATAGATCATCTTGGCTCCCATCCTTGATTGATCTATCATGGAATTCATCTAAAAAAAAATTGTGTGTTGCTGCAATCTCTCGTCGCATGCTGTAATCTCTCGTCGCAAGCTGCTGAAATTTTTGACAAGAATTCTGCTATCGCAACTTGCACCGATTTCTTTACTATTTTACTGCCGAAATTTTTTGATCCAATTTGTTATCCTTGCTGTTATCTAAACTAAGATTCTACCGTCAAACCCCCTCCTCAAATCCCTAAGTTTTCACAGAAAATTTCATCGAGTAACCGCTATTTCTTCGATGACAATTCTGCTCTTACGAGACAACGCATATAGGCAGTAATTTCCACTGATTTTTGTCAAATCTTTGCTGCGATCTACCGCAGATCTTAAACCCTTTTCCCTAACCTTCATCTACTACCATCACAGCCCAAAAACTCCATCAAATTGTAGCCCCAAACTACACCCAAAACAGTCACAAAATAAGCATAAACCGTAACCTACATCCACCAATCCACCAACCCTTTCAGCCAACACTTCTCTCAACTAATACATGCCTTTAACTCGATATCAAAAAAGAGATCTTAATATTACAGATTTGGAGACATATGTTATATCATCCGAGGAGGCAATTGATGCTAAATTTGAAGCCTTCGAGACACGAATGGAGGAGAAGATTCGGACTCTCTTTGCCGAACTTAGTTTGGGTCGACCATCGAGCCCAAAGAAATCACATCAAGGAGAAAGCTCTAATCGAAGAGATGACCTCCAAGAGAGGGGAGGCTCTATGACCGATCCCCACTATCCACACATGAGGGTGGACTTCCCTAGATGGGAAGAAGGAGACTCGATTGGTCGGATCTCATGAACGGAGCGATATTTTCGGTACCACAAAATCGCAGATGCATCTATGATAGAAATTATGGCTATACATCTTAAAGGGGATGCTATACAATGGTTTGATTAGTTTGAATATACTCATAGAGTCCTCTCATGGTGACAATTCAAAGAAGGATTGCTGATCCATTTCGGACTAACCGATTATGAGAACATCGACGGACAACTAGCAAAGATCCGACAAACCTCCACCATCCAGGAGTATCAAACCAGGTTTGAAAGGCTATCTAATCAAACTTGTGATTGGTCTGAAAACTATTTATTGGGGATATTTATTGAGGGATTGAAGTCGGAGATCCGGGGAGAAGTTAAAGCGCGACAACCGTACACGCTTAAGGTAGCCATCTCTTTCGCACGACTTCAGAAGGAGCGATTGAACCACGAAGCCCGAGGACTAGGGTCGCTCCCTGACCAATAATATCGAAGCCCCCCCCTCCCACTATCAACCAAGCTCCTGTACCAAAAAGGTTGACAAGAGAATAGCTTCGAGACCGATCTGCCAAGGGGTTATGTTGGCATTGTGACGAGTCGTGGAGCCGCGAGCATCGCTGTATAAAAGGGAGACTTCTTGTGATTGAACCAGTGGAAGAAGAGATCAGTGAACAGCCAAAAGAGAGTCTTGAACATGAGGACAAAGATGTGGAAGAAGAGCTACAATCGACCGACTTTATGGTACATGCACTAGCCGGCTACTCAAATCCGCAAATGAGGAAAGTTGGAGGCCTGCTCAAACAATAACCGATCACCATTCTCATCAATATAGGCAGCACTAATAACTTTCTAAATAGTAAGGTTGCTGCTTGGATGGCACTCCACATTGAAGATTGTAGCAAGTTCGACATAAAGGTCACCGACGGCCGAATCCTAAAATGCGATCAAAGATGCCCGCAAGGGAAACTATTACTACAGGGCCAAGAAATTATTGCCAACTTCTTCCTCCTACCAATTGATGATTATGAGGCTGTGCTGGGCATAGAATGGCTGATGACGCTAGGTGACGTCTCTTGGAACTTTTCCAAATTGATTATGAAATTCTATTGCAAAGGCAAACAGGTCACCCTACGCGGGAAGCGTGGAAGCAACGTAACCACCATTTCAACCCAATGAATGGAGAAAGTTTTACACAAGATAACTAGTAGCTTTCTTATGCATCTCTAGCAGCAACCAGAGGGGGAGAAAATAGAAATTAAAGATCAAAATCTCACCCAACTGTTTGTTGAATTTGACGATGTTTTTGCTGAACCGCGTAGTCTTCCTCCTACTCGGCAACATGACCATTGAATTCCAATCCTTCCAGGCAAACCACCAGCAAACACTCAACCTTACCACTATCCACACCTCCAGAAGGATGAAATTGAGAAGATCGTGAAGGAGATGCTTGAAACAGGGGTGATTCGGCCAAGCTATAGCCCCTACTCCTCATCGGTGCTACTCGTGCGCAAGAAAGACAGAACTTGGCGAATGTGCATCGATTACCAAGCTCTAAATGACATCACCGTCAAGGATAAGTACTCAATACCAATGGTGGATGAACTTCTTGATGAATTAAAAGGAGCTCGAGTCTTCATGAAGTTGGACCTCCGATCTGGTTACCACCAAATTCGGGTATGTAAAGGCGACATCCCAAAAACTGCTTTTCACACTCATAACGGCCATTATGAATTCTTGGTAATGCCCTTTGGACTCACTAATGCTCCTTCAACCTTCCAAAGTCTCATGAACAATATTTTTCGGAGTTTTCTTTACAAATTTGTACTGGTATTTTTCGATGATATTCTCATTTACAGCCCTTCTCTTAAGACTCACTTTCAGCACTTGTGATTTGTTCTGACGATCCTTCGGGAGAATACTCTTTTTGTTAAACTATCAAAGTGTAGCTTTCTCCAGCAAAAAGTAGAGTACCTTGGGCACATAATATCAGAAGGAGTGACCATAGACCCAACAAAAATCGAAGGAATGTATGGCTGGTCGAAACCTACAAATGTGAAATTACTACGTGGGTTCCTTGGACTAATGGGCTACTGCCAAAAATTTATAAAGGACTATGGGAAGATCAGTGCCCCCCTCACTTCTCTATTGAAAAAAGATACCTTCCAATGGTTGAACAAAGCCTCCGCTGCCTTCGATAGACTTAAGGCAGCCATGACGACGACACCGGTGCTAGCGCTACCAGATTTCAGTCGACCCTTTATCATTGAGGCCGATGCATCTGGAGTTGGAATTAGAGCCATTCTCATGCAAGATGGTCGACCACTCACATACACTAGCAAGGCGTTGTCTCCCTCCCATCAAAAAATGTTTAACTATGATAAGGAGATGCTCGCCATTATACACGTAGTAACAAAGTGGAGACCCTACCTGATTGGCCGACGATTTCAAATTAAAACCAACCATAGAAGCCTCAAGTACTTTTTAGAGCAGAAGATATCATCCCCAGAGTAGTAAAAATAGGTAACCAAACTTCTAAGATTTGATTATAAAATTATTTACAAAAAGGGGAAAGAAAATGTTGTTGTAGATGTGCTCTCATGGCTACCTGAGAAAGCTGAATTTTTAGCCATCTCTCTTCCTACCATCGGCTTCCTTGAGGACATTAGGGAGGAATGGAAGAAGGATCCAGAACCAGCAACATCATCAAAAAATTAGAGGAGGATCCAAGCGCAATAGCTCACTATACTTGGGATTCGAGGGATCTACGCTACAAAGGTCGTATTGTGCTTATACCAAACTCCCCTTGCATCAAAGTCATTCTACACAAAATACACTCCACACCTTTAGTAGGGCACTCCGGATTTCTAAGAACCTACAAAAGAGTGAAGCAAAACTTTTATTGGAGAGGGATGAAAAAAACTATTTCTGAATACGTAGCACAATGTGATGTATGTGAATAGCAAAAAGGTGAAACAGTAGCGAGTCCAGGGAAACTACAACCACTACCCATACCAGACTCAGTGTGGACTGACATCTCTATGGACTTCATCGAAGGGCTGCCACCTTCCAAAGGTAAAAGCACAATTCTTGTAGTGGTTGATCGACTTACAAAATATGCTCATTTTGTACTGTGCGAAATCCCTACACTGTTATTAGTATTGCTCATATTTTCATAAAAAATATTATTAAACTGCATGGGATGCCAAGGTCCATTGTAAGTGATCGTGACAGGGTCTTTACTAGTAAATTTTGGACCGAGTTATTTTAGTTGCAGGGCACCAAACTCAAGATGAGCACAGCATATCATCCACAAACTGACGGCTAAACAGAAGTGGTAAATAGGTGTTTAGAGACATACCTTCGGTCTTTCACCAATGATCGACCAAAGGAGTGGACGAAATGGCTCCCTTGGGCCGAATGGTGGCACAATACTGCATATCATTCATCTACAAAATGTACCCCATATAAAGCATTATATAGTCGGTCGGCTCTTGTGATTCCAAAGTATATAATTGGCTCGGTTAAGATAGATCAGGTCGACCAAGATTTAATTGACAGAGATAAACTCTTATAGCTTCTAAAGGATAATCTCTCTACCGCTCAAGTCAGAATGAAGCAAAAAGCTGACACACGAAGAAGTGAAAGATAATTTTTAGTAAGAGATTGGGTTTATCTTTACCTACAACCATACAAACAACTATCCATCAACACATGAGCCTCCATGAAGCTATCTCCATGTTTTTATGGGCCCTATCAGATCACAGAGCGTATTGGAGCTATGGCATACAGACTTAAATTGACTTAGGATGCCAAAATTCACCTTGTCTTCCATGTGGCATGCTTGAAGCCCAAGTTAGGAGAACACGAGTCACCCCAGATTCAACTACCTAATACTACTAATGATGGATATATCCAAGCCCAACTGCAAGCCATTCTCGATTGTAGAATCATCATGCGTCGCCAACGTCCCTCTACTGAAGTACTAGTGTATTGGAATAATTTACCACCCGAAGATGCCACATGGGAATTATATGAGAAGCTGAAGACCCAGTTCCTTGAATTCATGGAACATCAGCCTTGAGGACAAGGCTAATTGGAAGAGAATGAGCTTGATAGGACCCTAGCATGGTTGGGTCCTACTCAACCAAGTAGCAGCTAATAAAAACCCTATGAGTGTAATAAATCCCACTTAGCCACCTCTATCCTATAAAGAAGAGAGGCTAGGATTTATATTTGGGCTATTGGGCCTCTTAGCCGTCGCCCCCTTGTTACTGGGCCGATCGACTAAAGGTGAGGGTAAATTAGGTAGTTCACTTAGGAAGCAGCCCCTAGGGCTAGGGTTTGGAGCTCTATATAAGATTGTAGCCTCCACCTCTTTGGAACAAAAAATATCAATCTACAATTGCAGCCACCAGGCTACTTGGAGGGTGGAACCCCTATAGCATTCCAAGGGTTGATCCCTTTCAAAGATCAATCTTTATAGAATTCCTCTGGGGTTTTATCAGTATGTGAGTTATTTAATGAAGATTTATCCTTCGACAAACTTTCAATTGATTTTCATGAATTATTTGATGAGTGTAGAACTATTAGTAAAAATTTAATTTATTAAAAAAGGAGCATAATATCTTATTAGATAAACTTAGAAGTCTTGAACTTAGAACTCTCTCTTTGCCTCCATACTCTAAGTGTGAATATTTAGAAGCAATAAAAAAGGAGAACTTAGCTAGTTAAAGAGACCCTAAATAAGTTTAAGGTCGGCAGCAAGGGCTTGGACTTGATCCTTGCGAACAATGATCATATCAAAAAAAGAAGTGAAATTTGATTTGTGAGTGGATCTCACCATACTCCAACCACCTTTATTAAAGGACCCACACTACATGTATCATCTCATTTGAAATATAATTTTTATTGCAAGCTAGATATGTTATTTATAAATGTCCGTTTAAGAAAATTAGTCCACACAAATTGATATGGGTTCCTAAATGAACTATAAGGAACTCAATGAACAATGATAAGATTAGTATATCAATATTTAAGGCACCCAAGTTCAAATGGGTATCTAAAAATCATCCTCTTTTGTAAACATATTCACCCACACAAGCTAGGAGCAAGAGATGGTACCTTGATAGTGGATGCTCAAGACACATGACCGAAGATCCATCTCAATTCTCTAAGCTCACTAGTCAATACGAAGGGTATGTTACCTTCGGAGACAACAATAAGGGTAAAATCATTGGCAAGAGAACTATAGGTAATAAATCAAGTTTTTTAATTAATTATGTATTATTGGTAGATGACTTAAAATATAATCTTTTAAGCATTAGTCAATTATATGATAAAGAATATATTATGAAATTTGAATCTAATGCTTGCATTATTGAAAAACCACACAACAACACATCTATGATTGCACTAAAACAAAATAATATATACACCATCAACATTGATGATCTTAGCAATGAAGTGTGTTTTTTTATTTTGAATGATGATGCTTGGCTTTGGCATAGGAGATTAGGTCATCTAGCATGAAACTAATTTCTTAAATTACATCTAAAGAACTTATAAGAGGCATTCCCAATATTAAGTTCATTAAACACAAAGTGTATGATGCTTGTCAACTAGGAAAATAAATAAAAAGTAGCTTTAAACCAAAGAATCAAATAAGCATATCTAGACCATTGCAATTGATCAATATAGATTTATTTGGAACAATTGACACAATGAGACTAGGAGGTAGCAAATATGCATTTGTAATTGTAGATGACTATAGTAGATACACTTGGTGTTGGGAAATCCTTCTAGGCAGTGACATCTCATGTGTAGTGGAAAAACAAAAACAAAACACCTCAGATTTCCCGTAGAAAGGTTTCATCGTCGTGCGAAAATTGGTGCGTCAAAACAAATCCACGAAAACTGCATGTGTAAAAGAAAATACTTAGGAAGATCGTATACCCCTGAATCCCTACAGATCTATAGGAAAGATGAAGGAGGTCAAGTGTCTTCCTCTATAGCGGTATCCACACGGTAGGGATTGCGACGATACACTTCTCTGGGGAGAAGAGAACAGAAGGTGGCTACCAAGAGAACTCTCAACCTATAAAGCTTTGATTCCCTCCTATTTATAGAGGGCCCCCTGTAGACCCTAATGGATCTTGCCCTGTTGGGTATTGAATCTCCATCCAATTACCCAAGCCTCTTGGATTAGTGGATCTCTACCTAATAATCTCTTATTAGCAATTATTGGATCTCATCTGAGGATCCAATAATTCAAGGGCTTAATAGATATCCAATAAGTTAGGGGCTCCAGCAGATATCTCATATCCAAACCTCTACTCGTCGCAACACCTACCATATGTGTGTGACCCTCTAGGCCCAATATCGAGTTGGCCATGAGTCATACTTGTCAGAACTCCTTCTGACTTAGTGAATTATTATCTCTATAATAATTCACCCAACTCATCGACTGCGGACGTACTAGGCTACTACGCCATAGCCCCCAGATGATATAGGGGAATCCAATCCTTTGGACCTATCTATCCTTAGTTACCATGTATCTATAGTCCCTCATCCATCTAAAATCCCAAAGACCCTATACTAAGCATGGTGCTGTCAGACCCATACGGTCTCTCCTTGAGTCTTGCTCTTGTTGGATTCTCCCGGAGAACTCTTTCTCTCTCAATTCGAATAACCTTAGCTAAGGATTTGTTCGAGCAAAAATATATGAGATATTCCTCTCATGTTACTGAGAGTGGATGATCCTCTATTGACACTCAATAGCTCTCGTAAGGTTGGCTACCACTTCCAATAACCGACTGTACTAGATCTGAAACTTTCTAAACCTATAAGTTTGGTATTAAAGAGTGGAGTACTCATACAGGACATCCTTGGTGTCTCAAGTCTAAGGACCAGATACACTATTGGGACTACAAAATCATTGTCTGACGTGAGGTATCAATAACCATCCAGCATTCCATAGGCGGATCAATCAATGAACTCATTTCCTAATGAGCACCTACACTGTACCCTTAATGTCCCCACATGAGTAGCGATGAGACCAATCACCTCCATCATATGGATGGGTATACAGCACACTAGTCTATCCGGTTATCTCGATGTCCTTCTTGAGTAACTTATGACCAGGATAATTTAGGATCTATGTTTAAAGGTGAATCGGTCTCATTATCGTTATCTCATCACGATCCAATTCTCATTGCACAGATCCAAGGACAGCACAATATATATAACACATAAGATAAAGTGATAAAACGCCTAATAATATGCAACGAGAAAAAGTGCATATCAAGTCACAAGTGCCATCACTCATGTGATTGGCTTGCAGGGCACATATGACTAGCAATCTCCTACTTGACCTAAAGCCAATCACCAACATGTCTGATTCCCATCAGACCTCTGTGGCGCTCAAAGATAATCTGAGTCAATGGCTTTGTTAGTGGATCTGTAATGTTATCTTCAGATAGAACTCTTTCCATTACTACATCTTTTCGGGCCATGATCTCTCTAATAAGCTAAAACCTCCTCAGAACACTTCTGATGAGACCCGGGTTCCCTTATTTGAGTAATCATCTCATATTTATCACAATATAAGGGAATCGACTCCTCGTTGCTCAGAACAACTCCTAAATCTGTGATGAACTTCTTCATCTAGACTCCCTCCTTTGCTGCCTCTACCGTAGCAATGTATTCCGCCTCTATGGTCGAGTAAGTAGTAGTGTCTTGTTTGAAACTCTTCCAGTATACTGCTCCTCCAATCAGGGTGAACAAATACTCTGAATTAGACTTGCTATCATCAACATCGGACTGGAAGCTCGAGTTCGTGTAGCCCTCAACCCTGAGGCTACTACCTCCATATATCAATAAAAGATCCTTAGTCCTTCTCAAGTACTTAAGGATATATTTTACTACTTTCCAGTGCTCCAAGCCTAGATGTGCCTCATATTTGCTTGTGACACTCAGAGCATGCGCTATATTAGGCCTAGTACATAGCATAGCATACATGATAGATCCTATCACTGAGGCATATGGTATCATATCCATGTGTGCCCTTTCTTCAGGAGTATTTGGGGATATACTCCTAGAAAGTGATATTCCATGTCTCATTGGTATAAGACCTCTCTTAGAATTTTCATACCAAACCTTTTGACAATGGTGTCTATATACCTGAACTAGGACAAGCCAAGCATCCTCTTGGATGTATCTCTATAGATCCATATCCCCAATATACAGGATGCTACCCCTAAGTCCTTCATGGAGAAGTGCCTAGATAACCAAGCCTATATTATGGAGAGCATTCCTACATCATTCCCAATGATCAGGATGTCATCCATATATAATACCAAAAAGGTGATAGTGCTCCCACTTACCTTCCTGTATACACAAGGCTCATCTTCATTCTTAATGAAGTCATAAGATCTGATCGCCTCATCAAATCTTATGTTCTAACTTCGGGAAGCTTGCTTCAGTCCATAAATGGACCTAAGCAACCTAGACACCTTATCTGGGTTATCCCTAGACACGAATTCCTTAGGTTGTATCATATACACCTCCTCCTCGAGGTTACCATTGAGGAATGTGGTTTTGACGTCCATCTACCAAATCTCATAGTCATAGTGTGTTGCAATAGCCAATAGAATTCGAATAGATTTTAGCATGGCTACAGGTGAGAAAGTTTCATCATAGTCAATACCTTACCTTTGATGATACCCCTTAGCTACTAGCCTTGCTTTATAGGTCTCTACCTTTTCATCTACTCCAATCTTCTTTTTAAAGATCCATTTGCAGCCAATGGGTACAATACCCTCGGGTGTATCAACTAAGTTTCAAACCTTGTTGGAGTACATGGAATCCATTTCTGAATTCATGGCTTCTTGTCATTTCCCGGAGTCTATGCTCATAATAGCCTCCTCGTAGGTCTGAGGATCAATATGTTGAATCTCGGATTTTGATGATGAAACTAATTGAGTGTGATTTGTGGTCTAACTGCGTTTTGAGTTATGCAGGTCTACTATCGAGCAGGATTGACTACGAAAGGGATGAAGACGTAAAGCGAAACAAAGGGCCAAAGACAAGGTTGATGAATCATTGGGAGTGCGAGTGTTCAACGGAAGTCCGAAGATTCGTTGGGAGCGTTGCCGGAACCGAGCCGAGAAGCAGTAGGAGCTTGCCGAAGGGTTTTCGGAAGTTCGCCGGGAGGTTCGTCGGAAGTTCGCGGAGCTTGCCAAGAAAGATCGGAGCTTGCCAAAGAAGCTCGGGGGAACTCGCCAAGATCATCGTGAAGTCCGAGAGCTTGCCGTGAGTCCGCGGAATGGTTTCCGAAGGTTCGTCGGAAGACTGTCGGAAGTTGACCGGAAGCTCGCCGGAAGAAGTTGTCATGTGGACTTTGTAATAGCTTAGGAAACGTCTTTAAAATTCGTAGTTAGCACGTATTTTGGGTTAGGATTAGATAACCCAAAGTGGGGGCCCATTGGGCCTTGATTAGGATGAGTTTGGGCCAAAATTTTGGCCCAAACCGAATCTGGCTACGCATGCATGCATGCTACGTGCATCTTCTTTGTATCCCGCTCTTGTAGCGCGCCCGCTCATGAAGCGAGCCCGGATCTTGTAGCAGTGCGCTCACCGTAGTGAGCCCGCTCATGTATCGACGCGCTCATCGTAGTGCGCCCGGCTCTTATGAAAGGCGGTAGCACCGCCTCAGCTATGTGAGCAGCGGTAGCACCGCCGCGAAGCTGTAGCACCCTGGTGTGCGTGGAAAGCCAGGCGGTAGCACCGCCGTGGGCGGGTGTAGAACCGCTGGGTGTGTCGATCTGCCAAGACTTGATCAGACGAAAAACTCAAAGGATTCAAATTTTTGGCTCCAAGTTTGGGCTCCAAATTTAAATCACTTTGAGGCTTATAAATACCCCTTCCTTTTCAGCTGAAAAAAATTAACCCTTTTGAGCAAGAAAAAGTTTGAGTCTTGAGCTTTTGAAGAGTTTGAAAAGTGTTGTTTTCTTTGCTAAGTGTTCACCTTCTTCTTCTTCTTGAGAGATCTTGTACAAGTGTGAACATCTTGTAAAGGGTTGTAAAAAGGGGTGTTTGATCCTTCCCCTTCAAAGGACTTGCTAGTGGAAGAGCGGAGCCTCATCGCAAAGGCTTCAAGAGTGGATGTAGGTCATTTGACCGAACCACTATACATCATTGTGTCCTTAAATATGTGAGTGTTTATATTTCTGAATCATTTATTTCTTGGCTGCAAGTTCATAGTTAGTTCCTTTTCACAAGCAATTAATTTCAAGTTCTCTTCGTCGAATCGAAATCTTCCTACGAACTTGTGTTTCTTTAAATCGGTTTCAAGAATACGAGTTTAATCCGCTGCACTAATTCACCCCCCCCTCTTAGTGCCTTTTGATCCTTACAATTGGTATCAGAGCCACGTTCTTTCTCTTTCGGATTTACACCCGTGAGAAATGGCTCTAAATGGTTTTCAAGAGGGCTTTTCGGTTTTTCGTCCACCGTTCTTTAACGGTACGGACTACACATATTGGAAAACTCGAATGAGAGTTTTCATGCTTTCAATGGATTTGGATTTGTGGAACATCATTGAAAATGGTTTTCAACCTTCCTCTAAACCGACGAACGAATGGTCGGTTTTGGAGAAAAGGTCGTTTTCTTTAAACGCAAAGGCTATGAATGCCTTATTTTGTGCTTTAAACAAGAACGAGTTTAATCGGATTTCTATGTGCGAAACGGCTTTTGACATTTGGCGAACTCTTGAAATCACGCATGAGGGAACTAGTAGAGTTAAAGACTCGAAAGTAAACCTTTTGTTGCATGATTTTGAGCTCTTCCAAATGACACCAAGCGAATCTATCGACGACATGTACACCGCTTCACGGATGTTGTCAATAGCTTGAAAAGTCTTGGTAAAAGTTTTTGAATTTTGAACTCACTAACAAGATCTTAAGATCCCTTTCAAAATGGTGGGATCCTAAAATAACGGCGATTCAAGAATCAAAGGATCTAAATAATTATTCTATTGATGAACTCATTGGGTCTTTAAAGACCTATGAAATGGAACATGATGAATATGATGAACATGATGAACACATGAACCACCTTCTAAAGAACAAGAAGGTTTTGAACTTAGAACAAGAGAATGCCACTTGAGTGATGACTCAAGTGATGAGGACAATGAAGAGGACTTTGAACCTTTAATCAATCTTAATAAATTCATTAAACAAAAATCTAAAATCAACAATGAACTTGAACGGAGGAATAGACCAATGAAGAAGAAGAAGGCTCACCAAGAAGAAGAAGCAAACTACGCTTTAATGGGCCCGACAATGAGGTAAGTAACTTAACTTCCTTGAATTATTTTGAAATTACTTGATGATTTCCATGAATGCTTAACTTAGTTAGTAGGAATTTTTTTAATGCTTTTCTTGTGTTTTTAGAAATTAAAAAAAATTTGAAATTATACTATGCTTTTCTTTATAGTATTTTTGAAAAGTAAACATATGAATGATGCAAGATTTGTGATAATGCTTAGGATTAATCCATGCATGTGTATCTTGATGGTTTACATTGTCTCCAAATATGATGCTTGATGATTTTATCATGCATGAGCTTTTGAAGTAATAAAGTGTCATATTGTGATGATGAAACATATTTTTCGAATTTATAAATAGATGCATGATTTTGGCAAAAATTTGAACATGGCATTTTAACATAAAATTGAAAGTGTGCTATCATTTTTACATATTTAGTCTTGACGATTTAATGACGAAGCTTGTGTTTTATTTTGATACATGTTTTCATAAAAATTTTGAATATGCTCACATCAAATTGCTTAAAATGAAAATATCTTTTTTATTCTATTGAGATGAATGAATTCATGTTATGAGTCTTGTGAATCTCATGAAAATAAACATGATGAATATTTTAAAAATGTGCTTCATGTTTTCGGTCTTAATGATTTCTCTTGAAACTTGCTCTTTGGATCTATATGAAAAACATGAGTATACTCACATCAAATCACTTGAAATGGAACACATAAAAAATGAGAAATTGCACTATCATGATGCTTTCCGTGTAATGCTTTTGATCTTAATGGACTACATGACAACTTGTATTTCAAAGTAATACAATGATGATTTTCATATATATAATTGGACATACCTTATGTAATCATCATTGATAATAATAGTTGGTTGTCATGCTTAATGATTTTGTGATATCTTATGAATCTTATAAATTAAAATGATTTTGATGATATTTTCGTTTTTGAATATAATGCATGACATTTTCATATGAAAAAGTTGAACATTCTTATGAAAGATCAAATCACTTAAATTGAAACTCATAAAGATGAGAAAATGTATTGTCATGATATTTGATGCATATGATCTTGATGGATATAATGACAAACTTATGTTTTGAATTTCTACAATGATGGGATCCACATAAATGTTTGAACATACATTATGAAATCATCATTGAAATAAAAATACTAAAAGTTTGTTATCATGCTTAATGACTTTGTGATATCATATCTTGATGACAAACTCATGTTTCGATTTTAAAATTTGATACTCATCTTTTGAAACATGAAACATATTATCATGATAAATTGAATCTCATGTCTTGGAATAATATGTTGCATTTATGCCTTGACAATTTTATGATAAAGTTTGATTTTCAATTTTGATGAAAGGCAAGTGATAACTTCATTTATGATATTTTATAAATCATTAGAATTACGAATGAGATTTTGATGATACGGTAATGACTTTATTCATGTTATTAATCTCAAAAATAATAATTTAATTATGAGTCATAAGTTGATAAATTGAGCTTGAATGATTTTTCTTTTAATGATTCTTGAATCTTCTAGAATTATGATTTGTTAAGACATATTTAATGCTTGAATCAAGTTCTAAAAGATTTCATTTTGCTATAAAGAAATTTTATTGAAATCATGATCTTGACAAATATGACTTGAAACTCTTTATAAATCAAGATCTTTTACCATGCTCCTTCTGTCTTATCAAAAGAAAATTCCTTAAATGAAATGTAACTTGTCTTTTGATTTCTCGGAATTCAATCCTTGAATTTTTATGAATTTGTGATCTTGATTCTTATGAAATGTGATCTTGATGAAAAATCTTATACTTGAATCAAGTTACTCTTTATGCTATATCTTTTTAAATGAATCATGAGTCTTATTATCATATATTTCATAATATAGAAATGACAAAGATTCTTTGGCTTGTATGTCTTATGTGGCAATTGAAAAATAGATAATTGAAAAGAAATTTGCCTTATGATGAATCAATGAATCATGACTTGATCTATGAGAATGATATGTTTTTATGCATCATGATTCAAGATAGTATACCCTTTATCATGAATTGATATTTGCCATGTAAGCCTTATACGATTGAAAATTTGATGAAAAAGAATTGTGCTTAATATTTGAATCATTGATTTATTCTTTTATCATGGCTTAAAAATGAATGAAAAGAAAATATGTTAGCACTTGTAATCATGATTTGATCCTTAATATCGATATGCTTTCATATATCATGATTCTTGGTTGTATGACATTTATCTTGAATTAAAAATTGATAAATATGAATCTAGATCTTGCTAAAATGAAAAGTTATGAATCATGGATGATATCTTTTGGTTTTGATTCTTGTTGAATTTATATATTGATATCCTTCATGACATGATTTTTCATGTTTCAATATCATCTCGTATGCATCATGTGATGATTGATATATTGATTGATGCAAAATTATTTGATTGAGATAATATTCATCCCTTCTCTTTGACAAAAACAAAGGGGGAGAAGATTTATTGCTTGCTTGTGCTTCAAAAGAGAAAATTTTGCTAGCTTGAACATTGAGAAGCAAAGAGTTGCTATCTCAAGAGAGGCAAAAATCTTGCTCAATTTCACTTCTTCAAAATTGCTTGCATTTTTGTTACAAATTATTGTTGAATCTTATGCAAGATTATTTGAAGTATTTTATCCTCCCTTTCTTTTGATGCTAACAAAGGGGGAGAAAGTTTTTAGCTTGAACATTGCAAAAATTTGCCATCTTGATTCCTACTTTGCAACTTCATGAGAAGCTAAGAATTGTTATATCAAATGATGCAAATATTGCTATCGTGAGAAACAAGGTGCAAACTTGCACATCTCAAGAAGCAAGTGAAAATTACCATCATTGCCTATCTTTGAAACTTGCTATGATTGAATGGTATAACTTAATGTTGTATTGCAAAATGTTGTATGATATTGTAAAAATCTGCATATCTTACAAAGTGCAAGCTAGTTTGTTGTAAAAATCTGTATATCTTTTAAACTAGCTATAATAATACTTCTCCTTTTTGTTGATGACATAGGGGGAGAAGTAGATTGATGACTTCATGCATTGATTGAATATTTTATATTTGCATGATGGTTTGTTCTTATTTCACTACATGAATGATACATGTTACTTGGATTTGGGATAATCCAAGGGTTCTATCAATTGCATATTGATAGGGGGAGTTTGTGTTAAACTCCAGGGAGTTATGGTTAACTCGTGGTCATCAATTAGTTGTCATCATCAAAAAGGGGGAGATTGTTGAATCTCGGATTTTGATGATGAAACTAATTGAGTGTGATTTGTGGTCTAACTGCGTTTTGAGTTATGCAGGTCTACTATCGAGCAGGATTGACAACGAAAGGGATGAAGACGTAAAGCGAAACAAAGGGCCAAAGACAAGGTTGATGAATCATTGGGAGTGCGAGTGTTCAACGGAAGTCCGAAGATTCGTTGGGAGCGTTGCCGGAACCGACCGAGAACGAGTAGGGAGCTTGCCGAAGGGTTTTCGGAAGTTCGCCGGGAGGTTCGTCGGAAGTTCGCGGAGCTTGCCAAGAAAGATCGGAGCTTGCCAAAGAAGCTCGGGGGAACTCGCCAAGATCATCGTGAAGTCCGAGAGCTTGCCGTGAGTCCGCGGAATGGTTTCCGAAGGTTCGTCGGAAGACTGTCGGAAGTTGACCGGAAGCTCGCCGGAAGAAGTTGTCATGTGGACTTTATAATAGCTTAGGAAACATCTTTAAAATTCATAGTTAGCACGTATTTTGGGTTAGGATTAGATAACCCAAAGTGGGGCCCATTGGGCCTTGATTAGGATGAGTTTGGGCCAAAATTTTGGCCCAAACCGAGGCAACTACACATGCATGCATGCTACGTGCATCTTCTTTGTAGCCCGCTCTTGTAGCGCGGATCTATGTAGCGAGCCCGGATCTTGTGAGCGCTCCTCATGTAGCGAGCCCGCTCTTGTATCGGCGCTCATCGTAGTGTGCGCCCAAACTCTGTAGCGGCGGTAGCACCGCCTCAGACTCTGTAGCGGTATGGTAGCACCGCTTTGGCTGGGCGGTAGCACCGCTGGTGCGTGGAAAGCCAGCGGTAGCACCGCTTTGGGTGGGCGGTAGAACCGCTGGGTGTGTCAGTCTGCCAAGACTTGACTGCACCGAAAAACTCAAAGGATTCAAATTTTTGGCTCCAAGTTTGGGCTCCAAATTTGAATCACTTTGAGGCTTATAAATACCCCTTCCTTTTCAGCTGAAAAAATTAACCCTTTTGAGCAAGAAAAAGTTTGAGTCTTGAGCTTTTGAAGAGTTTGAAAAGTGTTGTTTTCTTTGCTAAGTGTTCACCTTCTTCTTCTTCTTGAGAGATCTTGTACAAGTGTGAACATCTTGTAAAGGGTTGTAAAAAGGGGTGTTTGATCCTTCCCCTTCAAAGGACTTGCTAGTGGAAGAGCGGAGCCTCATCGCAAAGGCTTCAAGAGTGGATGTAGGTCATTTGACCGAACCACTATACATCATTGTGTCCTTAAATATGTGAGTGTTTATATTTCTGAATCATTTCATTTCTTGGCTGCAAGTTCATAGTTAGTTCCTTTTCACAAGCAATTAATTTCAAGTTCTCTTTCGTCGAATCGAAATCTTCCCTCTACGAACTTGTGTTTCTTTTGAAATCGGTTTCAAGAATACGAGTTTAATCCGCTGCACTAATTCACCCCCCCCCCCTCTTAGTGCCTTTTGATCCTTACACAATATCCTCAACATCCTCTCCCCTGATATGTCTCATATATCTCTCAAGAGGATGGGATACTCTACTGAACCTATGTAAAGTTGGAACTTATTCACTAGGTACTTAAACAGACTCTGGCTATGGAATGGTGCTTCAGCTAGGTTCTCCAACCTCGCTCATCTCTATCACACTCCCACTATCTCCACCAAGAATGTGTTCCTTCTCAAGGAACACTGCTCTCTTGGCTACAAAGACCTTTTGGTTCTCAGGGTGAAAGAAATAATACTCACAAGTTTCCTTGGGGTATCCCACGAACTTGCACCGTTCTGTCCTGGATTCCAACTTGTTAGGGTTGTGTCTCTTGACGTAGGCAGGGTAGCCCCAAATCTTAACAACCTTAAGATCGGGCTTCTTCCCATTCCATATCTCATATGGAGTAGACATCACTAACTTAGTTGGAATTCTATTCAGAAGGTAAGCTGCGGTCTCTATGGTATATCCCCAGAATGAGATGGGTAGGTCGGCGAAACACATCATAGAATACACCATGTCTAATAGTGTGTGATTCCTCCTTTCTGATATACCATTAAGCTATAGTGTATAAGGAGGTGTCCATTAGGATAAAATCCCATTGTCTTTGAGGAACTGGGCGAACTCTGTACTCAAGTACTCACCTCCTTGATATGATCGAAGGGTTTTAATACTCTTTCCTGTCTGGTTTTCTACTTTATTTTTATATTTTCTAAATTTCTCAAAAGCCTCAGACTTGTACTTCATCAAGTACACATATTCGTATCTTGAGAAATTATTAGTGAAAGTAATAAAGTAGGAGTAACCACCTATGGCATGAGTCGACATAGAACCACATATATCACTATGTATGAGTTCCAGTAACTCAGTGGCTCTCTCTCCAGTTCTACTAAATGGAGAGTTGGTCATCTTTCCCCGAAGGTAAGGTTCATAAGTCGTATATGACTCATAGTCAAATGGATCTAGATATCCATTCTTTAGCAACTTTTGAATCCTTCCCTCATGGATGTGACCTAGCCTGCAATGTCATAGATATGCATTGTTCACCTCTTCTCGTTTCCTCTTAGACTCTCTAACACTCATGATATGTGGAGCTGTATCTAGCATAAATAAACCATTATACAATGTTCCTCTCATGATGATCTCATTATCTAATATTATTGAACAATCATTATTCTCAAAAACTAAATTATATCCACTAATTGTCAAACATGAAATGGAAATAATATTTTTGATAATAGAAGAAACATAATAACATGCATCTAATGCAATAATAGCTCCACCATACGGATGTAAGGTGACCTTGCCAACAACCACTATAGCAACCTTTGCTCCATTGCCCATCTTAAGGTCCATCTCGCCTCTGTTCAATCTCCTAGGTCATGTTAGAACCTGCAACAAATTGCAGATATGATAAGCACTCCCAGTATCCAATACCCATGTGTTATCATAAGATTTTGACAAATAAAGACTGATCATGAATGTACCTGAAGTTTTTCCAAGCTTTTGTTTCGCCCTCTCTGCAAGGTACTCTTTGTAGTTCCTCTTCTAGTGTCCATCTTTATCGTAGTGGAAGCACTGGCCTTTGTCCTTTATTGGGCCTTTCTTGGCAACCTTTGCCTTACCTATTTTGCCCTTGCCCTTGCCCTTCTTAAGGGACTTCTTATCCTTCCTTTTCTTTCTGGTCTCACCAGCATAAAGAACTGGCTTCTCTTTCTTGATGGTGCTCTCTGCTTCTCTCAACATATTGAGGAGCTCTATGAGGGTCACCTCAAGTTTATTCGTATTAAAATTCATTATGAACTAAAAAAGGAATCTAGTGAGGACTGAAGCACAAGATCCACACATAGGTTATCCTCTAGGACCATTCCTAAACTTGTGAGTTTCTCGATCCACTCAATCATCTTAAGAATATGGTTCTGAACCGGTGTCTCCTTAGTCATCCTGACACAGAAAAGACTCTTTGATATCTTATATCGTTGAGTTTTTCCCTGTTCCTCAAATAGTTTGCGGAGATACAGGAGTATGGAATTAGCATCCATATTTTCATGTTGCCGCTGTAACTCAGTGTTATAGAGGCCAACTTATAACATTGAGCAAGAGTGGAATCATCTATGTATTCACATAACGAGCGATCTCATCCTTGCTTGCCCCTTCATCGGGCGTAGGGATCACTATATTAAGGACATACGCGATTTTCTCCGTCATAAGAATGATTCTTAGATTGCGAAGCCAATCCGTATAATTTGGACCAATGAGGCAGTTGGCATCAAGTATGCCATGTAAAGGATTTGAAAGCGATATTTTTCTGAAATTAAAGATGTAGCAGAAATAAATAACATACAGACTTTGCAAAAATTAAACAATTAAGATAAGGACTTCTATCATAATATATTTTTACTAATTTTTTGTGAGACACACAACACCCTCCAGTATGTGAATCAGAGACTCTCGGCAGATCTCTAGTGGGGATCGGGATCCAATCGGCATCTTAACGTAATCTCGCGGGACTCGACTAATCACGTTAAGCCCGTAAAGATAGGCAACTCTTGCCAATCATAATTCCTTGTGATTCCCGTCCTATTCGGCCTCCGAACCACCATGGCCTCGAGGGACTCGACCAACCATGATGTTCGGTTAAGTCATTACCATCGTTACAAGATGAGTCTGATTTGGCAATATGCTCTCGAGGGACTCGGCCAAACATACCATATCCTCAGGTCATCGATGACATCTCTATATCATAGATAAGATAGCAAAATGCGATATAGGTGAGTCTCAAGGGACTCGACCAACTCAACCTATACTAGGTATCGGTTCTTACCTATAATGATGGAAGGCCACGTGGGTCGATCTAATTGCCTCATGTTTACCGACTTAATATTATTAATAGAGGAGATTTTTAATTTAGTCTCCTAACATAATGTCACAAATATACATATTTAATATATATATCTACATCGCATGTAAAATATATATATATATATATATATATATATATATATATCTAGTAGGTGTATAACCAATCATACATCACATGAGCAATCACACTAGATAATCATGGACCACATCCTAATATGATCAGGCTCGAGCCAGTGGGCCTAATCACTCGCATCAAGATCTATGTGTGCTTAGGTGCATCTCCATGTCCTGTGATCGTCCTTCACGCTTCGTCAGTTCCGTCGGCATCTCAACGCATCTCTATGCGTCGGATCGTTCGTCTCGGCCTCATGGGTCCTGTTGTCACTACGCCTCCTCATGTAATTACAATATAATTACAAGCACATAGGCCT
The DNA here is from genome assembly GCA_024322285.1 of Musa beccarii. Lineage (NCBI taxonomy): Eukaryota > Viridiplantae > Streptophyta > Magnoliopsida > Zingiberales > Musaceae > Musa > Musa beccarii. The sequence continues at coordinate 17,305,416 of CM044396.1, forward strand.
AACAATAAACGAGAAAAATAGAGCCTCGCAGGCCCCAATAATAATAATCATATGTACACACATCACATCACAGGTCCATGATCATCTGTCCACATCTTACATTAAATATATATGTTGTTTTATAGGACTACTAGATAAAAATAATAATAGTTAATTAAACTATTTAATTAACTAATATTTTTTTAAAATCAGGGACATAGAGGGAATTTTTAAATTCCCAAGGGTATTTTGGTCATTTTGTCAAAAAAGATTAGAAATCGAAATTTCTTAGATTCTGAGGGGCAAAACTATCTTTTGCTTGAAAACCCTAGTTCCTCTGTTTTGCTTGCTGCAGCATTACGGCTACCACCGCCGCCACCCCATCGGCAACGGCATTGCGGGGAAGCGTCGCCCATGCCCGCGGGCCTGCGGGCGGTGCCGCTACAGCGGGGCATCGCTTGTGGGTAGATGTGCCCACCCGCTGGTGCTGCCCCTTGCGGTGCAATGCCCGCAGCAGCCTGGCGCCCCTATGCCGCTGCAAGTGCCGCCCTCCCCTGCGGGTCGTTCGCCTTCGGGCGATGCTGCCGCCCACCCATGCGGACAGGCAGCCCACAGGGGCCTCGCGGGCGTCGCCCGTCCTTGTGGGCAGGCTGACGCACCAGTCGCAGGCCACCGCGCCAAGTAGTGCCCGCCCATGCGGGCAGGCCGCCGGCTACCTACCGCCTGCAGCCTGCATACGGGCTCCTTGCCCGCAACCGCCGCTGCTTCCATTGCAGGCAGCAAGGCTGCAAGCAACCTTATTGCCATTGTGCGAGCGCAGCAAGGGCAGCAATAGTTGCTACCCTTTCTCGCCTTTTGCGTCAATGATTTTGACGACAAGACCGTTCTAGATCACAACACACAGTTTAAGATCCGATCTTCGTACGAATAACCTGGCTCTGATACCACTATTGGGAAATCCTTCTGGGGAGCGACATCTCATGCATAGCGAAAGAACAAAAATAAAACACCCCAGATTTCCCATAGAAAGGTTTCGTCATCGTGCAAAGATCGATGCATCAAAATAAATCCGTGAAAACTGCATATGTAAAAGAAAATACCTAGGGAGATCGTATATCCCTGAATCCCCGCAGATCTGTAGGAAGGATGAAGGAGGTCAAGCATCCTACTCTCTAGCGGTAGCCACACAGTAGGGATTGCGACGATGCACTTCTCTGATGAGAAAAGAATAGGAGATGGCTACCAAGAGAACTCTCAGCCTATAGAGCTTTGGTTCCCTCCAATTTATAGAGGCCCCCTGTAAATCCTAATGGATCTTGCCCTATTGGGTATTGGATCTCCATCCAATTACCCAAGCCTCTTGGATTAATGGGTCTCTACCAATAATCTCTTATTAGCAATTATTGGATCTCATCTAAGGATCCAATAATTCAGGGGCTTAATGGATATCCAATAAGTTAGGGGCTCCAGCGGATATCTCATTGTTGAATCTCATATTTTGATGATGAAACTAATTGATTATTTTATGATCAAATTATGTTTTGAGTTATGCAGGTCTGCTATCGATCAGGATTAGATAGTTGACACTGGAGGAATTGATATTGCGCCAGGTGATTACGTCAGGATATTGGATGTCGAGCTGGAGAGTTGGTCGACAATCGGCAGAAAGCTTCGTACATCGAGCATCGGGCCAAGAAGAGTGAAGTTGCGCCAAGGATATCAGGGTTGCGGAGGTCAACCGCCGATTGGGTAACAAAACGCAAGAGTGGATGATGCGCTGAAGAATCGGACGAAGCGCCGACCAATGACGTGCCGGGCAACAGAATGTCAATTCATGTTATAATAATTATCTAGATCGAAGTAGAGTTTTGTTTGTGTGTGCAGGATTAACTATGATAAAGACATAAAGCGAAACAAAGTGTTGGAAGACAAGTGTGATGGATCGTTGGGAGTTCGAGAGTTCGACGGAAGTCTAAAGATTCGTTGGGAGTGCTGCCGGAACTGGTCGAGAATGAGAAGGGAGCTTACCGAAGGATTTTCGGAAGTTTGCCGGAAGCTTCGTCGGAAGTTCACAGAGCTTGCCAAGAAAGATCGGAGCTTACCAAAGAAGCTCATTGGAACTTGCCAAGATCATCGTGAAGTCCAAGAGCTTGCTGGGAGTCCACAGAAAGGTTTCCGAGGGTTCGTCGGAAGACCACTGGAAGATCACCGGAAGCTCACCAGAAGAAGTCTTGACTTGTCGAACTTTGTAATAGCTTAGGAAATATCTTTAATTTTATAGTTAGCATGTTAATTTAGGTTAGGATTATGTGTTAATCCTATAACCCAAGTAGGGGCCAATTGGGCCTTGTTTTGGATCGATTTGGGCCGAGTTTTAGGCCCAAACCAGTGAGCTGGAAGGGCTGGGCGATGGCACCGCCCAGGACCAAAGAGCTGGGTGGTGGCATTGCCCAGCACCCGAGAGCATGGGCGGTGGCACCGCTGGTTGGGCGGTGGAACCGCCCAATGCAGTGTCAGTCTGACACTGACAGGCGGTGGCACCACCAGCACCGGAAAGAACGAAAGTGATTCAAATTTGGGCTCCAAATTTGAATCCTCTTGAGGTCTATAAATACCCCTCTCATTCATGGATGAGAGGGAGTCTAGAATTGAGATAAAAAGAAGAAAAACTATGTTGAAAGTGTGTCAAAATCTTCCCTCTAAGTTTTAAGTGTGTTCTAGTCCAAGAGATGGGTGAGAGGCCTTGTAAGGGTTACCTCCTAAGCCCATCAAAAGGAGAAGAGCTATAAGGAAGTTCATCCTCGCCCGTTGGAAGGAGGATAGCTAGTGGAAAGCCTATGGCCTCAAGCGAAGAGGAATCGGGAGTGGATGTAGGTCGGATGACCGAACCACTATAAAAACGGTTTGCGTTTATGTTCATGCATTTATCTTTCTGCAAACCATTACTTTGCTAAGTTCACTGCCCTCATCTTCGTACGTACGCTTTCAATGCAATCGAAATGGTTTTAATCGAAACGTTATTCTTTTCGTATGAAGTTTTCGAAACGTGTTTAAAATCACCGAAGTTTATCATATTTATCTGCTACACTAATTCACTCCCCCCTCTTAGTGCCGCTCAATCCCTAATAATTGGTATCAGAGCCATATTATTTCTCATTCAGATTTACACCCGTAAGAAATGGCTCTTCATGGCTTTCAAGAGGGCTTTTCGGTTGTACGTCCATCGTTCTTTAACGGATCGAACTACACTTATTAGAAAACTCGAATGAGAGTTTTCTTGCTTTCAATGGATTTGGGTTTGTAGAACGTTATTGAAAATCATTTTTAACTTCCCTCTAAACTGACGAACGAATGGTTAAACTTAGAGAAGAAATCTTTTTTTTTTAATGCAAAGGCTATGAATGTCTTATTTTGCGCTTTAGATAAATGAGTTCAATCGGATTTCTATGTACGAAACAGCTTATGAAATTTGGCGAACACTTGAAACCACCCATGAGGGAACTAGTAGAGTCAAAGACTCGAAAGTAAACCTCTTATTGCATGATTTTGAGATTTTTCGAATGAAACCAAGCGAGACTATCGACGACATATACACCCGTTTCACAGATGTTGTCAATAGTCTAAAAGCTCTTGGTAAATGTTTTTTGAATTTTGAACTTACTAACAAAATCTTAAGATCCCTTCTAAAAAGGTGGGATCCTAAAATAACGACGATACAAAAAACTAAAGATTTAAATGATTATTCTATTGAAGAACTCATTGGATCCTTAATGACATATAAAATGAGTTTCTTGAAACATATTGAACATGATAAACATATGAACCAACTTCTAAAGAACAAGAAGGTTTTTAAACTCCAAACTATGAAATGTTACTTGAGTGATGACTTAAGTGATGAGAACAATGAAGAGGACATTGAACTTTTAATGAATTTTAATAAGTTCATTAAACAAAAATCTAAAACTAAAAATGAACTTGAACGGAGGAAGAGCCAAAGATGAAGAAAAAACGCAAAGAAGAATCAAATGACAAAACGGCGAATTAGGCTTTGACGCGCTTCAACTACAAAGTAAGAAACTTAACTCCCTTGAATTATTTTAAAATTACATGATGCTTTTCATGAGTACTTAATTTAGTTAGTAGGAAATAAAAATTGTTTTAAAACTTATACTATATTTTTCCTTCTAAAAATTTTTAAAAATTAAAAATTTATATGATGATTGCATGATAATGCTTAAAACGCCAAATCTTTTGTGAATGATAATTCTTGTACAAGAAAAATTCCATGTATGCTTTTCGTATCATTTTTTGGTTTTAAACTTGATACACAACTTTATAGAAAGAGGACTTGAGCATGCTTACATATAAACCATATCCGTTGCTCTTATTAAAATTTTCTAATAAAAGATTTTGATCTTAATAGTGTAAATGACAAAACTTGTGTTTCGAATTTATACGATGATGTGTGAAATAAATTTGATTAAAATGAAACACATTATCATGTTGAATTGAGTTCTTGTAGGAAGATGCCTTATGTGTAATGTGCTATATTTTTGGCTCTTGATAATCTATTTGTGAGGTTTTCCCTTTATGTCTTGAACCTTCATGCCAATCTCTATTTGACATTAAAAGGCAAAGGCATACTTGGATAAAGATTCACATAAATTGAAATGCTATGTATTTTCTATCCTATTGAGATTAATGAACTCATTTCATGAATCTTGTGAATCTCATGAAAATAATCATAATCAATGTTTTAAAAATAAATATGTATCATGTTTTTGGTCTTAACGATTTCTCTTGAAACTTGCTTTTTGGATCTATATGAAAACATAAGCATACTCGTATGAAAACAATTTGCATGAAATGAAACACATAAAAATGAGAAAATGCACTATCATGATGTCTTATGTTTGATGTGTTTCATTTTGATGGTTTTCATGATGAAATTTGTCTTTATGTCTTGAACTTTCATGATTGTCTCAATTTGATATTAAAAGACAAAGGCATACTTATTTAAAATAAATCATAAAAAGAAAATGCATGATCTTGAAAACTTTTCTATCTCTAAAGTTTTCGGTTTTGATGAATCCATGTGAATCTCTTGAATCGAATCTTTTGAAAAATGTCACATGCTTATTGTGATTCGATGATCTTTATGACAAAATTTATCTTTCCATCTTGAATGTTGACATTTTATTTTAAGGCAAATGCATGCTTATAACAAGCAAATCATATAAATAGAAATTTATATAAATGAAATGCAATCCTCTATCTTATCGATTCTTCAATAAATCTATGCTTGTCATGTATGAATTTATTGAATGTGATTTTTGAGAATGATTTCAGATTTAAAAATTGCTTGATTTGTATTTACGAAATAAGATACATTTTAAATATGAATCATGCTTCAATCATGTTAAATGCTTCAATCATGTTCTATCTCCCTTAATTTACTTTGTTCTCCTAAAATTTCTTTTTATTTACTAAAGAGAAGAACCTACCAAATGAATCATGAATTCAAATGAAATGATACAAATGAATCACTTATCGATATATCTTTTTGAAATATCCTTTTAATGTGATATTGAAAACTTAAGATGTCCTTTGGAATTCATGACATGAGATGATTAAATCTTTGACTTACTCTTTTTATCATGGCTTGAAAATGAATATTTAAAATCATGCTTGACAATTTGCTTTATGATATTTAGCCTTTATATCTTGAACATTTATGCTTGTCTCTATTCAACATAAAAGAAGACAAAGACATGTTTATATGAAATCAATGCAAATCATAAAAAAGTGAAATGTATGATTTTTTAAAATTTTCGATCTTTCATGAAATACAAGTGATGAAATTATTTATGATAGTTTGTAAATCACTTGAATTATGAATGAGATTTTGATGATGTGCTAAATAATCCATCTATATGAATCTATGAAAATGACTTTAATGATAAGTATGAAGTAGTCAAATTGAACTTGCATGATTTTTCATTTAGTGATTCTTGAATCTTTTGGAATTATGACTTGTTAAGATGTATTTAATGCTTGAATTAAGTTCTAAAAGATTTTATTTTGCTATAAAGAAATTTTATTGAAATCATAATCTTGATAATTATAACTTGAAGTTCTTTATAAATCAAGATCATTTACCATGCTCCTTCCGTTTTATCAAAAGAAATTTCTTTAAATGAAATGTAACTTGTCTTTTGATTTCTCGGAACTTAAATACTTGAATTTTTATGAATTAATGATCTTGATATCTTTAATGATGAATCATTATTAAAAGGGCATGTCACATGAATTATGTTTTTGTTGATTCTCTTAAGCTTTGATGTCATATCTTTCATAACTTAGAAGTGACATGATTTCTTTGCCTTGTGTGGTAAATTGAATATTTGATATAAATAAAATTTTCTTTATGATGAATCATGAATCATGACTTGATCTATGATATTGATATATTTTTATCATGATCCTTGATTGTATAATTCGTTTACTCTATTAAAAGGATTTGTCAAATGAATCATGTCCTTCTTAAATTTTTCTTGGTATCATGACATGATTTCTTTATATGGCTTAAAATCTTTTAGCAATTGAGTCCTCCACTTCATTTTGACAATAACTAAGGGGGAGCTAGCTTGTTGGCTTGAATATTAAATTTATATTCATGACTTGAATTTTGCTGATAGAAACACTTTTGTCAATATTTGTTTCTAATATCTCATTTGCCATTTTGATGAAAAGGGAAATCAATTACAACATTGCCTCTTCCCTTCTTTTTGAGAATGATAAATAGGGAGAAAAATTGCTAGCTTGTGTATTGAAAAAGAAAGCAAAACTTGCAAGTGAAAGGATCAAAAGGCACTAAGAGGGGGGGTGAATTAGTGCAGCGGATTAAACTCGTATTCTTGAAACCGATTTCGCAAAGAAACACAAGTTCGTAGGAAGATTTCGATTCGACGAAAGAGAACTTGAAAGTAATTGCTTGTGAAAAGGAACTAACTATGAACTTGCAGCCAAGAAATGAAATGATTCAGAAATATAAACACTCACACATTTAAGGACACAATGATGTATAGTGGTTCGGTCAAATGACCTACATCCACTCTTGAAGCCTTTGCGATGAGGCTCCGCTCTTCCACTAGCAAGTCCTTTGAAGGGGAAGGATCAAACACCCCTTTTTACAACCCTTTACAAGATGTTCACACTTGTACAAGATCTCTCAAGAAGAAGAAGAAGGTGAACACTTAGCAAAGAAAACAACACTTTTCAAAACTCTTCAAAAGCTCAAGACTCAAACTTTTTCTTGCTCAAAAGGGTGCCCTTTCAGTGAGAAAGGGGGTATTTATAGATCCAAAGTGGATTCAAAATTGGGCTCCAAATTCCAAGTGAATTTGGAGTTCCCATGTTCACAGTGGTCAAGGCGGTGCCACACTTTGTCGGCGAGTGCCACACTTTGTGTCGATCTTTGGCGACGTGACGTGAAGCGGTGCCACCGCCTTGAGCGGCGTGCCCCTTTGCTTGACTAAGCGGTTCCACCGCCGTCGTATCTGGCGGTGCTACCCCTAGACAGCGGTTCCACCGCTTTGTGTGTGTGTCTGGCGGTGCTACGCCCTTGACAGCGGTTCCACCTTGTGTGTGTGTGTGAGGCGGTGCTACCGCCCAGGCTAAGCGGTTCCCCGCTTGCCCCCATTCAGACATGAAGTGAATGGGGCTGTTTAGATCTCAACTTAACATAGTAGTGGCCGGTTGGCTCCTCTGAATTTTGGGCAGGATTTATTTCTTAAATCCTTGCTCTACTCATGTGCAAATTACGAACATAACTTAACGCGATTTGATCGGACACCCTTCAAGTCGACTTTCGGCGAGTTCTACGGCGAGATTCCGGTAGGCCTCCGATGCTTCCCTCGGATTGCTACGGTGGTCTCAAAGCATACTCGTGAGCTCAACTAGTCTTGGCTGGTTTCGAATCTTCGGAAGTTCGCGAACCTTCGACGATCTTTGAAATGGACTTTTCGAAAACTTCGACAAGTCCTGATTTGATCTTGGATGGTTCGGTAATTCTTCGAAAATCTCTCGGACTTAGATGAACTCTTGAACCCCCGACGGACTTGGCCTCGGTAAATCACGTTATGTTTTCTTTCCATCGTAGTTATTCCTGCACACTCATCTCATCAAGGAGATTAGTACAAATATTTCACCAATTGATTTCATCATCAAAATCCGAGATTTAACAATCTCCCCTTTTTTATGATGACAATCAATTGGTGATAAGTTATTCTTAACTCCCCTATGTATATGCCATAAAGAAAAATTGCTTGAATTCAATTTTGAATTCAACATAATTAATTTTAATTTCAAGATTTCAAAATAGATATCAAAGATATCAATGAAGTATACATAATCAAAAACATGATATCAAGAACCCAACTAAGTTTATGTTGGACAACGCATATCATATGGCAATACACATATCATTTCTCCCCTTTGTCATCAACAAAAGGAAGCGAGGAATCATAACAATAAGGAGGGTCGGAAAAACATCACAAATGTGGAAAAGGAAATCGAAACCGAAAACCATTCCACGGTGGCGAAAAGATGTAAGATAACACAGCATGAAGTTAAGACAACATAGATGTCAACAAGAAGATGTCACGATGTAAGGAATACAACATAAATGTCAACATACAACACAAGTTTACATCGTTCAAAAGAAAACACTGACAAGCTACTCCTCGGGAGGAATGCCAAGATGCCTATACATGTGATCGATCTTTAAGTTCATCTTCCGCATTTCCTTCAAAATTTCAATTTGCTGTAGTTTTACTTCATTTAACTCTCTCATGATCGGATCGGTAGAAGATGGAGCAGAAAATGTCAGCGATGTAGCTGCAACAAAAGGATTAGGAGGAGGAGATTCATTTCCCCTAAGGACTGGTGTTTCGAGGATGGTCTACGGTGGGGAGGTATATCACATCTCCTAGGTTGCCTAACCCCTATTCCATGCTCGAAAGTACATCTAAGTCGTTTAAGTAGTTTAACGTCAATAATATTAAATCTTTCGACTTGTATTGCTTCTTCATCCGGTGGAATGCAGATGTTATGGGCATGCAATAGTCTAGTTATTAAACCTCCATATGGTAACATTGATCCTTTAGAAAGGACCTCTATCATGTCTTTGCTGATTAGGTAACCAAAGCAGAAATATTGTCTAGTCATGATCCAATATAAGGTACCTAATTCATGAATGGCGATCTCATCATGATGAAAAGCGCTTAGGAATAACAATGCTTATTAGAATGTGATGCAAAATTTTAGAGTTAAAAGGTAATAAATGTTCACAACTCTTGGGAATTATTCCTAAATTTGGGTTTGCAAACACAGTTTCTAAAGCTTGAGTGAGTGGCACCAAGCGTGTCCATATCCCATTTTCCTCGAAAATAACACCTAGCTCTCTTTCAACAATTCAATTAATGAGCATATAGTATTATCACATATTTGAATCTCATTACCTAGAAGATAAGTTGACAAGCCATCATCATTCACAGTTAAATTAGCATAAAACAACTTAACTAAACGTGGATAAATAGGTTCAATAATTTGCGAGAATAGGTAAAGCCTCTAAGTCTGCAAACCACATGATAGGTTCTAAGTTTCCTAATTGATTCAAATCAACATACTTTCCTTTATGAATGGGTCTAGAACCAAATTCAGAAAATCTAAGGGAGGCTTCTTGTGATTTAAACAAGGATTGGTCAAATGAATCTACCTCCATCCTTTTTCCTTTGTCTCTTGATGTTCTTCTAGGAGCCATTTCTATTCAGGAATGATCAAAAATCAATTGAAGAAAGGAATGAAACTTCACAAGAAAAGGAAAGAGAAATAATTCTGTTTTTACCTTAGATTGGTTCTTTGAGATGTAGGAAGCTTGAATCAAGATAAAATCTCCTCCTTAGGCTTCTAGATGGGAAGAAATGAACCAATTTGAAGTTTGGAAGAGTTTGGAAGAGTGAGGAGAGGCGGTTCACAGATTAGGGAGGCGGTTCTACCGCCGCCACCCTAACACACTTTATAGCAGGGTGTTAAGGCGGTACTATCGCTTCAAAGAAGGTTCCACCCGCGCTGGGTGACTACCTGAGGCGGTTCCACGCGTAGCACAAAAACAAATTCGGATTTCATGTTTTTCCCTTTTTTTTATTTTTTTTATTTTTATTTTTAAAGAAAAATCTCAGAGATGGGATGAAGTCAAAAGGAATAAATCCATGGGAAAATCCGAATCAAATCGATGGAAATCATAGTTTAAACATAATTTCAAGAAAGACATCATAAAAAAACTTACTTACTTGGACAGTTTAGCATGCCTAATTCCCTTCTAATAAAATCAAATTGTTCCTCATTTAAAGGTTTCGTAAAAATGTCCGCTAATTGATGATTTGTATCAACAAAATCAAGAGTGACATTTCTACTACTTACATGATCATGTATAAAGTGATGCCTGATGTCAATGTGCTTAGTGCGAGAGTGTTGGATTGGATTTTTAGTTAGACAAATTGCATTCGTGTTATCACACTTTATAGGAATATTTTTAAGTAGATTCCATAGTCCTCTAGTGTATTTTCATCTAGATAACTTGTGCACAGCATGCACTAGCAGCTATATATTCAGCTTCTGCTGTAGATAGTGCAACCGAATTTTGTTTCTTGGAAGTCTAAGAAACAAGTGCATGTCCTAGAAATTGGCATGTTCCGGATGTGCTTTTTCTATCTATTTTACATCCACCAAAATCGCATCTGCATAAGCTTTCAAACTAAAATTTTCAGATTTTGGATACCATAATCCAAGATTAGGGGTCCCTTTAAGATATCTAAGAATCCTCTTGACAACTTTCAAGTGAGATAGCTTAGGATTAGCTTGGAATCTTGCACATAGCCCTACACTTGAACATGATGTCGAGTGCAGTTGCGTGAGATAAAGTAGGCTACCTATCATGCCCCTATAAGTTTTTGATCAAAACTTTCTCCATTTTCATCCATATCTAATTTAGTGGAGGTGCTCATAGGAGTGCTAATTTCTTTTGATCCATCCATATTAAATCGTTTTAACAATTCCAATGTGTATTTTGATTGATTTAGAAATATACCATCACTTAGTTGCTTGATTTGAAGTCCTAAAAAGAAATTTAGTTCTCCCATTAGGCTCATCTCAAATTCATCACTCATATCCTTAGCAAATAATTCACATAGTGATTTATTACAAGATTCAAAAATAATATCATCAACATAAATTTGAACAATAAGAAAATTGTTTTCAAAATGTTTAATAAACAATGTAGTATCAACCTTGCCTTTAGTGAAATTATTTGAAATCAAGAAAGAACTAAGCCTCTCATACCAAGCCCTAGGGGCTTGTTTAAGACCATATAAGGCCTTAGTTAGCTTAAACACATGGTTAGGAAATAGAGAGTTTTGAATCCGGGTGGTTGTTCAACATAAACTTCTTCGGAAATAAAACCATTTAAGAATGCACTTTTGACATCCATTTGAAATAATTTAAAATCTTTACTACTAGCATAGGCAAGGAGCATCCTAATGGCTTCAATCTTGCCCACGGAGCGAAGGTTTCTTCATAATCGATACCTTCTTCTTGGTTGAAACCTTTGGCCACTAGTCTAGCCTTGTTTCTAACCACGATACCGCATTCATCTTGCTTGTTTCTAAAGACCCCCTTAGTACCAATAACTAAGTGGTCATTAGGTCTAGGAACAAGCTTCCATACCTCATTCCTCTCAAATTGATTCAATTCTTCTTGCATTGCGATAACCCAAGAATCATCTTTTAGGGCATCAACAATGCATTTTGGTTCAACTTGAGAAAGAAAGGCAGCATGGGCACAAAAATTTTTGAAAGAAGAGCGAGTTTGAACCCCTTTCGATGCATCTCCTATAATTAACTCCTTGGGATGAGCATCTACATACTTCCATTCCTTTGGTAAGGAAGTTTGGGAAGAAGATGCATCCAAGATGTTATTTTGAGGAGAGGGTTCATTCAAATTCAAATCATCAAGACCAAAATCATCATCGAAATCTTTTTTCTTAAATTCGGAAACTTCATTAAAAACCACATGAATAGATTCTTCTATAAGTAAGGTTCTCTTGTTGAAAACACGAAAAGCCTTAGAAACGGAAGAATAACTAAGAAATATGCCTTCATTGGATTTTGCATCGAATTTTCCTAAGGCATCCTTTTCATTCAAAATAAAGCATTTGCAACCAAAAACTTTAAAGTAAGAAACATTGGGTTTTTATCATTCCATAATTCATATGGAGTTTTGGATAGGGATGGTCTCACTAGAACTCTATTCATCACATAGCAAGCCGTATTCACGGCCCATTTAAAAATATTTTGGTAAATTATATTCATTTAACATGGTTCTAGCCATTTCTTGCAAACTTCTAATTTTCCTTTCTACTACTCCATTTTGTTGTGGATTTCTTGGAGTAGAGAAGTTGTGATTGTATCCGTTTGTTTCACAAAAATTTGGAAGTCATGATTTTGAAATTCACCTCCATGATCACTTGAATTGATGAGATCATAAAGCCTTTTTCATTTTGAGTGAGTTTACAAAATTTAAAGAAACATTTGAAGCAATCACTTTTATGAGCCAAAAAATAGGTCCAAGTGTATCTACTATAGTCATCCACAATTACAAAGGCATATTTGCTACCTCCTAGGCTTGTTATGTCAATTGGTCCAAATAAGTCCAAGTGGATCAATTGCAATGGTCTAGTGGTGCTAATGTGATTTTTGATTTGAAACTAGTCTTTATTTGTTTTCCTAGTTGACATGCATCACATACCTTATCCTTAACAAATTTTGTGTTTGGGATACCTCTTACTAAATCTCTAGATGAAATCTTAGAGATTAGTTTCATCTTGCATGGCCTAGCCTCTATGCCAAAGCCAAGCGTCATCATTCAAAATCGAAAAACACATTTCATTACTTAATTTATCAATATTTATGGTGTAGACATTGTTTTGTTTTAAAGCAATCATGGATATGTTGTTGTTGGGTTTTTCAATAATGCAAACATTGGATTCAAATCTAACAACATAACCTTTATCACATAGTTGACTAATACTTAAAAGATTATGTTTTAAACCATCAACTAGTAACACATCATCAATTGAAAAACTCGATTTGTTGCCTATGGTTCCCTTGCCAATGATTTTACCCTTGTTGTTGTCTCCGAAAGTGACATATCCTTCTTCTTTGCTAGAGAGCATAGAGAAATGAGATGGATCTCCGGTCATGTGCCTTGAGCATCCACTATCAATATACCATTTCTTGCTCCTAGCTTGTGAGTTTGTCTACAAAAGAGGATTGTTTTTAGGTACCCATTTGATTTTGGGTGCCTTACAAATTGATCTACTTACTTTGTAATTTATCATTGAATTGTTTATGGTTCCTTTAGGAACCCATATCAACTTTTGTGGACTAATTTTCTTGAATGGACATTTGTAGGTAACATGTCCCGTTTTGCAACAAAAATTACATTTCAAATGGGGTGATACATGCAATGTAGGCCCTTTAACAAAGGTGGTGGGATTTTGGTGAGAACCTCTCACAAATCCGATACCACTTCTATTTCCGACATGACCTTTGTTAGCAAGAATTATGTCTAAGCCCTTGCTACCGACCTTAAACTTGTTTAGGTCTCTTTGAGTAACAAGTTCTCCCTTTTTGTTGCATCTAAGTCTTCACACTTAGAGCATGGGGGTAGAGAAGGGTTTTGAAGACTATTGAATTTACTTTGTAATAAAGCATGCTCTTTCTTAAGCAAATTGAACTTCTTACTAATAGTTCTACATTCATCAAACAACTCATGAAAAGCCATAGAAAGTTCATCGAAAGATAACTCTTCATTAAGTAACTCACTAACCTCTTCTCCAAATGCCATTAGAGCGAAGTTTGCCTCCTCTTTGTTGCTAGCCTCTTCAACCTCGGAGTCACTTGAATCATCCCACGTGGCCTTCAAGGCTTTTTCTTCTTGAATTGCTTCTTCTTGGCTTGAGGGCATTCATTCTTGAAGTGTCCGGCTTCTTGCATTCGTAGCAAATGACTTGGTCCTTTTTGTGTTCAAATTTGCTTTTGTGTCATTTTGAATTTGTTCTTTCTTATGAATTTCTTAAACTTTTGAGTTAGAAGTGCAATGTCATTGTCACTATCCTCATCACTTGATGTTCCTTTCAAGTGATCTTCTTGTGTTCTAAGTGCCATATCCTTCCTGTTCTTTGGAAGGGGGTTCTCAAGCTCTTCATGAGCATGGCACGTCATCTCGTAAGTCATTAGAGATCCAATAAGTTCTTCAATGGGAAATACTTTAAGATCCTTGGCCTCTTGAATGGCGTGACCTTTGGATCCCAACACTTTGGAAGGATCTTAAAATCTTAGTTACCAATTCAAAATTCGAAAAGCCTTTACCAAGAGCTTTAAGTCCATTGATGACATCCGTAAAGCGGGTGTACATGTCTCCAATGGACTCATTTGGTTTCATCCGAAAAAGTTCGTAGGAATGCATAAGAATGTTGATTTTGGACTCCTTCACTCGGCTAGTGCCTTCATGAGTGATTTCAAGAGTGCGCCAAATATCAAAAGCCGATTCACAAACGGAAACCCGATTAAACTCATTCTTATCAAGTGCACAAAATAAGGCATTCATAGCCTTTGCATTGAGAGCGAAAATCTTCCTCTCTCGACTCATTCCATTCACTCATCGGAAGAGAAGATTTTGAAGCCATTTTCGACAATGTTCCAAAGTTGAAGTCCATGGAAATAAGAAAAATCCTCATACGAGTCTTCCAATACGTATAATCTCGACCCATTGAACATAGGTGGACGAGTAATGGAGAGACCCTCTTGCATACCGGAGTAGGCCATCTCTCTTGGGTTTTAAACCAATATGAGAGCAAACCTTGCTCGATACCAATTGAAAGGATCAAAAGGCACTAAGAGGGGGGTGAATTAGTGCAGCGGATTAAACTCGTATTCTTGAAACCGATTTTGCAAAGAAACACAAGTTAAGTAGGAAGATTTCGATTCGACGAAAGAGAACTTGAAAGTAATTGCTTGTGAAAAGGAACTAACTATGAACTTGCAGCCAAGAAATGAAATGATTCAGAAATATAAACACTCACACATTTAAGGACACAATGATGTATAGTGGTTCGGTCAAATGACCTACATCCACTCTTGAAGCCTTTGCGATGAGGCTCCGCTCTTCCACTAGCAAGTCCTTTGAAGGGAAGGATCAAACACCCCTTTTACAACCCTTTACAAGATGTTCACACTTGTACAAGATCTCTCAAGAAGAAGAAGAAGGTGAACACTTAGCAAAGAAAACAACACTTTTCAAAACTCTTCAAAAGCTCAAGACTCAAACTTTTTCTTGCTCAAAAGGGTGCCCTTTCGGTGAGAAAGGGGGTATTTATAGATCAAAGTGGATTCAAAATTGGGCTCCAAATTCCAAGTGAATTTGGAGTTCCCATGTTACAGTGGTCAAGGCGGTGCCACACTTTGTCGAAGCGGTGCACCACTTTGTGTCGATCTTTGGATCGACGTGAAGCGGTGCCACCGCCCCAGCAGCGGTGCTACGCTCGATCCGATGATCGAGGTGGTGCCGCCCTTGACCAGCGGTTCCCGCCGTCGGTGTCTGGCGGTGCTACGCCCTAGACAGCGGTTCCACCGCAGTGTGTGTGTGTGTGCTACCGTGTGCAAGGCGGTTCCACCGCCTAAAGGCTTAGCGGTTCCACCGCCCCAGGCTTAAGCGGTTCCACGCTTGCCCCCATTCGGACAGAGCTGAATGGGGCCTGTTTAGATCTCAACTTGACACATAGTGGCCCGATTGGCTCCTCTCTGAATTTTGGGCAGGATTTATTTCTTAAATCCTTGCTCTACTCATGTGCAAATTACGAACATAACTTAACGCGATTTGATCGGACACCCTTCAAGTCGACTTCCGACGAGTTCTCTGGCGAGATTAGGTGAGGCCTCCGATGCTTCCCTCGGATTGCTACGGTGGTCTCCCAAAGCATACTCCGGCGAGCTCAACTAGTCTTGGTGGTTTCGAATCTTCCGGAAGTTCCGCGAACCTTCGACGATCTTTGAAATGGACTTTTGATAACCCGACAAGTCCCACGATTTGATCTTGGATGGTTCCGGCAATTCTTCCGAAAATCTCTCGGACTTCCGATGAACTCTTGAACCCCCGACGGACTTGGCCTCGGTAAATCACGTTATGTTTTCTTTCCATCGTAGTTATTCCTGCACACTCATCTCATCAAAGAGATTAGTACAAATATTTCACCAATTGATTTCAATATCAAAATCCGAGATTTAACAGCAAGCTTGCTCTTCTCAAAAGAGAAGAAAGAAATTACAAAATTGTATGCATATCACAAAGGAAGCCAAGAAAGTGCAACTTGCACATCTTTAAATACTATTTCCTTGCACTTCTCAAAGGAGAATAGAAAAACTTGCGATCATAAATACCGTCACAATAAGTGCTATCTTAAATATCTTGAAACTTGCTATGATTGAATGGTATGATTGGATGTTGAATTGCAAAACTATGCTTAAATGTTGTATGATGTGATTAATAGCTAGTGTGTTATAATACTTGTATATCTTTTAAACTAGCTATGATGCAACTTCTCCTTTTTTTGATGACATAGGGGAGAAGTAGATTGATGACTTCATACATTGAATTGAATATTTTATAAATTTGCATGATGAATTGATGATTCTCTTAACATGTGATGATTGTTGCTTGGATTAGGGATAATCCAAGTGTTCTATCAATGGCATATTGATAGGGGGAGTTTGGTTAAACTCTGAGGAGTTATGGTTAACTCCGTTAGTCATCAATTAGCTGTCATTATGGGGAGATTGTTGAATCTCAGATTTTGATGATGAAACTAATTTATTGTGTTTTGTGATCTAACTACATTTTTTAGTTACGCAAGTCTACTATCGATCAGAATTAGATAGTTGACGTTGGAGGAATTGACGTTGCGCCGGGTGATCATGTCAGGATATTGGATGTCGAGCCAAAGGTTCAGTCGATAATCGGCAGAAGGCTTCGTACGTCGGGCATCGGGCCAAGAAGAGCGGAGTTACACCAAGGATATTGGGGTTACTGAGGTCAACCGTCAATTGGATAGCAAAACACAAGAGAGGACGATGTACCGAAGAATCGGACGAAGTACCGACCAATGACGTGCCGGGCAACAGATTGTCAATTCGCATTATAATAATTGTCTAGATCGAAGTAGAGTTTTATTTATGTGTGTGCAGGATTAACTACAATGAAGACGTAAAGCGAAATAAAGTACCGGAAGACAAGTATGATGGATCATTGGGAGTTTGAGAGTTCGATGGAAGTCCGAAGATTCATTGGGAGTGCTGCCGAAACTGGCCGAGAATGAGTAGGGAGCTTGCCGAAGGGTTTTTGGAAGTTCACCGGAAGGTTCGTCGGAAGTTCGCGAAGCTTGCTAAGAAAGATCGGAGCTTGCCAAAGAAGCTCATTGGAACTCACCAAGATCATCGTGAAGTCCAAGAGCTTGTCGGGAGTCCGCAAAATGGTGTTTAAGGGTTCGTCAGAAGACCATCGGAAGATTACCGAAAGCTCATCGGAAGAAGTCTTGACTTGTCGAACTTTGTAATAGCTTAGGAAATGTCTTTAATTTCATAGTTAGCATGTTAATTTGGGTTAGGATTAGGTGTTAATCCTATAACCCAAGTAGGGGCCAATTGGGCCTTGTTTTGGATCGGTTTGGGCCGAGTTTTAGGTCCAAACCAGAGAGCTAGGCGATGGCATCGCTAGCTGGGCGGTGGAACCGCTCAGTGCGGTGTTAGTCTGACACTGACAGGCGGTGGCACCGCCAGCACCGGGAAGAATGAAAGTGATTCAAATTTGGGCTCTAAATTTGAATCCTCTTGAGGCCTATAGATACCCCTCTCATTCATGGATGAAAGGGAGTCTAGAACTAAGATAAAAAGAGGGAAAACTATGTTGAAAGTGTGTCAAAATCTTCCCTCTAAGTTTTAAGTATGTTCTAGTCCAAGAGAGGGGTGAGAGGCCTTATAAGGGTTACCTCCTAAGCCCGTCAAAAGGAGAAGAGCTATAAGGGAGTTCATCCTTACCCGTTGGAAGAAGGATAGCTAGTGGAAAGCCGATGGCCTCAAGCAAAGAGGAATCAGGAGTGGATGTAGGTCGGATAACCGAACCACTATAAAAATGGTTTGCGTTTATGTTCATATATTTATCTTTCTGCAAACCTTTACTTTACTAAGTTCACTGCCCTCATCTTCTTACGTACGCTTTCAATGCAATCGAAACGGTTTTAATCGAAACGTTATTCTTTTCGTATGAAGTTTTAGAAACATGTTTAAAATCGCCAAAGTTTATCGTATTTATCTGCTGCAATAATTCACCCCCCCCCCCTCTTAGTGCCACTCGATCCTTAACACTCATATCCAAACCTCTACTTGTCGCAATACTTACCATATGTGTGTGATTCTTTAGGCCCAATATCTAGCTAGTCGTGAGTCATACTTGTTAGAATTCCCTCTGACTTAGTAAATTATTATCTTTATAATAATTCACTCAACTCATCGACTGCGGACGTACTAGGTCACTACGCCATAGCCCCTAGACAATATAGGGGAATCCAATCCTTTGGACCTATCTATCCTCAGTTACTATGTATCTATAGTCTCTCATCTATCTAATATCCTAGAGATCCTATACTAAGCATGGTGCTGTCAGGCCTATATGGTCTCTCTTCGAGTCTTGCTCTTGTCGGATTCTCCCGAAAAACTCTTTCTTTCTCAATTCAAATAACCTTGGCCAAGGATTTGTTCAAACAAGAATACATTGGACATTCCTCTCATGATACCGAGAGTGGATGATCCTCTATTGACACTCAATAGCCCTCGTAAGGTTGGCTACCACTTCCAATAACCGATTGTACTAGATCTGAAACTTTCCAAACCTATAAGTCTGGTATCAAAGAGTGGAGTACTCATACAAGACTTTCTTGGTGTCTCAAGTCTAAGGACCAGATATACTACTGGGACTACAGAATCGCTGTCTGTCGTGAGGTATCAATAACCATCCAGCATTCCGTAGGCGAATCAATCAGTGAACTCATTCCCCAATGAGCACCTGCACTGTACCCTTAGTGTCCCCACACGAGTAGCTATGAGATCAGCCACCTCCATTATATGGATAGGTATACAGCACACTAGTCTATTCGGTTATCTCGATGTCCCTCTCGAGTAACCGATGACCAGGATAATTTAGGGTCTGTGTTTAAAGGTGAATCGGTCTCATTATCATGATCTCATTACGATCCGATTCCTATTACACAGATCCAAGGACATCACAATATATGCAACATGCAAGATAAAGTGATAAAACGCCTAATAATACGCAAAGAGAAAAAGTACATATCAAGTCACAAGTGACATCACTCATATGATTGACTTGTATGGCACATATGACTAGCACTTGGACCTATTTCATAGCTCACAAAAGTGATTGTTTTAAATATTATCTAAATTTTATAAACTTGCTCAAAATGAAAAGAGTTTTATGATTTCATCAATTCGAAGTGATTACGGTGGTAAATTTTGAAACTATGACTTCCAAAATTTTTATGAATCTAATATATATAACCATAATTTCTCTACTCCGAGGAATCCTCAACAAAATAGAGTAGTAGAAAGAAAAAATAGGAGTTTACAAGAACTAACAAGAACCATATTAAATGAACATAGTTTACCCAAATACTTTTAGGCTGAAGTTGTAAATACGACTTGCTATGTTATAAATATGGTTCTAATAAGACCATCTCTATCCAAAACTCCTTATGAATTATGGAATAACAAAAAATCAAATATTTCTTTAAAGTTTTCGGTTGCAATGCTTTATCTTGAATGAAAAGGATGCCTTAGGAAAGTTCGATGCAAAATCTGATGTAGACATATTTCTTGGTTATTCTTTCACTTCTAAAGCTTTTCGTGTTTTTAACAAAAGAACTTTAGTTATAGAAGAGTCTATTCATATTATTTTCAATGAAGTTTCTAAATTTAAGAAAAATAATTTTGATGATGATCTTGATTTTGATGGTTTAAATTTAAATGAAACCTCTCCTCAAAATAGCAACTTGGATACATCTTCTTCTTAAATTTCCTTACCTAAAGAATGGAAGTATGTAGATGCCCATCCAAAGGAGCTAATTATGGGAAACACATCAAAAGGAGTTCAAACTCATTCTTTTTTTAAGAATTTTTGCGCCAACCCCACTTTTCCTTCTCAAATTAAACCTAAGTGCATTGACGAAGCCTTGAAAGATGATTCTTGGGTTATCGCAATGCAAGAGGAATTGAACCAATTGAGAGGAATGAGGTGTGGAAACTTATTCCTAGACCTAGTGACCATTTAGTTATAGGTACTAAATGGGTTTCTAGAAATAAGCAAGATGAATTTGGTATCATGGTTAGAAACAATACTAGATTAATGGCCAAGGGTTTCAACCAAGAAGAAGGTATCGATTACGAAGAGACCTTCGCTCCTGTAGCAAGATTAGAAGCTATTAGGATGCTCCTTACCTATGCTAGTAGTAATAATTTTAAGTTGTTTCAAGTGGATGTCAAAAGTGCTTTCTTAAATGGTTTTATTTTCAAAGAAGTGTTTGTTGAATAACCACCCGGTTTTGAAAACTCTCTTTTTCCTAATCATATGTTTAAATTGACTAAGTCTCTCTATGGGTTAAAACAAGCCCCAAGGGCTTGGTATGAGAGACTTAGCTCATTTCTAATTTTAAATAATTTTACTAAATGCAAGGTTGATACTACATTATTTGTTAAGCATTTTAAAAATAATTTTCTTATTATTCAAATTTATGTTGATGATATTATCTTTAGTTCAACTAACGAATCACTATGTGAATCATTTGCCAAGTATATGAGTCATGAATTTAAAATGGGAGAACTAACCTTCTTTTTAGGATTACAAATTAAATAACTTAGTGATGATATATGTCTTAATCAATCTAAATATACATTAAAATTATTAAAATGATATAACATGGATGGTTTAAAAATCATAAATACTCCTATGAGTACTTCCACTAATTTAGACATGGATGAAAGTGGAGAAAATTTTGATCAAAAAACATATAGGGGAATGATGGTACCGCCTGACAAATAGTGGTTCCACCCCTCCACAAAGTTCGAGGACTCTGTCAAGCGGTAGTACCATCAGACTGGGTGGTGGTACCGCCCAGTACACTAACAGAGCATGGTCAACTAGTGGTGGTACCACTAGTGCTAAGTAGTGGTACCACTAATGCCAGATGGTGGTACCACCAGTACTCGAAAATCTGAGATGTGACTCTTTTTTGCTCCAATTCTGAAGCCAATTGAGTCTACAAATACCCCTCTCTTCTCAGCTAGCTAAGTATATTGAGAAGTGATAAAAACTGAGTCAAAGCTATAGCAAAATTGCATTCGATAAGCTTGAGTGTTCACTTCCCAAGTTTTCCTTTGGCAAAATTCTATAAGAGTGTGAATCACTTGTAAAAGTTTATAAGAGGGGTACTTGGTCCTTCCCCTTTAAGAAGAGTTGATAGTGGAAGTTGGGAACCTCATCGGAGGAGGTTTCGGAAGTGGACATAGGTCATTTGACCAAACCACTATACATTGCTATATACTTCTCTTGATGTGTGAGTTTTTAACTTACTGCTTTTCAATCTTTACTTAGCTATGATCTCTCGATCTCCTCCTCTCTACTTTCCCCATCTCCATTCGACTTCTCAAACCTCAGCGCCTCATCGGTCTCATCTGCCGCCACCATGGCCAATCTTTTCTCTGCATCGACCGCTGTCGCCTCTACACCCAACCCCTTCTCTAACCTATAGGCCTTTGGATCCCTTCTATTTATGGAGGTCTCCTCTCAACTTTACCCTAATGGATCATGTCATATTGGGTATTGGATCTCTATCTAACTACCTAAGTCTTTTAGATTAGTGGGTCCCTACTCAATAATCTCTTATTAGCTCTTATTAGATCATATCCATATGATCCAATAATTTAGGAACTTATTGGATATCCAATAAGATAGGGGCTCCAACGAATATCTCATATCTAAACCTCTAATCGTCATAGCACCTACTAATTGTGTGATCCTCTAGGCCCAATATCAAGCTGGCCATGAGTCATACCTATCAGAACTCCTTTTGGCTTAGTGAATTATTATCTCTATAATAATTCACTCGACTCATCAACTACGAACATACTAGACCACTACGCCATAGTCCCTAGACGATACAGGGGAATTCAATCCTTTTGACCTATCTATGCTCAGTTACCATGTATCCATAGTCCCTCATCCAACTAATATCCTAGAGATCATATTCCGGGTATGGTGCTCTCAGATCCATACGAAATCTAATCGAGTATTACTCTAATTAGATTCTCCCGAAGAACTCTTTCTCTCTCAATCTGTATGACCCTAGCTTGGGATTTACCTAAGCAAGAACACATGAAATATTTCTCTCATGACACTGAGAGCAAATATTCCTCTATCGACACTCAATTACCCTTGTAAGATTGGCTATCACTTCCGATGACCGGCTATGCTAGATCTAGAAATTCTAGACCTATAAGCCCAATATCAAAGAGTGAAGTACTTATACAAGACATTATGGATGTCTCAAGTCTAAGGACCATATACACTATTGGGACTACTAAATCACTATTTGACAATAAGGTATCATCAGCCATCCAACATTCCATAAGCGGATCAATTAGTGAACTCATTCTCCAATGAGCATATGTATTATATCCCAAATGTCTCACATGAGCAGTTATAAGACCAGCTACTTCCTCTATATGGATAGATATATAGTACACTAGTTTGTCTAGTTATCTTGATGTCCCTCTCGAGTAACCTATGACCAAGATTATTTAGAGTTTGTGTTTAAAGACAAATCAGTCTCATTATCGTGATCTCATTATGATCCAAATCTCATTGCATAGATCCATAGACATCACTATATATAACAAGTAATATAAAGTGAGAAAAATATAAAATAAATAATAAGCAAAAAGAGTGTGTATCATGTCACACATGTCATCACATACATGATTGACTTGTAGGGCACCTATGACTAGCACATAATAGCATTCTCGTAGGTATGAGGATCAACATCCTGAGTGTCCTCTCCATTAATATGTCTCACATATCTCTCAGGAGGGTGTGACACTTTCCAAGACTTACACAAAGTTGAAACTTGTGTGTTAGGTACCTGAACAAACTCGGTCTCCGGAATGGTGCCAGAGTTAGGTTCTCTAACCTCGCTCAACTCTATCATACTCCCACTATCTCCACCAAGAATGTGTTTCTTCTCAAGAAACACTGTCATCTTGGCAACAAAGACCTTTTGGTCCTCGGGGTGATAGAATTAATACCCATAAGTTTCCTTGGGATATCTCATAAACTTGCATCATTCCGTCCTAGATTCTAACTTATCGGGATTGTGTCTTTTAACGTGGGCAGGGCAGCCCCAAATCTTAACAACCTTAAGATTAGACTTCTTCCCTTTCCATATCTTATATGGTGTAGGCACTACCAATTTAGATGAAACTCTGTTCAACAAGTAAACTACAGTTTCCAGGGTATATCCCCAAAATAAAATGGGTAAGTCGGCAAAACTCATTATGGATGACACTATATCTAATAGCATGCGATTCCTCCATTCTAATACACCATTAAGTTGTGGTGTATGAGGAGGTGTCCATTGAGATATAATCCCATGGTCCTTGAGGAATTGAGTGAACTCCATACTCAAGTATTCTCCTCCTCGATCTGATCAAAGAGTTTTAATTCTCTTTTTAGTCTGCTTCCTCTTGGACATACTTACATTCATTATATATGGAGTAGTGTTCAACATAAACAAATCATTATGCAATGTCCCTCTAGTAATAATCTTATCATCCTTAATGATTAAACAATGCTTGTTCTAAAAAATCGCTTTATAACCATTTAATGTCAAACATGAAATGAAAATAATATTTTCGATAATAGAGGAAACAAAATGATATGTATCTAATACAATAGTATCTCTATCAGGTAGATGTAAAGTGATATCGCTGATAGTAATATTAGCAACTCTTGCTCCATTGCCCATCTTGAGGTCCATCTCGCCTCTCATTAATCTCCTAGGTCTTGTCAAAACTTACAATGGCTTACAGATGTGATAAGCACTACTGGTATCTAATACTCATGTATTATCATAAGAATCTAACAAATGGAGATTGATCATAAATGTACCTGAAGCTTCTCCAAGCTTTTGTTTCACTTTTTTCGTAATATACTCCTTGTAGTTCCTCTTCCAATGTCTGTCTTTACCATAGTGGAAGCACCGGCCTTTATCCTTTGTTGGGTCAATCTTGGCAACCTTTGTTTTACCCCGTTTGCCCTTGCCCTTGCCCTTCTTAAGGGACTTCCCAGTCTTCTTTTTCCTTTTGGTATTACCAAACATAGAGAACTAGTTTCTCTTTCTTGATGGTGCACTATGCCTCCCTCAACATATTAAGGAGCTCAGGAAGAGTCACCTCAAGTTTGTTCATATTAAAATTCATAATGAATTGGGAAAAGGAATCTAATAGGGACTGAAATATAAGATCAACACATAAGTTATCATCCAAGACCATTCATAGACCTATGAGTTTCTCAATCCACTCTATTATCTTCAGGACATGGTTTTGAACCGATACCCCTTCAGTTATCTTGGTATGGAAAAGACTCTTGGATATCTCATATCGCTGAGTACTTCCTTGCTCCTCAAACAGTTTACAGAGATATAGGAGAATAGATCTGGCATCCATGTTTTAATGTTGTCTCTATAACTCAGGAGTCATAGAGGCCAACATGTAATACTAAGCAAGAGTAGAATCATCTATATACTTCTCATATTGGGTAAACTCTTCTTAAGGTGTTCCTACTACTAGTTATAAGTGCCCTACAAACCAATCACGTAATTAATGACACTTGTAACACGCTACGTCAATCTCTTTATTTATGATTATTAATATTTTCTTACATTATCTGGATGTATATTGTGATGTCCTTGGATCATAATGAAATCATGATAATAAGACCAATTCACCTTTAAACATAGACCCTAAATAATCACAGTCATAGGTTACTTGAGAGGAACATTAAGATAACCGAACAGACTGGTGTACTATATACCTGTCCATATAATTAAGGTAGCTGGTCTCATAGTTACTTGTGTGGGGGACATGAAGGATATAGTGTAGGTGCTCATTGGAGAATGAGTTCACTGATTGATCCGCTTATAGAATGCTGGATGGTTATTGATACCTTACGTCAGACAGCGATTCTGTAGTCTCAGTAGTATATCTGGTCCTTAGACTTGAGATACCAAGGATGTCCTGTATGAGTACTCCACTCTTTGATACCAGACTTATAAGTTTAGAAGTTTCAGATCTAGTACAAACGGTTATTGGGAGTGTCAACCAACCTTACGAGGGTTATTGAGTGTCAATAGAGGATCATCCACTCTTGGTATCATGAGAGGAATATCTTATGTGTTCTTGCTCAAGCAAATCCCTGGCCAGGGTCATTCGGATTAAAAGAGAAAAAGTTCTTCGGGAGAATCCGATTAGAGCGAGACTCAAGTAAAAACTATATGAGCCTGATAATGCCATACCTAATATATAGTTTCTAGGATATTAGATGGATGAGAGATTATAGGTATATGGTAACTGAGGGCAGATAGATCCAAAGGATTGAATTTCCCTATATCGTCTAGGGCCTGCGGCATAGTGGCCTGGTACGTCCGTAGTCGATGAGTCGAGTGAATTATTATGGAGATAATAATTCTTTCAGTCAGAAGGAGTTCTAACAGGTATGACTTATGACCAACTCAATATTGGGCCTAGAAGGTCACACACATATGGTAGGTGTTGTGATAAGTAGAGGTTCGGATATGAGATATCCGCCAGAGCCCCTATCTTATTGGATATCAAATAAGCCCTTGTATTATTGGATCCCATGGATGAGATCCAATAAAAGCTAGATTATTGGGTAGAGACCCATTAATCTAAGAGGCTTGGGTAATTGGATGGAGATTCAATACCCAATCGGGCAGGATCCATTAGGGTTGTCAGGAGGCCTCTATAAAAAGGAGGGAACCAAAGGTCTATATAGGCTAGGGCTTCTTGGTGGCTACCTAATATTCTCCTCTCCCTAGAGAGGAGTGTCTTCACAGCCCTGCCATGTGGATTACCACTAGAGAGGAGGACGCTTGACCTCTTTCATCCACCTCATGGATCTGTAGGAATTCAGGGCTATATGATCTCCCTAGGTATTATCTTTCTAACATATACAGTTTTTAGATTTATGGATTTATTTTTACGCACCGATCTTTACACAATGATGAAACCTTTCCATGAAAATCTAGCTATTTTATTTTCTATTCTTCTGCTACGCATGAGATGTCGCTCCTAGATTTCCGAACAGTGGTATCAGAGCTAGGATGTTCATGTAAAGATCGGATTTTAAACTGTGTGTTGTGATTTAGAATAGATTTTGATGTTAAAATTATTGACGTAATAACAAGCCATTGAAGAACAGGTTGCTGCCCTTTTAGAACGGCCAAAGGCTGCTTGCAACCTTGGCCGGCGGCGGTCTGCATGCAGCTAGTCGGCAGGCTACAGGCCACAAGCAAGCAATGCCTGCAAGCTTCCCGCATGGGTGGCCTGGCTGCAAGGGGCGGGCGGCGCCCACCAAGAAAGGGCCTGCAGGCTAACTGTGCAAGCGGCCTACTCGCATGGGCGGGGAGCATCGGCGGGAGCTACGCTTACGGGGGCAGCGGTGCCCACTTGCAGGTGGCCTGCCCACATGCATGGGGGCATCGGCAGCTGCTACGCCCACGGGGGCAGCAACACGTGTGGGCGACCTGCCCGCAAGGAGGGTGACACCTGTAAAGGGGGCATCGGTTCACGGACAGCACTGCCTACTGGGCTACAACCGTCGGTGGGCGACCTACCCGCAAGGGTGGTGGCGCCCACAACGGGGCTTGTGCAAGCGGTAGTCGCCCGCAAGGGGGTGGCACCGCATGCGGGCCACCCGCGGACAAGGCGATGCCCCGCCACACCTCTATGCCGACGGTAGTGGCCGCACTACAACGCAGGTAGGGAAGGGAGCTAGGGTTTTCAATCGAAAGACACTTCTGCCCTTCATAATTTTAGAAATTTTAGTTTATGTCCCTTTTGGTTGAATGACCAAAATATCCTTCATAATTCAGAAAATTTCTTTTATATCCCTAAATTTAGAAAAATATTAATTAATTAAAAGTTTAATTAACTATTATTATTTATCAAGTAGTCCTACATGATGATGATGTATACATGTGATGTATGATGTAGACGAATGATCATGGACCGTGTAATGTGTGTATATGTGATTATTATTATTAATTATATTGTAATTACACAAGGAGGCATAGTGGGAGCGTGAAAGCAATAGCGAATGATCCGATGTATGGTAATGCGTTGAAATACCGATGGAACCGACGATGCGAGATAGACGATCATAGGGCATGAAGATATGCCAATGCACATAAAGATCTTGATGTAAGTAATTGGGCCCACTAGCTCGGGCTTGATCACATTAGAATGTGGTCCATGATCATCTGGTGTGATTGTTCATGTGATATGTGATTGGTTATACACCTACTATATATATATATTTGCATGCGATATAGATATATATTAAATATGTATATGTGTGACACGTCATATTAAGAGATCGAATCAAAAATCCCCTCTATCAATAATATTAAGTCGATAAACATGAGGTAATTAGATTGACCCTCGTGGCCTTCCATCGTTATAGGTAGGAATCGATTCCCGATTTAGGTTGAGTTAGTCGAGTCCCTCGAGACTCACTTATATCATGATTCACTATCTTATCTACGACATAGAGATGTCACCGGTGACCTGAGGACATGTTATGCTTGGTCGAGTCCCCCGAGAGTATATCATCAAATCAGACTCATCTTGTAACGATGGTGATGACTTAACCGAACATCATTGTTTGTTGAGTCCCTTAAGGCCATGGTGGTTTAGAGGCCAAACAGGATGGGAATTACAAGGAGTTGTGATTGGCAAGAGTTGTCTACCTTTTGGGCTTAGTGTGATTGGTTGAGTCCCTCGAGGTTACACAAAGATGCTGATTGGATCTCGATCCCCACTAAAAATCTATCAGAGACTTCCGTTTCATGTGTTGAGAGTGTTGCATGGCTCGTTAGAAAAATAGTGAGAGCACGCTAAGATAGAAGTCCTTATCTTGATTATTTATATTTCTATAAAATCTGCATGTTATTTATTTCTGTTGCATCTTTATTTTGTTGTCATTAGACCCTCTACGTGGCATACTTGATGTCAACCACCTCATTGGTCAAAACTATGTGGATTGGCTTCATAACCTAAGAATAGTTCTCACAGTGAAGAAAGTTGCGTATGTCCTTGATATAGTGATGCCTATGCCCAAGGAAGAGGCAAGCTATGATGAGATCACTTGCTACGTGAAGTACACAGATGACTCCACTCTTGTTCAATGTTACATATTGGGCTCCATAATCCCAAGTTACAGAGACAATATGAAAAAATGAATGTCAGATCCATACTCCTGTATCTCCATAAATTGTTTGAGGAACACAGAAGAATTCAACGATATGAGATATCGAAGAGTCTCTTCCATGCCAAGATGACTGAGGGGACACCGGTTCAGAACCATGTCCCTAAGATAATTGAGTGGATAGAGAAACTCACAGGTCTAGGAATGGTCCTAGAAAATAAATTATATGTAGATCTTATGCTTCAATCCCTGCTAGATTCCTTTTCATAGTCCTTTATGCTGGTAAGACCAAAAAGAAAAGGAAGACAGTGAAGTCCCTTAAGAAGGGCAAGGGTAGATCGGGTAAAGCAAAGGCTGCTAAGAATGACCCGACAAAGGACAAACACTAATACTTCTACTATGATAAAGACGAGCATTGGAAGAGGAACTGCAAGGAGTATCTTACAAAGAAGGCGAAATAGAATCTTGGAGAAGCTTCAAGTACATTCATGATCAGTCTCCATTTGTCAAACTTATATGATAACACTAGGTATTAGATACCAGTGGTGCTTATCACATCTACAATTTGTTGCAAGTTCTGATAAAGGCCTAGGAGATTCGCGAGAGGCAAGATAGGCCTCAAGATGGGCAATAAAGCAAGAGTTGCTGTTGTTACTATTTACAAGATCACCCTACATCTACTTGGTGGAGTTATTATTATATTGGATGCATGTTATTTTATTTCTTCTATTATCAAAAAAATATTATTTCCATTTATATTTAATATTGAATGGTTATAAAGTAGTTTTTGAGAATAATAGTTGTTCAATTATTAAGGATAATAAGATCATCACGAGAGGAACATTGCATAATAGTTTGATTATACTAAACACTACTCCATATATTATGAATGTAAGTGAGTCCAGGAGAAAATGAGATAAGGTAAACAGTGTATACCTATGAAATTGTAGGCTAGGTCATATCTATGAGAGAAGGATTCAAAAGTTGCTGATAGATGGATACCTAGATCCATTTAACTATGAGTCATATACAACTTGCGAACCTTACCTTCGTGGAAAGATGACCAACTCTCCATTTAGTGAAATAGAGAGAGACCCATTGAGTTATTAGAACTCATACATAGTGATGTATGTGTCTCATGTCAACTCAGGCCATCGGTGGTTATTCCTACTTCATTATTTTCACTGATAATTTCTCTAAGTATAGACATGTGTACTTGATGTAGTACAAGTCCAAAACCTTCAAAAAATTCAGGGAGTATAAGAATAAAGTAGAGGTTCAGACTGGAAAGAGTATCAAGACTCTTCGATCAGATTGAAGAGGTGAGTTCTTGAGTACAGAGTTTTCCTAGTTCCTGAAGGATTATGGGATTCTATCCCAATGGACACCTCCTTATACACCCTAGCTCAATGGCGTATCCAAAAGGAGGAATCACATATTGTTTGGCATGATGCGGTCCATGATGAGTTTCACTGACCTACTTGTCTTATTCTGGGGATACACCCTAGAGTTTGTAGCTTACCTTCTAAACAGAGTTCTAACTAAGTTGATAGTGTCTACACCATATGAGATATGGAAAGGGAAGAAGCCCGATCTTAAGGTTGTTAAGATTTGGGGTTGCCTTACCTACGTTAAGTGACACAAGTCCAATAAGTTCGAATCCAAGACGGAATAGATCAAGTTCGTGGGATACCCGAAGGAAACTTATGGGTATTATTTCTATCACCCCAAGGACCACAAAGTCTTTGTAGTTGAGAGAGTAGTGTTCCTTGAGAAGGAACACATTCTTGGTGGAGACAATGAGAGTGTGATAGAGTTGAGCGAGGTTGGAGAACCTCGCTCAAGCACCATTCCATAACCAGAACCTATTCAGGAACCTAGCACACAAGTTTCAACTTTATGTAGGTGCGATAGAGTATCCCATCCTCCTAAGAGTATGTGGGACATATCAGAAGAGTGGGTATTGAGGATATTGATCCTCAAACCTACGAGGAGCCTATTACGAGTATAGACTCCAGGAAGTGACAAGAAGTCATAAATTCAAAAATGGATTCTATATACCCCAACAAAGTTTGGAACCTAGTTGATGCACCCGAGGGTATTGTACCCATTGGCTACAAGTGGATCTTCAAAAAGAAGATCGAAGTAGATAAAAAGGTAGAGACCTATAAAGTAAGGCTAGTGGCTAAGGGGTCTCGTCAAAACCAAGGTGTTGACTATGACGAAACCTTCTCACCCATAGTCATACTAAAATCTATCCAAATTCTATTAGCTATTATAGCATACCTTAATTATGAGATCTGATAGATAGACATGAAAATTGCGTTCCTCAATGACAACCTCGAGGAGGAGGTGTATATGATACAACCTGAGAAATTTATGTCTAAGGACAGTCCAGATAAGGTGTGTAGGTTGCTTAGATCCATCTATAGACTGAAGCAAGCTTTCTAAAGTTGGAACTTAAGATTTAATGAGGGATTAGATCTTATGACTTTATTAAGAACGAAGATGAGCCTTGTGTGTACAGGAAGGTAAATGGAAGCGCTATCACCTTTTTGGTGCTGTATATGGATGACATCCCAATCATTGGGAATGATGTAGGAATGCTCTCCAAAGTAAAGGCTTGGCTAACTAAACACTTCTCCATTAATGATTGAGGGGAAGCATCCTGCATATTGGAGATTTGGATCTACAGAGATAGATCCAAGAGAATGCTTGGCTTGTCCCAGTCCAAGTGCATAGATACCATTGTTAAAAAGTTTGACATGAAAAATTACAAGAGATGTCTCATACCGATGAGACATAGGCTATTACTTTCTAGTAGTACATCCCCAAAGACTCCTAAAGAAAGGGCACACATAGATAGGATACCATATGCCTTAATGATAGGGTCTATCATGTATGCTATGTTATGTACCAGGCCTGATATAGTGCATGCTCTGAGTGTCACAAGCAGGTATCAGGTGGATCTAGGTTTGGAGCACTAGAAAGCAGTAAAGTATATCCTTAAGTACCTAAGAAGGACTAAGTATCTTTTACTAGTATATAGAGAAAGTAACTTCAGAATTGAGGGCTACACGGACTCGAGCTTCTAGTCTGATGTCAATGATAGTAAGTCTAATTCAGGGTATGTGTTTTTCCTAAATAGAGGAGTAGTGTGTTGGAAGAGTTTCAAGCAAGATACTACTACTGACTCGACCATAGAGGTGGAGAACATTGCTATGGTAGAGGCAACAAAGAAGGGAGTTTGGATAAAGCAGTTCATCATAGATCTGGGAGTTGTGCCAGATAGTGAGGAGTTAATTCCCTTATATTGCGATAACTATGGGGCAATTGCTCAAATGAGGGAATCTGGATCTCATCAGAAGTATTTTGAGGATCTTCCAACTTATTAGAGAGATTGTGGCCTGAAGAGATATAGCAGTGGAAAGAGTTCCATCATAAGATAACATTACAGATCCACTAACAAAGCCATTGACTCATATTGTCTTTGAATGTCACAAAGGTCTAATGGGGATCAAACACATACGTTATTGACTTTAGGTTAAGTGGGAGATTGCTAGTTATAAGTGCCCTACAAGCCAATCATGTGAGTGATGGCACCTGTAACATGTTGTGTCAATCTCTTTGCTTATGATTATTGGTATGTTCTCACATTATCTATATGTATATTATGATGTCCTTAGATCTATACAATGAGAATTAGATCATAATGAGATCATGATAATGAGACCGATTCACCTTTAAACATAGATCCTAAATAATCCCAATCATAGGTTACTCGAGAGGGACATCGAGATAACCAGACAGACCAGTATATTATATACTTGTCCATATGATGAAGGTGGCTGATCTCATAGCTACTTGTGTGGGGACACTAAGGATACAATGCAAGTGCTCATTGGAGAATGAGTTCACTGATTGATCCATATACGGAATGTTGGATGGTTATTGATACCTCACGTCAGACAATGATTCCGTAGTCCCAGTA
This sequence comes from Musa beccarii, assembly GCA_024322285.1. Classification (NCBI taxonomy): domain Eukaryota; kingdom Viridiplantae; phylum Streptophyta; class Magnoliopsida; order Zingiberales; family Musaceae; genus Musa; species Musa beccarii. Next base: position 17,338,129 of record CM044396.1, read on the forward strand.
GTGTATCTCGCCCTTTGACTTGAGATACCAAGGATGTCCTGTATGAGTACTCCACTCTTTGATACCGAACTTATAGGTTTGAAAGTTCCAAATCTAGTAAAGCCGATTATTGGTAGTGACAACCAATCTTACGAGGACTATTGAGTGTCAATAGAGGATCATCTACTCTCGGTATTATATAAGGAATATCTCATGAGTTCTTGCTTAGGCAAATCCCTAGCTAGAGTCATTCGGATTGAGAGAGAAAGAGTTCTCCGAGAGAATCTGATTAGAGCAAAACTCGAGTGGAAACTATATGGGCCTGATAACACCATGCCCAATATATAGTTTTTGGGATATTAGATAGATGAGGGACTATAGGTACATAGTAACTAAGGGCAGATAGGTCCAAATGAATAGATTCCTCAGTATCGTCTAGGGACTGCGACGTATTGGCTTAGTACGCCAGTAGTCGATGAGTCGAGTGAATTATTATGGAGATAATAATTCACCGAGTCAGAAGGAGTTTTGACAGGTATGACTAACGGCCAGCTCGATATTGGGCCTAGAGCATCATACACATATGGTAGGTATTGTGACGAGTAGAGGTTCAGATATGAGATATCCATCAAAGCTCTTATTTTATTGGATATTGAATAAGCCCTTGTATTATTGGATCCAATTGATGAGATCCAATAAAAGCTAGATTATTGGGTAGAGACCCATTAATATAAGAGGCTTGGGTAATTGGATGGAGATCCAATACCTAATAGGGTAGGATCCATTAGGATTTTCAAGATGTCTCTATAAATAAGAGAGAACCAAATGTCCATAGGTTGGGGCTTTTTGGTGGCTATCTCCTATTCTCCTCTCCCCAGAGAGAAGCATCTTCGCAGCCCTGCCATGTGGATCACCGCTAGAGAGGAGGATGCTTGACATCCTTCATCCACCCCACTGATCTATAGGAATTCAGGGATCTACGATCTCCCTATGTACTATCCTTCTAACATACACAGTTTTCAAATTTACGAATTTATTTTTACGCATCGATCTTCGCATGATGATGAAACCTTTCCATGGAAATCTAGGTGTTTTATTTTCTGTTCTTTCGTTGCACATGAGATATCACTCTTGGATTTCCCAACACCTACCTTAGGTTATGGTATAACCGGTTTTAGGACATATGTGATTTTTTTCACCATGAGAATATTCTCAGGTTACAAAGCCAATCTATATAGTTTGGCATCAAGTATGCCTCATAGAGGATCTGATGGTGACATGTTTCTAACAAACAAGAAATATAGCATAAATAAATAGCATACAGATTTTATAAAAAAATAAACAATTAAGACATAGACTTCTATCTTGACGTGCTCTCATTATTTTTCTAGCGAGTCATATGACACTCTCAACACATGAAACGAAAGTCTCCAATAGACTTCTAGTGGGGATCGGGATCCAATCGACGTCAGTGTAACCTTAAAGGACTTGACCAATCACACTAAGCCCAAAAAGGTAGGCAACTCTGGTAGGACTAAAATCGGAACTAATAGGGGGGTTTGGTGGGGTTAAATTAGTGCTTTCATAAAAATTATGTTGATTTGGTTTAGAAAACATCATTCGATCAAAACTTTCGACAATTCAATAAAGCTAGTATCGGAAATAAGTTTAACTTGAAAACATTCATTAGCTTAGCGAGTAAGTAAATCAGTTTCCAATATGAATAAAAAGCATAAAGTGCAAACCAGATTTATAGTGGTTCAATTGTCCTAACCTACGTCTACTCTCGATTCCTCTTTATTCAAAGCCACCAGCTTCCACTGACGATCTTCTTTCTAATGGGCAAAGATCAACTATCCTTATAACTCTTTTCTTCTTTTGACAAGCTTAGGAGAGAACCTTTACACTCACTTTTTACAAGATTTTCCTCATACTCTCCCTTAGAATAGCCTCTAAGCTTTAGGAGGGACTCAATTTTCTCATAGGGTTTTCACACTCTAAACCTCAAGTTTTCATTCTCTATTCTTGCTATTCCAAGCAAGAGTAGCTGAGGTATTTATAGACCCTAAATGGCTTCAGAAATGAAGCCAAAATTTTAAACACCCCAGGATTTCGGGGTATTGGCGATACCACCGTTTGTGCTGGGCAGTGCCACTACCTACAACACTGACACTAGGCGGTACCACCACTAGTCTGATGGTACCACCACCTAACACTGGATAGTACTATCGTCCAGTCTGGTAGTACTACTACTTGACACATTCTTGGAGACTATGCCTTGGAGACTAAGCCACTAGTGGTTCCACCGCCTATTCTAGCGGTGCCACCACCTGACCCAACTTTTGGGTCATTGAATAGGCCTTCCTCTTGGCCTAAAATAGTCCAAACTTTGACCCAATTGGTCCTTAATTGAGTTGGCATGGTTACACTCAAAATCAACTTAATTACAATCATGACTACTTTAATCTAGACATAATTAATTATAAACAAGAATACTAAGTTATCTAGTATGTCATTGGTTTATCCGGCGCTTCGTTTAAACCTTTAGTACATTGTCCTCTCTTACGACGTATTGCCCAAGCAAGATACTACTGCTGACTTAACTACAAAAGCGGAATATATTGCTGTGGTAGAAGTAGCAAAAAAGGATATCTGGATGAAGAAGTTCATCATAGATTTGGGAGTCATATCGAGTAGCATGGAATCGATTCCCATATTTTATGATAATAACGGGGTGATCGCTCAAGCAAGAGAACTCAAGTCTCATCAAAAACATTCTAAGGGGGTTCCACCTTATCAAAGAGTGTTAGGGATCGAGCGGCATTAAGAAAGGGGGTGAATTAGTGCAGTGATTAATAATAATAATTTTTCAATAATTTAAAACAACTTCGAAAACTTTGTGTGATAAAATTATATTTCGATGAAATCTGATTTCGATTATGTATAAACTTAAAATGATTCATAAGAAAGTGAGGAGGAAGCGGAGTAAGTAAATGAACAGGTTTGCAGAAATATAAATAACAATATTGAAACGCATACTAGAATTTTTATAGTGGTTCAGTCATACGACCTATGTCCACTCCCGATTCCTCTTCTCTTGATGCCACTGGCTTTCCACTATGTTTCTTCTTTCTAAGGGCAAAGACTAATTCCCTTTTACAGTGCTTTCTCCTTTTGACGGGCTTAAGAGACAACCCTTACAAGCACTCACTCCTTTCTTTTGAATCGAATACAAGAGAACTTAAGGAGGGATTTCTAGATATTTGAACATAGTTTCTCTGCTTTCAAAGTGTATGTGCTTGCCTCTGCAACCTAGGGATGGGAGGGATTTTTATAGGCTCCAAGAGATTTCAAATTTGGAGCCCAAATTTGAATCTTCTCAGTTTTTCAGGCTACTGGCGGTACCACCGCCTGACATTAATGGTACCACCGCTTAACAAAGTCCTCGGGCTCTTTAGTCTGGCGGTACCACTGCCTGTCAAGCATTAAAGTTGGCGGTATCATCACTGACCTGGGACAGTGCCACCACCCAGAACACCTGGGATTTTGGTCCTTGGGCGGTGCCACCACCAAACTATTCCAGAAAGGTTGAATGAGCCTTGACTTCGGATCAAATTAGCCCAAATAAGGCCCAATTGGCCCCTACCAGGGTTAAATAGGATTATTACCTAATTCTTACCCTAATTACCTGCTAACTATGGAATTAAAACATAATTCTAAGAAAATTAACAACTGACAATGTCGACTCTTCTTCCGATGAGCTTTTCGGCGAACTTTCGATGGACTTCCAACGCACCCTCAGATTTCTTCTGATGGATTCCCAACAGACTCCCAGACTCTGTGGCAAGTTCGACGAGTCTTTGGTAAGCTTCTGAACCTTCTCGGTGAGCTCCGTGAACCTCCGACAATCTTTCCGGCGAACTTTCGAAACCTTCGGAAGTTCCTGATTCTTTCTCGGTTAGTTCCGACAGCACCTCCAATGATCCTTCGGACTTCCGGTGGACTCTCGAACTTCCAACTACTTGACTCCGATAATTTTCTTTATGTCTTCAAGCTATCATAGTTAATCCTGCACACTTATCTCAATAATATGGATTAGATCAAATAACTCATCAATTGACTTCATCATCAAAATCCAAGATTCAACAATCTCCTCCTTTTTTATGATGACAATCAATTGATGACGGAGTTAATCTTAAACTCCCCCTATCTATATGCCATATTATGAGAAAGAAAATGCTTGAATTCAATCTTCTTGAATTCAAACTGAAACCGATAAGTTTCATCCGTTGAACTTATCATCATGCTTAATTAGCATATTTTTTCATCGATAAATATGAAACTTCATATTTTTCACAATGTCATGGCATGACATATATTTTCAAGTCGAATGATAGACATTCATCATTTCGACAAGAGATACTAATTATAGTTTGAAATATGATATGTATCAAATGATATCGATATAAAAACCATAAATGCAAGGCATGATATCATTAAGCGATACATCATCAAATGATAACTTATCATATCAATGAAAGATACTAATTATTAATCATGACATAATAGCAATTTTTTTAAGAAAGCATTTGTGATACATGTGATACGATATGATATACATTTTATTGCAATGCTTTTAAAGATATCAACCAACTTTCAATTATAAAGCATGGCAAAAGCAATTAAATTGCAATATAAAACATATAAGATATTTTCATTCCATCATATTGCAATACATAACATATAAGTCATTGCGATACAATACGATATATATAGGTCATTTGTTAATTTATTTGTCATATTCTTCTCAATACGATATATGCAAGACATTTTATCAAGTCATTTGCACATGTCATCAATTTATTTGCACATTCTTCTCCCCCTTTGTCATCAATAAAAAGGAGGTGAATTTGATAAAAATAATCATCATAAGGTATCATAATGCATATCATTTATTAACCATAAAAAAATATAAGAGTAGTGATTTGTCAAATATATTAAACACATATGATATATGAGGCTAGTATTTATTTAGAAATTGAGTTTGAACATAATGCAAAATATGTCATTCTTGACGGATAAATTCGAAAAATGTCTTGATCATTTTTAATCATGTTTATAAAATCCAAAAAATGATCAATCATCATTTATCAAGCTGTGAAAGATTCATTCATGAAAAAAAAAAGCTTAAGATGCAATCCAAGAGTGTTAAGGCCACTCATCAAATATCTCATATCAATTTTAAGGTAAAATCCGTGAAAAAGAGATGTCAAAATTCATAAAGCTTCAACATTATTACGATTGAAATGATAGCTTTATTAAAATATTACAATCGAAAAATAGAAATAAGAGCTTCATTCAAAAGATGATATTGTAAGGATGTCATTTTTTTAAAAAAATGAAGAGATAATATTAAGATGATACAATGAAAATCGAAGTTAAAAATTTTGGAAAAGAAACATATAACATCTTTATGCATTGGGATAATTTAGCATGCCTAATTCTCTTCTAATGAAGTTAAATTATTCTTTATTTAGGGGTTTTGTGAAGATGTCTGTTAATTGATGTTTTGTATCAATAAATTCTAGAGTGATATCATTATTATTGACATGATCTCATATAAAGTGATGCCTAATGTCAATATGCTTAGTTCTTGAGTGTTGAATGAGATTTTTGGTTAGACAAATAGCACTTGTGTTATCGCATTTTATGAGAATATTTTTAAATAAATTTCATAGTCTTCTAAAGTATTTTTCACCCAAATAACTTGTGCATAACATGCATTGTGGCTATGTATTTGGCTTTCGCGTAGATAATGCAACCGAATTTTGTTTCTTGGAGGTCCAAGAAACAAGTGCATGTCCTAGAAATTGGCATGTTCCGGATGTGCTTTTTTATCTATTCTACATCCGCCAAAATCTGCATCCGCATAGGCTTTTAAATCAAAGTCATCAGATTTTGGATACCATAATCCTAGGTTATGAGTTCCTTTAAGATATCTAAGGATTCTTTTAATGGCTTTAAGGTGAGATAACTTAGGATTAGTTTGGAATCTTGCAAATAGTCCTACACTAAACATGATATCTGGTCTAGTTGCGGTGAGGTAAAGTAAGCTACTTATCATTCCCCTATATGTTTTTTGATCAAAATTTTCTCCACTTTCATCCAAATCTAACTTAGTGGAAGTGCTCATAGGAGTGCATATAGCTTTTGAACCATCTATGTTAAATTGTTTTAACAATTCTAATATATACTTTGTTTGATTAAGAAATATACCACACTAAGTTATTTAATTTGCAATCTTGAAAAGAAAGTTAATTCATCCATTAGACTTATTTCAAATTCATGACTCATACATTTGGCAAATGATTCACATAGTGATTCATTCGAAGAACCAAAAATAATATCATCAACATAGATTTGAACAATAAGAAAATTATTTTCAAAATATTTAATAAATAATATAGTATCAACCTTGCCTTTAGTAAAATTATTTAAAATAAGAAAGGAACTAAGCCTCTCATACCAAGCTCTAAGGGCTTATTTTAACTCATAGAGAGCCTTAGTTAGTTTAAACACATGATTAGAAAGAAGAGAGTTTTCAAATCCGGGTGGTTGTTCAACATACACTTCTTCGGAAATAAAGCCATTTAAGAAAGCACTTTTGACATCCATTTGAAAAAGCTTAAAGTTATTACTATTAGCGTAGGCAAGGAGCATCCTAATGGCTTCTAATCTTGCCACAGGAGCGAAGATTTCTTTGTAATCGATACCTTCTTCTTGGTTGAAACCTTTGGCCACTAATCTAACCTTGTTTCTAACCACAATACCATATTCATCTTGCTTGTTTCTAAAAATCCATTTAGTACCAATAACTAAATGGTCACTAGGTCTAGGAACAAGCTTCCATACCTCATTCCTCTCAAATTGATTCAATTCTTCTTGCATTATGATAACCCAAGAATCATCTTTCAAGGCATCATCAATGCACTTAGGTTCAATTTGAGAAAGAAAAGCGGCATAGGTGCAAAAATTTTTAAAAGAAGAACGAGTTTGAACCTCTTTCGATATGTCTCATATAATTAACTCCTTTGGATGGGCATTTACATACTTCCATTCCTTGAGTAAGGAAATTTGGAAAGAAGATGTATCCAAGTTGCTATTTTGAGGAGATGGTTCATTTAAATTCAAACCATCAAAACCAAGATCATCATCAAAATCATTTTTCTTAAGTTCGGAAACTTCATTAAAAACTACATGAATAGACTCTTCTATAACTAACATTCTTTTGTTAGAAACACGAAAAGCTTTAGAAACGGAAGAGTAACCAAGAAAGATGCCTTCACTGGATTTAGCATTGAATTTTTCGAAGGCATCATTTTCATTCAAGATAAAACATTTACAACCAAAAACTTTAAAATAAGAAACATTTGATTTTTTGTTATTCCGTAATTCATAGGGGGTTTTGGATAGAGATGGTCTTACTAGAACCCTATTCATGACATAGCAAGTCGTATTAATGGCTTCGGCCCAAAAGTATTTAGGTAAACTATATTCATTTAATATGGTTCTTGTCATTTCTTGTAAATTTCTATTCTTTCTTTCTACTACTCCATTTTGTTGAGGATTCCTTGGTGTAGAGAAGTTATGATTATACCCATTAGATTCACAAAAATTTTGAAAGTCATGGTTTTGGAATTCTCCACCATAATCACTCCAAATCATTGAAATCATGAAACCCTTTTCGTTTTGAGTAAGTTTACAAAATTTAGAAAAAGATTTAAAGGAATCACTTTTGTGAGCTAAAAAATAGGTCCAAGTGTATCTACTATAGTTATCTACAATGAGAAACGCATATTTGCTACCTCCTAGACTTATTATGTCGATTGATCTAAATAAATCCATATAGATCAATTGTAATGGTCTAGAGGTGCTTATTTGATTTTTTGATTTGAAGCTGGTTTTTATTTGTTTTCCTAGTTGACATGCATCATATACTTTGTCCTTGACAAACTTGATATTAGGAATTCCTCATATTAGTTCTCTAGATGAAATTTTAGATATTAGTTTCATGCTTGCATGGCCTAATCTCCTATGCCAAAGCCAAGCATCATCATTTAAAATGAAAAAGTGTATTTCATTACTAAGTTCTTCAATGTTAATGGTATAGACATTATTTTATTTTAACGCAATCATGGATATATTGTTGTTTGATTTTTCAATGATGCAAGCATTAGATTCAAATCTAACAATGTAACCTTTATCACATAATTGACTAATGCTCAAAAGATTATATTTTAATCCATCAACTAGTAACACATCATCAATTGAAAAACTTAATTTGTTACCTATGGTTCTTTTACCAATGATTTTACCCTTATTATTGTCTTTGAAGGTAACATACCCTTCTTCTTTTCTAGTGAGCATAGAGAATTGAGATAGATCTCCGGTCATATGCTTTAGACATCCACATCAAGATACCATCTCTTACTCCTAGCTTGTGAGTGTGTCTACAAAAGAGGATGGTTTTTAGGTACCCATTTGATTTTGGGTGCCTCAAAAATTGATCTACTAACTTTGTCATTTAGCATTGAATTATTTATGGTTCCTTTAGCAACCCATATCAATTTGCAACCCATATCAATTCACATGGACTAATTTTCTTAAACGGATATTTGTAAACAACATGTCCGGATTTACAATAAAAATTACATTTCAAACGAGATGATACATGTAGTGTGGGTTCTTTAATGAAGGTGGTAGGATTTTGGTGAGATCTACTCATAAATCCAATTCCACTTCTATTTGCGACGTGACCCTTGTTTGCAAGGATCATGTGTAAGCCCTTGCTACCGACCTTAAACTTGTTTAGTATCTCTTTAAGTAGCAAGTTCTCATTTTTTATTGCTTCTAAGTATTCACACTTAGAGCATGGAGGTGAAGAGGGAGTTTGAAGACTATCAAGTTTATCTAGTAATAAAGCATGCTCCTTCTTTAATAAATTAAACTTCTTACTAATAGTTCTACACTCATCAAATAATTCATGAAAAGCTATTGAAAGTTCATCGAAAGATAAATCTTCATTAATTAAATCACATACCTCTTCTCCTAAAGCCATTAGCACGAAGTTGGCCTCCTCTTTATTGCTTATTTCTTCATTCTCAGAGTCACTTGAGTCGTCCCACGTCACCTTTAAAGCTTTCTTCTTTTTCGGTTGCTTCTCCTTGGCTTGGGGGCATTCATTTTTAAAGTGCCCTGGCTTCTTGCATTCGTAACATATGACTTGGTCCTTTTTTGTTTAAGTTTATTTTTAGTGTCATTTTTAAATTTATTCCTTCTTATGAAATTTTTTAAATTTTCAAGTTAAGATTGCAATGTCATCGTCACTATCCTCATCACTTGATGTTCCTTTCAAGTGGTCTTCTCGTGTTCTTAATGCCATATCCTTACTGTTCTTTGGAAGGAGGTTCTCGAGCTCTTCATGAGCATGGCATGTCATTTCGTAGGTTATTAGAGACCCAATAAGTTCTTCAAGAGGAAAAGTTTTAAGGTCCTTAGCCTCTTAAATGGTTGTAACCTTTGGATTCCAACTCTTTGGAAGGAATCTTAAAATTTTAGTTACAAGTTCAAAATTAGAAAAACCTTTACCAAGTGCTTTGAGTCCATTGACGACATCTGTGAAACAGGTGTACATGTCTCCAATAGACTCACTTGGTTTCATCCGAAAAAGTTTATAAGAATACACGAGAATGTTGATTTTGGACTCTTTCACTCGACTAGTGTCTTCATGAGTGATTTCTAGAGTACGCCAAATATCGAAAGCCGATTCACAAATCGAAACACGATTAAACTCATTTTTATCAAGTGTACAAAACAAAGCATTCATAACCTTTGCATTTAAAGCAAAAACCTTCTTCTCTGATTCATTCCATTCGCTCATCGAAAGAGAGGATTTTTGAAATCCATTTTCAATGATATTCCAAAGCTCAAAGTCCATGGAAATAAGAAAGATCCTCATATGAGTCTTCCAATACGTGTAATCCGACCCATTGAACATGGGTGGACGTGCAATTGAATGACCCTCTTGCATACCGGAATAAGCCATCTCTCTTGGGTTTTAAACCAAATGAGAGTGACCAAGCTCTGATACCAATTGTTAGGGATCGAGCGGCACTAAGAGGGGGGTGAATTAGTGCAGCGGTTAATAACGATAACTTTTCGATGATTTAAAACAACTTCAAAAACTGTGCAATAAAATTATGTTTGGATGAAATCCGATTTTGATTGCATATAAACTTAAAATGATTCGTAAGAAAGTGAGGAGAAAGCAAAGTAAGTAAATGAACAGGTTTGCAGAAATATAAATAACAATATTGAAATGCAAACTAGAATTTTTATAATGGCTCGGTCATACGACCTACGTCCACTCCCGATTCCTCTTCTCTTGAGGCCACCAGCTTTCCACTAGGTGTCTTCCTTCCAAGGGCGAAGACTAATTCCCTTTTACAATGCTTTCTCCTTTTGACGGGCTTAGGAGATGACCCTTACAAGCACTCACTACTTTCTTTTGAATCAAATACAAGAGAAAACTTAAGGAGGGATTTCTAGAGATTTAAACAGAGTTTTTTTTCTTTCAAAGTGTATGTGCTTGCCTTTGCAACCCATGGATGGGAGGGGTTTTATAGGCTCCAAGAGGATTCAAATTTGAGCCCAAATTTGAATCTTCTCGATTTTCCAAGCTACTGGCGGTACCACTGCCTGACACTAGCGGTACCACCACCTGACACTAGCGGTACCACCACCTGACACTAGCGGTACCATCGCCTGATAGAGTCCTCGGGCTCTATGGTCTGGCAGTACCACCGCCTGCCAAGCGGTACCATTTCCTGCCACCATTGACCTGGGGTGGTGCCACCACCCAAAACACCTGGAATTTTGATCCCTAAGCGATGCCATTGCCAAACTATTCCAGTAAGACTGAATGGGCCCTGACTTCGGCCCAAATCAGCCCAAATAAGGCCCAGTTGGCTCCTACAAGGGTTAAACAGGATTATTACCTAATCCTTATCCTAATTACCTACTAACTACAGAATTGAAACATAATTCTAAGCAAATTAACAATCGATAATGTCGAGTCTTCTTCTGGTGAGTTTTTCGATAAACTTTCGATAAACTTTCGACGCACCCTCGGATTTCTTCTAACAGATTCCCAGCAAGCTCCCGGACTCTATGGTGAGTTCGACGAGTCTTTAGCAAGCTTCTGAACCTTTTTAGTGAGCTCCACGAACTCCAACGATCTTTCCGATGAACTTCTGAAACCTTCGACAAGTTCTCAATTCTTTCTCAGTTGGTACCGGCAGCACCTCCGACAATCCTTCAGACTTCCGGTAGACTCTCGAACTCCCAACTACTTAACTCCGATAATTTATTTTATGTCTTCAAGCTATCGTAGTTAATCCTACACACTTATCTCAATAATATGGATTAGATCAAATAACCCATCAATTGACTTCCTCATCAAAATCCGAGATTCAATAGAGAGATCGTGGCTCGTGAAGATGTAGCTGTGGAAAGAGTTTTATCTGAAGATAACATTATAGATCCACTTGCAAAACCATTGACTTTGTCACAAAGGTCTGATAGGAATCAAACACATAGGTACTAGGCTTTAGGTCAAGTGGGAGATTGTTAGTTATAAGTGCCCTACAAGCCAATCATGTAAGTGATGGCACCTGTAACACATTGTGTCAATAACTTTGCTTATAATTACTGGTATTTTCTCACATTATCTGAATACATATTATGATGTCCTTAGATTTGTATAATAGAAATTAGATTGTGACGAGATCACGATAATGAGATTAATTTGTCTTTAAATATAAACCCTAAATCATCCCGGTCATAGGTTACTCGAGAAAGGATATTGAGATAATCGAAAAGATCGGTGTGTTATATCCTCATCCATATGATGGAGATGATTGGTCTCATAGTCGCTCGTGTAGGAACACTAGAGATATAACGCAGGTGCTCAATGGAGAATGAGTTTATTGATTGATCTGCTTATGAAATGCTAGATGGTTAATGATACCTAACGTTAGATAGTGATTCTATAGTCTCACTTGTGTGTCTAGTCCTTAGACTTGAGACACCAAAGATGCCTTGTATGAGTATTCTATTCTTTAACACCAGATTTACAGGTTTGAAAGTTCTAGATCTAATACAGTTGATTCTCAAGAATGGTAACCAACCTTTCGAAGACAATTGAGTGTCAATAGAGGATCATCCACTCTTGGTATTATGAGAGGAATATCCCACGTGTGCTCGCTCAGACAAAATCTTTAGCCAGGGTCATTCGAATTGAGAGAGAAGTAGTTTTTCGAGAGAATCCGATTAGAGCGAGACTTGGACAGGATTCCATATGGGTCTGACATTACCATGCCCAATATACGATTTTTAGGATATTAAATAGATGAGAGATTATAGATATATGGTAACTAAGGACAAACAACTCTTATGGATTAGATTCCCTTGTACCGTTTAGGGACTATGGCGTAGTAGCCTAGTACGTCCATAGTCGATGAGTCGAGTGAATTATTATGGAGATAATAATTCACTATATCATAAGGAGTTTTAATGGGAGTGACTCACAGCTAGCTCGATATCAGGCCCAAATGGTCACATATATATTATAGAAGTTGTGACGAGTAGAGGTGCAAATATGAGATATCCATGGAGCCCCTAGTTTAGATCCTATGGATAAGATCCAATTGGATAGAGATCTATGGATAATTGGATCAAGATCCAATAAGGACAGGATCCATTAAGGGATAAACTTCATGCATCTCTATAAATAGGAGGAGCCTCATAATTCATAGGCTAGAACTTATGGTGGTTGCCCGAGAGGATCCATTAAGGGATAAGCTTCATGCACCTCTATAAATAGGAGGAACCTCATAGTTCATAGGCTAGAACTTCTGGTGATTGCCCTCCTATTCTCCTCAGCCTCCTCTCCTTCTCCTTGGCTTCGGTAAACTTATGGTGTGAGTGGAGAGGAAGATCCCGCAGTAATCTAAGGAGCGTCGTCGCTACATCTACTGTGTGGATCAACGCTAGAGAGGAGTATGCGAGTTCTCCTTTATCCTCTCTATTAGATCTGAAAATTTCAAGGATATACGATCTCCCTATGTAATGCTTCTAACATAATACATGTGATTTTTCGGATTTGTAGTTTTTCATGCATCAATCATCATATTACAACCAAATACTTGACTTTGGAAACTCTGATTTTGTTTTTTGTTTTTTGCTGTGCATGAGATACCGACTCGTGATTTCCCAAGGATATCTAATAAGTCTTTATTTTAATGAATCCATTGGGTGAGACCCAATAAAGCTTAGAGTGGTTATTAGATGGGATCCAATATCTATTAAGTTAGTAATTATTTGATGAGGATCTAATACCCACTAAAGATGAAGGATCTATTAGGGTTAGTAAAAGGAGGCTCTCTATAAATGAGAGTTGAGACTAAGAGGGTTAGAGGTTGGACCCCATTATATGCCACCCTTCTTATCTCCTCCCCTCTTCTTCCTCTAACTGACTTCCTCCTCTCTAGTGTGAGAGGACAACAAGAGGGATCGATCCCTCCTTGTGTACTGCTACGTGGTGGTGCACAATTATGAGGAAAAAATGTATTACGTGAGGAGGTGCATTATCGCTGTGTTCATCATATGGATCACCATTAAAGAGAAATTTGCAAGAGCTCCTTCATCCAAAGACTGGGATTTGCAATCTTAAAGGATATATGATTTCTCTTATGTGAGAACATCTTACACCCTTTATGCAGTTTTTGGTTTCTCGAGTTTTACACTCTTAATCTTCACACGATAATCTGATAAGATTATTTTGGGAAATCAGCTTTTGTTTTTATTTTCCACTGCACATATGATGCTTCCACAAGTTTTCCAATAATCATCTCTCACATACTTAGCAAGTTTTGTCTAAGTCATGAGATATCCTTATATGTCCGTCTGCAAAAGATCTAATAAGAAGAAAAGTAATTGTAAAAGTATATCTTGATAAGATGAAAAGTAATTGTAAAAGTATATCTTGATCAATACAATAGGAAGTCTATTTATACAGGTTAAGAGGGAGGATTTCCCTCAACAACTAGAGAGATTACGGAGGATTTCCCTCAACAACTAGAGAGATTTCCTCATATAGTTGGAGGAAATCTTATCTACTATCATGCCCCCGAAAGATGATACTCCTGTCAAGGATGCCAATCTTGGATCGATGTAATGAAAATAATTTACGGGCAAGAGGCTTCGTGAGTAGATCTGCTAGTTGATCAGCCGTATGTACATGAGAGACACGTAGTTGATTTCTAACAACTTGATCTCGCACAAAGTGGAAGTCAATGGCGATGTGTTTCATGCGTGATTGGAACACTGGATTGGCACATAAGTAGGTAGCTCCAATATTATCACAATATATTATAGGAGGAAGGGTAGAGTTGACGTTGAGTTCCTTAAGGAGATTTATGACCCAATTGATTTCAGTAGTAGCAGTAGTGATGGCACGGTACTCACTTGATTGTAGACCAGAGATCGTGATTTGATCGTTTTGCTTCTTAGAACTCCAACTGATAGGATTAGCTCCAAGGAAGACAATATACCCTTACGTAGAAGTTCTATCATCAAAGTTGCCCGCCCAGTCAGTATCAACAAAGGCATGGAGATTGAGTGAGGCATGTTTGCGGAGAAAGAGGCCATGATGAAGGGTCCCTTTAAGATACCGTAAATTTCGTTTGACTGCAGACCAATGTATAGTAGATGGCTGGTGCTTGAACTGGGATAATTTATTGACTACAAATAAGATATCTGGACGGGTGAGAGCTAAGTACTGTAAGGAGCCAAGTACTTGTTGGTATTGAGTAGCGTCCGAAGCAGGGCTTCCATCACATAATTTAAGTGATTCATTCGTAGAGAGGGAAGTTGTAACCTCCTTTGTATCCTGCATGTTTGTTTTGGATAATAGATCTTGAATATACTTTCTTTGTGATAGGAGGAGACCTGAAGATGTAAATGTTGCTTCAACTCCTAGAAAGTAACTTAAGGTGCCAAGATTTTTGAGGGAGAATCGATCAGCCAATTGCTTTAGGAATGTCAGAATCTCCAAGGGATCATTGCCTATAACAATAATATCATCTACATATATGAGAAGATATATTGTGGTTCTATTTTATTGTCGTAAGAATAACGAGGTATCAGACTTGGAGTTGATAAAACCCATGGATGTTAAAAATGTGCCAAGTTCATTATACCAGGCTCTTGAAGCTTGACGAAGTCCATAAATAGCCTTTTGTAGCTTACAGACATGCCTTAGATATTGTGGATGCACAAAGCTAGGGGGTTGTTGCATAAAGACATCTTTAGTTAGAGTCCCGTGTAAAAAGGCATTGTTAATATCCAATTGTCATATATGCCAGCCTTTTGAGATAGCCAAGCTCAAGATAAGCCGTATTGTTGTTGGTTTGATAACTGGGCTGAATGTCTCTGTGAAGTCAACACCAGGTCGTTGATGAAACCCTTTGGCAACTAGACGTGCTTTATATCGAGCAATAGATCTATCTGGGTTCCGCTTAATTCGAAAGACCCATTTACACCCGATGATGTTTTGTGTATGAGAAGAGGGAACTAGGGTCCATGTATAGTTATGAAGAAGAGCATCATATTCTTCACACATGGCTTTACGCCAGTGTGGAGATTTTTGCGCTTGAGTAATTGTGGTGGGTTCACTAGCTTCAAGGGAAGTGTTTGTGATGGCATATAGATCAAGAACTTGACGTGGTTTAACAATATCACTTTTGGAGCATGTTATCATATGATGGCTAGGAGCTACGGAATTGGTAGGTTGGGTTGTTGGCATAGTCGGTGGTGAGTCAGCGAGATCAAGTGGACTAGTCTGCTGGACTTCAATAGCACCTGATGATGTAGCTAAGGGTATTGTTTCATCAATAGGAGAAACTTGTGAAGAAGGGATTGGAGGGGTAGGGAGGAGGTGTTGAACAGGAGTAGTGTACTAAGCAGGAGGGTTAGGATTGGATGGTGTTGTGGGAGGTTCATGTGGCGGGGTTGAGGAGATGCTCTAGTGATGTGTGTTTGTCGGAGTAGCTTGCATGGTAGAGTACTCATGATTTTGAAAAGGAAAAGAAGACTCCACAAAAATAATGTGATGTGACAGAAAGACTTTTTGGGTTTATGGCTCGTAGCATCGAAAAGCATTATATTCAAGAGAGTATCCAATAAAAATGCAGGGCTTAGATCGTGGTGTAAGTTTATAAGAGGCATAAGGACGTAGCCACGGATAACATAGACAACCAAAGACTTTGAGTTTGTGAAAGTTTGGAGGCTTGTGGAATAGTTTCTCAAATGGTGACTTGTATTGTAAGACTAGAGTGAGCATACGATTAATGAGATAGACAGCGGTTTGAAAGGCTGCTGTCCAAAAAGGTGATGGCAACGAGGCCTGATGTAGAAGTGTGAGCCCAGTTTCAACTATATGTTGATGTTTGCGCTCAGCAGAACCAACTAATTAGGGAGTATGAGGAGGTGACTTGAGGTGTTGTATACCACAAGCTGTAAGACAGGATGCGAGGACTTGATATTCACCTCCGCCATCTGAGTAAACTGTTTTAATGGAAGACTAAAAGAAATTCTCGACCAACTTTCTAAAGTTGGTAAAGACAGTTGAAACTTCAGATTTATGACGAAGGGGATATAACCATGTGTACTTAGTAAAATAGTCAACAAAAATAACATAAAAACGAAACTTGTCAAAAGAAAGAGTTGGGGCAGGACCCCAAACATCAGTATAAATAATTTCAAAAGGTTTAGAACAAGATATAGAAGATGTGCCAAAAAGTAGTCAATGACTTTTATTGCTACGACAAGCATCACAATAAGTTAAAATGTTGCTAGTAGAGGTAGGAAATGAATAATGGGAAAGTAACTTTTGCTGAATAAGAGACGAGAGATGACCAAGACATCGATGCCACATATCAACTGGAGCAACAACTGAGGAGTGAATAGTGGGGTGGGTTGTTTGGGAAGCGGATGGCCACTCATAAATATTGTCTTTGTTCTGGCCTTGGACTAAGGATGCCCCCGTGCTCAAATCCTTGATAAGAAAGGAGTCAGGAAAAAATTCAATGGAGGTATTATTTTGCTTGCAGAATTGAGAGACAGAAATAAGGTTTCTTTTGATGTGGGGTGCACACAAAACATCATCAAGTGTGAATGTTGTGGTGAGTGAATTAAGCATTGTGGAACTAGTATGAGTGATAGGGAGTCCTTTACCATCACCAATGATGACATCCTCATCGCCGCCATAGTTGTTGTGGACAGACAAGTTCTGATGATCGGAGGTGATGTGATGTGATGCACCAGAGTCCATAATCCAATTGGGTTGACTAGTCGTTGGAGTAGTTGTGAGATTGGCTTGAGACCACTGTGTTGGAGCAGGAAGTCGAGGTCGAGAGCGACAAACTTTCGCGGAGTGTCCGATCTTATCACACAACTGACAGATGATTCGGCGATGTCCGCTGAGGTCAGGACGCAAGTGCTGATGATTATAGGGGATATCACCTTGACGATGAGGATGAAAGTGTTGATAATGTGGATGAGAGGGGTTTGGTGTGGAACCCATAGGGTCAGGAGGCAGCTTTGTCGGACCGTGATTGACGTGCTTATTGTATTGGTTGCTCTTCCTCTTGGATTTATGACTGACTTGAGCTATGATAGTTGGTCCAGGCAGCCTATCGTCACGCTTCAAATATGTCTCACAGTCGGTCAACTTATCATAAAGTTCTTCAAATGATATTGGAGAGTCACGTGCTCGAATTGCGGCTGCCAATTTTTTGTATTCATCCCCTAGGCCATTAAGTGTATGAACAAGGACTTCTTCTTCACTAAGGGAATGACCTATCAAAGTTAAGTCATCGATGATCACTTTGATATTTTGTAAGTAATCAGCAATAGTACTTCCCTTTTGGTTCACTTTCATCAGATTGGATAAGAGTCCGAGCATGCGAGTACGCGAGCTATTTGCCAATGTCGTTTGCAACTTAGACCATGCTTCTGTAGCAGTCATACATGAAGATATTAGTGGGGCGACGGACCCAGCGACGGAGGCTTGAATGGCTTGGAGGATGAGACGGTCTTGACGTAACCACAGTTTGTGAGCTGGATTTGGTATTGGACTAGATCCTCCTGGGTTGTTGAGCACTGCAGGCGGACAATGGAGAGAGCCGTCCATGTAACCTATAAGGTCATATCCAAATAGAAGATTAAAAAATTGGGCATGCCAAGATGCATAATTTTCCCTTTTAGATAACTTGAAAGGAATGAGTGCCGCAGCATTGATAGTGATGAGGCTTGGAGGTTGAGAACTGCTATTGTTCCCTACAGGGACAATGACTGGAGTATTGGAAGTAGATGATGAAGCCATTTGATGATACGATGCGTCGAAGACTCAACCGGTGTAGATCGCACCGTTCGGTGGAGTTCGACAGGAGAGAGCGTTCTCGTCAGAAGAGAGCGCCGAGGCGGAGATCAGTGGCGCTGTCCTGTTTGCATCACACCGCACGCTCGCTGCGGCGGTTTGAAGAAGCGACAGCGTCAATGGTCACTAGTAGCGGCAGCGATGGAGAGGGGGAAGGAGGCCACGGATCCTCCGGATGCTGGACAGCCGCCTGCCTACGCTACCCCCTCACTTGCTGGTGGAAGCTGCTAGGGCGGTGTTGGCGATGCTATCTGTGGCTATCGAGGCAGAGAGTGTTCTGCTTCTGCCGAGAAAAGGGGCTAGCAGCGATAGTGGACGACGCCGCCGAGGGCTTGCTGCGATCGCTGGGTGGCGATCTCACAGATGCAGCGGATGCGGATCCACACGAAAGTTTGCGATCGCTGGGTGGCGATCTCACAGATGCGGCGAATGCGAATCCGCACGAAGGTAGGGCTGGCGGTCGGGGCCATCCTGCTCTCTATCGGGGTGGGGACGGTGGTGCTCCGCCTACTGGAGAATCTCAACTGGATGAACGCCGTGTACCTGTCGGTGACGATAATTGGATACGGAGATCGGTCGTTCAACACGACGCGCGGGCGGATCTTCATGTCCGCTGCGATGGGCAAGGCGTTCCTCTACTTGGTGGATGCCCGGATCGACAAGAGGCACCAGAGGAGGAGGCAGAGGAGCGAGAGGATGTCCTGCCGCAGCAGCGAGAGGAGAAGGCGGCCAAGAGTGTCGACGCTGTCACTGGACAGCGGAAAGAAAAAAAACTCTTGCTTAATGCAAGTGCTCTGATACCATGATAAGATGAAAAGTAATTGTAAAAGTATATCTTGATCAATACAGTAGGAGGTCTATTTATAAAGGTTAAGAGGGAGGATTTCCCTCAACAACTAGATAGATTAGGGAGGATTTCCCTCAACAACTAGAGAGATTTCCTCATATAGTTGGAGGAAATCTTATCTACTATCAAGATCAGTATCCCCGAAACCTCTTAAGGTTTCTTAAGAACCTACAAAAGATAATATAGATTAGAGAAAACGTTTAACTTGGGATACATAAGTAATCATTTTATCAAACACTTGATAGATAATGTAAATTATAAACATGGACTTTATTAGCTCTAAATAGTCACACAATAAAGGGTCCAAGGTGATCCACCACAGAACAAAATCCCTACGAGTGTTCACATAACACAATCTATATTTATAAACCTAAAACAACAACAAAAACAAATCAAACTAGAGCGTCCAAACCTATCGCAAGTCTTTTATATGTTTTAAAGAAAATGAACAAAATCAAAAAAATGGACATGAGCATTATATCGAACATCTATTTATAATTTTGCTTGTGATACTATAGAGAATCTGAAACCCTTGTCTCGTCTGAGGGCAATGGGGGAACGATGACAGCTCATCGATTCCTTCTCTGATTCCTATAAACTTCTGTTTGACTTCACCAAGGTTGTGATTTTTTTTTTGCCCTATCTAGGCTAGTTGTGATTGCTTCGCATGTTCTTGTGCTAATCATTGTGCTGTCTCGAGGTGTTGGTTCATGTGAAAGCGGTAGCCGATGGGTTACTACTTAACATGGATGTTGGGGATATTTTGTTGTTTTAGTTCCTGCAACACTAATTCCGCCGTGAGAATGCCCATTGATGGTTTCCCCTCTTTTATTATGCTTTAATGGTTGCCCATAACGTATACAGTGTGGGTTTGGATTTGGTCAAATATTTGCAGTGAAGATGTTGATTACATTGGACAGACATATATTAAATTACGTCTTTTTGGTCTTAGAGCTTAACTTGTTCATGATTTGTGCATTTGTTTATTATATTAATCATCATCATGTGTCTTTGGCGTATTGATCGGAGAGATTAGGTTCACATGCACGGTAAAGGTTTTGGATGTGGCAAAATAACAACATGACGATGTAAATGAAAGGTATCGATGATGAAGGTGTTGATTATATTACACAGACTTATTCGATCATTGGTATTTGGTCTTTGAGCTTAAATTTTGTTGTGACTTGTGACATTCGCAGTCAAAGGGGTACATTTTTTTTTTATCTTAACCCTTTCTCCCTGGACTAATGAGGTGGATACCAATTTTGGTTTATTCTTTCAAATTAAAGAAGGAAATGTTTCTTTTTTCTTCCATTAGTCTTTTCTCCTTTTGTTTGTTCAATCATGCATCTCCCAGGAGACTGCATATACATATACGCTTACAATATTTCTTTGGAATGGTGTGAGGTACTTATAGCTTGCTTTTTTATTACAAGATATGTGTTCTAAGTGTTGAATAGTTTCTTATGCATTTATTATGGATTTTATTTATATCAAGTAAATCTTTTAAGCATTTGATATCTTATACCACTATATATTGCTTAAAACAAATATACCATATGGTTGTCAACATCTTAGGAAAGAAATTACTTTTATAAATGATTTGAAGAACATTTTACAAATAACTTAGTCCTAAATATAGATAATAGTGGTAGATTTAATAATGATATATTTATCCATAAAATTAGATCAAATGAGCTTAAGGAAACCTAAAAAAAGATGGAAGTAGATTGGTTTGGAAGAGTTTACGAGATTGAGGAATAATTTGGTTGATTACTTCTTTTAACAAATTCCTATGATCTAGAAAAATACCTAAGGGAAGAAAAGTTTGAAGTACCCAATAAGGATAAGAGTGATATCTTAAACTTTTCTAATTATAGATTAAGATTATGAGCCACGCTATGAGACTTCAGAAATTAGTGATTGAAAGTCAAATATGACATGAATCAATTTGGTTTTATGTCTGAAAGATCATTAGTCGAAGTAACCTATTTATTGGGATAATTAATGAAAAAATATAAAGAGGAAGAAAGATTTGAATGTGATTTATATTGATTTAGGGAAGGCAGAAAGCTTATGATAAAGTAAGTATATATATATATATATATATATATATATATATATATATATATATATATATATATATTCATTAATATTAGAACTACATGGATTATAGGGAGTGTGTGTGGTAAATTTTCTTTGGTACATGAGTATGAGTACACTAAGGATCCACAATTTGCACATTAGTAATGAATGAAGTTACAATTTATATCCAGGAAAAATCTTCTTTGTGCATTTTATTTGAAATGATATTATCTTGCTTGGTGAGAGCTTAAATAAAGTTAATTCTAAACTTGAGTTATAAAGTCATCTTAAAAAATAAAGGTTTTAAATTAAATAAGACTAAGTCTAGATATATGAAATGTAATTTTAGTAATACTATGTGTAGATATGATAATATAATTAAGTTGGATATTAAAAAAGTTTTATTAAGTATAAGTTTTTGATATTTTGGATAACTTATTGAATAAGATAGAGATCTGAAGATATTATTTACAGAGTAAAAATTAGACTCTTGAAATAAAAAGTGGCATCAAAAGTTTTGTGTGAACATAAAGTGTCTTTTAGATTAAAAGTTTTAATATGAAACCATTGTTAGACCAATTATACTTTGTGGATCTTAGTATTTGGTGGTTATCAAGCAAAGCTTGTGTCATTCGGATCTGAATAATAAGATGGATGAGTAGTGTTATAAGGAAAGATAGAAAAAATATATATTTTTATTCATGAATAGTCATATGTAGATTCGAAGAAGGATAAGATGAGAAGGCAATGTTTAATACGGAATGACTATATACAAAGGAATCCTAAAAACTAACTACATGATTGTTGATATTATTGGTGGTACAAGGAAAGGTTGAGGGAGACCTAAACAATTTTATTAGAAAGTATAAGTAAAGATTTAATTATTCTTAATTTAGATAAGAATATAATTTTTATAGAGTTCAATGATAATAGTTAGAAGTCTATGGTTTTATTACTGTTGTTACAGTGATTAGTTTTAGGTGGTTAAGAATTATATTTATGATTAACAACAATCGAAAAAAATACCATTGCTATCTATGTTTGTTTGTATGGTTGCAGGTCAATTGTCTTATCCCTCAAGGGCTGACACGATGAAATAACTAATTTTTCTTTCTTGATCGTTTGTTGAGCATTATTCACAATCTTTTGTCTGGTCCATTAACATAGGCCTGTATTGCTTAATATGGTGGTATTTTGACCTTGGATATAACAAGATAGTACTTTGTTTGTTGTTTGGCGATACACTTTTTATTTTACCCCTTTATCTTGCTTTGATGAAAAAGCTTTCTTTCCCCCCTTTATTCAACTTTTGTGCCCTGATATCTTTGATTATGTTCCATCAGCCAATTGAAATGGCTTTGACTCATCTGTATGATTATGCTTCATCAATCAACTAAAACAGCCTATGACATACTACATCGACTTACGAAAAATGGGAAAGAAAAATAAGGTGGAAGAGTAGATTTGTAATGCACAATATCATCTGCCTTTAGTTTTTGAGCCTATCAACTTGCAACATCTTGGAAACAAATGGTGAGCTTTTTGTCTAGGGCTGCACTGTATTGCTGGTGAGCTTACGTTGTTAAATATTACTAGGATCAACTCATTTAGCAACTCAAATCCATGGTCATACTTGCTAATTCAATAAAATATGATGGGATTGTTAGACTATGTGATCCTATTTAATTAGATAAAATATATTAAGGATATGATTAGATTCTGATTATGATTATTGATTAATAAAAAGAAAGTCTAGTTAAAATAGAATTCCTTAGGGATGCTTTTGATATGAGGAAATCTCCTAATATCTTATCTAAGACTTTCTGCTCTCACCTATAAATAGACAAGACCTCTAGAAATACATAAAATGAGAAAACATAATGATAGAGAGAACATATGAAGAGATAAGAGGATGCGATTGAGAGATTACAGTTTTTCTCTCAATCTCTCTATTATGGTTTCTCTCTCAATCTCCCTAACCATCAATCTAAGTGGTCCTATGAAAAGATAGGAAGAGAAGAGAAGGTGAGTCAAGTTCTCCTTACAGATTGATATTTCAGATCTGACAATGATGTGCTTATAGATCAGATAAAAGTTATTTTTTTAACAGCAACGAAAGGTACGCATCGTAATATTATTTAGATCCATTGTTATTTGATTTCAGATTTTAGCATTAAATTTTTTCCATATTATAGATAGCATGATTATAGATTTTATGCTAACAATTGGTATCAGAGTTATGATTTTTGAAATCAAATACTTTCGGATCTATTTGTTAACCTCTTTCGCTTGCGAAAGGATCGATTTTTATTTACGATACATGAAAGATTCATTAGATATTATCGAATTGTATTTCAAGCTATTTGGTTTTGTCACTTGATTGCGATGATACTAGGAAAGTAAAGTCGTTGTGCGGTATTGTTGTCGAACTCGCTGCGTACAACCAGTAGATTTGCTGGCGGCAGCAACTGCACCGAGCTACAGATCAACCGTGCGAAGGCAATAGCTGCAGGACAGCAGCCGTGCATGGCGCAGCCGATGCGCCGCGCATCTGAACATAGCGCTAGCCGCGGCAAGCGGCGCGACGCGCAGGCACAACCGCCTGCAGCGGCGGCCTCGCGCGAGCATAGTCGCATCGATGGCAGCCCTACGCGGGCAGAGACAACGTCATACCTGCTGCCGCGTGCGGTCTGAGGTAACCGCACTGCGGCGCCGCCCATGCGTGAGGAGGCGGCGGTGCGCATGAGCGGCCGCGCCGCCATGCACATGCACTGGCAGCGCATGCGAGGGCAACCGCAACCTTACACATGCGGCGACGACGCATGGAAGAAGGCTCTTTGGTAAAATTATAGTTTTGCCCTTGGATTAGGGTTTTGCCAAATTATAGTTTTACCCTTCTGTATCTTTTAAATATTTTGATAGTTCTGTCCTTTACAAATTTTGGGATTCAAGTTTATATCCTATTAATATTTTTATAGTTTTACCCTTATAAATTGAGAATTTCTTATTTATATCCTCAATTATAAAATTAATCAATAAAATTTAATTGAATTTGATCATGATTATATTTTGATTAATTATTGTTTAAATTTGATTTTGATCAAATTAAGAAAGGATTAAATTTTGATCAATTTTTTGTTTTTGATCGACTTGTTTAATTTGACTAATATTTAGCCCAATTTTGGACTTGCCCAAATTAAATAAAATCAACTAGTTTAATTTAATATTTTATTTAAATAAAAAAATATAAATTATTATTTCTTTTGTAGTTTTTCTTATATGATTTATTGATTACATATAGTAAATAAAAATTATTCTTGGATATTTCTTTGGTTACTCACATGTATATATTTGAAATTGTGAAATCATAATTATCTTTCACACGAAGACTCCTCATGATTTATGTCTTATCATGATTATAGTTATCATATGAGTTTTCTTTATTCTAATCAGTATAAATAAATTATTAATTATAAATTATAAATAAAATCTAATTATTATTCTTGGATATTTGTTTGATTATTCATATATATATATTTGAAATTGTGAAATCATAGTTATCCTTTAGGTTTTCATGATTTATATGTTATCATGATTATAGTTATCATATGAATTTTTTTTTATTAATTAATATTTAATAATTATTATGGTTATTATTCTATTATTAAACTGCTTAGCATAAATTAAATTGAAGAAATTTGATGAATATTATTTGTAATTGATCTCCCTAAGTTTTATCTGACCAATAGTTGTCAAAGTGACCTGAGATGATAGACTTATGGATATGAATTATAATAAAAGGTCTTGTCATTTATAAGATATTTTAGATTATATTTTATATTTTTGTATTAGTCTTGCAGACCACCAAAGTGACCAAGATCAATAATTTACAAAATATATTATGGAATTGATCCTAAATGACATTAAAAAATTTAGTGAATATTATTTATAATTTATCTTCCTAAGTTTTATCGATCAAGATTGTCAAAGTAGCTTGGAATGATAGGCTTATGAGATATAAATTATAATAAAATCTTATCATTTATAGGATTTTTAGATTATATTTTATATTTGTCTTGTAGCCACCAAAGTGACCTAGACCAATAATCTATAAAATATATGATGGAATTGATCCTAAATGACATTAAAGAAAAATAATATTCATAATGGCACACATAATTAGGAGATTTAGATAATCCTAAAGGAGAATCTATTTTGAATAATTATCTGATGGGGTAGGATGATCTTGTTTTGGATATTTTGTAGTTTAGTGTTATATATCCAAAGGTAGTAACATTATTCCACAAGGATGGTATCGATCCTCCATAAATAATTATATGTGTAAACATTAGATATGTCAATATTGAAGGTAAAATATTGATGATATCAATAGTTCAACATTCAATGAAAAACTCAAAGTATTACTGTTATATTATTACAGTGGTACTTCCTTTATTATATTTTTGTAAATGTCCCTATATTTTCTAGAATATATTTTCTGGAATAAATGGCTTGAGCATATATAAGTTATTTTGAATGAGTGAGACCTTGATCGAGATTATTTGAAGGAACACAGACTTATTTACTAAAATTCTATGGAATAAATAATTAAAGTGATTGATCGGAAAGGTATGAAGGACTCAATTTTATGATACTTAGACTTGATCTGATTTACAACTAGCGCATGAGAATATTTAAGGATCAATTTAAATTTTACGATAAGTCATTAGTGACACCTCAATGAAAGAACTGACTAAAAATAATAGTATTTGAGAAATTTAAGATTACCTCTTCAATATAATTGACAAAGTTGTAAGTTCAAGACTTATAATATTTTGAGTACTACTCAAAGAGTGGTTAACAATAAAATAAGGATGAAACATAAGTCACTGAGTTTATAATTACTATATAAACTCATAAAAGAATTTTTCATAATAAAGTATTACTTATGTAACAAAGAAAGTTATGTGAAGAAGAACTATAAGATTTGATTTGAAATGAAAAGTTATAAATATAACTTTTATATAGTTCAAATCAAATATTATAGAAATTAATTTTCTAATACTTTGTTGATTAATTTGATGCTTCAACATATATTACCAATAATATAGATTCATTTTAATAATAATTAAAAAATGGATAAATCTAAAAGAGAATGAAATATTTATCATTACGAGGAATCATCTTAAAGTAAAAGCGATAGTAGTTTATATTTATCGCTTACGTCTAAAGATGATTCATTTGATGAATCTTGAGGATCCATACTATATTCTTATAATTTTAGGAATTTGGATATTTGTTTGATTATTCATATATATATATTTGAAATTGTGAAATCATAGTTATCCTTTAGGTTTTTCATGATTTATATGTTATCATGATTATAGTTATCATATGAATTTTTTTTTATTAATTAATATTTAATAATTATTATGGTTATTATTCTATTATTAAACTGCTTAGCATAAATTAAATTGAAGAAATTTGATGAATATTATTTGTAATTGATCTCCCTAAGTTTTATCTGACCAATAGTTGTCAAAGTGACCTGAGATGATAGACTTATGGATATGAATTATAATAAAAGGTCTTGTCATTTATAAGATATTTTAGATTATATTTTATATTTTTGTATTAGTCTTGCAGACCACCAAAGTGACCAAGATCAATAATTTACAAAATATATTATGGAATTGATCCTAAATGACATTAAAAAAATTTAGTGAATATTATTTATAATTTATCTTCCTAAGTTTTATCTGATCAGTAGCTGTCAAAGTAGCTTGGAATGATAGGCTTATGAGATATAAATTATAATAAAATCTTATCATTTATAGGATTTTTTAGATTATATTTTATATTTTTGTCTTGTAGCCACCAAAGTGACCTAGACCAATAATCTATAAAATATATGATGGAATTGATCTAAATGACATTAAAGAAAAATAATATTCATAATGGCACACATAATTAGGAGATTTAGATAATCCTAAAGGAGAATCTATTTTGAATAATTATCTGATGGGGTAGGATGATACTGTTTTGGATATTTTTGTAGTTTAGTGTTATATATCCAAAGGTAGTAACATTATTCCACAAGGATGGTATCGATCCTCCATAAATAATTATATGTGTAAACATTAGATATGTCAATATTGAAGGTAAAATATTGATGATATCAATAGTTCAACATTCAATGAAAAACTCAAAGTATTTCTTGTTATATTATTACAGTGGTACTTCCTTTATTATATTTTTGTAAATGTCCCTATATTTTCTAGAATATATTTTGGAATAAATGGCTTGAGCATATATAAGTTATTTTGAATGAGTGAGACCTTGATCAGTTATTTGAAGGAACACAGACTTATTTACTAAAATTCTATGGAATAAATAATTAAAGTATTGATCGGAAAGGTATGAAGGACTCAATTTTATGATACTTAGACTTGATAGATATTTACAACTAGCGCATGAGAATATTTAAGGATCAATTTAAATTTTACGATAAGTCATTAATGACACCTCAATGAAAGAATGACTAAAAATAATAGTATTTGAAAAATTTAAGATTACCTCTTCAATATAATTGACAAAGTTGTAAGTTCAAGACTTATAATATTTTGAGTACTACTCAAAGAGTGGTTAACAATAAAATAAGGATGAAACATAAGTCACCTGAGTTTATAATTACTATATAAACTCATAAAAGAATTTTTTTCATAATAAAGTATTACTTATGTAACAAAGAAAGTTATGTGAAGAAGAACTATAAGATTTGATTTGAAATGAAAAGTTATAAATATAACTTTTATATAGTTCAAATCAAATATTATAGAAATTAATTTTCTAATACTTTGTTGATTAATTTGATGCTTCAACATATATTACCAATAATATAGATTCATTTTAATAATAATTAAAAAATGGTAAATCTAAAAGAGAATGAAATATTTATCATTACGAGGAATCATCTTAAAGTAAAAGCGATAGTAGTTTATATTTATAAACTACGTCTAAAGATGATTCATTTGATGAATCTTGAGGATCCATACTATATTCTTATAATTTTAGGAATTTGGATATTTGTTTGATTATTCATATATATATATTTGAAATTGTGAAATCATAGTTATCCTTTAGGTTTTTCATGATTTATATGTTATCATGATTATAGTTATCATATGAATTTTTTTATTAATTAATATTTAATAATTATTATGGTTATTATTCTATTATTAAACTGCTTAGCATAAATTAAATTGAAGAAATTTGATGAATATTATTTGTAATTGATCTCCTAAGTTTTATCGACCAATAGTTGTCAAAGTGACTGAGATGATAGACTTATGGATATGAATTATAATAAAAGGTCTTGTCATTTATAAGATATTTTAGATTATATTTTATATTTTTGTATTAGTCTTGCAGACCACCAAAGTGACCAAGATCAATAATTTACAAAATATATTATGGAATTGATCCTAAATGACATTAAAAAAATTTAGTGAATATTATTTATAATTTATCTTCCTAAGTTTTATCTGATCAGTAGCTGTCAAAGTAGCTTGGAATGATAGGCTTATGAGATATAAATTATAATAAAATCTTATCATTTATAGGATTTTTTAGATTATATTTTATATTTTTGTCTTGTAGCCACCAAAGTGACCTAGACCAATAATCTATAAAATATATGATGGAATTGATCCTAAATGACATTAAAGAAAAATAATATTCATAATGGCACACATAATTAGGAGATTTAGATAATCCTAAAGGAGAATCTATTTTGAATAATTATCTGATGGGGTAGGATGATACTGTTTTGGATATTTTTGTAGTTTAGTGTTATATATCCAAAGGTAGTAACATTATTCCACAAGGATGGTATCAGTCCTCCATAAATAATTATATGTGTAAACATTAGATATGTCAATATTGAAGGTAAAATATTGATGATATCAATAGTTCAACATTCAATGAAAAACTCAAAGTATTACTGTTATATTATTACAGTGGTACTTCCTTTATTATATTTTTGTAAATGTCCCTATATTTTCTAGAATATATTTTCTGGAATAAATGGCTTGAGCATATATAAGTTATTTTGAATGAGTGAGACCTTGATCAGATTATTTGAAGGGAACACAGACTTATTTACTAAAATTCTATGGAATAAATAATTAAAGTGACTGATCAGGAAAGGTATGAAGGACTCAATTTTATGATACTTAGACTTCAGTACAGTTTACAACTAGCGCATGAGAATATTTAAGGATCAATTTAAATTTTCTGATAAGTCATTAGCTGACACCTCAATGAAAGAACTGACTAAAAATAATAGTATTTGAGAAATTTAAGATTACCTCTTCAATATAATTGACAAAGTTGTAAGTTCAAGACTTATAATATTTTGAGTACTACTCAAAGAGTGGTTAACAATAAAATAAGGATGAAACATAAGTCACCTGAGTTTATAATTACTATATAAACTCATAAAAGAATTTTTTTCATAATAAAGTATTACTTATGTAACAAAGAAAGTTATGTGAAGAAGAACTATAAGATTTGATTTGAAATGAAAAGTTATAAATATAACTTTTATATAGTTCAAATCAAATATTATAGAAATTAATTTTCTAATACTTTGTTGATTAATTTGATGCTTCAACATATATTACCAATAATATAGATTCATTTTAATAATAATTAAAAAATGGATAAATCTAAAAGAGAATGAAATATTTATCATTACGAGGAATCATCTTAAAGTAAAAGCGATAGTAGTTTATATTTATCGCTTACGTCTAAAGATGATTCATTTGATGAATCTTGAGGATCCATACTATATTCTTATAATTTTAGGAATTTGGATTCTTTGCCTAGAATTATTAGAATATTATTTCTCTTTTGGTAGTTGTAAACTTAGTATGATCCAATAAAAGTGAACCTTTGGATTCTGTATAATGGTCTATACAGAATTAATATGCATATTAAGTTTGCAACGATCCTATAATTAAATATTAAAATGAATATAGTTTCATAAACTCCTTGAGATTATGTTTATATCTGTGGGTCACTTTATATTTTCATTTTATTAAAGAGAGACGTTTTATCACCATATAGATAACCTATTGAGATATGATTTTATATATATCTAATTCATGTAAAATCTCAGGTCGTTGACACTCTTGAAGTGTACATAAATGAGGTCGAGAGATAATTAGATATAAAAGTTAAAATCATTATATCTGATAAGGGTGATGAATTTATGGTATTTATAATAAATCTAATTAAATTTTAGTTCTTTTACTATATTCTTAAAAAGCAAAGTTTATGATTTATCAGATGTGTCACAGTAGAATATAATGGCTAAAAGATATAATCGTATGCTTATAAATATGGTTAGAGCATGATGGGTTATTCTTTAGTACCTAAATTAATGTGAAAAGAATCTCTAAGGACAACTATATATATCTTAAATGGCGTTTCTAATAAGTAAATTACATGACTTCTTTTGAGTTATGGAATGATAGGAAATCTAGTTTAAGATGTTTACATATTTGAGATTGTCCTATAGAGATAAGGATCTTCTATTCACATTAAAGAAAAATTAAATTTAATAATTATTTCTAAATATTTTATTATTTATTTAGAAAAGTTTAAAATGGATATATATCTTATTACTTCAATCATGGTACGAGAATAGTTAAATCTAGTAATATAAGGTTCCTATAAAATAACGAATCAGTGGGAGTGAAAATCTCAAAATTTAATATAAAGGAGATACACATTGATATTCCTTTATTATTCGAGAGATTGTTGTTACTCAAATTATTAAATAATTTAATAAAGGTGAACAACAAAATAACATTACCAAACTCTCACATTATATTAATATCGCTAATAATTGTCTTATAAAACAACCACAATTGACAGCCTTGAGAATATCTCAATAGGAAATGAATCTTGTCATTTATGATTATTATGTAGTTATCTATAAGAATTATATTATGATATAGGAATCAAAATGGATACCTTATTGTTTTCACAAGTCATGAAAAGTAACGATTCTGAAAAATAACATAATACAATAAAAGGAGGGTTAAAATCAATAACTAGAATGGTGTCTGATGAATTCGTCGAATTGTCCAATAATTGTAAGAGTCTATTATATAAATGTGACTTAAAGGATAATGTCGAACGATATAATGGTCAAACTTTTAGTTTTAATATGATTATAGATTTTACTCATAAAGAATGTATCGACTATAATGAGATATGTGTTGAATCTCGGATTTTGATGATGAAACTAATTGAGTGTGATTTATGGTCTAACTGTGTTTTGAGTTACGCAGGTCTACTATCGATCGAGGATTAGGCGGTTGATCTTTGGAGGAATTGACGTTGCACCGGAGGTGATCACGTCAGGATATTGGATGTCGAACCGGAGATTTGGTCGACTATCGGCAGGAGGCTTCGTACGTCGGGCATCGAGCCAAGAAGTGCGGAGTTACGCCATGGATATCGAGGTTGCGAAGGTCAACCGTCGATTGGGCAATAAGCCGCTAGAGAGGGCGATGTGCCGAAGGATCGGACGAAGCACCGACCAATGATGTGCCGGGCAACTGAATGTCAATTTGTATTGTAATAACTGTCTAGATCGAAGTAGAGTTTTTGGTGTTTGTCTGTGCATGAGTAACTACGATAAGGATGAAGACGTAAAGCGAAACAAAGGGTCGAAGTCAAGTGTGATGGATCATTGGGAGTTCGAGTGTTCAATGGAAGTCTGAAGATTCGTTGGGAGTGCTGCCGGAACTGGCCGAGAACGAGTAGGGAGCTTGCCGAAGAGTTTTCGGAAGTTCACGGAGCTTGCCAAGAAAGATCAGAGCTTGCCAAAGAAGCTCGGGGGAACTCGCCAAAATCATCGTGGAGTCCGAGAGCTTGCCGGGAAGACGTCGGAAGAAATCCGAGGGAAATATCGGAGAACCGCCGAAGTCTCATCAAAAAGCTCGCCGGAATAAGACTTGAAGAAAGTCGGCTTAAATCGCTGTTAATTATGTTTTTAATTTCATAGTAAGCACGTACTTAGGGCAAGGATTTCGAATTAATCTTGCTCTAAATTAGTAGGGGCCAACCGGGCCCTTACTGGGCCTTTTGGGCCTTGAACAAGGCCCATTCAGCTTTGCTGAATGGGCCAGGCGGTAGCACCGCCTGGCAGCCGTGTGTTGGGTGGTGCTATCGCCCAGCCTGGAGCGATAGTACCGCCTAGCCACTTTGGTCAGCGGCGGTAGTACCGCTTGCTCGAGCGATAGCATTGCTGTCTGATAAATGTCGGGCCTGAGATCGACAGTGTAGCACCGCCTAGACCCGAGAATTCCAAATTTGATTTCAAATTTGGAGCCCAATTTTGAATCCATTTTGGATCTATAAATACCCCCTCTTTCTCAGCTGAAAGATAACCCTTTTGAAAAGTTAGCATCTTAGTTTTAAATCTTGAAAAGTCTTATTCTTGCTAAGTGTTCACCTCATTCTTCTTGTGAAATCTTGTAAGAGTGTGAACCACTTGTAAAGGGTTGCAAGAGGGGTATTTGATCCTTCCCCTTCAAAGGATTTGGTAGTGGAAGAAGAGAGCCTCATCGGAGAAGGCTTCGGAAGTGGATGTAGGTCGGATGACCGAACCACTATAAAAATCTGGTTTGCATTTACATTCTTGCTATTTACTTTGCTGCAAACCATTTTTACTTGCTGCCTTATTTACTCAACTTCCTTATCATCTTATTACGTATGCTTTAAAGTTAAAACGCAATCTTTCCGGGTTCAAACGAAACGTTGTTTTCATCGTACGAAGTTTCCGAAGCTTGTTTTAAATCGCTGAAAAATCTATCATTTTATCCGCTGCACTAATTCACCCCCCCCCCCCTCTTAGTGACGCTCAATCCCTAACAATTGGTATCAGAGCCACGTTCTTTCTCTTTCAGATTTACACCCATGAGAAATGGCTCTAAATGGTTTTCAAGAGGGCTTTTCGGTTTTTCATCCACCGTTCTTTAACGGTTCGGACTACACTTGTTGGAAAACTTGAATGAGAGTTTTCATGCTTTCAATGGATTTGGATTTGTGGAACATCATCAAAAATGATTTTCAACCTTCCTCTAAACCGACGAACGAATGGTCGGTTTTGGAGAAAATGTCATTTTCTTTAAACGCAAAGGCTATGAATGCCTTATTTTGCGCTTTGAATAAGAACGAGTTCAATCAGATTTCTATGTGCGAAACGGCTTTTGACATTTGGCGAACTCTTGAAATCACGCATGAGGGAACTAGTAGAGTTAAAGACTCGAAAGTAAACCTCTTGTTGCATGATTTTAAGCTCTTCCAAATGACACCAAGCGAATCTATCGACGACATGTACACCCGCTTCACGGATGTCGTCAATAGCTTGAAAAGTCTTGGTAAAAGTTTTTCGGATTTTGAACTCACTAACAAGATCTTAAGATCCCTTTCAAAATGGTGTGATCCTAAAATAACGACGATTCAAGAATCAAAGGATCTAAATAATTATTCTATTGATGAACTCATTGGGTCTTTAAAGACCTATGAAATGGAACATGATGAATATGATGAACATGATGAACACATGAACCACCTTCTAAAGAACAAGAAGTTTTTTGAACTCCGAACTATGAAATACCACTTGAGCAATGACTTAAGTGATGAGGATAATGAAGACATTGAACACATAACAATGAATGTTAACAAGTTCATTAAACAAAAATTAAAAAACACAAATGAACTTGAATGGAGAAAGAGGCCAAAGAAGAAGAAGAAGGCTTGCAAAGAAGAATCAAGGAAAGAAGAAGCAAACTGCGCTTTAATGGGCTTCGACAATGAGGTAAGTAACTTAACTTCCTTGAATTATTTTGAAATTACTTGATGATTTCCATGAATGCTTATCTTAGTTAGTAGGAATTTTTTTAATGTTTTTCTTGTGTTTTTAGAAATTAAAAAAAAATTCGAAATTATACTATGCTTTTCTTTATAGTAGTTTTGAAAAGTAAAAAACATTGATTATAGCTTGAAAACTTCCATTTTGGCTTAATGGATTTTAACCCTTTTTATGATGAAATTTTTATTGATACATATCTTCATGAAATCAATTATAAAGACCCAACCCACAAATTTTCAAAATGAAAGAAATGTGATTTTTATGTTGCCTTGTATTACATTTGGACTTGATGATTTTCATGATGAAAAGTATTTTTCAGATTTTTAAAATGATGTATGATTTTAGCAAAAGTTTGAGCATTGATCATCTTGTTATAACAAATGAAAGAAAGAAGTGAAATAATTTCAATGATAAATTCATTTCTAAATATGATGATGCTCTCATGTTTAAAATATAATGCATGACATTGATCATTCTTATGAAAGATCAAATCACGTAAATTGAAACTCTTAAAAATAAGAAAATACACTATCATAATATTCTATTTTTGATGTGTTTGGTCTTAACGGTCTTTATGACGAAATTTACTTCTTGCTTTGAAAAGTTGATACATGCTCACATGTAATCAATTTATGTTGCTCTTATTAAATTTTTGAATGAAAGATTTTGATGCATTTGATCTTAGTGGGTTTAATGACAAATTTGTATTTTGAATTTCTACAATGATGGGTTCCATATAAATGTTTGAACATACATTATGTAATCATCATTGAAATGAAAATACTAAAAGTTTGTTATCATGCTTAATGACTTTGTGATATCATATTTTGATGACAAACTCATGTTTTGGTCTTAAATTTGATACTCATCTTTTGAAATATGAGCACACTTGTTTGAAATAAAATGAAACACATTATCATGATAAATTAAATCTCATGTCTTGAAACAATGTGTTGTTTTGATAATTTTTATAATGAAGTTTGTCTTCTGGTTTTGAATATTTTGATTTGGCATATAAAGGCAAAAGATATACTTATATGAAACATAAAGAAATTATATTTACTATCTTATCGAGATTAATGATTTCATGATATCTTAAGAATCTCATAAATTATAGAAGTGATTTCGATGAATTGATTATGATTTGATAATTTGAACTTTTCTCTCATGTTTCAATACTACTTTGTATGCTTCATGACTTGTTGATTGAAATAATGATGTAGACTTTTGATGTATCACTTGTCATGATTAATGCAAATGGCTAGCATTTTGAATCTCAAAAATAAATACTTCTTTTTATCATTTACTAAAGAGGAAAATAATTCAAGTTTATATCATTTGTGAATCTCACAAACTATGATAATGAATTTGATGATTCGAACTTGAATGAGCTTTATCATAATCCAAGTCTTGATATTTTGATATTTGATACTTGGAATTCTTATACATGAATCTAGTTACTCTTTGTGGTATATCTTTTCAAATGGATCATGAGCCTTGATGTCATATATTTCATGATCCTAGAAGTGATATGATTTCTTTGCCTTGTGTGGTAAATTAAATATTTGATTTGCTTTATGATGAAGAATCATTGAATCATGACTTGATCTATGAGAATGCTATGCTCTTATGCATCATGATTCTAGGTTGCATATCTTTTATCATGGCTTGAAAGTGAATGAAAAGAAAATATGTTAGCACTTGTAATCATGATTTGATCCTTGATATTGATATGCTTTTATATATCATGATTCTTGGTTGTATGATATTTATCTTGAATTAAAAAATTGATAAATATGAATTTTGATCTTGCTAAAAAGAAAATTATGAATCATGAATGATATCTTTTGGTTGTGATCCTTGTTGAATTTATATATTGATATCCGTCATGACATGATTTCTTTGCATTGTTGTCTTATTTGCATCATGTAATGATTGAACAATTGATGTATATTTTTATTGATGCAAACTTTTAATTGATATGAAAAATGGCTTGTATAATGATTGAAATTTCTAGCCATTTAGTCCTCCCTTCTTTTTGACAAAGACAAAGGGGGAGAAAAATTGCTACCTTGCAATTTCACAAGAAGAAGAAGGATTGTTATTTCAAATGATGCAAATATTGCTATCTTGACTATATCAAAAGAAGCAAAATGCAAAACTTCAAAATTTTGAAATGTTGCATGCCTTTATGTTTGTATGTTTAAATGAAAAATTAGCATATATGTTTAAAGTGATCATACATAATTGCTAGCTCATTACAAACAAAAGTTGATAGCTTGCAAAGGTGAAACTTAGTTACAAAAGAGAAGAATTGAAAGGAAGCTAACTTACGTATCGCAAAGTATGTTAGCTTGCTTATCATTATTGATTGCTTGCGTATCATCTTTTTATCTCATATCTTGATTTTTGACTCCCTTGAATTCATGACTTAATATGCTAAAAATTCATATTGTAAATTTGTTATCTTGTCATGATCAAAGCATTGGCTATTTGTACTCCACTTTTTGACAAAACAAAGGGGGAGAAGAATTATTGTTAGCTTATGTATTGCAAAGAAAAATTTTGCTAGCTAGAACATGTAAAGGAAGCAAAGAAAGTACCAACTTGCACATCTCAACAAGCAAGTGAAAATTACCATCATTGCCCATCTTTGAAACTTGCTATGATTGAATGGTATTATTTGATGTTGTATTGTATGATGTGATAGCTAGTATGTTGTAATATTTGCATATCCTTGAAAACTAGCTATAATGTTACTTCTCCTTTTTGTTGATGACATAGGGGGAGAAGTAGATTGATGACTTCATGTATTGATTGAATATTTTATATATTTGCATGATGGTTTGATTTATTCTCTTAATTGTGATGAATGTTACTTAGATTTGGGATAATCCAAGTGTTCTATCAATGGCATATTGATAGGGAGAGTTTGTGTTAAACTCCGGGGAGTTTTGGTTAACTCCGTCAGTCATCAATTAGTTGTCATCATCAAAAAGGGGGAGATTGTTGAATCTCGGATTTTGATGATGAAACTAATTGAGTGTGATTTGTGGTCTAACTGCGTTTTGAGTTACGCAGGTCTACTATCGATCAGGATTAGACAGTTGACGCTGGAGGAATTGACGTTGCGCCGGAGGTGATCACGTCAGGATATTGGATGTCGAGCCGGAGATTCGGTCGACTATCGGCAGGAGGCTTCATACGTCGGGCATCGGGCCAAGAAGTGTAGAGTTGCACCATGGATATCGAGGTTGCAGAGGTCAACCGTCGATTGGGCAACAAGCCGCTAGAGAGGGCGATGTGCCAAAGGATCGGACGAGGTGCCGACCAATGATGTGCCGGGCAACTGAATGTCAATTCGCGTTGTAATAACTGTCTAGATCGAAGTAGAGTTTTTGGTATTTGTCTGTGCAAGAGTAACTATGATAAGGATGAAGACGTAAAGCGAAACAAAGGGTCGAAGTCAAGTGTGATGGATCATTGGGAGTTCGAGTATTCGATGGAAGTCTGAAGATTCGTTGGGAGTGCTGTCGGAACTGGCCGAGAACGAGTAGGGAGCTTGCCAAAGAGTTTTCGAAAGTTCGCGGAGCTTGCCAAGAAAGATCGGAGCTTGCCAAAGAAGCTCGGGAGAACTCACCAAAATCATCGTGGAGTCCGAGAGCTTGCCGGGAAGACGTCGGAAGAAATCCGAGGGAAATATCGGAGGACCGCCGAAGTCTCATCGAAAAGCTCACCGGAATAAGACTTGAAGAAAGTCGGCTTAAATCGCTGTTAATTATGTTTTTAATTTTGTAGTAAGCACGTACTTAGGGTAAGAATTTCGAATTAATCTTGCTCTAAATTGGTAAGGGCCAACCGGGCCCTTACTGGGCCTTTTGGGCCTTGAACAAGGCCCATTCGGGTTGGCCCTTACTGGGCCTTTTGGGCCTTGAACAAGGCCCATTCAACAAAGCTAAATAGGCCAGGCGGTAGAACCGCCTGTGCCAGGTGGTAGCATCGCCTGGCAGCCGTGAGCTGGGCGGTGCTACCGCCTAGCCTAGAGCGGTAGTACCGCCTGGCCACTTTGGTCAGCGGCGGTAGTACCGCCTACTCCAGGCGGTAGCATCGCCTTTGTCAAAGATGTCGATCTGGCGATCGACGGGTAATACCGCCTCGACGAGCGATAGCACCGTCGGACTGGAATTCCAAATTTGATTTCAAATTTGGAGCCCAATTTTGAATCCATTTTGGATCTATAAATACCCCCTCTTTCTCAATTGAAAGATAACCCTTTTGAGAAGTTAGAATCTTAGTTTTAAGTCTTGAAAAGTCTTATTCTTGCTAAGTGTTCACCTCATTCTTCTTGTGAAATCTTGTAAGATTGTGAACCACTTGTAAAGGGTTGTAAGATGGGTATTTGATCCTTTCCCTTCAAAAGATTTGGTAGTGGAAGAAGGGAGCCTCATCGGAGAAGGCTTCGGAAGTGGATGTAGGTCGGATGACCGAACCACTATAAAAATCTGGTTTGCATTTACGTTCTTGCTATTTACTTTACTGCAAACCATTTTTACTTGTTGCCTTATTTACTCAACTTTCTTATCATCTTATTACGTATGCTTTAAAGTTAAAATGCAATCTTTCCGAGTTCAAACGAAACGTTGCTTTCATCGTACGAAGTTTCCGAAGCTTGTTTTAAATCGCTGAAAAATCTATTGTTTTATTCACTGCACTAATTCACCCCCCCCCTCTCTTAGTGCCGCTCGATCCCTAACAATATGTAGTTGTTAAAGGAACTCGTTAAGAATCGTCATGACATTAGTGACTCATTATGAGTTTGAGTTACATTATAATGATATAAAAATAAATTTTTGATTAAGGATCTAGCTTTCATATGGGTTACTCTAAATGACTTGTAGAGAAAATGAAAAAAAATATAGAATTTGGTATGTAAATTTAGAAATTTATTTATAATCTTAAACAAGCTTCTAGACAATGATATATAAAGTTTCTTGATATCATTGATTCTTTCAGATATAAGAAAAATATTTTTTATCAATATTCATATCTAAAGATCAATGGGAGTAAGTTTATTATATTGATAATATTTTGCATTACCAATAGTGATCTTGGTTTATTATACTAAACCAAGAAATTATCACTAAGTATTTTAAGATTGTTGATATGAATGAGACATCTTATATTATTAGTATTGAGATACTCAAGGATATATCTCAATGATTATTACGACTATCTCATAAAAGATATATTAATCGAACCTTGAGCTGATTTAATATATAACTTTGTTCAACAAATCATAAAAATAGAATTTTAGTCAAAAGTGAGTGCTTTAAAATGACTTGAAAAGAATCAGATAAAGAGAATATTTTTTATATATGCGTAGTTGAAAGTCTATGCTCAAGCCTATGTTAGAATAGATATCAATTTTTTTTACAATTAAAATGTTGGGTAGATATTGGAGTTATCTAAAAGTGAAAGAATTAAAAGACTACAAAGAAAAGTAATAAGATATCTAGAATGGACGAATGATTATATGTTCACATGTATGAAATTATATCAACTTGAAATAATAGTATTTTTCAAATACTGATTCTATAAATTGTCTCAATAACAGGAAGTCCACCTTATAGTCAATATCTATATCAATTAAATGGGTAATTTATTATTATATTATTATTAATAATGAAAGTTAATTTTGTAATATACTTTGAGGCCACTGATCAAACTTTATAATTGCAAAATTTTTATCTCAGAACTTGGTGTGGTCAAACTCAA
Source organism: Musa beccarii (assembly GCA_024322285.1). Lineage (NCBI taxonomy): Eukaryota > Viridiplantae > Streptophyta > Magnoliopsida > Zingiberales > Musaceae > Musa > Musa beccarii. The sequence goes on from CM044396.1 coordinate 17,378,326, forward strand.
TTATCAAGTCGCTGAAGATATTTTATGATATCACAGTAGTTTTCTTCTCTAAGAATAGTAAGTACTATTGCATCTCTATACATTATGGTAGAAAATACTTGATTGTTAAAGAAGACGAGTCCAGAAACATCTAATGTCAATTAATTACTTGAGTTCCACTGTATTGATTGTTGATCCATTTTACTTAGGACTTACAGTCTAAAGTATTTTGAAAGAATATGTTCTTATAATTGGGTTTGTGAGCAACACATAAAGGATATGGTGATGCATATTTAAGTGGATACTATAATTGACATTTTTACTTACGTACTTAAAGTTATTTGTTTCTGCTATCCTATTCACAGTTGTGTATGTATATATTATGGTTGAATGTGATAATAGGATTGTCTTGACAAGACAAATTACAAAGGTCATTTTGGACTGCATTAGGAAAGACTAATAGTGTTGTAGTACATAGAAGGAAGTGTGGCATTGATGACATACAACCGCTATGACTCGCATTGTTAGTTAGACTTAATGTAGTATTATTATATTCATTGGAATTATTAACCTGTTTTTAAAATTCACACACGTGTAAATAGTTTTTTTAATTTCATAATCTAATTATGCAAAAATTATTTTCAAATAAATTTTGTTTATTTATTTTGATTTTGAATATCTTTTGTATCTTACTAGTTAATAGGCCAAGTGGGAGAATGTTAGATTATGTGACCCTATTTAATTAGATAAGATATATTAAGGATATGATTAGATTCTGATTATAGTTATTAGCTAATAAAAAGAAAATCCAATTAAAATAGGATTCCTTAGGGGATGCCCTTGATGGGAAGAAATCTCCTAATATCTTATCTTAGACCCTCTGCTCTCGTCTATAAATAGACAGGATCTCTAGGGATACATAAGATGAGAAAACATAATGATAAATAGAACATAAGAAGAGATAAGAGGATGCGATTGAGAGATTATAGTTTCTCTCTCAATCTTTCTAGTACAATTTCTCTCTCAATCTCCCTAATCATCAATCTAAGTTGTCTTGTGAAAAGATGAAAAAGTGAAGAATGTGAGTTTAGTTCTCTTTACAGATTGATATTTCAGATCTGATGGTAATGTGCTTATAGATCAAGTAAAGATTATTTTTCTAAACAGCAATAAAAGGTATGTATCATAATATTATTTAGATCCATTGCTATTTGATTTCAGATTTTGATATTAAAATTTTTTCTATCATTGATTTTATGCTAACAGTAATGAAAAAAATGCGTGTAAGAGTTTTTTTTTTTTTCTATTGTACATGCCTTCTTGGAAATCATATTCCTAGTACAAACAAGTGAATCAATTTCTTTCCGGTCAAGAAGACAAGGTTCTTTGTGCATCATAATTAACTTAACCTCTCCACGGATGAGAGAATTGAACCCTTCTTTTACTTTTACAATGCTCTTTCTGTTCATGCAGGTGTCCTACAATATTCTATGTGGGCAGGCCCTACCTTTAGTTCTCATTTGACTACAAAAGGGCACAAGATGAAATGTGAAAAAGAGAGAAAAGAAAAGATATCTGCTTGAATGTGGTGAGAAAGACTCGAGAATCTTAGCAATAACTTTGACTTGGTAGTATATATAGCTTAATGCTTGTTTGAAAGGTCAAAAGAAGCTTGACAGGCATTTATCAGCTGCTTGCTGATTCTGGCGACCTTTGTATGGGTAGGCCCGAAGACTGAAGAGTACAAGATTTAACCACCTGAAGTCTTGTAGCATATCATAATATTCTCGTAGTTCAGTTCTACTGTTGGCGAGGCAGCCTTCTGTTAATTATGTTTTCTTGGTTGTCCATATGCATTATTAGCGTTCTTGTGCTGCTAAATTCCACCGAGTTCGAACTCATTTAGCAACTCAAATATGTTATCCTTCCTGTAACTCTATGGTACAAAATTTTGATATCGGATCCAATTGATTTGCTAGCCGAACCCATATAGATCCGCTATATATGGTTTATCGATGTATGGTACATTAACATATTGATTAGTACTGAGAATGAGTCAGAAAAAAAATAAAAAAGAGGGAAAACGCCAAGCTGATGCGGAGACGAAAACTGAAACCTTGATTACCATAATATAATATGGTGGGGTAGAAAACAATATAAAGGGTTTATTGTGAAGTCTGTACATTCTTCTTGTGACTCATATTCAAGGCACGCACAAGTCAACTAATTTCTTTCCGGTCAAGAATGGACCTCTTGTGCATCATATGAAGGGACATACAAGTCAGATTACTTTCTTTATAGTTAAGAGAATGGTCGTGTGTGTTGATTTTTACTTTTCAGCTGATGCAGGTAACCTGTGATACTACAACATATGTAGGTCCCACATTGCTTTTGCTGACCCTGGTAGCTCTGGATCTGACTGGTGGTCGCTGGTTGAGCTCACGTTCCGTTGACTGACTACGTTGTTTTAGGCCTTGTGGCGTGCTGCAGCAATCCACCCTTATCTTTGGAGGAAGCTTCCCAGCACCAACTTTGAGGTGTCTGTATGTCGTACGCTTGCAAAGGTCAATAATGTTGGTAGGTCGATCTTGAAATTTCAGGCAGGCAGTATTTAATCACAAAGAGGCACAAATATATCATTAGGGGTTAATTATATATTATTTTTTATATTTAGATTCTATTAATATCATAATTTTTATATTTAAGAAATCTATATAAAAGTTTCTATAATTCTAAAAATGAACAAATAATCTTTTTTGTTTTAATGCTATCAGTTATATTGACGAAAAACGTAACATAATAAATTAGGTTGTTGCAAAAGTAATGGATAAAAGAATAATTTTAATATTTTTTTATTTTTAATAATTTTATCGATAAAAAATAATTTTAACATCTTCAAAATAAAAAGATATTGAAATTATCTTTTTACCCATCACTTTCATATTGATCTAGTACATGGTATCACATATCATATTTGATGACATTAGCATAAATAAAGTTATTTATTTTTTTTAGAATTATAAAAATTTTAATATAAATTTTTTAAGTATAAAAATCATGATACTAATAGGATAAGTATAAAAAATAATATATAATTAACCCTCTCATTAGAGATTTTAGTATATAGTTTGAAATGTAGAATTTTGATGCTTGTTTGTAAAGTCTAAAGAAGCTTGAGAGGATGTTAGTGGATTAATAAAAACCACTGGCCAAGATTTTACTGAGACCTTTTTTTTTTCTTTTTTTTTTGAGCCCCTTGTGTGGCCGAGGTGGTCTTGTGAAGAAAGCATGCTGTTGTTGTAGAGAGAAGGCAAGGGGACCATTGGCATATCAAATGAGCTTTCATTCAGTCTCAAAAACTAATATATCTATGGTTATTGTGTAAATGTGTATCTGTCTTGTAAACGTGTGGAATCTTGGGGTATCTTTATCTGAATTTGTAATATTGGCATCTGTTTTTATCTGGATGTTTAAATGTTTGGATGACACATAAAATAGTACTTGGGATGATGTTATATTTATGGTTACTATGCCAACATGATCCATCTTGTTAACATGTGTGATTTGGATTTTTTTTTTTCTCGAGTATCGTTGACTTTCTGTTTGTGTCTTTGTGTAAAACATTGTAGTGTTTGGGAAAACACACAAATTGGCATATGATGAAGATGTCACTCGTGTACATTTTTCTCTGTATTTTTCCCCATCCCTATCACTTGCTTTGGAATCTCCCTACCTATCTCATAGGTGTTGGTGTTGGTGTTGGTGTTGGTGTTGGTGTTGCTGTGAAGATAGTGCCTTTGTTCTTATCTCATGTCCACCAGCACCGGATGGGCCTGCTGCTATCTTTGCCACCATTACACCCTACTTTCACCGAACCACTTGCAAAGCAGTCCACCATTTCACAGCTACACCTTTCTTTTCTCATCCACTTTTAGAATACTTCACAAGCTCCTCTTTCTTTACACACAGATATTCCACCATCAACTCTCCTGATGTGGCTGTTCTCTATCATGGTGTGGTGCCATCTCAGAGCCTGTTTCAGGAGGAGTGGGGTCTCTTGCTGAATATCTCAAATGCTTTCGCTCCAAATGAAAGTACAGAACAGTAGCAAATTTTGATTTCTTCAAGCATCGATCTAAGGACTATCCTATTCAAGTTTCAGCACCTTATCAATTTGATACAAATTTGAAAGCTTCTTATAAATGTTTTCAGGCAGTGAGTTCCCAAGAATAAATGCAGAATAGTATCTCCCTTCCTAGTTGACAAAACACAAATTTAGTTATTGTACTTTTATCTAGCAGCAAGGCTTCATAGTCCTCTGATAGATTTATAGCTAGATTTTTCATGCATCCTAGCTCATGGCTAGCAAGTATGTTTATTTGAGTTATTGGCTAAAATGGTTCCAATTCGAGAAGAGGATATGAGTAGCTTCGGCTTTATTGTTGAAACAGGTATGGCCTTCTAGAACAATGGCTTGTATTGATTCTCTACAGCTGTGTGCCACTTGGTGCTATCAAATTGTATTAGTGTCTGGAAGACATGGAACCCGGTCACAGTCAAGTTGTGGTAGACACACGTGTTCCAACATTAGATCTGGTTAGGATAAGGATGTGGGAAAAATGGCTTCTGATGATTGGTCTCCTGCATTGATCGAGGGACCATTTCACTTGGGTAAAGGTGCACGACGATGAGGGCAAGGGGTGGCTTAGATCCTGTGCGCTCGAGGCTTGATGCATTTTGAGGACAATTAATTGTTTGATGGCGCCTCTAACCATCTTGATTAGGGAATAGAAAACCCATGTAATCCAAAAAAGGCATTTCTGCTAGTGGGTTGACATGAACCAATTCGATGGAGTCATCACACAACAATTGTGCGTGGAGAAACAAGAATTTGGTGGGTGGGAGAGGAATATTGAACGTGGAAATCATTCTCTATCTCGGGTTTAGTGTCGGTCGATTGAGGTCGAACCCATGTTTAGCGAAACCGAAGTGATGGAAAGGTTGTTCGTGATATGCTTTTGCAAAACTATCAAAAAGGATTACGATAAGATTTGGGAAATTGCAGGAGTCTGTGGGTGCAGACTCAGCATAATCGTTTATGGATTTGGAGTCCAGTTGCCACCACAAAGGATGGCATGACCATATACGAATGTCAAACGTTGCGCTGTCATCACATTAATTACAGACCGGATTACAGTCCAGGTTCAGAGAGAGAGAGAGAGACGTACTAAATGAACGATGTGTTGCATAGTTTATTGATGATCAGATAATGAATGGTCTGAGCATCTAGAATTCAGCAATCCCAACTTGCCACCGCCCTCTTCATATTAGGTAAACCAGTTACTCTACTCATAAATGTAAAGTTGTTATATATGTAAAGGTTTTATATTTCTAAACTTCTTCTTTCAAGTTGGATTCACATCAAGACCCGTAGTTGACCTTCTGTGAATTGAACTTTTCTTGTTTCCGGACTCAACCATGGATCTGAGTTGTTTGATCTCATGTCTTATGGAACCTGACATTTCGATCACATGTTTAAGATGACACTTTAATCGAGCTTTGTCCTTCCTTTGCAGGGTGACCTCATTCGTCCAACCAACCCTCATCCGATATGTAGGCTTGCTGACCAAGTCAACCATCACATCTTCCGGAGTCATCTTACAGAAAAGTATTAAGGAGTATAAGGAAAGAATAAAGGTTCTAATTGATTGCTTAGATTTCTTTATACACAGTAGAGATTTTTGATGCACAAATCACACCACAAACCCCTCCCTTCACCATACCATAATACTTGTCCCTAACCCTGATTCAAGATATCACACTCCATAGCTGATTTTATATTCGTTTTTCCAATAGCAAACAACCCTTTCAGCAGCCCTCTCCCTCTCTCTCTCTCTCTCTCTCTCTCTCTCTCTCTCTCTCTCTTACACTTCTTTTTACATATGCTCTCATTTCTGGCACCCTAAAACTGTCACTAATTACTCCACATTCTCACTTGGGACAGTGAGAGCTCTTGTTTTGAGCACCAGCCTCCAGTCTTACGGTAGTGCGTTCAGCTAACCAAAAGCTGGCTTACATGTGGCAGTTGAGCAACTGGCCCGGCCGGGAAGATCTCCGGTCTATTGCCGAAACCCAGACCGGTCTGCGCCTGAATCGGAACGGGAAGCGGACCAAGAACCGGGGCCGGAGAAGAAGAAGAAGTGGGCATGGCCGCCACCGGTAACACCGGCGTCGCCGATGACGCTGGGGTTGCTGCCTCGGCCTCCCCTCGTTTCCTCCTCTTGGGCGAGGCCCTTTCGGAGGACGACGAGGACGAGGAGGTGCCGTATGAAGACGAGGAGATCAAGGAAGAAGAAGAGGAGGAGCTGGGCTCGGGTGAAGCCCGCTTCGATGGCGACGCTACGGCCGGGGCGGCCCCGGCCGCGGCCTCCTCGGAGCCGATCCGGAGCGGGAAGTTGAGCAGCGCCCGGGAGCCCCGCATCCGGTAGGCGGCGCGGTCGTAGGCGAGGGCGGCGTCCTCTGCCGTCTCGAACGTGCCCAGCCACACCCTCGCCCCGTTCCTCGCCGGATCTCTGATCTCCGCGGCGAATTTCCCCCACGGCCGCTGCCGCACGCCCCGGTAGTGCTTTCCCTTGGCAGGCGCCGCCCTCAACGACGCCGTCGACGCCGCCGCCGCCTGCTGCTGCTGTTGAGATACCTGGACAGCCGGCGGCGGCAGCCTAGGGGTCAGTTCCCCGTCCTCGGCGGGGGGCTCCAGCTTGGCGCCGGAGGGGAGCCAGCCATGGTGGAACGCGTCGCTGAGGGCACCGTAGATGACCATGTCGTCAGAGTCGTCGAGGCGGAAGGGGAGCCCGTCGGACCACTCGTCGGCGACGAGTCTCCCGAAGCTAGAGCTCCGGCAGTAGGCCGTCGCCACGGACGGCCCGTTCGGATCCGGTCTCGGCTCGTCGGCGTCCGTGAGGAGGTGGTGGCGGACGGCCTCAAGGAGCGCGAGCTCTTGTGACTGGTACATGTTGTGTTTGCGGTGACCGATGGTAAGGATGAGAGGCGGGCGGTGAATTTTAGCAGGATGGGGAGTGAAAGAAGGGAAGGGGAAGGTGCGAAGGCTATATAGCAAAGAAGTGCCCTCGTGCTTCCTTGAAGGTTCCCAATTTTATCACGTGGTAGAAATCCCATTTCCTCTTTATTTTTCTTTTTATCGTTATCATTTCTCTCGCCTTGTGATGTAATAAAACGTGGCGGACGGGGCGGTGACGTCACAGGTGAGGTCGTCACCCGTCACGGGTTGTCCTCACGTGGAGGGGTTCGCGTCCTGGCGAAGCCTGGACCGTTCCTTTACTCGCCGATTTAATCGGATGGATGGTGCGGGAAAGGGACGTATTGCTGCTTTCTCTTGTTTTATTTCGCTGAGCAAAGGAGACGGTGACGCTGTCCTCGTTGATATTTTCTGGAACATTATATTTTATTATGCAAAACGTGGAAGAGGTGGGTGAGATTTAGGTAGATAAAGCAACTATTTTGTGGTAAAATACAAAAGGTTGAGGCTTTTGTAAGTGTAGTGCCACTGTCATTTTAATAGGATTAGTTAGAGTACTTCATGACTTAACCAATAAGTTTCACTTACGAATGCAATACTCTCATTGATTGCTCTGAAATATAAAATATATTAGATGTTGCACAACTGTACTCTATAATATTTTTCTATTCTTAATCGCCAAGTTCTCTGCGGAGGTATTGAGTGATCATTTCCAATTATTCGGGACTTTTCCAATATATATATATATATATATATATATATATATATATATATATATATATATATATATATATATATATATATATTGCACTATTTCAAGACATTTTATGTTTAGCTAACTTTTCCAGCAAATTTAATGTACAGATAGTTTATTCAGGCACATTTAGGCGACTGTTAGCTGCTTTTTTCTAGTACTTCTATCCATAAAATATCTAGTTTTGGTTTTTATGACTCAAATATATAGTTCTTTTTTATTGTGACAAGTGAGATGTTGTTAAACAATAGAAGGAGAGACTTAATTTCTCTTCCCTTCTTTTCTACATGTTTTTCTCTTTGCTTTCTTTCTTTAGCATAGAGAAAAAAATTATAGAAAAGAAGGGAATAGAAATTAAGATAGGGCTTTGTCTTTGCTTCCTTTCTTTCTTTAGATACGGCTTTTTTTTTCTTTAGATACGGATTTTTTTTTTCTTCTATTTGCTTCTTCTCTTTAGATATGACTTTATTATTGCTGCTTTCTTTCTTTCTTTTTTTAGATCCACTTGGGAAAAAAAAAATGTAACTGCTCATTGAACGAGACACCAATTTTTTTGAGTAAAAAAAAGAGAAAATTGTGAGTAAAAAACTCTTTTTTTACATAATTCATTATTTTTCTAAAATTATAAACTATAATGGCTACTTATATCGATATAGAGAATTTGATGCTACATCTAATTGCATATATATGTTTATATTTGAACTTTTTGGAGGATGAAGTGAAAGGTTAGAGAGGCTATGCAACGCAATAGGAAGTTTTACTTATGGCCAGGAGGGGTTACAAGGTATAACATGATTAAAGAAGTAACCGGCAATATTATAGCCATTAATAAAATAAGTTCTCTGTGCTAATTTTGATGTTTGTTCATCATATACACTTGGCTTTTCCTCTCCAATAATTCCACGTCTATCATACAGCTGCAGCTATGAAAATTAAATAATTGAAACACTACATATGAGCCCCATTAGGTTCTCGTTCTAGTTGTGAAACCAATAGTTTGGTTCCACCAAGGTCACATTCCCTACCTGAATCCTGTTAAGGTGACAATGTGTATTATGCCATGATAGATTCGTAGAACATGTCTCATTTCCAAGATAATGATATGATAAACCATGGTGGTACGAGTAGCTTTCAAACCAATAATGCTTAAATAGTGACCTGACAAAATATAGAAAGTGTGTGTGTGTGTGTCCGTGTTTCAAGTTAGATCTGAGTGAGAGGCTATGGATCGATCATGAAGCATGGAAGAAAAATGTAATTAATTTAAACTAATAAATCATAATTTTGCAATCATTTTATACAGTTTCATATAATTAATTTTAGCTTTTCTTTCTGTGAAAACATTAAGAGCTTAACCCATTTGATAATAAAGAGACTATCTAAATTATTGATAATTTAAATCAAACTCGCAGCAAATAAGCAAAATTGGTAAATAACCTAAGGATGACGCATAAATAAAGTTTAGCGTCTAATATATACGAACGTATAATAATAAATTTCATGTCCATTCAGATCAGATATAGCCAGAATTTAAAACCACGGATGGAGAGAGAGCGCAACGAAAAGGAAAGAGACAGAGAAGGGACGGCGAGGGGGAAGACGGAAGGCGAGGAATCGGCGATGGCAAGTGAGCGAGACGCGTGCAGTGTTCGTGGACGAGTCCGGATAAGGCCACGCCTCCCTGCACTCCTCGTGTCGGCGGGCTCCACCCCGTCGCCTCGGTCCCGTGCATGCACCTACGCCGTCACCCGCGCCCGAGCCCCTCGTCACGCCATGGCCCCTCGTTGCCTTTATGGCCACGTTCCTTCAACCGCTTCGCCCCCCACACCGCGTTTGCTGTCTGTTGAGCACCGAGAAATCTTTATTTATATTTTCCTGTACGGAGACGAATGACCAATTGCGTTCACGTACATTGCATCTTACGTGGCTGCGGAATGAGGAACATGCTCATCTTGTCACCGTTCTAAGCGCAAGAAAAATAATGAATAATTTATTCAAAAAAATCTTAGGAAAGCACCCTAATTATGAATGAACTGATGAAATAATTATTATGGAGACCAAAAAAAACCTTTTCTAATATATCATTATTTTTTAAAATACATAACCAAATATTTTTATTTAATCTATTTTTTTATACCATTCATATTAAAATATCAAACAAAAGTCAAAAAATACACATGAAAAACCACATTCATGTATATAAATGAGTGTATTAAATTTTGATTAATTATGAAAGGAAATAACATAGTTTTTAAGGAAACTTTCTTGTATAGGATAGATGAAGTGAATAGTAAGCGGCCGTCTCATCCCAGCATCAAAATCGACGAATAGTAGAAACGATGCGTTGCTAGGATTAATATGAGATTTCCAGATAAATATATTTGAAAATAACTTTAGTGGCACTGTCCGTTTTGGACAATTGCCATCTCTCCGAAGACGTACGTACGCCATGACTCGAACCGCGACGCTGTTTGGGCGTGAAATACGCGATGTCAGGATTCCAACACGCACGTGGCAGCCAGCTGGGTAGCATTTGGATCCACGTGCACACGTGTTCCTCAAGCCACTTCGTTCATGAATCAGCTCCAACTGGCTCAAAAAGCTCAATAATTTGGTACAAAATTTCTCGTGCATCATAAAAACTCTCGAGCCGTTCGATAGCTCAGTATCACTAAATCAACTTTATTCCGCACAAATCCTTGGAAAAAATAATTATATATATATATGCTATGATTAAAGTAGCTTTTTTCGATTAGTTTTTATTAAAAATAATAAATACTATTCAAATACTCTCAATTTAATTAGACATGATGTAATAAATATTTTATTATTTGTATTGAAATAATATTAAAAATTTTGAGTACTGATTCAACCCTGATGAGTGACGTGTTAGAATTGGATGGTCAAGGTTCAAAGTGTCAATTCAGGCGACCAGTCGCAGTCAAAGGACAGGACGGAATTGGGGGATGTGGAAGCTTGCAGTCGCAATGCAAGATGGCCGATCTCCGTGACCGTCGGATTGGGTCGGGAAACGATCGGACGGCCGAGGAGGGATTTGGTGGGTCGAAGAAAGGTTATTTTGACTAGAGCCGGTCTTGTTCCAGCTTGACCGACCACCCCATTTTGACTACTTGGAGGAGAAGGGTTGCCCTGATGCGCACCGATTGGCTGTGTTCATGTCGATCCACCTTCCCCGTGGTTTCCCCATTTCGATCACGAGGTGATATTTCATAAAAATATATTGTGACTTGGGAAGCCCGCAATTGATTTCGATGATCAGTAGGTGAAATAGTTAGGGCAGTGTGGACTAAATTTTGTCCCGAGCAACCTATCACTTCCAACACTAATCCTCCGACTTCATCTTTCTTTATTTCAATAAGTAGAATTCAATGGAAAAGGCTTGAGGCTTTGGAGAATGAGACGAGTGGACCATGTCTTCCCTTTGTGAAGGTGCACATGAGAATTCAATGGCCTTGTGATAGAAACCGAGGGTTACAATAATCATTTCAAGGCTACTTCTCAAGAAGATAGAAAGCCAAAAAGTATTAGCCTTCACATTTATAAAATGATACCTCCGAACTAATTTGCCAGAAGAAAGAAAACAAAGTTATCATGAGCAGGCAGACTGGAACATCATGCCTTCAAGGTTCTGAATCAGACTCTTGATGATTCAAGTAATCAGACAAATACTTAGCAAAATATTCGACCCATAATTTTCTGTCAGACTGAAGTCCTCTTTATCTTCTCTAATAATCATACTGGACTTTGGTTTGTTGAATTCAGATTCTAATTCCATAGCTACCTTGATCTGTTTAAATTCCTTTACTTCAATCTGTTTAAATTCCTCTACTTGTTGTTGCTGTTTGCATGTATAGTTTGACGGGATAAAAAAATAACAAACACAAGGAAGAATTTTTATATATGAACAAATACTAACAAGTCGTAACATATAGTGGAATTAAACAGAAATCACAATCAAATAAAATATCAAGATTTATGTAAAAAAACCTCTTCAATGTAAAGAGTAAAAATCATAGGACAAACTAGAGAAAATTTACTATAGAAATAATGAATGTATAATTCTTAAAATCTCTTACACAAAACCCAAATAATATTTATAAGATAATAACTAGGATACAATGATCACGTTACTGTGCATAATATCCAAAACCTCTCCAAGCAATCATAGTAAAAATTTACTGTAGATCAGATCTAACCTGAGATAAGAAACTGTTTGGATGAATGAGAATAATTTCTACATTTTCCTTGCCTTTTCCCTTTCTTTTTCTCTTATTTTTCTACCATTTTCTCCTCTTTCTGAATCACCTTGCTGTTGTCAAAAATCTACCTTTTTGCTATAGTTTTCTTCTTATTTTCGCAACCACCATTAGTCCCCTAAATAAACTTAGGGTTTAGAAAAGGAAAAGATGAGCTGATAAAGCCAATATGGGCTGAATTGAGCTTATTGCCCAACAACCTCTCCCTTCAGCCCATAAGGGAGGCTGTTCTATAACTTCTCAATGTGAAGCCATGTCGACCAACTATCGACACATCTCCTGCCTCTCTTTCGGTAAGACTTTTTTAACATGTCTGCTCCATTATCATCTGTATAAATTTTTTGAAGTTGCAATTACTTCTCTTCAAGTACATTTCAAATCCAATAGTATCTAACATCTATATGCTTTGATTTGGAATAAAAAGTTGAGTTCTTACATAAATGGATGACACTCTGGCTGTCACAATACACCACATAATTTTTCTATTTCAACCCCAATTCTTGTAAGAATTCTTTCATCCATAATATTTCTTTGCAAACCTCTGTAGCAATAATATATTCTGCCTCTATGGTGGAGAGAGCAATACACCTTTATAATCTTGATTGCCATGACATAGCTCCCCCTGCAAAAGTAAGAACAAAACCTGATGTGAATTTCCTCGCATGAATATCTCTAACCATATCTGCATTTATATAATCCGTTAACACAAGTGGTCTACCTTTAAAGCTTAAACAAATCTTAGAGCTTTCTCTGAGATATCTCAAGATCTACTTCACTGTTGCCCAATGCTCTTTGCTTGGATTTACAAGAAATCTACTAGTAACGCCCACTACATATGCGATGTTCGACCTCGTACATACCATTACATAAATTAAACTTCCAACTACTGAAGCATAAGGAACCTTTTGCATTTTCTTCTTCTACTCATCATTTGACAGACTCTGTTCTTAGCATAACTTGAAGTGACCTGAAAGAGGAGAACCAACTGGCTTTGCATTGCTCATACTGAACCTTTCTAATACCTTCTCGATATATTTCTTCTATGACAACCAAATCTTTCTATTTTTCCTGTCATGAGAAATCTACATGTCTAGTATTTGCTTTGCTAGCCCCATGTTCTTCATTATAAAGGACTCACTCAGTTCCTTCTTCAACTTATCAATTGTATATATATCTTTTCCAAGAATAAGCATATCATTAACATAAAGTAAGAGAATAATAAAATCCTTACCAAATCATTTGATGTACATACAATGATCTTAAGCCGTTCTTTTGTATTCATTTTCAGTCATAAATGAATCAAACTTCCTATGCCATTGTCTTGGAGCTTGCTTCAATCCATACAAACTTTTTCTCAACTTGCAGACAAAATTTTCTTTGCCTTTGATTTTGAATCCTTCTGATTGCTCCATATAAATTTTTTCCTTCAAATCACCATGAAGGAAAGCTATCTTCGTATCCAACTACTAAACCTCTAAGTCCTGGTTAGTAGTAATACCAAGAGCAACACGAATAGAAGATATTTTAACAATAGGAGAAAAAATCTCTTCAAAGTCAATACCTTTCTTTTGACTAAAGTCTTTCATAACCAATCTGGCTTTGTACTTTGGTTGAGAATAATATTCTTGAGTCTTCAACCTAAAAACTCACTTGTTTTTCAAAGCCTTCATTCCCTGTAATAGTTGCACTAATTCATATGTGTAGTTCTTCTGCAGAGTATCCATCTCTTCCTACATTACAACTAATCACTTCTTTTTCTGCTCACTTTCAATTGCTTCTTGGTAACTCTCTGATTCACTTGCATCAGTAAGCATCACATACTTATCTGTAGAGTATCTTTTGGAAGGCTGACATTGTCTAGAAGATCTTCTCAACTGAGGTTCTATGGAAAGCTGCTCCTCAACTTCTTCTTACTCAACATGTTCTGCAGGTAGATTAACATCTGATTCTACGCCATCTTTCTGCATATCTCCCCCATCACCCTAATATACTAGAAGAGTAATTGGGTCACAATCTGCTAATCCTTCTACAAAAGTCTTGGTTGGTGCCTCCTTCTTCAAATCCTCAAAGGTTTAATCCTCAAAGAAGACCACATCTCTACTTCTAAACACCTTCTACTTTTCTGGATCCCAAAACCTATAACCAAATTGAACATGTGAGTAGTTAAGAAAAATATATTCTTTTATCTTACCATCTAGCTTAGACCTCTCATTGTTTGGAATATGTGCAAATGTACGACAACCAAACACTCTCAAATGCCCATAGGAAACATCTTTCCCTGGCCATACATGCTCTGCAACATCAGCATCTGGGGCTATACAATGAGATAAGTTGATTACATCAACTACAGTCCTCAAAGCCTCATCCCAAAACTTTTTAGATAGCTTTGCCTGTAAAAGCATACATTTGATTTTTTCTATGATGGTGCGGTTTATCCTCTCTATAATTGCATTATGCTAAGGTGTACTAGGAACTGTCATCTCATATTGGATACCATGTGACTTGCAATAATCATTAAACAATCCTGTATACTCACCACCATTATCTGATCTTATGCATTTCAGTTGCCTTTTTATCTCTCTTTCAACTCTGGTATGAAACTCTTTGAAGACATTAATAACCTGATCCTTGGTCTTCAAAGAATAGGCCCAAACTTTTCTGAAAAAGTCATATATAAAAGTAACAAAATAAAGTGCACCACTAATGCCAAGAACATTAATAGAACCACTAAGAGTTTTTGTCCTCAAAGGACCACATACATCTGTATAAACACGGTCCAATGCATGTATTTTTCTAGACAAAGCAAGACTAGTAAAAGAAGCTCTATATTGTTTACCAGCCAAATAATCAATTCAAGGGTTCAAACGTATATATCTAAGTTCAGGTAATATCTCTCTCTTAAAAAGAGCTTGCAGTCTCTTCTCGCTCATATGTCCTAGTCACCTATGCCACAACTCTATGCTGAAGCCTTTTTTTGTAGTATTCAACTATTCACCACAAGCTTTGGCCTACAACCTATACAAAGTATGACATTTCTTTCCACTAGCTATAACAAGAGAACTCTTACTAAGCTTCCATTGCCCTTTGTAAAACCTGTTATCATAGTCTTCATCATCGAGTCTTCCAACTAAAATTAGATTTAGCCTCAAGTTAACCATATGACTCACATCCTTATGCATCAACTTACATCCAAGGTTAGTCTTTATGTGGATGTCACCCATGCTAATGATATCTGTCGTGCCATAGTTGTCCATCTTGATAACACCAAAATTTTCAGACTTGTAGGTAGAAAAGAACTCCCTCCGTAGTGTAGTATGATAAGAAACTCTTGTATCAGTTATCCACTTGAGATCCTGACACATAAGAAAAAATATCATCAAATTGGGATAAAATCAAATAATCACCACATTGCACTGTTGTTGTGATATTCTCTTTTGACTCTGTAGACTCCACTTCTTTTCCCTTTTTCTTATTTTTCTTAGGTTGCTTATATTGATTCTTATAATATCATTTCTCACCACAGTTGTAACAAACAATATTTTTCCTTGATCTTGACTTGCTTTTACCCATATGTGAACTGCTTCTATATTTAGTCTTTGACCTTCCTTTGTTCTCTGAGATAAATGCTTGCGAATCAATCTGAGATGCTGTTGAGTTCTTTCTTCTCAATTCCTCATTCAACAAACTGCTTGTTACCTGACTCATGGTGACAATATCATCTGGCACAGAATTACTAAGGGAAACCACCAATGTCTCCCAAGTTTTTGACAATGAACTAAGAAGTAACAATACCTGCAACTCATTATCAATAGATATTTTCATAGAGGATAACTGATTAGTAATACTCTACATTTTATTCAAATGCTTAGCAATAGAAGCACCTTCTTTATATTTCAAGCTCATAAGTTTTCTGATCAAGAAAGCTTTGTTACTAGCTATTTTTCTTTCATAGAGGCCTTCCAACTTTTTCCAAAGAGAATATACAGAACTTTCAGAAGAAACATGGTGAATAACACTATCATTGAGCCACTATCGAATAAACCCGGTCGTTTTTTATCTAACCTCTTATACTTATCATCTGTTATAGTTGTGGGTTTTGTACTATCCCCTTGCGAAGGTCCATATAAATCTTTACAATACAAGAGATCTTCCATTCTTGGTTTCCATATCATCCAATTATTTTCGTTTAAGCTAATTATGAGAGAAACATTATCAGCCTCCATGTTCAAACATAAAAATTAAATCACCAAAACCTTGCTCTGATACTAGTTGATGGGATAAAAACAATAACAAACACAAAGGAAGAACTTTTGTATATGAACAAATACTAGCAGATCGTAACACACAGCGGACGGAATTAAACAGAAATCATAATCAAATAAAATATCAAAATTTATGTGAAAAATCCCTTTAACGTGAGAAAATCCACTATAGAAATAATGAATATATAATTCTTAAAGTCTCTTACCCAAAACCCAAGTAATAATTACAAGAGAACAATTGGGATATAAGAATCACGTTACTATGCACAATATCCAAAATCTCCCAAGTAATCATAGTAAAAATTCACTGTAGATCTGATTTAACCTGAGATAAGAAAACTGTTTGGATGAATGAGAATAATTTTTATGTTTTTCTTGTCTTCTTCCCTTTCTTTTTTTTTTTTTTTGCTCTTTTCTCCTCTTTCTGAATGACCTTATTACTGCAAAAAATCTATCTTTTTGTTACAGTTTTCTCCTAATTTTTATAGTCATCATTAACCCCATAATTAAACTTAAGATTTATAAAAAAAAAACTATGAATTGATAAAACTCATATGGACTGAATTGGACTTAACTATCCAAGAGTCCTCATCCATAGCGAGGAAGTGCTTCAGAGCAGGCATTTCCTCTCCTGTTGTCCACCAGAGAACAGGTATTCTTGGATGGCTGGCAATGTAAGCCAAGCCAGGGAGACTGTAATAGATTGCAGTAATGCAGTTTTTCTCCTGATGTTGCTGATCTTAACTCTAATTAGCAGCAAAACTGGAAAGTGTCAAAACAATCATCACAATCTACAAAAGCTCTACTTCACATTCAAATTGTGCAATGCAGTCAACATTCCCTAATTTGAATCTGCTTCTGTTGCTGTGGATTGATGGCATTGATTGTTACGTAGGTGGCAGAACTAAGTGTAAGACTGTCCTGGAAAGAGACCAATGAAGGGATTGGATTGCAGGTGCAATGCATGGGCTTTAGTTACTATGTCTCCATTTCCTTTGGTTTGCTACTTGCTCTTTACCTTGATGTTTCATCTCGTTGATGTGAATTGGCCTCACATCTCTCTCTCTCTCTCTCTCTCTCTCTCTCTCTCTCTCTCTCTCTCTCTCTCTCTCTCTATACCAGTGACTTGCCATAAGAAAACTAGGTCAACATGCTTCCAGTAACATAATAGAAACCCTTCAGCTTTCTTTTTACTTGGATGATTCTTAAGACCAAGCATCAAAGGAGACAGCTTACTCGCTTTCATGGTTTTTTGTTGGCTATGCTTCATGCAGATTTTGCATTAGCAAGGCATCTGTGAATTGTTCACTGCTAAATGTTCTTTTTTGAGAAGCCTATGGAAATGATTGAGCTCAACATTAGGATTTATAGGGAGAAACTTCAACTGTGAAATCATGAACTGTTTGTGTGCAGCAAGAGTGCAAAAGCTGACCAGGGACCATCCACTTCCAAAAATCAAAAAAATTTTCTCTTTTGCAGGATTTGCACTCCAATTCTTGGTCAGGTGTAATGTCAGACACAGAAGTTGAGTCTCTCAAGTTGTCAGCTGGCAGATACCCCAAAATGCCAGGTGAACGATGAAGATTAATCTTTATTGCATGCATTTATGGATGGTCTCATCTTTTATATTTTTATTTTCTTTTGTTTTCTTGAGGCTTTTTCACTTTTTTGAGGTTCATAATTCTGGTAGTCCCTTTTGAATTTGTTAACATATATATCTTAATTTCCTTGCTAGCTTTTCTTTTTTTTTTTTCCTGTTTGCTTACCGTAAATGGAAAAGGGTGTCATTATCAGTATTAAAAAAAAACTTTTAACATTGAAAGATCAAAATGAAAAATTGAGATTTTTTAAATTGATTATAATAATTTGAATAAAATGAAAGTGCTCAGAAGGAAGGAAAAAACTGAGAAAGAAAAAGAAAGATCAATAAACAATAAACATATTAAAAAATCAATATAAGATATAATATAATTCAACTGTTTGGACCAAAATCGATACTAAAAGAGAGGAGAGAGAATTAGTGTTTATGTAAAAATTATGTTAATTCAAAAATTTTATTTGATAAAGTTATATCAAAAATACGTTTGAACTTAGAGAAAATGTGAAGTGGAGTGAGCAACCAAATCAGTAAACAATATAAAGAAAAAGGTAAAGTAGAGAAGACACACTAATTTTTTAATGGTTCAGTCGTTGTGACCTATGTCTATTCTCAATTCTTTATTCGTTGAGATCATCGGCTTCCACTCTTGATCTTCTTTCAATGGATGAAGATCAACTATCCTCTTACAGCTCTATTCTCCTTTTCATAGGTTTAGGAGATAACCCTTATAGTTCTCTTAGCACTCTCTTAGACATAAATTATACTTAGAGAAGAGTAGAGGAACTCTAAAGGAATTATAATAGCATTTCACAAGTTTTTATTCTAATTTTTTGCTATTCCAAGCAGGAATAGCTAGAGTATTTATAGACCCCAAATAACTTCAAAAATAGAGCCAAAATTTCAAACACTCTCGGATTTCGAAGAACTGGCGATACCATCGCCTATGTTGGGTAATACCACCGCCTGCAACATTGACATTGGATGGTACCATCGCTCAGTCTGGCGATACCATCACCTGACACTGGACAATACCACTGCCTAGTTTGGTGGTACTACTGCCTGACATAATCTTAGAGACTATGTCTTGGAGACTAAGCTTCTGGCAATGCTACTACCTAACCCAATTTTTAGGTTACTGAATGAGCCTTTCTTTTAGCCAAAAATAGCCTAAACTCTGGTCCAATTGACCCTTAATTGAGTTGACTTAATTATATTCAAAACCAACTCAATTAAAACTCTAAACTACATCGATCTTGACAAATGATTACAAAGCTTGAATACTAAGTTGTCTGATATGTCATTGGTTCATGCGATACTTCGTCCGAACCTAATGCATCGTTCTCTCTTACGATATATTGCCCAATCGGTATATTGACCTCCGCAACTCTGATCTCCTTGGCGTAATATCCGATCCTTCTAGCCTGATGCCCTAAATCATGGTACGAAGCTTTCTGCCGATACGTCGACCAATTCTTCGGCCCGACATCTAATCTTCTAATATGTTTTACTCTGGCCCAACTTTTTATTCCACTGTTTTAATCAATTTGTCTTTCCTTGATCGAAGCTAGTCTTGTATTACTCAAACACTAATTAGATCATAATTTCATCAATTGATTACATCATTAAAATCTAAGATTCAACATCAACAACTCTCTTTACACGTCTATGAAAAAAATTAAAATTTTTACTATATGAAAAAAAAATTAATATAAAAAATTAATCATTTTCAAGTTAACCCAAACCCAAGCTTTACGCCTCTTTTAACACATTTTTACATAAATTTGAAGGACTTTTTTTTCAACCCTCTCTAGATATCCTAAACAAAAGTCTTGTGTATTTTTCTCTCATAAAAATCTTGAGACATAATGTGTATTTATGTGAACAAATTCTAACTCTTTAGGAATTCTTTGTACTTGAATTCCTAATCTAAATCCTAATCTGCTAACAAGTTTAAATTTAATTAGGACTCCTCCCAAGTAGTTGAAAACTAATTAAAACTTAAAAAATATTTATTAATTCTAACAATCTTCATTTTGGTGAGTATCTATCCATTTTCACCTCCTATAAAAATTAAACTATTGGCTTGAAGAATTAACCATAACTATACAGACCAAATCAATTCACGGCTCAATTCTCATAAACTCACCAATTCATCTTATGTAATTAGAAATAAATCAATGACACTACTGGATTCTGGAGAGAGACTCTCATTTCACTCTCGTATCATTAATAGAAAATTTTCCCTCACAACTGTTTGCATCTTAAAAATCATGAATGCCACCATTTATTTTTAGTACCGCAAATGAAGCTTGTTACTATAGTATAGGTAGCTGGCACCTCCTACTCGTGCAACCTTTAAGGTTTTTATTATATTTCCTTTCAACCTTGTAGTTATAACCTTGAGAATCTAAAAAACTTGAAATTAGATTCTTCCATATCTTATGTAGTCGTAACCCTGAGATTCATAAAGACTTAAATAAATTAAATTCTTTTGCATCTTTAAAATACAAGTGACATCATGCAAAGCATGCATTACTCTATCAAATGTTTTGATATTTATTTTACTAATACTCATGACCTCCACTATTGAATCATTACTCGGACTCAACTTACTAGTCAACTTATTATTTAAGAAATCAAAATATTTATTTTATGAGTAAATATAAATAAAATATAAAAATATAAAAATTAATATTTTTGAAAAGACGTGTTGTTATGTTTAGAGATTATTATGATATCTTTATCATCATCTATCACAAGAGAGTACTCATTAGCGTCTTCTTGTTGTTTCCTTTTCTCAAACGATCCCATTAGATATGTTCATACTCTTTACATCTATAAATATCATTTAAAGGTCTAATTCTTGATTTTGATCTAGTACATTGAGATCCGCCCCTATTAGTAAATCATCTTTAAAGACCTCTGCCTTGAGCAGGTAACACTTTATCATCAATGTTTCCAGATTTATCATTTTTCCTGATAGCATGAAATAATAAAATTTTTTCATCTTGTTTCAAAGTTATTGTATCATACCCGTATACTATCATCTCCATAAAGTTATTTGAATATGTTTATACATATAAGCAAGTCTTTGCCTTCTTCTATACTTAGTCAATATAACTTTTATTTCAAATATAATATGCATATTAAGTTTTTAACTAAATTAAGCTTTTTTTTAACTTATCTCAAATAATCATGAGGAGTCATCATCAATAATATTATCGATAATATAAAAATTTATTAATAATATTTTTAATGATGATAAGATAAATAATGCTTATATACTTTGCCTTAAGCTCCTCCCAATCTTCCTCCATCTTTTTTAATTTACTTACTCATTCTCTTAATGTTCATACTAGGCCTTGTTAAACAAGAAGATTCTTCACCCTTCTCTGTTGAAGGGTGAAACTATTTCTTCTATTAATATTTTTTACAATAGAATCAACAGAAACAACCAATGAGATTCCTATTAAATTTATGATCATTCAATCTTTTAAGCTATGATGCCATTTTATTACGGAGAGAGAAGAGAATAAAAGAAGAAAATAAATCATAATGATAAATAAATACAAATATACCAAAAAAATCGATATAAGATATAATATGGTTTGGTAACTCCTTTACCTATGTTCATAAAGAAAATTAAATTTTTTATTATATAAAAAAACCAATCTGGGGAATCACTCTCCCTTGAGTTAACCCAAACTTAAGATTAAAACCGATTGTACATCCACTCAAATAAATTCAGAGTACTTTTCTCTCAATCCTCTCTAGATCCGCTGTAGAGAACCTTAGGAGTACCAAAAGTCTCTTGTATTTCTCTTTCACTAAAAATCTTTAGACTCAAGATGTATCTATCGGAATAAATTCTAATTCTCTAAGGACTCTTCATACTTGAATACATAATCTAAACACTAATCTATTAAAAAATTTGAATTTAATTAAAATTCCTCGTAAGGAGTTGAAACCTAATTAGGATTCCTAAAATAACTACCAATCCTAGTACAACCGTAGAATATAGGATATCATATTTTAGTTTACTATTGCTATCAATAAAAGTATAGTGAAAGAGTGAGCAATCTTCAAACATGCTAACCTGCTAAACAAACTAATAGAGTTTTTCCTGTACATAGTGATTTTTGACACATATACATAGTTTTAAACGTTTAACAAAAAAAAAATACACATACATAATATGTCCAAAATTGATACACATAAAAATATTCATAAGTCATCGTCCATATCTTTGCTAGCATAAGTTCGCATCTACTTACTCCCATACTCATCATTTGAGTGAGGTACTAGTATCCTTATCTATAAAATAAAATCTATAGTTAATAATAACTCAATAAGTATAAACTTAAGTTATTGTAAAATAGTAGTCAAATGAGTTATTGCATTCATAATATATTTTGGAAAGCATATTTTGTATGATATGATTGTCATAAGCTAGATGTAAGCTTAATGTTAATGTATGCATTGCATAAGTAAATATATAAATTGTAATAAAATTATATTATATGCTTGTATATATATAATGATGTATAGTCACGAACTTAGCTGATTTTGTCTAAATCATGTGGCACTCTTGCATATCCATCCGCAAAGGTCAACCTCCCCAAAAACTCCTATGATCCCTTAGAACTTATCAAAGAGAATACAAGATAGAGAAAGTACTTTACACAGGATCCACAAGCAATAATTTCAACAAACACTTCTTTGCCAATGCAAATTACAACCATGGACTTTGCAAGCTTGGAACGGTTATACAACAAATGTATAAAATTGGTCCATTACAGATCGAGAATCTGTTATAAGTATCTATATGATACAAACTTTATGTACAAGCCTACAACGACCACCAAACTCACTCAAATGGGACTGTTAAGCCCTTGACCAACCCTTTACATACTTGGAAAAGCAAGAACAAATCTAAAAGATACAAACATGTATAAGCATTACACCAAATAAGTCATTTATAATTTGTCTGTGACATTCTTCTCCACTTATTCGTTCGACGTCCTCGTTGAAGTCTTTGCTGATGTTGCAACTCCTCGCCTTTACTAAATCTTCAATCTTCTGCTCTTACTAAAATGCACCTCTTGACTCTCAACTACTCTCCATTTGTTGTGGTTGAGTTGTCGAAATTTGATCCACCATGCTACTTCAATGCGCCAATGACTTTAACTCTGGTGTGGGGTTGGCTGAATTGTGTTGATCCTTGCTAGTTCCTGTGAATTCTTTAGATGAAAGAAAAGACCATCCTTGATATGCACTAGTCTTCAAATGTCTTATTGGGAAATCCACAAGGGGAGCAACAACTCATGCACAATAGAAGAATAAAAATAAAACACCCTAGATTTCCCCTAGAAAGTTTTTGTCATCGTGCGAAGATCGATGCTTCAAAACAAATCCGTGAAAATTGTATGTGTTAAAGAAAGTTCCTAGGGAGATCGTATATCCCTGAATCCCTGCAGATCTGTAGGAGAGGATGAAGGAGGTCAAGTGTCCTCCTCTCTAGCGGTATCCACATGACAGGGACTGCGACCATGCACCTCTCTCTTTGGGGAGAGGAGAACAATAGGTGGCTACCAAAAGAAACCCTCAGCCTATAGAGCTTTAGTTCCCTTCTATTTATAGCAGCCCCCTGAAAACCCTAATGGATCTTTTGTCCTATTGGGTATTGGATCTCCATCCAATTGCCCAAGCCTCTTGGATTAGTGGGCCTCTACCCAATAATCTCTTATTAGCAATTATTGGATCTCATCTCAGGATCCAATAAATCAGGGGCTTAATGGATATCCAATAAGATAGAGGGTTCAGCGGATATCTCATATCCGAACCTCTACTCGTTGCAACACCTACCATATGTGTGTGACCCTCTAGGCCCAATATCGAGCTGGCCGTGAGTCATACTTATCAGAACTCCTTCTGACTTAGTGAATTATTATCTTTATAATAATTCACCAAACTCATCGATTACGAACTTGTCAAACCACTATGCCACGGCCCCTAGACGATACAAGGGAATCCAATCCTTTGGACCTATCTATCCTCAGTTACCATGTATCTATAGTCCCTCATCCATCTAATATATCAGAGACTCTATACCGGGCATGGTGCTGTCAGGCCCATACGGTCTCTCCTCGAGTCTTGCTCTTGTCGGATTCTCTCGGAGAACTCTTTCTCTCTCAATCTGAATAACCTTGGCCAAGGATTTGTTCGAGCAAGAGCACATGGGATATTTCTCTTATAATACCGAGAGCGGATGATCCTCTATTGACACTCAATATCTCTCGTAAGATTGGCTACCACTCCCAATAACCGGCTGTACTAGATCTGGAATTTTCTAAACCTATAAGTCTGGTATCAAAGAGTGGAGTACTCATATAGGACATCCTTGGTGTCTCAAGTCTAAGGACTAGATACACTACTGGGACTATAGAATCGCTGTCTGACGTGAGGTATCACTAACCATCCAGTATTCCGTAGACGGATCAATCAGTGAACTCATTCCCCAATGAGCACCTGCACTGTACCCTTAGTGTCCCCACACGAGTAGCTATGAGACCAGCTACCTCCATTATATGGATGGGTATACAGCACACCAATCTATCCGGTTATCTTGATGTCCTTCTCGAGTAACCTATGACCAAGATAATTTAGGGTCTGTATTTAAAGGTGAATTGATCTCATTATCATGATCTTATCACGATCCGATTCCCATTGCACAGATCCAAGGACATCACAATATATGCAACATGCAAGATAAAGTGATAAAATGCTTAATAATAAGTAAAGAGAAAAAGTGCATATCAAGTCACAAGTGCCGTCACTCATGTGATTGGTTTGCAGGGCATATATGACTAGCATGTCTCATGTCACTTGAACTGGGTGGATGCTTGTTGGAGCTTTAATGAGCATCGTCTTATAAACTTTAAAGTTTTCATATCATTCCTTTGTAAAATTTGCCCATCGATTCTTCTTCCACTTAGTTGTCTTATCCAAGTAGGTTCGCATGACTTCCACTTTCGATTGACATTTTACTGGAAAATAAAGCGGACAATTTACTCTTAGAAGCACTGATCACCATTGGTGAGGACTTGATAACTATTATCTTCTATTAGGTTCCTTCGAAGGGTCTTTGCATTTATGCGGAGCTCTTCTACTAGATAACTAAGAGAACTGGGGTCCTAGGTTTTACCCATTCTCTTGAGAGTTGAGAAGGCAAATGTTACTTAACTTCGCCCGTCTCCTCAAGGTTATACTCCGTGTGTCAAGCTAGTTACTAAACTTCGCCTGCTCTTAGCTCACACTTCTGAAGCACTCGAAGTGTTTGCAATTCTTGCATTGAGTCAGCTACCGTGATTCACCTTCTCAATGCCATTAAACTTCTAGAATGCAAGAAGTTGTCACTCCAACCCAAAGCAAGTCTGTGATACTTTTGGTCGCCTTTAGGATTATACTATCTTCTCCATTATTTTCGTTGCCTACTCCTCTGAGTAGCAAAGGTATAATACCACGTACTGCTTACTTTGTTCCTTAGTTATGTATTCTTGCATAGATCCGAAGTCTTTTACTTTCGGCTATCTTGATAAGAAGTCTATTGATACCGGTCTTATGAAATTTCCTAACATCTGCCCTTCAGCCTTGTCTTAGTATTTGAAGTTTGCCTTTGCATTCTCCTCTTCCATGGCCCATTTTATGACCAAGTGCTCTCCCTCCATGAGAGGAAGAGATCGATGACTCCATGGAAGTCCCGCCTCTACGGTACCATGGCGCTGCCATACCTATGGCACTACTATCCATTGCCTCGTATATGCATCCCTTCTTTGTAATCAGTAAATCTGCCTTTGTGGCACTACGACACTCCTTTGAGTCCACCTTCATTCTAACCGATGTTTGATTTTGGATAGTTGAGTCTCTCTAGACTCCTCATTGCTTCCTCACCCTTTTTTTGACTACCTATTTCAATACCTCTGTGTTCTCTGAGCAGTTCCCCTTGGTCAATGGAAAGACAGACTACAACTCCCATGCATGACCTCCGTCATTATGTTATAGGGCTTGCACCAATTCTGTTCTCCTTAGCTTCACTGGTCGCAACGTTTGCTTACTCAGCCTTATCCTCTAACTTGCCAGGCTCCCTTAAGTGAATGTGAGCTCTAAAGCAGTCTAACTCTTCAGCCGCTCTGATTATACCTTTGCATGATTTATGTTAGAACTAGCCTCAGGAAATTACCACACGGTAATTTGGCAACGCAACAAAGACAATAAACAGAAAAATAAAAGAGGAGACAAGGACACCAGAATTTACGTGGTTCGATCAATTGACCTACGTCCACGGACGAAAGGAGGAGCAAATCTTTACTAAAAGAGACAATTACAAATGCCTTAGGAAATTATTCCTAGGCCATGAAACACCTTCAACTACTAAACAAGAAAAGCCCAAAAGTTTAATATGGACTTAATGAAATTAAGTCCAAAGCGGCTTTTCTTGTGATGCCTGTGGTGCATCTGGTGTATCTATCTTCGAAGCTTAGACCCCTTTTTATAGCATCAATAGGGGATAGCAAAACTGATTTTCCCGATGTGGGACTAAAGGACTTGCCAAACCTAACAAATCTCCACCTTGGCATGTCCTAACAAAACTTGCTCCACCTTTTTCACAAAAATCCCAACGGGCAATCATCAACAATAAATACCAACCAAGTCCAAGCATTGCTTGAACTTGTAAACCGGAAGAGGCTTCGTAAGCATATCAACTGGATTGTCCTTCGTATAAATTTTCTGAACAAGGACCTTTCCTTCAGCAATGGTATCATCACAACAAACTGCATTTGAGTAGGTAGTAGGTTCACCAACTCCACCAGTTTCTTCTGCAACAGACAAAGCATATGCAACTAAATTTGCATATCTTTGTGGTGGTCGAATATGTCTCCGTGGTCTATCCTTGGCTATGGAATATTGCTCTTCCTCTGGAATATCTTTATCAGTAGACTCAGGACCGTCTACTGGCATTCTTTGAGTAGAAGAGTTTGACTGAAGAGATTCAGAACTACCAATCTCAAGCTCCACCTGCTTCTGCACACTATCATTTGTTCAACTAGTAGATTCCTCTTTAGAAGATAGCATAGATAATTCATCAAAAGTAACATCTCTACTGATTATAAATTTTGGAGATTTGGGATCAGGACACCATAATCTGTATCCTTTCACCCGGAAGCATACCCAAGGAAAATGCACTTTTTAGCTCGAGGTTCTAATTTTCCTTCATTTACATGCATGTATCTTTGGACACCCAAAGATTTTAAAATCAGAATAATCAAGGAGTACCGACCAAACTTCCTCTGGAGTTTTAAAATTAAGTGTTGCAGAGGAGCACGGTTGACAACGAATCGACCATATTAATCGCCTCGCCCAAAAGTCTTTTGTCAACCCTGCATTTGAGATCATACACCTTGCTCTTTCTAAGAGTGTTCTGTTCATACGTTCGCCACACCATTTTGCCGTGTCATCCTAACAAAGGCGATGCCGAACAATTCCTTCATTTTTGCAGAATTCATCAAAGTCACCTTCACAAAATTCCATGCCATTATCCATTCAAGCCGCTTAATGCTTTTACTGTTTGCTTCTCAATCAAAACCTTCCATTGTTTAAAGGTTAGAAAAACATCATTTTTATGCTTCGAAAATAAACCCAAACTTTTGGAATAATCATCAATGAAAGTCAACATATACTTGGCACCACCTTTAGATCGAACACTTATTTGGACCCCAAAGGTCCGAATGAATATAGTCAAGAGTACCTTTTGTTTTGTGAATCAGGAGAATTGAAGTCGACTCTTTTCGCTTCCCAAAAATGCAATGTTCACAAAAGTCTAGTGGCCCAAGATGGCTCTGTCACAAAGAAGACCTCTTTTGCTCAATATACTCAAACCTTTTCGAATTAGACAATGATGATGAGATCAAGAATCGAGCTGTGACAGTAGTTCCCTGCAAAATATACAAGCTACCAGACCTACAAGCTTTCATAACAATAAGGACATTTCTAGAAACTTTCATAACTCCACCTTCAGCTGTGTATTTGCACCCAAGAGCCTCTAGGGCGCCTAAAGAGATGAGATTCTTTTTCAAATCAGGAACATGTCTAACATTAGTGAGCGTCCTCACAATACCATCATGCATTTTAATTCGGATTGTGCCTTTACCAATAACATCACATGCGGCATTATTGCCCATCAAAACAATTCCACCATTACAAGATTCATATGTGGAAAATAAATCCCTATTGGGACACATGTGATAAGAACAACCCGAATCTAAAATCCATTCATTTTTAGATCTTGTCCTGTCATCAGTAGCAAAGAAAATATTTCTAAAATTCTCATCAGCTGCAATACTAGCAATGACTCGAGTAGTTTCTCAACAATTTTTTCCTTTTGCTTTAATTTATTTTTCAATTTAAAGCAATCGGCCTTTAATGTGCCCCATTTTATGACAATATCTGCATTCCAAATTTCTATGTCTGGATTTAGATCTAGATTTAGATCTACTACTGTCAAATTTTCTTTTATCAGTTCTACCCCTGACAACCAGACCCTCGGCCTGATTTCCTCTATTCTCCCTAGTGATATCCCTATCAATCTGCTCCTTAGATTTTAATGCAGATTTAATTTCATGATATGAAATTGTTTCTTTTCCATAAATCATTATATCACGGAAAAACTTAAAGGATTGGGGGAGAGAACACAAAAGTAACAGGGCCTTATCCTCATCATCAATCTTTGCATCTATATTCTCCAAATCCATAACTAAGGAATCAAATCTATCAAGATATGAGATTATAGATGTACCTTCAATCATCCGAAGCATATACAAACTCTGCTTCAAGTAGAGACGGTTCTCCACTGTCCTCTTCATATACAAGACTTTAAGCTTGTCCCACATGCTCTTAGCCGTAGTCTCCGTAGCTACCTCCTGTAAAACCTCATCAGAAAGATTTAGAATAATACTAGATCGGGCCTTCTTATCCATACTTGTAAAATCTTCCTCTGACATACCATCTGAAATTTTCTCAGCTCCCTGTAGTGCCAAATCAACTCTGTCTTGAACCAGAATGGCCTCCATCTTGAGTTGCCACATGCCGAAGTTGACATTTCTGTCGAATTTCTCGACAACAATCTTTGTTATTGTCATTGTTGCCAAAAGATCCCAAAACCAAGCTCTGATACCAGTTTGTTAGAGCTAGCCTCAGGAAATTACCACACGGTAATTTGGCAACGCAACAAAGACAATAAACAGAAAAATAAAAGAGGAGACAAGGACACCAGAATTTACGTGGTTCGATCAATTGACCTACGTCCACGGACGAAAGGAGGAGCAAATCTTTACTAAAAGAGACAATTACAAATGCCTTAGGAAATTATTCCTAGGCCATAAAACACCTTCAACTACTAAACAAGAAAAGCCCAAAAGTTTAATATGGACTTAATGAAATTAAGTCCAAAGCGGCTTTTCTTGTGATGCCTGTGGTGCATCTGGTGCATCTGTCTTCGAAGCTTAGACCCCTTTTTATAGCATCAATAGGGGATAGCAAAACTGATTTTCCCGATGTGGGACTAAAGGACTTGCCAAACCTAACAATTTAGTCCCCCCATGGGACTCACTAGTACTTGCATATGAACTTCTCCCTCGGTAGTGCATAGCTCCCATATGATGATGCCCAAGGCTTTCATTCAATGCAACATTCGATGCACGCATGGAATACTTGCCTCTGTGGTACCATAGCATTCCCTCCTTGAATCCATAGCCCTTCTTGCCATCATGTTGTTCATCGAAGTGGAGCTCCCAGTAGCACTCTCGATGATACCTCCGTATGACCCTGTCCCTAACGGGATAGTTTTGTGTATATCGTATTGCCTCGAACTATTCCACCATGATCCGCTGCACATGTCCCCTTCTGGTGACATCTTCTTGCATTTTGATCAATGTGGGATGAACTCAAATTACGATCTCTCCATGTGTGGCCTCTACCAATATATCACAAGGCCTCTACCACTTTTGATTCAGTTCGCTCATTTAGCAATCGATCTTTATCCACCCGCTCTTAGGTCACACCTATACGAAGCATAGCTCTAAGATAGTCTATCGCCTAGTAGCTCCTAAAGTCTATGTGACTTCGCTGAAATTGGTGCACTATTGTTTGGATCTTGAGCATCTACCCCTACTAGCACAATCTTCGCTGTGCATCACTTTCCTTATGACAACTTGAATGGTAGCACTATGGCATATTCTTCAAGACTACTCGCTTCTGCATCCTCTTGTCCCGTGCCAAGGCCTTCTGACACCAACTTCATCTCCACAAGTTGTACCGCCTTAGTTCCTCCGTCAAATACTTTTTTGACATAAGGTGTATGTACCTCGAAGCCTCTCTATCTTTGGCACTATGTAAGATGAGTCTACTCCATTAGAATAAGGAACCTATGGAATGACATGATCCTGCTCCTACCTCTACAAGAGTTCATGTCCTTGACCTTTGTCTAAGGAAAGCCTCATGTCTCCGCTCTATGTTCCATCTTCTATACCAACTCCCTTTTTATGGCTTGGGTACATCATCAAGTTAACCCCAAGTTTCTCTGCTTTTTGATTTGCATTGAGTTAATGATGGCCCTCGTGCCCACTATTCCATGGGTCAGCCCTCTGTTGAGTCAGATCTCCATATTGGCTCCAAGTGTACCTTCACTTTGTGTTGCATTGGGTCGCTCCCCCAATTGATCTTGCTCTGAGTCCACTAACGCATTACCTCTTGCGACGACTCCTCATCGCTCACTCAGTCCATTGAGTTTTTGTAGAGTTGTTGTCTTGAGGTACTCTCCCTCAACATATGCGGTCCGTTGTATATAATTTTTCCTATGGAGAACAGGGACTTATCCCTCCTAGATATCTGCCCTATTGAAGCCACTTCTCTCTTCGCATCCTTCCCTTTGGAAGTTTTGGAGACCGCCCCCCTGGATAACTTCACATTACTGAACAAACTATGTATTATTCTACCTCTATAAATACACATGCTAGATTGCGAGTCTTCGCCAATACAGCTCCCACTCCACCCCTTCGGGTCTAACAACATGCTGAACCTACTACACACTTCAGCCTCTTACAGACGTATCCTTCTCATGCCAAAGAGAAAGTTTCAATGCTCTATGGCACCGACCTTTGGTCACCTTGGGATGGCCATGAATAGTTCGTCGTTCACATACAAGCCCTTGCATAAGTACCGAATTTCTAGAATTTGTAATTCCCCTCACCTTTGAGCTTTGCACAACTATTTTGTTCGCTGAGCAACCCATCCTACCTTGCATGGTCTCATTCTTTACCAAGCGCCCTGCTTGCCTCGAGCACTATCAAGTTTGGTTGCCAACGTCGAGCCGCTACTCGAACTAAGTCATCCCAACCTTTGTGCACTACGCATTCTTCTTAGCTTGTTGTCCTCATGGTGCCTCTTGCGCGAAAGGTTAGCCATTCCTCTGAATGCCATTCTTGGATGTCCACTTTTTTAAGCGACTCCTTTCCCTACAAATCCATGTCCATTTCCCCCAAATGCTGGCTGCCCCTCACACAATCCCACTAGGTCCCCCACGTTTGCATGTAAAGTGTTTCTATGTGTGCTTGTCCCGCTTTGATACCAAAAGTCACAAACTTAGTTGGTTTTGCCTAAGTAGTGCAGCATCCTTGCATGTCCATGCATAAAGGTCAGCCTCTCTGAAAACTCCTATAATCCCTTAGGACCTACAAAAGAGAAGACGAGATAAAGAAAGAGCTTCACACGGGATCCACAAGCAATCATTTTAGCAAACACTTCCTTACCAATGCAAATTACAACCATAGACTTTATAAGCTTAGAACGGTTACATAACGAAGGTATAAAATTGGTTCACTATAGATCGAGAATCTATAACAAGTGTCCACATGACACAAACTTTATGTACAAGCCTACAATAGCCACTAAACTCACTCAAATAGGGTTGTTAAGCCCTTGGCCAGCCCTTACATACTTGGCAAAGCAAGAATAAACCCAAAAGACATGGACATATATAAGCATTACATAGAACAAGTCATTTACAATTTATTTGGGACAGTATGGTGTAGGAGTATATGATTTTCTTTAACTTATGGTGCAGGAGTACACAAATATATTACGATGCATAATATATGTATATGTTTAGATATGCAATATGGGAGTATACATATATACTATGACGTGTAATATGGGAGTGCACATATATGATGTATGGTGTGTTAATTAATTTAATATTTATATCATAAATAAAATTAAAGAATGAAAATTGATGATGTTGGAAAAAAAGGGAAATATCATACTTGTAATTTATATCAAGGATTACAATTAGGGTAAGTATTCAATGACTCCATTTAGTTTGTTTTAAAAGTAGTAAAAAGATTTGTTAACATTAGGATCGTAATGACAAGAGAGAGGTGGGGGAGGAGATATGAATTAGTGCTTTCAACAAGAATAATCATTTCAAAAATTCATTTGATAAAGCCTTTATCGGAAGTGTGCTTTAACTTGGAAAGTAATTAAAGTATAGAAAGCAACTAAATCAGTAAGCAAGAGTAAAGAAGAGCATAAAAAGAAATGCAAACTAGATTTATAGTGGTTTAATTGTCTAACCTACATCCACTCTTGATTCCTCTTCACTCGAGGCCACCAGCTTTCACTATCAATCTTCTTTCAAATAAGCGAAGATCAACTACTATTGTTACAACTCTTTCTCCTTTTCACAAGCTTAGGAGAGAACCTTTGTACCCCTCTTTTATAAAAAAGATCTCACACATCTCCCTTAGAATAACCTTTAAGTTTAAGGAAAAGGGAACTCAACTTTTTAATAGAGTTTCCACACTCAAACCACTAGTTTTCATTGCTGCACCTAGTAAGCATGAGTGAGGTATTTATAGACCTTAAATGACTTTAAATATGAGTCAAAAATTTAAATCCTTGGATTTTCGGGGTATTGACGGTACCACTGCTTGCATTGGGTGATACTATCACCTAAAAACCTCTACACTAGTGGTACTATCGCCTAACATAATCTCGGAGACTATGTTCTAGTGGTACCACCTCTAATCTAGGCGGTACCATCGTCGGGTTTTCTAGAAAAGTATATTTTATACTTTCCAACTCACAAGTGGTACCACTGCTTGGTCTAGTGGTGCCACTGCTTGACCAAAACTTAAGTCACTGAATTGGCCTTTCAATAAGTCCAATTTAGCATTGATTTAGGCTTGGTTCAGGCTCACTGGACTCCCAATTAAGGTGGCCTGGTCATACTCCAAAACTAACTTAATTATACTATAAACAACTTCGATTAAGATACAATAATTATAATCATGAAGCCTACATTATTCAGCATATCATTTTCATCCGATACTTCGTCCTTCGATGTATCGTCCTTTCCTTCGGTGTATTGTTCGACCTATCGATATGTTGACCTCCTGCAGCATATGATCTTCTTAGTATAATACCTGATCCTTCCGGCCCGATACCCGAACTCATGGCACAAAGTCCATCCTTCGGCATATCGACCAATTCTCCGGCCCGATGTCTAATCCTTGACATGATGCTCTCCAGCCTAATATTTAATTTTGCTTCAATGATTTGCCTTTCTATTATCGATGTTTATCCTGTGTCACTTTTCTCATATGCTTATTAGTTCATAAACTTATCAATTGATTTCATTATCAAAATCCTTCAATAGTTAAAACTCTTATTTTATAAGAAAGTCATTGATATATTATTTTTATTATAATGATATTATTTGGTTAGTATAACTATGATCTGAACCCTACCAAATGGGCCTTGACATTAGTATAGCTATGATCTGAACCTTACCATATAAGACAGGTGTTACTTATATCATGCGTTACCTAAGCGTAGTTGTAGTTATTAATACTACTATGATTTCTATTCTATACATATTAGCTACATTTATGTTTATGAACCCCTTAACTATATTTATATAAATTGTAGTCCACAAACTATAATGTGTTATGCTTTGATATGTATCATTACTTTTACT
The DNA here is from genome assembly GCA_024322285.1 of Musa beccarii. Classification (NCBI taxonomy): domain Eukaryota; kingdom Viridiplantae; phylum Streptophyta; class Magnoliopsida; order Zingiberales; family Musaceae; genus Musa; species Musa beccarii. The sequence continues at coordinate 17,412,324 of CM044396.1, forward strand.
TGTAATTTCATTATGTAAATATGCTTTGAAAGTTTTATTAGCAGGCCATGCATATAAAACTTGTAAACTTTATAAGTATGAAGTATTTGATATGCATGCATATTTCAAAAGTACGTATTGAAGCATAAAGATTTGATATGTTTTAAAAAAATATTTATTTATGATAAATTATGACTAGAATATGAGTTATAGTGTTTATTTAGCTGTGATTTTCTTATATAATTCTCTCTTAATTTTTCAAAGCATGTAATAGAAGCATGGCTAATCGATTACTGATTTAATTATGCAATTAATCTATTGAGATTACTGTATATTGATATTACTTTATATATATTCTATTTGGATTGATTATCTTTTAAGCAATTGTTGAATTTACTGAATGTCTTATGTGTAGATTGATTATGGATCGAGTTATGTTATTATTGTCCTATGGATTGATTAATTGCGAGTTGGATTATGTAATAATTATACTATGGAAACTATTTTATTCTAATTCTGGCCTTGCACTCCTACAGTGAACCTATAGGATGGTTGTATTATGCTGTCCTTGGCTTTTCGTTAGGTTAGGGGCATTATAATAGTCTTTTCGAAAAATGTTCTATGTTTAATTATCATCATTTGAAAATTAAAGCAGAGGAGATATCCAAGTCAACTTTTCGAACCATATATAAACACTATAAAATTTTAGTTATACCTTTTGGACTTTCCAATCCACTTCTAAGATCTAATAGAAGATACTGAAGCGTTCTTAGATAAATTTGTATTGATTTTTATTGGTATTATTTTGGAGCAAATTATTGGATTCCATATCACAATTGCTTCTTGTGTAGAACAATGACAAAATAGAGAATAAAGAAGAATAAAGAAGAAGATCAACCAAGGTGTTGAATCTTTCTTGCAATAATTTATACAAGAATTTTAAAAGTTATATCTTATACATAAAATAAAATTGCAGGACTTTATATGATTTTATTAATTTAAATAAAGATAAATAAAATAATGCATATTAGTTTACATTGTTACTCTATACTTGTAGGCATGTACGATCATCCAAGTTTAGTCTTGTAAGTATTTTAAGAAGTTCAATACAATTCTTTCTGTTTTATCTGTCTTAATTTCTTCTTCTCTTTTTGGTTTTAGGTTTTTCTTCTCTTTTTGGTTTTAGGTTTTGAGCTAATAGTACCGGTGATTACTATTTTAAAAATAATTGTATTTATATTAGATTCTCCCTTTCTTCATATGGTATCAAAACCATAAGAGTGATGGTTTTTACTTTATAATCTCTTTAGTAAGAAGATAATCTTTTTTTACTATAGATTATAATAATCAAGTTGATGAACTTGGTAGGAAATTTTTTAATCAATCTAATTACCTATGGGAGGTAGATAGTAACAATATAACAAGACAACAAATGATATATATGAAAATGTTACGAAGAGATTGAGGACATCAAATGATATCGAATTTGTGTTAAAGATATGTGTCTCTTGTGTTCTCTTTTTTTTAGCATATTATTGTCTATAAGTTAGCTTTAGAAATTTAGGTAACTCTCGATGCATGGCTCAACAAAAGGAATATTACTCAATTTAAATATTTAAAAAATGAGTTGGCAAACATTATCCAAGATAATCTCTTAATTTTTTAAATAGTTTTTAAGATTAAAAATTTATATTAAGAGATTCTAATGTTAAATCTATATAACCCTATTTTAAAAATGAAATATTATATTATTTGTGATATTTGAAAAGAGTATATTTCTTATATTACTCCATTCAATGATGAAATGAATTTAACAAACATCCATTATAACAAACATCCACAATAAGAAAAATTATTGTTAAGATCGAGTCGGCACTAAGAGGGAGGGAGGGGGGGGGGGTGGATTGAATTAGTGCAGCGATAAAAACATCATCGATTTGAAAACTTCAATTCGATAAAAGTCGTATCATAAATAATATTAACTTGAAAACGTTCATAAGCATAGTGAGTAAGTAAATCAGTTTGCAGTATGAATGAAGAGCATAAAGCAAATACAAACAAGATTTTATAGTGGTTCGGTCATCCTGACCTATGTCCACTTCCGATTTCTCTTTACTCGAGACCACCGGCTTCCACTAACCTATGTCAACTACCCTTTATAACCCTTTCTCCTTTTTACAGGTTTAGGAGATAATCTTTACAACCCCACTCACCTCTCTCTTAAACTTAACTAAAACTTAGAGCTAGAGGGGAAGAATTTTTACATAGTTTCAATAATATTTTTCCTCTTTTTGTTCTTAGTTGGTATGTTTTCTAACTAAGGATAAGAGGGGTATTTATAGGCTCCAAATGGAATCAAACTTGGAGCCAAAATTTTAAACACTCTGAGATTTCGGGGTACTAGCGATACCACCACCAGTGCTGGGCAGTATCATTGCCCAGTCTGCTCTAACATTGGATGGTACCACCACCCAGTCTGACGGTACCACCGCTTGACATATAGTCTTAGAGACTATGTCTCGGAGATTGAGCCACCGACGGTTCCATCGCCTGTTCTGGCGGTGCCACTACCTAACCCATATTTTTTGTCATTGTTTAGGCATTTTACTTGGCCTAACATAGCCCAAACTTGGGCCCAATTGGCCCTTAATTGAATTGGCCTAATTCCAACCTAATTATAATTTAAACCTACTTTGATCTAGACAATTATTATAAAGCTTGAACTAATTATTGTCCGGCATGTTATTGGTTCATCGGCGCTTCATTCGATTCTTTGGCGTATTATTTTCTCTTGCGGCCTATTGTCCAATCGGTCAGTTGACCTCTGCAACTCTAATCTCCTTAGTGCAATATCTGCTCTTCTTGGCCCGATGCCCGAACTTATCATCCAAAGCCTTCTGTCGATATGTTGACTGATCCTCCAGCTCGACATCTAATCTTCTAACATGTTCCACTCCAGCCCAACTTCCAATTCCTCCTAATTTAATTATCTTTTTCTGATCAAAGCTAATCCTGCATTACTCAAAATACAGATTAGATCATAAACACTATCAATTGGTTTCATCATCAAAATCCAAGATTCAACAATTATCGTAACAAGATTAAAGAAGAAAATAAATGAAAAAATTATTCAAATGGTACTAATGAAAATGGAGCCAAATATTTTATAGCTAAAATTACTCCAGTGGAGGCTATGACATCTATCAACTTTGAATATGACTTAACTGATTTAAGATGTGGTCATCATTTCATTAGTGATGATACCAAATACACCAATACGATTCAATATAAAGGAAATAAGGCAATTATCATATATACAACACCATTCATTAAATGAAGAAAGAAGTTGATGGTGTCACGAAAGTCGTTGACGGGTGAGTCAGTCTGATTGGTTCATTACCGAAGGTGTAGGTCCATCCTCGTGTTTTCTCCATGCTGATGTAGCGAACTGATGTAAGAGGTCCGTGTGGGAGGCTATTTGTTGGGGATGCTCTGACTTGTGAGTGGAGAGTTTAGGTAGAGGAATCAGGGTCTTCTTGGCTGTATGGTCCTTTCGCCGCCATCAGGTTAACTTCTAGTAGCGGGATCATCTCTTAGGCACTAGCGGTCTTACACAATAGGTTAACACAGAGGACTTTTCAGCTTGACCCCTTCGATGCTTAAGTTAGTGCAAGACAAAAGGGGAGAGAGAGATGATGGTATAAGTTATATAATAGAATAAGTGTAGACCTCCGCAACTCCAATCTTCTTAGTGCAATATCCGCTCTTCTTGGCCCGATGCCTGAACTTATCGTCCGAAGCCTTCTACCGATATGTTGATCGATCCTCCGATTCGACGTCTAATCTTCTGACATGTTCTACTCTAGCCCAACTTCCAATTCCTCCTATTTTAATTATCTTTTTCTGATCAAAGCTAATCCTGCATTACTCAAAATACAGATTAGATCATAAACACTATCAATTGGTTTCATCATCAAAATCCAAGATTCAACAATTATCACAACAAGATTAAAGAAGAAAATAAATGAAAAAATTATTCAAATGGTACTAATGAAAATGGAGCCAAATATTTTATAGCCAAATATTTCATTAGTGATGATACCAAATACACCAATACGAATCAATATAAAGGAAATAAGGCAATTATCACAATATACAACACCATTCATTAAATGAAGAAAGAAGTTGATGGTGTCACGAAAGTCGTCGACTGGTGAGTCAGTCTGATTGGTTCATTACCGTAGGTGTAGGTCCATCCTCGTGTTTTCTCCATGCTAATGTAGTGAACCAATGTAAGAGGTCCGTGTGGGAGGCTGTTTGTTGGGGATGCTATGACTTGGGAGTGGAGAGTTTAGGTAGAGGAATCAGGGTCTTCTTGGCTGCATGGTCCTTTCTCCGCCATTAGGTTAACTTCTAGTAGCAAGATCATCTCTTAGGCGCTAGCGGTCTTACACAACAGGTCAATGCAGAGGACTTCTCAGCTTGACCCCTTCGATGCTTAAGTTAGTGTAAGACATAAGGCGAGAGAGAGAGAGAGATGATGGTATAAGCTATATAATAGAACAAGTGTAGAGCCCCATGCCCCCCCCCTCCCTCCCTTTAGTGTGAGCTAGTGGTGGCTTTTATACCTAGGTGCTTAGTCAAGCTGACTAACCTTCGTACAGGTTGATCGAAGATAATATCAGGTTAACTGACTATATATGATAGCAAAAATTATTGAATCTAGAATTTTGATGATGAAACTAATTGATTGTGATTAATGATCTAACTACGTTTTGAGTGATGTAGGTCTACTTTCGATCAAGATTAGATAATTGAAGAAGGAAGAATCGATGTTGTGCCGAAAGAAAACATGTTAGAAGATTGGATATCGAGCGAAGGATTGATCGACGTGTCGGTAGAGGCTTTGGAAAAAGAATTCATGCATTAGGCCAAGAAGAGCAGAGTTGCACCAAGGAGATTGAAGTTATAGAGGACAACTGCCAATTGGGCAACAGGCCACAAGAGAGGACGATGCGTCGAAGAATCGGACAAAGCGTCGATGGACTAATGACATATTGGGTAATGACATATTGGGTAATTTAATTTAATCCACAAGAGAGGACAACTGCCAATTCTTACAATCGCTTTCAAGTTAAACATCTTTCTGATATGGATTTAATCGTCGAATGAAAGCTTTCAATCGAAATATATTTTTATCGTACGAAGTTTTTCGAAATTACATAAATTGATGTAAATGTTATCACTGCACTAATTCACTCTCTCCCCTCTCTTAGTGTCGAACTGATCCTAACAATTGGTATTAGAGCCCAGTATTTCTCTTTTGGATTAACACCCAAGAGAAATGACTCTTTTCAGATTTCAAGATGGCTTTTCTATCATTTGTCATCCAATATTCAATGGGATAGACTACACCTATTGAAAAACTCGAATAAGAGTTTTCTTACTTTTTTTGAATTTGGATTTATGGAATATAGTCAAATATAGTTTTCAACATTGAAACCTATAAACAAATAGACGGATTTTGAGAAAAAAATATTTTTCGTTAAATGCAAATGCTATGAATACCTTATTTTGTGCGTTGGATAAAAATAAGTTTAATCGAATTTTAAATTGCGAAATGGCTTTGACATTTGGAACACACTTGAAATCATGCACGGAGGCACAAGTAGAGTCAAAGACTCAAAAATAAATATTTTGATGTACGATTTTGAACTTTTTTGAATGGCACCAAGCGAGACTATTGGTGACATTTACACCTGTTTCAAGGATGCTATCAATAGTCTAAAAGGTCTTAGTAAATCTTTTTCAGGTTTTGAACTTGTAAATAAGATTTTAAGATCCATTCCAAAAGTTGGGATCCGAAAGCAACCACTATACAAAAGAATAAAGATTTAAATAATTTTTCTATTGAAGAACTTATTGGGTCATATTAATGACCTATAAGATGATATACATAGAACTTAATAAACTTGAGAACCACCTTCCAAAGAATAGGAAGGTTATTGCACTTAGAACAAAAGAAGACCACTTGAGTGATAACTCAAAGGATGATGATGAGAACCTTGAAATTTTAACAATAAAATTTAAAAAAAATATAAAACAAGAGTTAAAGAACAAAAATAAGCTTAAAAAGAAGAAGAGGCTACAAAAGAAGAAGAAAGCATGCAAAGAAGAATGAAGTACATCCAAAGACGAAGACACGAACTACGCCTTGATGACTCATAACGATAAGGTAAGTAACTTACCCGAAATGTTTTCACTTTATTATGAAATTACTTGATGTCTTTTCATGAGTTGCTTAACTTAGTTTGTAGGAAATAAAAAAAATTACAAAAAATATATCATGATTTTCTTTCTATTGATTTTTGAACATTAAAAATTATGAATGGTATTTGCATGATTTGTGATAATACTTATATACCTAATAAGAATAATCCATGTATGTGTATCTTGATGTTTTTATATTGCTTTTTGGTTCTAAACATGATGCTTGGTATTTGCATGAAAAATTTGAACATGCTCACTTAGATTGAAACATATAAAAAGGGAAAATATATTATCATGATAAATCAAATTTTTTCAACATGACGTATGTTTGACGTGTTCTACTTTTGACTTTGATGATCCTTTTAATGAAATTTGCCTTTCGATCTTGAACATTGCTACTTGTTTTTAGGCATGCTTATAAGTAGTAAATCACTTAAAATGAAACACATAAAAAGGAAGGTGTATCATCACGATGAATCAAATTTTTTGGTTAAGGATGCTTTACATGTTTGTATCATGTAAAACCCTCTTTGAATAGAAATTAATTTTGATGATTTAATGAAAATGTTTGTATCATGCTTGATTTTATGATTTGAAATCTTGTATTTTGGATTAATGTGTCTTAATGATTTTTATGATGAAACTTGTGAATTGATTTTAAACATTGATACATGTTTCTATTTGATTTAAAAAGAAAAAGGCATGCTTATACGAAATGAATCACTTAAAAGGAAATTGCATTTCCTATCTTATCAAGATTAATGAATTCATTTATGATATTTTATGAATCTTGTGAATCTCTAGAAAGTGATTTTGATGATTCGATGATTTGTAAAATTAAATGAGTAAAAAATTATGATGAATGTTTTGAATCATGTTTGATGATTTTTACATTTTGAAATTATGCATGATAAGGGGAAGTAATGATGGTTTCAAAAAAACTTTCGATAATCTTCTTATCACATGAATCATGATTCCTTCTCTTGATAATCAAAATTCTTTTTTATATATCATGATCTTGACTTCTCAGAATTACAACTTGTAAGTGTTCTATGAATCTTTTTTTTTCACTAAAGAAAAGACTCATTCAAATGAATCTTGATCCTTTCACTTGATATTTATAAATTAAAATTTAGTATGAATCAAGATCTTTTGTTTGTCCTCTTATGACTCTTCTTGGTATTTACTAAAGAAGAAATTTATTCAAATCAACCATGATATGTCACTTGATTTCTTGATGACTTCTTGATACTCGTGACTTGAATTTTGATGATTGAATCATTGATTTATTCTTTTTATCAAGGTTTGAAAATGGATGTAAAGAAAATTTTTGTATCATTGTATTCTTTCCTCCCTTCTTTTTGACAATGATAAAGGGGGAGAAAGATTGTTAGCTTGAAGCAAAAATTTGCTACCTTGCGTATCGAAAAATTTGCTAGCTTGCATACTTCAAAGAGGAAGCAAAAAATTACTAACTTAATCATTGCAAAGAAAGAACTTGCTAGCTTGAATTTCTCAAAAGAGAAGTTGCTATCATGAACACCACCAAAAATTACAAGCTTGCTATCTCAAAAGAAATAAAAAGTGGAAACTTGAAGAATTTGCAATCTTGCACATTATTGAAACTTAATGATAAATGTTGGAAAGTGATGTGAATCTTGCTAGTATACTGTAAAACTTGCATATCTTTAAAACTAGCTAGATGTAACTTATCCTTTTTGTTGATGACAAAGGAGGAGAAGTATTTTGATGATCATGTATTAAATGGTGTATTGAACTCTTTGATTTTGGATGATTTATTCAAATTATTTATATTTTGAATTATCTATCAATATGACATATTGATAGGGGAAGTTTGTTTAAACTCCGGGAGTTAAGATTAACTCCATCATCAATTGGTTATCATCATAAAAAAGAGGGAGATTGTTGAATCTTGGATTTTGATAATGAAACCAATTGATTGTGATTAATGATTTAACTACATTTTGATGATATAGGTCTACTTTCAATCAGGATCAGATAATTGAAGCAAGAAGAATCGATGTTGTGTCGAAGGAAAACATGTTAGAAGATTGGACGTCGAGCGAAGGATCGATCGATGTATCGGCAGAAGGCTTCAGACAAAAAATTCGAGTATCAGGCCAAGAAGAGTAAAGTTATGCTAAGGAGATTGGAGTTACGGAGGACAACTACTGATTTGGCAACAGGTCGCAATAGAGGACGAAGCGCCGAAGAATCAAACGAAGTGTCGAAGAATCGGACGAAGTGCCGATGGACCAATGATATGTCGGGCAATAAATTTGATTCACTTTATAATAATTGTCTAGATCGGAGTAAGATTAGGTTAAATTGGGTTAAAATTGGGTCAACTTAATTATGGGCCAATTGGGCCTGAATCAGGACTGTGTTAGGCTGGATGGAAGGCCTAAATAATGCCCTAGTGCCACGTTAGGCAGTGGCACCGCTAGAGTTGGCGGTGGAACTGCCTGAAGGCTCAACCTCCAAAGTTGAGTTTGGGCGGTGGTACCACCCAGTGTTAGTGGGTCTAGGTGATGATACCATCAGATTGGGATGGTAGTACCGCCAGATTGGGGTAGTGGTATCGCCCACTACACTTACAGCCTAGAGTGTCAAGCGATGGTATTGTCAGACTAGGTGGTGGTACCGTCCAGTGGCAGAAAGCCTGGGCGATGGCACCGGCCAACATTGGCGGTGGTACCACCAATACCCGAAAGACCCAGGATGGGATTGGTTTTGGCTCCAAGTTTGAATCCATTTGGAGTCTATAAATATCTCTCGCATCCCTGGTTGGAACGCACAAACATAGAAATTTTAAAAGTAAGAAAACACTGTAGAAATTACTTGAGAAATCTCTCCTCTAGTCTTTAGTATATAAAAGAGGAGTGAGTGCTTATAAGGGTCCTCTCCTAAGCCTATCAAAAAGAGAAAGTGCTGTAAGGATGTTTGATCTTTGCCCATTGGAAAGAAGATTGTTAGTGAAGAGGAATCGGGAGTGGACGTAGGTCGGATGATCGAACCATTATAAAATCTAGTTTGCATTTATTTCCTACTATTTATCCTTGCTGTAAACCTTTTTGCTTTACTTGCTTCACTTTATTATCACTTTCTTACAATCGCTTTCAAGTTAAACATCTTTCCAATACGGATTTAATCGTCGAACAAAAGCTTTCAATCGAAACATATTTTTATCGTACGAAGTTTTTTGAAATCACATAAATTGACATAATCTTTTTTAAGTTAAACATCATACGACTATCAGTGTGTCTGGGTGGTGGTACCACCAGACTAGGGGAGTAGTACCACCTAGTATACTGACAACCTAGTTTGGTAAGGGGTAGTACTACCAGACTGGGTGATGGTACTGCTAGTACCCAGAAGACCCAGGATGGGATTGGTTTTGGCTCCAAATTTGAATCTATTTGGATCCTATAAATACTCTTCTCATCCGTGGTTAGAACGCACAAGCACAGAAAGTTTAAAAGTGAGAAAACACTATAGAAATTACTTAAGAAATCCCTCCTCTAGTCTTTACTCGCTTTCAGTTTAAAAAAGAGGAGTGAGTGCTTGTAAAGGTTCTCTCTTGAGCCTATCAAAAGGAGAAAATACTGTAAGGGAGTTTGATCTTTGCCCATTAGAAAGAAGATCATTAGTGGAAGCCGATGGCCTTAAGTGAAGAGGAATTGGGAGTGGACATAGGTTGGATGACCGAACCACTATAAAATCTAGTTTGCATTTATTTCTTGCTATTTATCCTTACTGCAAACCTTTTTACTTTACTTGCTTCATTTCCTTATCACTTTCTTACAATCGCTTTCAAGTAAAACAACTTTTCGATATGGATTTAATTGTCGAATGAAAGCTTTCAATCAAAACATGTTTTTATTGTATGCAGTTTTTTGAAATCGCATAGATTGGTGTAATCTTTATCGCTGCACTAATTCCCCCCACCCCCCCTTCCTTAGTGCCGAATTGATTCTAACAAAAATCTCTCTATCCTCTCATCCTTTGAGACCGATGAGGCAGGGGAGTTAAGGTAGGCAACTTATTGGTGAGTTGTGCCTGAAGGACTATTGGAGATATTGCTCTGTGGTTAGACTCCCTTCCTTCTTTCATACAAGCAAGGAATAGTCTTATTATCCTTCATCTGGCAGGAAGAATTAATGAGGCTATGCCATGCCACTAGCTATTACTTTAGGGCAAAATAACTTAGAGTCCTACTTAGGTATCTGCTTTCATGGTGGATGAGCTAGAATGGGATAGATAACTCAAAGCTAGAGCCCTCGGGTCTTCTTGCCGAGGTGCATGGCTTGAGAGTGATTTGGCTCGGCTGAGGTGCACGGCTCGGGAGCATGTTAGCTTGGCTGAGGTGTAGCCCTTAGGTCTTCTAGCCAAGGTGCATGGCTCAAGAGCATGTTAGCTCAATTGAGGTGTAGTCCTCAGGTCTTCTAGCTAGGGTGCATGGCTTGGGAGTGAGTCCGTTTAACATGATCCACTCTGTTGAGGTGTAGGCCTCGGGTCTTCATGCCAAGGTGCATAGCTCAGGAGTGTGTTAGCTCAGTCGAAGTGCAGCCCTTAGGTCTTCTAATCGAGCTGCACAACACGGGAGCGTGTTAGCTCGGTTGAGGTGTTGTCCTCAGGTCTTCTAACCGAGGTGCATAGCTCGGGAGAGAGTCCATCTTAACGGGCTCCACTCTGCTGAGGTGCAGGCCTCCATGCTAAGATGCATGGCTCGAGAGCATATTAGCTCAGCCGAGGTGTAGGCCTCGGGTCTTCATGTTAAGGTGCATGGTGCGAGAGTGAGTCTGTCTTAATATGCTCCACTCTATCGAGGTGCAGGCCTCGGGTTTTCATGCCGAGGTGAATGGTTTTGGAGCAAGTTAGCTCGGTCGAGGTGCAGCTCTCGGGTCTTCTAGTCAAGGTGCAGCCCTCGGGAGTGTGTTAGCTCGATCGAGGTGCAGGCCTTGGGTCTTCATGCTGAGGTGTATAACTCAGGAGCATATCCATCTTAACAGACTCCACATAACTTAAGTATATAAACAAGAATGTTAATTTAATATCCACTCAAACGTACATTATTATATCTTTTATGGGTTGCTCCCAAATCCAATCATAAGAACATATTCTTTCAAATACTTTAGGTTACAAGTCTTAAGTGAATAGATTAGAAATTAATATAATGAAACTCAAGTTCTTTTATCTAACTATCAAGTACTTTATATCATAATATATAGAGCTGCAATAGTACTTATCATTCTTAGAGAAAAAAAATAATTATGATATATCACAAAGTGTCTTCGATGACTTGATAATTGAGTCTAACTATACCAACTCCTAAGATAAAATTTTATAGTCATAAAACTTAATTAATGGCCTCAAGACATGCCATAAAATTAGCTTCTATTGTTGATAATGCAATAATATATTGTTTTATTTTTTTTCTATAAATTACCACTTCAACTAATATAGATATAAATCATAAAGTAGATTTTCTATTATCAACGTAATTTATATAATTAATGTATGAAAAATATCATTATTTCAAACTAATTTAATTTCATTTATGTGAGTATATGATCCTTCACAACTTTTAGATATCTTATTACTTTCTTTATAGTTTTTTAGTATTTTGATTCCTAGATAACTCTAGTATATTAATTGCAAAACTATTATCCAATATAGCATAGGCTTGAGTATATAATATATTTTCAATTACACATACACAAAGAATATAATTTTTTTATTAAATTCTTTTCTAAGTAATTTTAAAAACACTTATTTTAATTAATTTTTTTTACTTTTATCATTTATTGAATAAAATTGTATACTTAATCTTTCTAAGACTCGATCAATATATCTTTTCCTCGATGGTCTTAGTAATTCTTGAAATCTATTCTTGAATATCTCAATACTAATAATATAAGATGTCTTATTCAAATCAATAATCTTAAAATTCTTATTGAATTTTTTTTTGTTAAATATAATACATCACTATTGGCAAACAAAATATTATTCATATATAAGACTAATATAATAAACTTGCTCCTATTGATCTTCAGATATAAAGATTGATCAAATATTTTTTTCTTAAATCCAAAGGAAGTAATTATATTAAGAAACTTTATATATCATTGTCTAGAGGCTTGTTTAATATCATAAATGGATTTCTTAAATTTATATATCAAATTTTACATATTTATTTTCTTTGCAAATTGTATAGGTTAACACATATAAATCTAGATCCCTATTTAGAAAACTTATTTTTATATCCATAAAATATAATTTAAAATCATAATGAGTCATTAATGTTATGATGATTCTTAATGAGATCATTTAAAAAATTTAAAAAATATCTCATTATGATTGATATATTTTTATGAGTAAAATATTTGATCACAAGTCTAGCCATTATATTATTCGATATTGTCCTTTGAGTCATGTTTATATAATAAACTCTTTTATAGTTATAGGGTAGTTCAATGAATTCTCAAATACCATTATGGTTATTGATTTCATAACCAAACTCTTTTACTTTCCATAACTTATGAAAATAATGAGAGATCCTTTTGAATCATATATTATAATTTGATTCTTATAGATATATAATATAATAATATAAAATAGTAGGTCTCTTTTTCCTTTGAGATATTCTAAAAAATATTGATTGTGATTATTCTACAAGTTCATCAGTAGCGACATCAATATTCTGTGTAAGTTCATGTTATGTTATTGTTCGTCTTTATCAAATCATTTAGTGATTTAAAGAACAACAATCTCTCGAATATAAAATAATAAAAGAACATCAATTTATTTTTTTTAATATCAAAATTAAATTTTAAGATTTTTTACTCACACTGATTTATTATTTTCTAGAAATCCTACGTCAACAGATTTAACTATCCTCATATTATAATTAGGGTAATAAAATATATACCCTTTTGAAGTTTCCTAAATAACTAATAAAATATCTAGAATAGTCCCTTAACCCAATTTATTTTTATGCTATTTAAAGATTTTTATCTCCATAGGATAATCCCAAATATGTAAATGTCTCAAGTTGGGTTTTCTATCAATTTATAACTTAAAAGAGTTGATGTAATTGACCTACTAGAAACCTTACTCGAGATATATATAATTGTCTTTAGATAGTCTCTTCATATTGATTCAATTATAAAAGAATAACTCATCATGGTCTTAACTATATCTATAAATATATGATTTTATCTTTTAGTAATCTTATTTTGCTATGGCACATCTGTTAAATCATACTAAGCATAAATACCCTACTTTTTTTAGGAATATAGTAAAAGAATTAGAATTATGATCGGGTTCATCATAACTATCATAAAATTTATCACCTCCATCAAATATGATAATTTTGACTTTTTCATCTAATTATCTCTCTTCATTTATGTATATCTAAAGGTATCAATACCCTCATACCTTAGATATCATATCTCAATAGATAATATATAAAAGTGATAAAATATCTCTCTCTACTTAAATATGAAATATAGAGTCATCTGTAGATGTAAGCATATATAATATCAAGGAGTTCATGAAACTATATTTCATTACAAAATTTGATTACAAAATCGTTATAAACTTAAGATTTATATTAATTTTGTATAGATCATTACATAGAATTCAAAAGTTAACTTTTATTAAATCATAAATATATTAAGTTTATAACCACCAAGAGTGAAATAATATCTTAACAATTCTAGATAATAAATCTAAATTTTTAAAATAATAAAAATATAACATGCATCCTCATGATCCATCAAATAAATTATCCTTGGGCATAGGTAATAAGTACTAACTACTATCATTTTTTATTTAAGATGATTCAATATAATAATGAATATTTCATTCTCCTAGTTTTCATAATAAATTGAATCTCTATTCTTGGTAAATATATGTTGAAGCATTGCAATCAGTCTATCAAGTATTATAAAAAGATATCTATAATGTTTGATTTAAAATATACAAAAGTTAGGCTTATAACTTTTCCTTATATCTTTCCCTTTCAAATCAGTCCTTATAATTTTTCGATAAGTGACCTTTCTTGCTACAAAAGTAGAACTTTACTACGAAGATTTTTTTATGAGTTTTTATAATATTTATAAATTTAAGTGATTTACACTTCAATTTTCTTTTATTGTTATCAACTTCTTGAGTAGTACTCAAAATATTATGAGTTTTTTTTATTTTAAACTGAATTCTTTTTAAACATAGATACTAGTCGACTCATTTAAGTTTTATTTATTCTTAATTTTATTATAGTAAATTTTACTAGAAAGGACTCAACTACATTGCTCAATGTTTTTGAGCTTATACATTTGTCAGCTAGACTAAGGATATAATCTTAAATTTCTCAAATACTATCATATTAAATTTTAATAAATTCTTTCATTAATATATCAACTAATGACTTATTAAAAAAATTTAAATTAAGATTTAAATATTTTAATGCACTAGTTGTATATTATAATGATGTTTGATCAAGATCTAGCACACCTAGTGTAAATTACATTTACTCAAGTGATTTATAATAATTTAATCCAAAAAATATAGAAACATTTATCTGAATACAATAAAAAAAGTATTACTATAATAAAATAATATAATATTAATACTTTGAGTTTTTAATAAATATTAAACTATTGATATTTACTTTATTTTACTTTTGGGTGAAATATTAATATATACAGTGTTCACAAAAAAATTTCAAAAAAGAGCTTATACTATCCCTATGAAATAATATTGCTACCTTTGGATATACAACCATAGACAAAAAGAATATCTAAAATAGTATTATTTTGTCTTATCACGTAATTATTCAAAGTAGATTCTATCTTGCTTTATCTAAATTTCTAATTTTGTGTATCATTATGAATATTATTTTTATTAATGTAATATTATAAGTTATTAGTCTAAGTCTCTTTGGTAGTTATAAGACTAATATAATAATATAACATATAATTTAAAATATTTTATAAATGATAAAATATTTATTATAATTTAAATCCATAGGCTTATCATCTCATGCTACTTTGATAACTACTAGTTAAATAAAACTTAAGGATATGAGTTACAAATAATATTCACCAATTTTTTTAATCTAATTTATGATAAAATAGTTCAATAATAATAATAATAATCATAATAATTTTTAAAATTAATTAGCATAAAAAACTCATATGACAATTATAATCATGATGAAATATAAATCATGCATTTATGTAAAAAATAAATATTATTTCATAATTTTAAGCATATGCATGTGAATAACTAAATAAATATTCAAGAATAATAATTGAATTTCTATTTATTACATATAAAATTTTAATCAATATGTCATATAAGAAAACTATTAAAAATTATAATTTTTTTATTTTTGCATAAAACCCTTATACTAATTAAACATATTTAATTGGATACATGCAAAATTGGGCTACCCAAATTGGGTTCATAGATTTAAACCAACCATTTGCCCAATTAGGCACGTCAAAATTAAAATTGATTAAAATAAAAAATAATCAAAATTTACCTTTTTAAATTCAATCAAAACTTAATTAATCGAACCTAAATCTAGTCAAGTTGTCAAACTACATTAATGATCAAGTCAATCAAAATATTTTATTAAAATAAATCAAATTAATCAATTTTATAAATGAGGACATGAGTCAAATTTTTTTTTAATTTCTTAAGGGTAAAACTATAATTTTAATTAGGATATATAATAAAAATTTTAAATTTCTTAAGGGCATAATTGGAAAGTAAATTTAGGGATACAAATTAGAATTATCTAATTTATGAGATGTAAAATTATCCTTTTAGTAAAAACCTTAATTGTCACTTCCTTTTTGTGGCTGTTGTGCGAGGTGTTATCATTGCCTTGCACGGTTATTGCTTGTGCGAGGCACCATAGTCACCATCTGCAATCACTGTGCGAGGTGTAGTTACTACCACCATGCACAACCATCGCCTATGTGTAGCTACGCGTATGCATTGCTTGATGACCCCCACAATCGCCACGGTGCAACTATGCATACACACGTCGCCCAAGGATCCCGTTGGCCTTGGGCATCCAATGATGTCAACCACAATCACTAGATACCATCGTAGTGGTATTATTATAATTGCTACAGCCATCGGTGCTACATAGGCAACGGTGTTGCTGTAAACCCTATATAGCCATTGTAACTGTTATACACAATAGTAATGACTGAAGTCGTCATAAGATTATTGTTATCTACAACGCTTTCGTTGCATATGTAGTCATTGCTCGTGATTAGGCTGGCGACCATTGAAGACTATCACTCTTAATAATACCATTGCCAACAACAAGCCACCATCAAACAAGCACGAGAAACATCACATCGCTCAAAAGCAAACGATAGAATGGACCTAATAAAAAAGCAAATCGACAATACAGATGAATTGTTCATGTATTGTAAATAAAAATCGAATAATACCTTTTCACAAGTGAATGATGTTAATAAATATATTTAAAGTATTTGATTTCACAAACATATATCTAATACCGATTATGAGTATAAAAACCATCCTTATGCTATTATTATACGAAAAAGTTTAATATCATTATATAAAATCAAATAATAATATATCTAAATTTATGATGCATACTTTTCGATGTCATTCAAAAAGCTTTTATTTGATCTTGGGCACAACGTCGTCGAATCCAAAAACTATACGGAGATTAATCTACAAGAAGAACTATACTTGTCTTCTCATCTCTTTCTATTCTTGATAGGACCACTATGAGCAATTAATTACGAACAAAGAAGGGATTAAAGAAGATCTATAATCCCTCATTAACTAGTTCATATAATTAAAGAGAGATGATAGAAAATCGGTAATCTTACTCAATAATGTTATGTATCTCTATCTCCTCTTATCTACGTATCTTCATATTTAATTATTTGCATTGAGTTCCTAGGAGGTTTTATTCTTTTATAAGTGAGGGCTGAAGATCTATAATAAGTAATTATGATAGTTCCTCCCACTAAGATCATCTCATAAAGAATTTTACTATAATTGGATCTAAGAATCTAATTATATTCATAATATGTCTTATTTAATTAGATAGAATCACATAATGTAACAAAAAGTTGAATTAAATCACTAAATTAATATGAAATTGAATATGATCAGTTAAGATAGATTGGTATCTATGGAATGATCTTGATTGAAATCTTGCAACTAAGACTTCAAATTTAGACTACATTTAACTCAATCCTCACCAATTTTAGTTCAGGTTAAATCAATCCAATCTTTGAGAAAAATGGAGTTCTTAAAATTGATCTGAACTAAGTTTGGATCTCATAAACCATATTTGTTTCAGAAATGAAACATGTGTCAGCCGTTGGAAAAAGTACCACTCCAGTCAGAGGTAATTGTGGATTTATGTAACAATGATATATTGGTCTAATACTATGCATGAGCTTTAAGCTCAAGAGTTCTATTTCTTCATTGGATTTGATGAATGCAAAAGCAAAATCTTTAAATAATACAATATTTATCCAACTGTGTTGTCGTCCAACAGATTCTTTTTTAAATAATGTATTTGTTTCTAAAAAAAAATTCTTTTACTAAAAGGAAGTTAAAATTAGTTATCTGATGTATGGCGGTGATAGTATTATTCATGGACTATTAGTTCCGAATCACTGAGCAAAAAATAAATACAGCCCTTAGAAATAAACATCATATTTGTGACAAATTAGCAATCTAAAACTTTGTGGAAATATTTGGACATACATCTCTTATAATAAACTGCTGGGAAATATCAAACTGGATGGTTTCTATTTTCTTTTAAGAGGATAATTATTTATTATATCACTTATATTTTCAGTCTGTAAAAATCCTGATACTGAATATGTTTCAGATTTCAAAACTAAATGCCATGAATGATATGTCGAATGCAGTTCGGAAGTTTGTATTCATCCTCTCCTATCACATGGTCTGACATTGAAATATAATGTTCAGAAGCATTTCATGAATTTGTTCCATATGCACAATCGTGAAACTAGTAGCAGAATGCTCAAATATATCGATTTTATCATCTACCCAGAATCATGAGAAACACTCATAGAAAGATGGTAACCAACCATGTTGTAAAGATTGAATTACCATCCAATGACAACCATACTGTTCTTGTGAAACTGTATCTAGTCAGGTAATCTTGACCAGGATCACCTCATAGAAGCATCCATGAAAAAACATTTAGGAAAATTGGATTATCCAAAACATAATATTCGCTTCTGGACTGCTAGCATAAAATCTTATAATCTATATTCATTTCATAACACCACAAAGAATTTCATATTTCTCTGCTCCAACAAACTTTAGGGTGCTTTTGTATTTACACAGAATGTGTTGTAAAAGTTGTTCTTACTCCTGATGAATTTTACCTACTATTATTGCAGAGGCATGGAAACAATAAACTTGTTGATACAGGTATGTGGGGAACTATTACATCACTTGACTATTTCTACAGATAATGTGATTTTGCTTTAACGGATGAACACAACGTCCCTTTCCAAGGAGTGTCTCATTGAGTTCTGGCCTTCCAGTCTTTGATTGCAGAAAGAAGAGAAGTATTACATATAATTTCTTTACTGGGAAACAGTAAATTTGTCATTGGGGATGTGTCATTCCTGCTGAGCCATGTCTCGATTGCATTACGATTGTACGTGTAACCATCAGCAGCGATGCAGGGATCATCCATCACAACCTGTACAAACTTTCATGGAACTCATAAAGCATATGTAATTCCACTTAATGAGTACAATAAAAGATGAAAAGCAAGTAGTCTCACATGTATATGATAAAGAAAGAGGTTATCGATCTAGGAAACAATATTTGAATACCTTCAGTATCGGACAGATAAAATGGTTTGGAGGGACAGAGGGGTCATGTAGTGCTGAGTCGTAAGCCTGTTCTGCCATAGCTTTCAGCCTCTCTAACACTGGAAGAACCTGGTCCTTCAAGTCAGGCCTGTCCTTGCGCCTCAGCTCTAAACAACATAGTCCAAGAATAGCTAATTCTTTTGCCTCAGCTTTAGGCCATTGTCCAGCTTTAGAATCCAAAATATCCATTAAGCAGTCCCTTTCCAGTGCAGTCTCAACAATAAGGGCAAGTCCCATTGGTGATTTTGCAGTCAGCAACTGCAAGATCACCATTCCTAGTGCATAGGTATCAGACTTCGGTGAAACCAAACCAGTTCTTTGGTACTCAGGATCCATGTAGAAAAATGTACCAACAGGATCAGTATCCTTGTACAATGTAGACAAAGGCATATTTAAGGTAGGAAATAAGGTGGAAAGGCCTGCATCACCAATCTTGCTCACAAAATTATTACCAAGCAAAATGTTGGCAGGTTTAAGATCCCGGTGAACAATAGGTTCTGGTTTTGAGTTATGTAAAAAGATAAGAGCAGAGGCAACTTCCCATGCTATCCGAAAGCGACAGAGCCATGGAAGTGGGAGTGTATTGTTTTTGCATTGCAATCTGTCCTCCAGGCTACCATTTTCCATATATTCATAAACCAAGCAGCCCTTTTCAGGGCAAGCACCAAGAAGCAGTAGCATGTGTGGATGACGAACTCTACTAAGAATCTCAAGCTGGATCACCAGAAACACAAATTAGACACTTGAAGTGTAATAATATAGAAATAAACACAGAGTCATGTTTGTTGGGACAACACAAATTCTTGAAAAAGAAAACTAGACTGTAACTTAAAACTTCTCCTGGATCAGAAATTGATTTTCTATTACAAACTTCTCCTGGTAAGGAACTTTGAAACTGTGGTTTCATTTTCCAGTTGGATCAGTACATATTGACTGATATTTACTGGTTCAATTAATGACCAGAAATTTTTATTAATTCTGTAAGAGCTAGATCTTTCTGAATCAGCATCACTTCTGGCAATCAAAACATATAAATGACGACTAATCTGGCTAACATTAAACTTGGTAAGATAACATGGTTAAATAATTGAAAAATGAGATTATTTAGGAATACACATTGAATGCTAAGATAATGCAGTGAAAATCTGATAGTAGACCCATAATCAAAATAGTTTTTGTGATCATTTCAGAAAAAATAAAACAAAAATCTAGGGTAGAACTAGGACAGCTATTGTATGAGGTCTACTCAATGCTACATATAGAACATGGGTGTCCCATAATAAAACCACTTGTTGCTGACATCTCAGTTTCTTTTTCCATAACCAGTTGCCAAACCGATATTGGACTGAGATTTACATCCTTATTTGAAACTAAAGAAACATATATAATCTGGACTTTTAGACTAAAGAAGAAACATAATACCTCTTGCTTGAACTGCCTGGTTGTGTAACCTTCATTGGAGTTCAATACTTTTATAGCTGCAACTGTCTGATGAAAGCTTCCGCGATAAACAGTTCCACTTGCTCCAACTCCAATCTTGAGAGCATCAGAGAATGATAAGGTTGCAGCAACTATCTCTTCCCAAGTGTACTTCACATAGGGCTCACTACTGCATGCAAGTTCCTTTCCAAGACTTTGCTTCTCACTGACTTTATGAGAAGCACTTTTCTCCGGATCTTTCCCCAGTAAAACTTCTCTTTTGGTGCATTCTTTAACATATTCAGCTTCCTTTTCTGCAGCTTCACATCTTTCCTTTTCTTGTTGAGCCATCTTGGTGGCTTTCTCTAATCTAGAGCATATTTCTTGAAGCCTAAGTATTTCCTCGGCATGGTGTGTATGTATGTCATTCAACTAATCAAAGCAAGGTTTCACAGGTTAAAGTGAACAAATCTCAATTATCAATTATCTATTTGGTATATATTTTTTAATACAAAGAAAAATCTCACCTGGTGGGAAGCAGAAATTGACTCATCTGGAGCTAATTTATATATCCTCATAAAATGCTTAATTTCTGTTCTCAGCCTTTCAAGTTCAAGATGAATATCTCCCTGCACAAGTAAAGCAATGAGAGTAAAGAGACTAATCTGCATATCCCAATTTTTTTTCTTGTGATCTGAAACTTCTCACTCCAGACTTAGGACTCTGCAGTTGGTAGAAATGTGTACACTAAAGACTAAGCTTTATAATGTGAGTCTAGTTACCTCATTCCCTGATTGTGAATACTCTGTCGAACCATAAAAACTCATATTAGAACTCCATGACTTGTCTGTTTGATAACTTCTCAAACTAGCTATACTGTTACTGTATCGAGTCTCTGATGTATTATAACTGGAAACCCTAGAATCTTCAAACAGAGATGTATTTCTAATTAGAAGAGAGTTAGCTGAATTTGAGCTCTCATAGTCTTTACTGGCATAGGCTAAGTTCTGCTGCAGTTGTGGCAGACAGGGAAGTTGAAAAGGGAAGTTTACTTCTGTGTCCAAGTCTATCATTTCTGCAGAAAGAATAAATTTATTATATGACAACTTCCAAAATCTCAAGCAAAGATATGTCAAATGCCATAAAGTTGATGAACAGAAGATTACGTTTGACTTTGAATGATGACCATCTGTTGGCCCCTAAAATTAGTCACTGTATTCTATTGTCCCTACAAATTTACCTGGCATGTATGTGACTGAAACACATATTACAAAGTGAACTTTGCTTTTCTGTAACAGTCAAAATAGAAAAAAAAAAAATCTATAAGAATTATTCCAGTAAGAAAATCCTATCAGCTATTTTTTTCATTTAAGTTGATAGCAGCCTGAAATTATAACCAAATGTTGTTGTGATAAAAGACAGCTTTATCCAAATCTAGTACCAAAAATATCTAAAATGGGAACTTCATATTTGTTTATCTGTGAGAAAGAAGATATAATATCTTTATCTGTGTTGCATTAAACATATCGAGGAAGTTTACCTTGAATTTAAGCACAACTTTTGATAAGCTAATTTAAGCACAACTTTCTTTCCCACACTCTTTTCGATGCTTAATGCATCTAGAAACATGACTCAGAAGATAATGACTGTATGAAGGCTGTTAGGACAGGGTGTCTTCTCTTTGGGGGCAAATAGTGAATAAGTGAATGGGAATAATTAAATTAAGCTAAAACTATTTTAAAAGAGTAGTAAGATATCCAGTCTTAAACATGCCTCGAGGGCTTATATGTCCTATATGTATGACTATATGAAAGGTTTGTTGTTGTTGGGGGATACTGTATCCTTATTGGTTCTTTAGAACACTAATTAGACACAAATTAGGACCTGTTTTAAACATTAAACTAATTACTCAATATAAGGAAAAAAATTGAATTCAACAGAAAAATGAAAAAAATTCTGCTAAAAGGTTGGTACTGAGGTAAACTTGTTATCCTATTATCACTCTGAGGAGTGTCAGTCCTTTCCAAGTTGGATTGCTTCCTCTCCGGAATAGGAAAAATGCAGTCTCTTTCTAGCTCAAGTAGGAGTCACTTCTCAAATAGGAATTCACTTCCACTCCAGATAAAATTTGAACATATGTTTCCCTAACAGAAATTACATAGAGCATCACACAAGGCACCAGAAGCAGTCTTTCAGACCCACACGTAGTTGGACCAGTTGAAGATGGTGGCCTGACAGCTGAACAACCCTTAATTTGCAATGTAGATCCGTTTTGTGTAGTCAGTCATGAGGGAGGATGGCCAATCCTAGCATGAGTCCAGGTGGAGATGTGGTTTGGGTTCAGACCACTCCACAACAAGGCTCATCATAACTCATATTTGACAGTTCCAAAATTTTGCATAATTATTTATTTTGACTATCAGTGACGAATCTAGTGACAATTCACATGGATATAAATAACAAGCCTATAACTGCAACATTCCATGATCAAACTATGGATAATAGATCCATGTATCTATACTGAAAAACCAATTACCAGAAAAACAATCTAGATTGACCTCAATGACACCTAATTCTAAAAGCAGATAGGTACTTGTAATAGTATACTCATTGAATATCTACTAATCTTATGGAGCTTTTGGATGAAAATGATCTTAAGTTTCTATACCAAAAGAGATTAAATCTGTCATCTCAACTACTGCATAAGTTAATTGCAACTTGTGTCAAAGAGGCAGAGTCCATTACCTGATTTAGGACTTGAAGAATTGTTTGAAGAACTATAAAAAACTGCACTAGAATCATTTTCTTCTTTGAAACTATCCTTTGTCACTGATGTGGGTGCAGTCTCATCTGTCCCAAATGCCGATGCACGAACAGATGACAGTTTACCTCTTGAAATAACATAGACTGTACAAAAGCTTGGAGTACATTCAGCAATTCTGGATGACAAGTTGCTTCCCCAAAGTTTCCTACAACAACATATTCATCATAAACTTTGTGAGATTTAAAGCAAAAAAATGTATAAATATGTTTGTAAGACCAGAATAATGAAAGTATGGGCATTTAAATATTTATGCAGTCATGCAGTGTGAAGGGATCATTGTTTATACACAAAAAATTCTAACTGCATTTAAATTCGGAACTATGTAAGACTATATATACGGAAAGTTTTAAAGAAATGTCAAAAGATATAAAATCAACCATATTTACATAATCTGGTGATCAGAAGATGCTCAACGCAAAAGGCTCGTGTAAAATACAGGGTCTGTCAAAGGTCAGTCTATCAGCCTTACCCCAACACAGAGATGCTGGGCTGGATGAACTTGAATGTGAAAACTCAGGAAGTCTATATTTTTCAATGGAAAAGCCAGACAATTCAAACAATAAAACCCCAGAGCATGAATTGTTTGGCTTTAAGTGCTTTACTAGGACTAATGTCTTCCTTACAAAGTCTAATTTACACTTCTGTAAAAGCTGACTAATATATGAAATATAAATATATTCAAAGTGAAAGAGAAACATATTTAACAGAAATCATAAAAACTAAGATGGAGAAACCAAGTAATTTCTCAAAGAACATTCTACTTAGACCTTGGTATTTATTTATAAACAACATTTATGTTAGATTACTAGCAAAACAACAATTGCATCATGTGATGAAAGAGCAAATCAAACTAAATTCAAGCATAATTCTTTGGGGCACATATTTGAAGCCAAATCAGAATTTGTTGAGAAACTTCAAACCAGTGTAATATCCTATAAAAGAACTTGATAATATGGAAATACTTTGCTACATATATGACCATATACTTCTGATTCAGATTTAACTTTCTACATGTAAAGAAGCTTTCAGATTATAACATTTGATAACATAATGAGGCTAGGTTTGTTTTTAGATTTATGTTGATTGATATGTGGCATTGGGTTCGAGTCAAATGATATTCAAAATCATTCAATTTAAATTCTGTAGGTCGTAATAATTATCATACTCTTCTTAGGATTTTCAGTTAATCACAAAATCTTATTGTATCAATCACAAACTGCACTGAACTGAACACTAACTCATCATGACCTACTGACGTCAGATTATGTGTAAATGAGTCTTTCTCATAAAAGGCTACTATTTTCTGCTTTATCTGCAATAGATTGCTGTCCAATTTTCTTAGAGCAATAGGTTATGCAAGTCACAGCAGCCTTCTTTTCCTAATCAAAAGGTAGAGTCATAATACCTGATTATTGCATTTTTGGAAGAAGCACCAATAACAAGCATGCTGATGTTGTTTTCTGTGACCTCTTTTGATATTGCCTCAGCTACATCATCTGCTTCATGTATCACAACTTCTGTTTCAATCTGCAGATATAGTATAAGTTTAACATAGTCAAAGCTTATTTTTAATTTGAGAACAAAAAACAATGCAATAAATTTGACCTGCTTTGCAGAACACAAATCCTTGTAGGGGCGAAGCATCACTTCTGTTTTCCATTCTTCTTCTTTCTTATATGCAGAGGCAACATCATCTTGCACTTGCTCAACAGGGAGATTCCCAACTAAAATAATAGGTACATGACATGTAGAAATTAAGTGTGCAGCTTATCGAGGACTTAAAGGTAATAATAGTTAAGATGTTTAAACACAAAATTAATGGAACTGCAATTGTAAAAGCCAACACAATGTGAAAAAAAATCAATTTTTTTCTAAATGATAGTGTGATAATATTAATGATGATAACTTATCATTTAAACAACTTCAAATTTTTTATACAGGTGTCTTTAAGTATAGGTTAGGTCCTATATTGAGATTTAGTTTGTGTATGGATCTGGGTCAAGCCAATTCTTTTTGAATGTTTTTAATGACTTTCCACCCTTAGTGATTCCTTCAGTGAGATATAAAGCTACATATACATCAAATTGTAGCGTATTAGACCTCTAAAAGGTAGAAAATGGATTCAGGAGGTTATTTAATTGCTATAGTCAGGTTAAGGAGGTCATAAGTGCCTCTTAAAAAAGTTTTACATGTACAAATTTCATGGAAGAAAAAGTCCTGTTATCTTTAGGTCCTTTAACTAGGATTTGCCTTTTAAAAAAATCACAAATAAAAGATCATGTGGCTAACTGCAATTGGGCTTATCTTGAT
Organism: Musa beccarii; assembly: GCA_024322285.1. Lineage (NCBI taxonomy): Eukaryota > Viridiplantae > Streptophyta > Magnoliopsida > Zingiberales > Musaceae > Musa > Musa beccarii. Next base: position 17,438,079 of record CM044396.1, read on the forward strand.
GAAAGTTTATCCAGTAGGCCCTGGTACCTTTTTCTGCTCTACATCTTTCAACTATCTTCTACTATTTTCTTGCTACTCACACTTTTTCTTTTTCTTTAGATTACTGTTGCAAGACTGTGTAAAGGAAAATCTAACAGATTAGTAGTCATCAATGTTATAAAATTCTTTTTTGGATGATATACTTGGTTGTTGCAGCTTAAACTTTCTCATTGGAGAAATATTAGAATTTAGTTGAACCTAGCTATTGGATATTCAGCACCAAAATGTACATAAGGACAGGACAGGTCAAGGTAGACATAATAATAGATATAGATATCGAAACAAATATCCAGGAGTGAAACAACACGAAGTGTGAGAATAATGCAAATAATAAAGTCCTCATAAATTAAATTTACATGAAAGGACTTCACATACTAATTCATGGCATGAACAAAGAGTCTGTTGTCCACTCTCTTTCTTTACTTTTCACTTATCTGTTATTTTCTCCTTTATTACCCCATTCCAGAACAAAAAATTGCACTCTTTAAGCAGATGGACTCATCAAAATTCCAAATCATATTATATTCCTTCTCCAATCCATTTCTTGCTGAGCACAAGGCACATGTAAAAACTAATTTTCTCATGAAAATTTAACAAGAGATGAAAATCAACTACATGCTTCAAGAAGATACTAGTATAGAGATAATGCATGAAGAAATTAATGCAACAACAGGAATCAAACAGATACAATAACTACGGTTTCTCGCCTTTAGCAATTTGACTAATTGAAGATAGGCAAGTCACAGTTTCCATACATAACAGTGAAAATTGATGAGGAATAGGACCAAGATGTCATTATATTGTCAAGGATTATGCAAACAAGAAATCAGAAGTGATTGGCCTCAACTATCAAAATGGAATCAGCATAATCCAAGCAAGTTTCAAAATATCAGATACTGTGTTTGATGTAATTTTATATTTTCATGAACAAGTTCGATGAGCCTTATTCGACTATTCCTTGTCCTTGATGAGACAAATGTGATAAGAAAAAGAGATCAACTAAATTTTACATTTACCATTAGCTACTGTCAATGAACTAACGCAGTAGAGACATTTCTCCCCACAACAACAACAAGCCACAATACACATTTTTTTTCTGCCATTGGGCTTTGTGTAATACAATATCTCTAGTTATGTTGAGAGCAATCAAATATCTTGTATATTGACTCTGATGAATTTTACTAAGGTCTCCCTCTATGTCTCCTCACAATACCAATCCTTGACTCACATCGTCTAATCAGAATATTAGGTCTCCTTTAAACATGTCAATACTATCTTAAATGATTTTTCTCTTAGCTTAACCTCCACTACGACAAACAAATTTACTTCCACATTCTCATCTTAGCTTCATCAACTTTGTGCATGGTATTTTTTAGCTGCTCAACAATCTGATCTTACAATAAATTATAAAATGGACCAAATATGCCACATATCTAGATTTATATTTATACTATGAAATCTTTTAGTCTTTTAACCTATTAAATGATAATTATAGAAGCACCTAAGATTGTAAACAAACATCAAGATAAAGCAAAGAATTGACTATGGATGTCTTGCAATGTATCATTTGATGAGATCTATCCATTCGTTAAAGATTTGATGAGCTCCATAAAAACTTAAGAAGTGCATCCAAGGAAAAGTTTGTCAGCTTCCACTAATCTTAGGTATCCATTTAGTTGTATCACATGGCCAACCTGCAAAACTACTTTTTTTTATTTTTTTTTTCATTATACACATTTTACCCAAACTTCTTCTACAAGCCATATAAAAGCCATAACTAAAGTTTCATTTGTCTGTTAATTGCCTCTATATCAGATGGATTTTGCAGGTTCCTGTAGATTGAAGCTTTATCAGTATGAGTTGATTGAAGCTTTATCAACTACAAAGTTGATAACAGTATGAAACTTCATTTATGTTAATAACTTGGAGTTTTATTTTTTTGGTTGAAGAATGTGTCTATTGCCATAGCCAAGATTGTTAGTTGTTGATTAGCACCATAGCTTAATTCTTTTGCATGTAACAGCATTGCAGGTTCCTCTACAATCTGTATCAGTATGAGTTGATTGAAGCTTTATCAACTACAAAGTTGATCACAGTATGAAACTTCATTTATGTTAATAACTTGGAGTTTTATTTTTTTGGTTGAAGAATGTGTCTATTGCCATAGCCAAGATTGTTAGTTGTTGATTAGCACCATAGCTTAATTCTTATGCATGTAACAGCATTGCAAGAGTTTTGAGTGTTACCTATCCTTGTTCCTGTTTAAACAAAGAAGACAGTAATTGGAAAGGAAAGACTTAATAGATAAATGGAATGACCAACAAAAGAGTTAAATTAGCTGTCATGACTTACTTGGTGATGGAACCATCTTAATCCTTGGCCGAACATGTAGAAGTTTAAACATAACTCCACCCCCAGAAATGAATTTATTCAAAGCCCACTGAACTATATGCTTGCTGTTGCTTGTCCCATTGATAGCAAGTGCAACTGTAGTAACTGAATTATGTAACAACCTGTCGCCTTTCTCCATCTCTTTGAGTACCCAACTACTCTTTGCCTCCCTTTCCCAGTCTTAACAATTATACATCTTTCTTTACTTGCAAAAGGAGTATAAAGAAGAAGAAACAAAGATCAGCTTTCATGCAGTTAAGATTAATCATATGAAAACATTGGTTCATCAGTTCATAACTAGCAGAGGAAATGTGGTAGACGAAAAGGAGGACAAAACGTTGGAATTCCCCTCAAATTATGAGAGGAAAAGGAGAGAACAGGGGAGAAGTGACCTTCCTCTCCTTCAACAGGAGTGGATGTATAGTTGGCGTGAAGAGGCCTTCCTCTCCTTTCACCATGTCCAAATCACAAAGTCTAATGGGAAGAAAACAATCCAAAAACCTCTCCTCGGAATAAATCAGAAGAAGAGAAAAAGTTGAATCCCTTTTCTGTAACTACATACAATAGAATCTAAAAAAAAGCCCAATTCACTCGGAGAAGCGTTTCTATAGCATCATAAAATGCTCAGAAAAGTTCACAAATGAACTTCGAATCTTAAATTGGCTCAAAAACACAAAACTAAAACAAAACAAAACTTTATGATGCACGCCAATAAACCCAAGTCGTAGGCCGCAGACAAGGACTAAGCCTTTGAGAAGTTGTAGAGACGGAGAAGCAAAAAGAACTTTTCTCTCATCCTACCAACCATTCATCGGCAGACACCATATCCAGAACAACAGAAAAAAGAAGTCAAATACCAAAAGGATCACACGAAGAGCACCGCAAACAAAGATTCGAAAAGAAAGCATAAAGCTCCTTTCGGAAACCTTCTACGCGGCTTCACACCATCGGAAGAATCCCCAACGAAACAGCCATCAAAACCCCACTTTTAAGCGAAACCACGCATCAAAGCCTCTTTGTCGTCACGCAAAAACCAACTCATCAGAGCAGAGCCGGGGAAGCGACCGACACCAAACCACGATGCCATGCTGGAGACTTCAATGCCAGGAAAACTTAAAAAAAGACCCGAAAACCACTCGCCTTTTTAGCAGCATTGTAAGTTGAAGCTTTTACACCAAAACCATCTAATTATTATTGTTGGTGGGTTAAAATTTCTACTTTTTCACACTTGTTAACACTCGAAAGATGCCAAAGAGTGTATAAATTTCATCTATGGTTGACGATGCAGTGTGATCAAGCACTTGTGGGCCCAAAAAAACACGGAAAAGCTATTTACGTTCACTGAATCACCCCAAAAGAGAACCTTTGCGGCGGTCACAGTGACATAATCCATGAATTAGGATACCGCAGATATTATTCGAAGAGTCAAACAAAGGGTGTAATGTTATGTCACTGTTTTTTATTATACAAGAAGAAATAAATAAACATCAAAATAGATTTTTTTTTTTGGAGAAGTAATATATTTTAAAATATTTTTTAAACGAATAATATTTCAGAATTCCAAAAACTTTTTCCTCATCATTTACAAACCAACATTTTTTTATCACCCTCCTCGACTTAAAAACACGAATCATATAAGTGTGTTTATGCCGATATAATGGTATAACACGATATTCCTTCCGACTTACAAAATCCTAACAAGTTATTCATAATCTTTGTACCGTCAAAGAAACCAAGTAAAAAGCCTCTCTCTCTCTCTCTCTCTCTCTCTCTCTCTCTCTCTCTCTCTCTCAACTTCCGTCACGAGTCCATACATGTTTGATCTGTCCTGCAACAAGAACGCCATGGAAGGCTCCGATATCGGCATCTCCTCTTCAGCTCAACCTGCAGAGTTGACTGCTGAAATCAGCTTCGTGAGAGGCCTAATCGTCGAAGATTGCCTGCCGGCTTTGTGATGGACACAAAAGAAGTGATGTCGTCTTGGGCCCACCATGCTGACACTGAAGTCAAATGTATTCCCTCGTACCTTAGGAAAGGAGAGAAGAAGAAAACGAAGGCAAGCAACCTAATGAATGAGAACGACTGCTGAATGCTGGATCCTTGAGATGAAAGGAAGCAGCTTGAGACTATTGCATCAAGAGGATGATGAATATTGACGGACAGCAATGTTGAAAGAATCTCCTTGTCGAGAATTAGTTCATAGGAATTCACAGATGGTAGCGTGTCTGGCCAATCTGTTTGGATTTGACTACAGAACAGATACGAAGCTTCTTCCGCAACCAAACAGATGAAGACATAATTGTTACGCGCTTGTTACGATCATGACCTTGTCTCTTCTTCCCACCTCAAGCAACTTCCACAGCTTGGACAAATGTATATCGGGGAGAGAAATGAAGACTTTTTGTGACACGTAGACGCGCATAAATCTAGGCTAAAGGTATGATCTTTTCATTTAGTATATTGTATACAAAACTAACGAGAGAAGAATCATTAGATTATGTGTTCTTATATAATTAGATAAAATATGTTATAGATCTAATTAGATTTTGATGATGATTATTAATAAATAAAAAATAAGTTTAATTATAATATAATTTTTTAAAGATGATTTTGATAGATGAAACTCTCATGATTATCATCCTAAACCCTCTACTCTCATTTATAAAAAAGATATAACCTATTAAAGATGAAATACTAATTATTGAGACTATATATGTATTTTCAATCTTTCTTAATTTTTAATCTATCACTCATAGCAGTTTTATGAAGGATAGGAAGAGAAAGAGAAGATAAGTCTAGTTCTTCTTGTAGATTAATCTCATTATAGTTTTAAAATATGATGATAATATATTTGTAAATAAGATAAAGGCTTTCTAAATAACATCAAAAGGTACACATCGTAAATCCTGATTTATTGTTATTTGATTTCGATCCTGGTATTAAAGTTTTTCATATAACAGTAGCATAATTATAATTTTTATGCTTACAATTGGTATCAGAGTCATGATTTTAAAATTAAATATCTCAGATTTGTTTATTATCATCTTTCAAAAAGGTATTATTCGGTTCTTATTCACAATGCTTTAACGATATGTTTGTCTTATTGATCTACTTTTCTATCTAGTCTCTTGCTTATAGGCAATATAATGTTCCTCATGTTTGATTAATAAACCATCATCGATAGTTTGTTGTCAATGATAGATAATATTGTTGAGGGTGATGATATCTTATGGTTACTAGCTCAGTTTTTGTGGGCAACGATTGCATACATGTGCTATTGTACATAGTAGAAGAGCCATGAGATATGATAATCGATGGTGATCACATGCATTGTGCCCTATGTATAGTAGCCTTACGGTAATTAGCCTACCTTAGTCACAAGTGACTACAATAGTGCCACTACATGTGGTGACTACAATGCTACCTTTGATTGGCAACTATAGTAATGCCACTGTGACAGTGTTTATTGGCCATAATCGATATCGATTGGATACTAAAGACTATGATTTCCAATAGCTACATGACCGACAAGAATAGTGTGGCAATTGATAGGGTTGTCGGGCAGATGCGTGAGCACAGCCATATGCCATAGTGACCGTGTGGGGTCATTGATTCACATGTATGCATAGCCACATGGTGGGACGACAATAAGCAATGCTTGATAGTTAGTGCATGGTCATAGAGGTGTTTCATCGGTGACGAATCTTAGCCTAGTGAGAACAACCACGAGTGGTCATAGTGGCATGATGACTAGCAAAGTTATCGATCGCCTATGTAAGAATAGCCGTCATCTAGTATGGTGACCATAGGTGGCACACAAGCGATAAACGATTACACACTACAACGGTTGCATGCCTCACACAACGGTAACCAAAAGAGAAGGGGAAAAAAAGTAGGGCTTCATTTATTAAAATTATAATTTTATGCTCATAAATCTTTTAATTTTAGTTTATATCCTTTTAATAATTTTATTCTTCAAGAGCCATATATTTTCACTATACATCCCAAAATAAAATTATAATTTTCTCTTTAAGAAATTAAATTTTTTTAACTTGTGTCCTCAATTACAAAATTTACTAATTTGATTTATTTTGATCAAATATTTTGATTAGGTTAATTTTGATTATATTTTGACTATTTGATTCAATTTAGATTCGATCAATCATGTTTTGACCAAATTTAAGGAAAGTCAAATTGTTTTATCAAATTTTGACTTTGATCAACTTTAATTTTGATTAACTTAAATTAAATAGGTTTGATTGGTCTAATTAAATCCTTAGCCCAATTCTAAGCTTATCCAATTTAATAGAGTTGACCAATCTAATTTAGGGTTCTATACAGAATTATAAAAATATAAATTATGATATTTTTTATATTTTTATATAACATATTAATAAAATTTTATATGTGATAATTAAATATTAATTATTATTTTTAGATTTTTTTAGTTATTCATGTGTATACATTTAAAATTATGAAATAATATTTAGTTTTTACATAAATGTATGGTTTATATTTTATTATGATTACAGTTAGCATATGTGTTTTTTTTGTTTTATTGATTAATATTCAATAATTTTTATGATTATTATTTTATTATTAAATTATTTTGATATATGTTAAATTAAAATATATTTAGTTAATATTATTTGTAACTTATATCCTCAGGTTTTATTTAATTAGTAGATATCAAAGTGTCCTAGGATAATAGGCTTATGAGATATAAATTATAATAAATATTTTATTATTTATAAGATATTTTAAATTATTATATTAGTCTTATAGTCACTAAAGTGGTCTAGATTAATAACTTATAAAATTATATTAAAGAATTAATCATAAATGATATTAAAAAATATTCAAATGATACACATAACTAGGAGCATTAGATAATTCGAAAGGAGAATTTACTTCGAATAATTATGTGATGAGATAGAATAATATTATTTTATATATTTTTACAGTTTAAGGTTATATATGCAAAGGTAGTAATACTATTCTACAATCAAGATATTAGTTTTTCTAAAGTAATTTTGAGTGAACACTTGATATATTTATATTTTACCTAAAAGTAAAATATAGATAATATCAATAATTTATCATATCTTGAAAACTAAAAGGATTAATGTTATTTTATATTTTACAATGGTACTTCCTTCCACACACTCTAATACTTCTAGTATCCCTATACTCTTTGGTTCAAATTATTCAAAATGGTTAGAGCATGTGCAATTCACATTGAGTGTATTAGATTTTGATTCAGTATTACTTGTTAGATTTTGATTTAGTATTGCTTATTAAAAGATTTGTAGACTTGATTTATGAAAGCACTATAGAAGAAGTTAATAAAAAAAATGCTTGGAAAGGATTTAATAAGCTCAGTTTAGTGTTTACAAGAATGATAATTATAAATAACATAAATGCTTCATTATCACCTACAACTAGCATACAAGAATATTTGAAAGTTATAGAAGATAGATTTTAATCCGCTGATAAGTCATTGGTTAATACATAAATGAAAAAACTAACTATGGCTGAATATAATGATACTCAACGGATTCAAAATTATATCCTCAATATAAGTGGCAAGGTTGCGAAACTTAAAAGTATTAGGCATAAATGTGGATAAGTCTTTTCTCATATAATTCATTCTTAATTTTCTTCCTCCTCAGTTTAGTTTATTTAAGAATAGTTATAATACAAATAATGATAAGTGGGACTTGAATGAGCTAACTAATATGTGTGTTAAGAAAGAATTAAAATTAAGATAGGAAAGACCTCATAATATTTTAACTAGTAATTAAGAAGTTAGTAATAAGAAAAATAAAGTTGAAGTATCATTCATCAAACAAATTTGCTAAGTTTGAAAATGCTAAAAAGACTAATGAAAAGAAAGCTTTCATTATAAGGTGTTTCTTTTGTGGCAAAAAAGAATATATAAAAAAAGACTACATTAAACGTAAAACTTAGTTCAAAAAGAAAGGTACAAATTCGACCTTTATATGTTTCAAATCAAACATCACAGAGGTTCTTTGTAATACTTAGTGGATTGATTTCAGTGCTTCAATTTATGATACTAATGATATGTAGAGATTCCTTTCAATCAAAAAACGAAAAAGAATAAAAAAGATTCATCATTATGAAAAATTATCTCAAAGCAAAAATAATAACAAACACATACTTAGTGGATTGATTTCAGTGCTTCAACTTATGATACTAATGATATGTAGAGATTTCTTTCAATCAAAAAATGAAAAAGAATAAAAAAGATTCATTATTATGGAAAATTATTATCTATACTTATAGATGGGTCATCTAATGGATCTTACAAACACATACTATATTTTATTATTTTTAAAAAATTAGTTTCTTTATCTAAAATTGATGAGCTAGGATATTGTCTTACTTTTAGTAATGATAAGCTCAGTATATTTTATGATTCAATAAAAGTTAATTCTAGAATTCTGTATGATGGTTTGTATAAAATTAATTTGAATCTTAAATTTACAAAAATATTAGTGACCCTATAATCAAATATTAAATTGACACATAGTTTCAATAATAAAAAATCTTCTATATTATGGCATAGATGTTTGAGGCATGTCTCTATGGAAAGAATTAAAAAAAAATTAATTAATATAATATTTTAAAAGATTTAGACTTCAGTAATTTTGATGTTTTCATATATTACATTAAGGGAAAGCAAACTAAACATACAAAGAAAAATATCATAAGAAATAAAAAGTCCTTAAGATTATTCATATTGATATATATAGATCATTCTATATTTCTTGTTTCAATGGAGAGAGATATTTTTGCTAGTCAAGTGTCTTGTAAGCCAATCACGTGAGTGATTACACATGTGACTCGACATGTACTCTTTTTGCTTATTATTATTTGGCATTATATCATTTTATCTTATGTGTTGCATATATTATGATGTCCATGGATCTGTGCAATGGGAGCTGGATCGTGATGAGATCATGATAATATGACTGATTCACCTTTAAACACAAACTCTAGATAATCCCGATCATATGTTACTCGAGAAGGACATCGAGATAATCGGACAGACTGGTGTGTTGCATACCTGTCTATATAATGGAGGAACTGGTCTCATAGTTGCTCATGTGGGGACACTAAAGATATAGTGCAGGTGCTCATTGGAGAATAAGTTCACTGATTGATCCACTCACGGAATGTTGGATGGTTGATAATATCTTATTGTCAGACAGTGATTCCATAGTCATAGTAGTGTATCTGGTCCTTAAACTTGAGATACTAAAAATATTCTATATGAGTACTCCACTTTTTGATACCAGACTTATAGGTTTGAAAGTTTCAAATATAGTACAACCGGTCAATGGGAGTGGTAGCCAAACTTATGAGGGCTATTGAGTATCAATAGATGATCATCCGCTCTCAGTATCATGAGAGGAATATCCCATGTATTCTTGCTCAAACAAATCCTTGGCCAAAGTCATTCGGATTAAGGGAGAAAGAGTTCTCGGATAGAATCTGATTAAAGCGAGACTCAAGGAAAGATCGTATAGGCCTAATAGCACCATGTCCGGCATAGGGCCTTTGAGATATTAGATTGATGAGGGACTATAGGTATATAGTAACTGGGAACAAATAGGTCCAAAGGATTGGATTCCTCTATATCATCTAGGAACTGCGGTGTAGTGGCATAGTACGTCCACAATCGATGAGTCGAGTGAATTATTATAGAGATAATAATTCATTGAGTTAGAAAGAGTTCTGACAGGTATAACTCATGGCTAGCTTGAAATTGAGCCTAGAGGGTCACATACATATGATAGGTGTTGCGACGAGTAGAGGTTCAGATATAAGATATACGTCAGAGCCCCTATCTTATTAGATATCCATTAAGCCCCTGAATTATTAGATCCTATATATGAGATCCAATAAGAGCTAATAAGAGATTATTGGGTAGAGACCCACTAATCTAAGAGGCTTGGATAGTTAGATGGAGATTCAATACCCAATAGGACATGATCCATTAGGGTTAAATTGAAATGAGACCTCTATAAATAAGAAGGGAACCGAAGGCCTATAAGCTAGGGCTTTTTGGTAGCCACCTCCTGTTCTTCTCCCCCCTCTCCTCCTTTGCCAACAGCCTTAGTTTGGGGTGTGTGGATAATAAGAAGAGTCGGGCTCTTCTTGATTGTATAGTACACGCAGCGAGGAGAATTGAGTAATGATTTGAGAAGCGTCATTACAGCCCTTGTCATATAGATTATCACTAGAGAGGAGGACATTTGAACTCCTTTATCTAGTCCTACATATCTACAGAAATTCAGGGATATACGATCTTCCTAGGTAATTTTCTTATGGGTAGTTTTTTAATTTCGTGGGTTTTTACGTACCAACTTTTGCACGATAATAAGAACCTCTTTTTTTTAGGAAATCTATGATTTTTATTTCTATTCTTCCATTCCGCATATGATGTCGCCATAGATTTCTCAATAATTTTATCAAATTTATATATGACTTATCAAGATATAGCTATATAAATTTAATATATAAAAAGCCTCAAACCATTGACACTCTTAGGTATACATAAATGAAGTCAAGAGACAATCAAATAAAAAAGTCAAAATTATCATATATGATATGAATATTAAATTCCATAGCAAATATAATAAGTCCGATCAGAATTCTAATTATTTTGTAGATTCCTAAAAAAGTAAGATATTTATGTTTGGATCTAGAGCAGCACTAAGAGAGGGGGGGGGGAGTGAATTAGTGCAGCAGAGAACAATCGACGATTTATACCGATTTCGAAAATACTTTACGCGTTAAGAAAGTTTCGTCCGATGAAAGTGATTTTGGCAAAGAAGTTTGATTCGAGTGAATACGTAAGAGGGTAGAGAAGTTTGATTCGAGTGAATACGCAAGAGAGTAGAGAAGGAGAATATGAGTGCAGTGAAGTAAAGAATTGAATACAACAATTAAAACTTACATAATAAGAGAAGAACACAGCAATTTATAGTGGTTCAGTCAAATGACCTACGTCCACTTCTAAAACCTACTCCAATGAGGTTTCCGACTTATACTATCAATCCTTCTTAAAAGGGAAGGAACAAATATCCCTTTTACAGAACTCTACAAGTAGCTCACACCCTTTTTCAGAAATTTTACAAGTGAGAGTTTGGGAGGTGAACACTCTAACTTTTTAAGGCAATTTCATTATAGTCTTGACTCAGTTCTTATCATTTCTCAATATACTAAGCTAGTTGAGAAGTAAGGTATTTATAGGCTCAATTGACTTCAGAATTGGAGCTAAAAAAGGTCCCATCTCGAATTTTCGGGAGCTAGTGGTACCACCACCTGACACTAGTGGTATCACCACCACCAATTGACCCTAACACTGGATAATAGCACCGCCCAATCTGACGATACTACTAACTGATAGGGTTTTGGGTTCTGTGGAGGGGCGGTACCACCGCCTAGCAGTTAATAACTACCGAAAGGTACCATCGCTAACCTAGGCGGTACCACCGCCTAGTGCACCTAGGAACCAGGTCCTTGGGTGGTTCCACTGCCCTAGTCTAGCGGTGCCACCATCAAATAGGTTCTAGCAATCTGGATGGGCCTTGAATTCGACCCAATCTTGTCCATTTAAGGCCTAGTTGGCCCCTACTAGGATTAATTAGGATTAACACATAATCGTAACCCTAATTACGTGCTAACTACGACATTAAAGATATACACTAAGCAAAAACATAAATCGACACATCAAGTCTTCTTTCGATGAGCTTTCGGTAAACTTCCAGCGGACTTTTGACAAACCCTTGGACATCTTCCGGTGGCTTTCGGACTTTACGACAACCTTGGCAAATTCCGACGAGTGTCCTTTGGCAAGCTCCCATCTTTCTTGGTGAGCTTCGCGAACTTCCAACGAACCTTCCGACAAACTTTTGACAACCCATTGGCAAGCCCCTGATTCATTCTTGGCCAGTTCCGACAGCACTTCCGACGATTCTTCAGACTTCCGACGGACTCTCAAACTTCTAATGATTCGGTCACACTTAACTCCGACACATCGTTTTGCTTTACGTCTTTATTATTATCATAGTTAATCATGCACACTTTTCTCAATAATATAGATTAGATCAAATAATCTATCAATTGACTTCATCATCAAAATTTGAGATTTAATAATTTATACTCAATTTGTCTTATCAAGGGTGCCACAACAGAATGACATTAATAAAAGGCAAAATCATACTCTTATAGATATAATTAGGAGCATAATAAATTATTTCTTTATACTTGAGTTAATATGAGGTAAAGCTCTTAAGATAACAATGTAGACTTCAAGTAAGTCAGTTTTATAACTCTATTTGAGTTATGGATTGGTAGGAAACCTAATTTGAGACATCTATATATTTAGAGTTGTCTTATAGAAATAAGAGTCTTCAATCCACATAAAAAGAAGTTAGATTCAAAACTTATTTTTAGATATTTTATTGGTTATTTAAAAAAATAAATGATATAGATTTTATTACTCTAATCATAGTAAAGGATAGTAAAATATGATAATGTAAGATTACTAAAAAATAACAAAATCAATGAGAGTGAAAAATCTTGAAAGATCAATTTTGATATAAAGGAGATATAGATTGATACTCCTTTATCATTTTCTATTTGAGATATTATTGTTTCTCAAATCAATAAAAGAATTGATGAGAGTGAATAACAAAATAATACTAATAAATTTTTACATGATAATGATGTCACCACTAATGATTTTGTAGAATAACTATAATCAATAGTTTTGAGAAGATCTCAAAAGAAAAAGAGACTTGCCATTATTAATGATTATCTATTATATCTATAAGAATCAGATTATGGTATAAGAATCAAAAGGGATCCCTTATTATTTTCATAAGTCATGGAAAGTAACAATACTAAAAAGTTATATGATGAGATAAAAAAAATTAAAATTGATAAACTAAAATGGTATATAGGAACTCATTGAATTGCTAATAACTATAAGAGAGTCAATTGCAAATGGGTCTTTAAGATAAAATGTGACTCAAGAGGTAATATCGAACAATATAAAACTAAACTTATGACCAAAGGTTGTTATAAAAAAGAAGGTATCGACTATAACAGACATTATCTCTAGTTTCTAAAAAGAACTCATTGAGGGTCGTCATGATATTAATAGCTCATTATGATCTTGAGTTATATTAAATAGATGTGAAAATAATATTTCTCAATAGGGGTCTATATGAAAAAATTTACATAAAGTAACTTAAAGAATTCACAAAAAAGAAAAAGGAAAATTGGGCTTACAAACTTAAGAAATTCTTTTATGCCCTTAAGCAAACTTCTAGAGAATGGTACATAAAGTTTTATGATACCATTACTTCCATAGATTTAAGAAAAATGCTAGTTAATGTATATATCTAAAGGTAAGTGGGAGCAAGTTTATTATATTAGTCTTATATATAGATAATATTTTACTTGTCAATAGTGATATTAGTTTATTACATGAAACTAAGATGTTTATCACTAAGAATTTTAAAATAATTGATATGAATAAGGTATCCTATGTTATTGGTATTGAGATATTCAAGTAGATCTCAGGGATTATTATGATTATATTAGAAAAGATATATTGATCGAATCTTGGAGAGATTTAGTATATAGTTTTGTTCAGTTAAGATACACCTATTATTAAAAGTGAAAGATTTAATCAAAGATAATATCCTAAGAATGACTTCGAAAGAAATCAAATGAAGGATCCTTATACATGCATAACTAGAAGTCTATTATATATTCAAACTTGTATGATACCATATATCAATTTCATAGTTGGAATACTGGATAGATATACTAAAGCAACTTAAAAATGATATATTGGAAAGCTACAAAGAAAATAATAAGATGTTTATAGAGGTTGAAATATTGTATGCTTGTATATAGAAAATTAGATCAGTTTGAAATTATAATATTTTTATATGTTAATTTTATAAATTACCTCGATAATAGGAAGTCAATCGCTGTAACTCATATAAGTAGTTGGAATTAATATAATATTATTATACTTATTGGATTTATTAGTTTATTTTAAAATTTATGGTCATGCATAAAATACTTTTTAAAAATTTTAAAATCTAATTAGGTAAAGTTATTTTCAAATAAACTTTTATCTTATTTATTTTAATTATAAATTTTTTGTATCTTACCAATTAATGGGTCAAGTATAAGAATGTTTGATTATATGATCGTATATATTATAAATCTGATTAAATTCTAATGATGATAGAAAGTAAGTTCAATTATAATAAAATTCATTAGGAGATGGCGTTGATCGGAAAGACTCCTAATTATCATTCTAAACCCCTGCTTTCATTTATAAAAGTACATGACCTCATAAGAATAAAATATTAGTTATTGATATTATAAATCTATTTTGAATATCTCTTAGTCCCTAATCAATTGCTTATAATAAACCTATAAAGGATAGAACGAGAAAAAAATATGAATCTAGTTCTCTTATCACTATAGTTTTCAAATCTAATGATAATATACTTAAAGAAAGATTTTTAAATAGTATTAAAAGATATGCATTATAAATCTTGATCCATCATTATTTGACTTTGATTTCAATATTAAATTTTTTTACATAATAATAATATAATTATAATTTTTATACTTTTAAAAACATACATTATCTATTAGAAATTAGTTCATGAATAATTTCAATCATTACGTTATCATCTCTCATCTCGAAGGTAGGCCTCGGCTACTCCATGTTGGTGCCGAGACTGTTTTGTTTATGACATGTTAAAAACTCCATGCGTGGATTGGACCCGTCCCCCGTTATCGCCGTACCAAACGAAGCATGATAGATTCTCTTGACGTTATCATTGCGAGCAGTTGGAGCTGTGGCAGTCAGAAAGATCGGCTTCATCCATCTCCACCCGTTCTCAGATAACCAATTCCTTCAACAGTTTGTTATGAGCCAAAAGATCTACGCATTGACTTTCGAGAATCTTTTCTAGATCTCACGCCGAAACCAATTCCACACCGGTCCCAGTTAGACTCGGGTCTCATAGTCTTACAGGGTAAGCATGTTCCTCGTTTTAGTGATTGGAAGCTTGCTGCCGCTCTATTGGACTTGAATGCTGATAGCTCCCTCAATATACGACTTTGTGTACATGTACATGCAACTCATGCTTGGAAGATATTTTTTATTTAATAAAATTAAGGTGCTACGTATTTATTTACTTTAGAAATTTAAAATAAATGATAAACTTCTTATTAATTAAATTCGTGTTTAAAAAAGGTTTTGGACATACTGTTATAGTATCTGCTTTCATGTATTCACACTATCAAATTATTATGTTAAAATAATTGTTGAACGAATTAACCACTTACAAAGTGTTAAAGCACCACTTGGTTTTTATGTTCTTACACACGAATTTAATTCGTGTGTAATCATAAATCTTAAATCTTAACTGGTTACGCGGATAAGAAAGTGCTCATTATATATTTGGATCGCACATCTCACTAATATATATATATATATATATATATATATATATATATATATATATATATATATATATATTCAATTATGATATCCTCTCTCACATATGTTTGGCGTACAAGATTGAACCCAAATGCGTTGTCCAAACTAAATAAAAAAAAGAATATTACATAAATATTGATTGAAATAAAGAAGGATAAATACATTTTAAACAACCCAATTTGGGTTGTTTTAAACAACCCATTTCAAAATATTTTAAATTAGATTATTATAAAACCCAAAAGATTGAGCTATTGATATAGGCCCTAATATATATTCGATTATGATATCCTCTCTCACATATGTTTGGCGGACAAGATTGAACCTAAATGCATCGTCCAAACTGAATAAAAAAGAAAAGGATATTACATAAATATTGATTGAAATAAAGAAGGATAAATACATTTTAAACAACGACAAAGAATGATGATGTGACTGACATATTAATATATTATATAAAATAAAGCATCACTTTATCCTCATTTCTATTATTATTATACTACGGTATAGGAAGAAAGAGATATGACATAATATTTTTCATGAAATATAACTTTATATATGTCTTTAGTAGGGGGTTTTGTATATGACAAAATTCATACAGGATCATGATTAAGGATTTGGATAATTTTTAAAATTTTTATGAATAAATGAAATAATTGTGTAAGGCCATTAATGCACATACTCATGAAAATTTATTTCATAGTGTGTGGAGACCTGATTTACTCTTTGTTTTTTTAAGATTAATACACTTCATACAAGGTGGACTTGTTTAAAGGCACCTTGTATATCGTAAAATAAATACATTCATAATATTTTATTTTAATAAATTTGAAATTTTATGCATTAGGAGGGATTATTGGAGCATTAAGGGGCAAACCCAAAAATTTCTCTTGTAGGATTTGTAAGTCTCACATCGGAAGGAATACTTTTTCCCTTCATATGAACATTTTTTCCTTAAGCCTATTAAATGATTTGGAAAATGGGAAGGATTAGGTCAAGATCTATTTCCACACCCGAACCTAACCGAGCTAGCTCGAGTCAGGTATGGGTGTGGAGGGGGCTTAAATCTAATCCATTTCTTGTATTTTACTTGTTTTATCTTCCATCATTTGCCTTTTACTATCTTGCACCTGGATTGGGTACAACAGCATGTACAAGTCCCATTATGTGCCCTAGTCAATGCAACCCAAGAATTGTCATTGACTATCTCAGTATGCAATGTGCCTCTAATGCTCCTATGTATTCCTTCTACTAACCTAGCGAGGATGGGCTTTTGTTTCTTGTCTCTTTCACAATACACACACACACACTCTCTCTCTCTCTCTCTCATTATTCCCCTTTTCTTTTCGACTGTTGTTGTACGAATCATCTTTCCGTCCTCGACATTTGTACATCTAGGAGTATGATCCCGGACGCATCTTGGCATAGTTTTCTCAATTACAAGTCGTACGAGGGAAGGAAATAACATGAGGGCAATGCGCTTCTGTGTTCTTTTCTTCAACTTCGTATTTAAATCATTGATATGATTTGTTATGTATTATTTAAATGTAGTATAGCTTTGATCTACTACCTCAACAATAGTAGATATTCTTAGGGCAATATTAATCTCTTGTATTTGCAGCCTAACCTACAAATACACATTGTGAGAAGAAGAAAACTCTAATATAAAATCAAAGATTAAAAAAAATAACAATAGTAACATAAATTCAAAAAGGTAGACATGAGATCTACATGAAGTGACATCTTTTACCTACATCTATGCAGAAAAAATTAAAATTTTCATTATGGTAAAGATAAATATAAAAACATTTTTTTGGGTTAACCCAAACCCAGAGTTTGAGATCCTTTTTACATCCTCTTATATAACTAGCTATTAGATTCTTTTAGTTACATTTTTGGTGTGTATCCAAAATCTTGGTGCTTCACCACCGTGATAAATTGATTTCCAAGAACACCGGGGTCCTAATGCTCTTTCACTCACTACACAATTGCTGGAGTATGATTTGAGTTCTTGTAGAATGGTTTGGTGAAGTGGAACACATTTAGATCAAGCTATTGGCAGATTTTTTCTTTACCATTTAGCTACTGTTAAAACCAGTGATATCTAAAGGTTTAAATAGTTGAACAATTTTGCATTAACAAAGAAATAGATTAAGCCTCTATTGTAGTTGAAAGAGTGAAAGATAGATAATGGACCGCAATGACAATTGGCATCAATTAGTTCTGCATTACTTGCACTTACAAGCTAGTTCAATGGGATTATATTACTCCATTTACAATACTGATCCAAAATATTTAAGCTCGGATTAATGGTATTAGAATCATCTATCTCTTACGAGATCAATCAAGTCCTTTTTCACTTTTGATG
This sequence comes from Musa beccarii, assembly GCA_024322285.1. Lineage (NCBI taxonomy): Eukaryota > Viridiplantae > Streptophyta > Magnoliopsida > Zingiberales > Musaceae > Musa > Musa beccarii. The sequence goes on from CM044396.1 coordinate 17,456,447, forward strand.
TAGGACCTATTGTAAATAAGTTCATTGAAACTAGTTCTATGTTACTCGTTTTAACTTACTAGGTACATATATGTAATTATAAATATGTTAGGGATTAAATATAAAAGTTTATTTTTTTTACATTTAACACGTATTTTCGAGGACTTATATGTAAAAAATAAACTTTTCAGGACTAATATCATAAAAATATAATTTTTTATAATTTTTCCCCAAAACTCGTTCATCTTAAACCGCCTCTACTATGCTGTCAAAAAGACGCTTCAGCAGCAATCCAACAGACGATAATCCAAACAAAGGAAAAGAGGAAAAGAGAAAAAAGAAAAAGTGAAAAAGGAAGAGAACGAGGAAGTGATAGGGATTTGCAACATTTCTTCTACTTTCATTTCTTATTCCGGTGGACTGTATTACACTTGAAATCTTATAGACATTATTGATGCACACTTAACATCTTTCTTGATATGAATCTTGTTTGTGGTTCACTGGTATTGGATGAGTTAGATTGTATGATAACATTATATCGTGTATGTCGTATGATATCATTTATGATATCGTGTTGACTATGGACATCATCTTTGTCAATTATTCTTGACGATTGTCAAGAATATGATATGATTCCTCCCTCATTTTAAACTATTAGGAGAGTTGAATTATTAATGATGGTAAGTGAATTGTATGATAATTATATTATTAAATAATTATTATATGATATTCATCATTCATAAATTAATTTTTTTATTTTTTTATATATTTTTTCAAATGATAAATAATGAAGATAAGATTCGAACTTAAGACCTTACAATAAACTATCAAAATCTTTTCCAACTAATTTAACCGACACATTCCTTTTTATACATTGTTCATGCATAATATAAAATTATTTTTATAAATAATATTTATTTATTCAGCACATGTTTATTTGCTATCGTTGGATTATTCCTTCCTCCCAGTTGGGCATTAGTGCTCACTATACTTTAAGATCGTGATTAGATAAAATTAGAAAGGAGCATTGGATGATAGTTTTGACAGAGCATTTTTTTTAAGACAGTTGATTTTTTTTATATGTTATATTTATTGATAGATATATGATACAATAAAAAATATCAGCTTTGAATCGTGAATTTTATGAAAAGCTTCATGCATGATAAAGTTTACTTGGTATGCAAGTTAAATAATACCAGGGCATTACAGTATGGTACTTGATCATTTTTTTTATAGTATTATCGTTATCTTGGTTAAAAGTTTAGTTATTTTTGGTCTCTGTTACGACATCCGAGTTCGTAAGTGTTATTACATAAATAATAGGTCTCAGGTTTGAATCCACATTTGAGCATCATATATACCTATAATAAAAAATTTTAATATAAAAAATAATTAATGTTTAAAGATAAAAACTTGAGATCATACTAGTAAAACAAGTGTGATTTTTAAATTTGGAGGATCAAATTTTCTGAAGGAGAGAGGAGTCATTATATCCCAACTAAATGAAAGAATAAATTTTATATCCAACATATTTTTATATAATTATATGTATTTGAAGAACTAAACTATAAAATTTTATTTTTAAATTATATTTTATTTTGAATCATAATCTAGGGACCTAAATATGAATATGACTATATATATATATATATATATATATATATATATATATATATATATATATATATATATATATATGTTCTCTTCTCTCTATTTTCAAAACAAGTTTACTATCCCTTCACACAACCTATGAGAAGAGATAAATAGGAAGAAATAAGATATGAGAATAATGCTATAAGAAGTATTGTCGGTACTTTAATGCCATGTGATTGATAGCTTAGTGTTATACGGTTGACATACCACGTGACTAACACCTTAACACTATATAATCATGATGATACCTCTTACCATGTGGTTGGAATATTAACTTTAGACAGGTGATATATTATTACCCTTCTTTCATAGGTAAACTTGAAAACGGAGTATTTGATATAATGCTTATATATGTCTATATCTTTTTGTTTGTTCATACTTGTACAATATATAAAGGGTTAGTCAAAGACTTAACAGTTCCATTTTAGTTGGGTTTAGTGGTCGTTTTAAGTTTGTAAATAAAGATTGTGTCATGCGGACACTTGTGGAGGATTTTGGTCTACAGTGGACCATTTTGGATATTTGTTATGCAACTTTTCAGAGATTGTGAAGTTCATAATTATAATTTATATTGGTAATAAAGTGTTTACTAAAATGATTACTTGTGGATCCCAAATGAAGTGCCTTCTTTAATCTGTTTTCTCTTTTATAGGTCCTAAGGGACCATAGGAGATTTCGGGGAGGTTTACTTTTGCGGACGGACACACAAGGGTCATGCAAACTTAGGTAAAACTAGCTAAGTCCATGACAGATAGTATCAGAGTAGGACAAGCATACATAGAAATACTTAGCATGCAAATGTGGGGGACCTAGCAGGGCTATGTTGAAGACAACCAACACACGTGACCGTTTGGGAGAAACGAACATGGAGATGTAGGGAAAGGAATCACTTAGAGTAGTGAGCATCTAAGAATGATATTTAGAGGAAGGACTAATCTTTCGTGTAAGAAGAACCACGAGGATAAGTTAGGAAGAATGCATAGCGCACAAAGGTTAGGATGGTTGAGTTCAAGCTATGGCTCGATGTTAGCAACCAAACTTGATGGTACTCAAGACAAACGGGGTGCTTGGTAAAAGAAGAGACCATGCAAGGTGGGATGGGTTGCTTAGCAATAAAAAAAGTTATGCAAAACTCATAAAGGTGAAAGGAATTGCTAACTCAAAGAATTCGATACTCATGCAAGGGCTTGTATGCGAATGATGGATTGTCCATGGCCATCCTAAGGCGACCAAAACTCGGCACTATGGAGTAGTAAAACTTTCTCTTTAGCCTGGGAAGAATATGTCTGTAGGAGGTTAAAGTGTGTAGTAGGTTCAGCATGTTGCTAGGTTCTAAGAGGTGTAATGGGAGCTATATTGGTGAAGAGTCACAATCTAGCAAGTGTGCTTGTGGGGTAGAACAATACATAGTTTGATCAGGAAGGCAGAGTAGTCCAATGGGATGGTGGTCTCTAAAACTTTTAGAGGGAAAGATACGAAGAGAGAAGTTACTCCAACAAGATAAATATTCAGGAGGGATAAGTTCTGGTTCTCTAGAGGGAGAATTATATGCAATGGGTCGTACATGTTGAGGAGTATCTTAAGACAATAATTCCACAAAGCTCAACAGACTGAGCAAGTAGTGAGGAGTTATCGCATGATCTCGCAAGAGATAATATATTGGTGGATGCATAGCGAGATCAAGTGGGGGAGCAACCCAAGGTAATGCAAAATGAAGGTACACTTGGAGCTAATATGGAGATCGAACTTAATAGAGTGCTGACCCGTAGAATGGTAAACGCAAGGACCACCATCAACTTAATGTAAATCGAGTAGCACAGCAAATTGGATATAATTTGGTGAAGTACTCAACCGCATGAAAGGAGTTGGTATAGAAGATGGAACATGGAGCGGAGGAATAAAGTTTTCCTTAGACAGAGATCAAGGACATGAACTCTTGTAGAGGCAAGAGTGAGATCATATTATTCTATAGGTCTCTCATTCTGATGGAGTAGACTCATCTTGTATGGTGCCAAAGATAAAGGGAGCTTTGAGGCATATGCATCTTATCTCAAAGAAGCATTTGACGAAGGAACTAAGGCGACTTAACTTGCAGAGATGAAGTTAGAGTCAGAATGCCTTAACACGGGGCAAGAGGATGAGGAGGTGAGTACTCTTAAAGAATATGCTGTAGTGTTATCATTCAAGTTACTATAAGGAAAGCAGTACGTAGCAGAGATTATGTTGGTAGGGGCAGAGGCCTAGGATCCAGATAATGACACACCAATTTTAACGAAGTCAATGGACTTAAGGAGTTGCTAGGTGATGGACTTTCCTAGAGTTATGCTTTGTCTAAGTGTGACTCAAGAACGGGTGGACGAAGGTCAATTGCCAAAGGAACGAACATAATTAGAGGTGGTAGAGGCCTAGCGATGTATTGGTAGAAGCCACACATGGAGAGATTACAATATGAGTTCATCCCACAATGATTAGAATACAAGGGAGATGTCACCAGGAGGCGACATGGTATAGTAGATCATGGTAGAATAGTTCGAGGCAATACGACACATACGAAACAAGTCCCATGAGGGACTAAGTCATATGGAGGTATGATCGGGAGCACTAGGAGCTTCACTTCAATGAACAATACGATGGTAAGAAGGGCCATAGATTCAAGGAGGGAATGTCTTGGTACTATAGAGGCAGATCTTCTGTGCGTGCCTTAAATTTTGCATCGGATGAAAGCCTTGGTCATCAGCACATGGTTGTGTATCACTTGGAGAGAAGTTCGAATGCAAGTACTAGTGAGTCCTATGGGGGGGATTTAATTATGCAGAAGTATGATTGAAACATTTGGAGAGTTAGACTACTTTAGAGCTTATATTCACTTAAGGGAGCCCGACAAGTCAAAGGATAAGGTTGAGTAAGCGAACGTTACTACCAAGGAAGCTAAGGAGAACAGAATCGGTGCAAGCCCTGCACAATAATGGTGGAGGCCATGCATGGGAGTTACAGTCTATCTTTTCATCGACCAAGAGGAACTATTTAGAGAACATAAAGGTGTTGAAGCAGGTAGTCAAAAAGGGGCGAAGAAGCAACGACGAGTCTAAAGGGACTTAGCTACCCAAAATCAAGCATCAGTTAAAATGAAGGTGGGCTCAGAGGAGTGCAACAGCATTATAGAGGTAGATCTACTGATCGTGAAGAAAGGGACGCAAATGTGAGGCAACAGATAGTAGTGCCATAGACCATGGTAGCACCATGGTACCACAAAGATGAGACTTTTATAGAGTCATCAATCTCTTGCTCTCATGAAGGGAGAGCGCTTGGTCATGAAACCCAAGGAGGTGAAGAATGTAAAGGTACTAAGACAAGGCTGAAGGCCAAAGGCCAGAGAACTTCATAAGACTAATGTTAATGAGCTTCTTATCAAAATAGTCGAAAGCGAAGGACTTCAGGTCGATGCAAGAGTGCATGACTAAGGAATGAAGTAGGTAGTATGTGATGTTATACCTTTGCTACTTAGAGAAGTAGGTGACAGAAATGATGGGGAAGATTGTCCAATCCCCAAAGCGACAAAAACTATTAGAGACTTGCTCCAAGTTAAAGTAAAAACTTCTTATATTCTAGAAGTTTGATGGTATTGAGAAAGTGAATCATAGTAATTAACTCAACGTAAGGAGTGCAAACACTTCAAGCGCTTAAAAAATATAAGCTAAAAGCAGGCAAAGGCTAGTAACTAGATCAATGCATAGAGCACAACCCTTGAGGAGGCAGGCAAAGTTAAGTAACTTTTACCTTCTTAGCTCTTAAGAGAATGGACAAAACCGAATACCCCAATTCTTTTATTTTACCTAGTAGAGGTGCTCTGCACAGGTTCAAAGATCCTTTGAAGGAACCTAATGAAAAATAATAGCTGTCAAATCCTCACTAATGATGATCAGTGATTATCCGCTTCATTTCCCAATAGAATGCCAATCAAAAGTGGAAGTGATGTAAACCTACTTGGAAGTGATAATTAAGTGGAAGAAGATTTGATAAGAAAATTTTGTAAAGGAAGGACCCGAAAACTTCAAATGTCTACGAGGTGATGCTCGTTGAAGCTCCAACAAGTATCCACCCAATTCAAGCGACATGAAGCATTTGAGAGACTAACACATACCAATGATGGTCTTTTTCTTCATCTGAAGAATCCGTAGGAACCAATAGGGATTTTGGGTGAAAGCATTTTGGGTGAGTTACTTACCTTGTTGGCGAAAACCGTCAAAGCGTAATTTGCATCTTCTTTACTTGATTCTCCCTTGGGTGCCTTCCTCTTTTTTTAGCCTCTTCCTCTGTTTAAGTTCATTTTTAGTTTTAAATTTTTATTTAATGAACTTGTTAACATTGATTAAAAGTTCAATGTTCTCTTCATTGTCCTCATCACTTGAGTCATCACTCAAGTGACATTTTATAGTCCGAAGTGCCAAATCCTTTCTGTTCTTTGGAAGGTGATTCATGTATTCATTAAGTTTATTGTATTCCAAGAATGTCATTTTATAAGTCATTAAAGACCCAATGAGTTCTTCAAGAGGTAAGTCATTTAAATTTTTAGCTTCTTGTATGGCAGTTACTTTAGGATCCCACCTTTTTGGAAGGGATCTTAAGATCTTGTTTATGAGTTCAAAATCTAAAAAGGATTTACCAAGAGCTCTTAGACTATTGACAACATCCGTGAAACGGGTGTACTTGTCACCGATAGTCTCGCTTGGTTTCATTTGGAAGAGCTCAAAATCATGCAATAAGAGGTTTACTTTTGAGTCTTTAACTCTATTAGTTCCCTCGTGTGTGATTTCAAGTGTATGCTAAATATCAAAAACCGTTTCGCATGTAGAAATCCGATTGAACTAGTTTTTGTCTAAAGAGCAAAATAAGGCATTTATAGCCTTTTCATTTAAAGAAAAAGATTTTTTCTCTGAGTCCGACCATTCATTCGTCGGTTTAGAGGGAAGTTGAAAATGATTTTCAGCAACGTTCCATAAATCCAAATCCATTGAAAGCAAGAAAACTCTCATTCGAGTTTTCCAATAGGTGTAGTCCGATCTGTTAAAGAATAGTGGACGAACAACCGAAAAGCCCTCTTGAAAGCCATGAAGAGCTATTTCTTACGAGTGTAAATCCGAATGAGAAATAACGAGGCTCTGATACCAATTGTTAAGGATCGAGCGACACTAAGAGGGGGGGGTGAATTAGTGCAGCGGTAAAGAACGATACACTTTTGACGTTTTAAAACAAGTTTCAAAAACTTCGTATGTTGAAAATGATGCTTCAATTAAATCCGCAATGAAAGATGATTTACAAGTTAATTGATTCATAAGAAGAAGATGAGAAAGTAGAGCATCAAAGTGAAGATGGTTTGTAGTAAATTAAATTACAAGAATATAAACGTAAACTGATTTATAGTGATTCAGGCATACGACCTACGTCCACTCCTGATTCCTCTTCACTTGAGGCCATCGACTTTTCCACTAGCTATCCTCCTTCTAATGGGCGAGGATGAACTCCCTTACAGCACCTCTTCTTTTGACGGGCTTAGGAGGTAACTCTTACAAGGCCTCTCACCTCTCTCTTGGACTAGAACACACTTAAAACTTAGAGGGAAGATTTTGACAAGAGTTTTCCCTTTTTCTTTCTTAGTTCTAGACCCCCTTTTAACCATGAATGAGAGAGGTATTTATAGGCCTCAAGAGGACTCAAATTTAGAGCCCAAATTTGAATCACTTATGTTTTTTCTAGTGTTAGCAGTGCCACCGCCTGTCAGTGTCAGACACTGATAGTGTACTGGGCAGTGCCACCACCTAGCTTGACGATGCCACCGCCTGGGCTTGCTGCCCAATGGCGGTACCACCGCCCAACCCAGCGGTGTCACCGCCTGGGCTCTCGGGCATTGGGTGGTGCCACCGCCCAGCCTTGGGTCTCGGCCACTAGGCGGTGTCATCACCCAGCCTTTTCAGCACATTAGTTTGGCCTTAAACTTGGTTCAAACTAGTCTGAAACAAGGCCCAATTGGCTCCTACTTGGGTTGTAGGATTAACACCTAATCCTGACCCAAATTAACGTGCTAACTATGAAATTAAAGATATTTCTAAGCTATTACAAAGTCCGACAAGTCAAGATTTTTCTGGTGAGCTTCCGATGAACTTTCGGTGGTCTTTTGACGAACCCTCAAAAACCATTCTGTGGACTCCTGGCAAGCTCTTGGACTTCACGATGATCTTGGTAGTCTAACGAGCTTCTTTGGCAATCTTCGATTTTCTTGGCAAGCTCCGTGAACTTTCGACGAACCTTTCGGTGAACTTCTGAAAACCCTTCGGCAAGCTCCCTACTTGTTCTCGACCTGTTCTGGCAGTACTCCTAACGAATCTTCGGACTTCCGTCGAACTCTCGAACTCCCAATGATCCATCACACTTATCTTTCGGTACTTTATTTCGCTGTATGTCTTCATTGTTATCGTAGTTAATCCTGCACACACACAAATAACACTTTACTTCAATCTAGACAATTATTATAACACGAATTGACATTCTGTTGCCCGACATATCATTGGTCGACGCTTCATCCGATTCTTCGGTGCGTCATCCTCTCTTGCAGCTTGTTAACCAATCGACGATTGACTTCCATAGCCCCGATATCCTTGGCGCAACTCCGCTCTTCTTGGCCTGATGCTCGATGTACGAAGTCTTCTACCGATTGTCGATCGAACCTTCGGCTCGACATCCAATATCCTGATGTGATCACCCAGTACAGCATCAATTCCTCCAATGTCAATTGTCTAATCCTGATCAATAGTAGACCTGCATCACTCAAAACATAATTAGATCATAAAACACAATCAATTAGTTTCATCATCAAAATTCGAGATTCAACCGATCTAATTATAAATATAGATATTATAGGGACTAAAACGTAAAAAGGTAAAAAAATATTTTCTTCCCCATCGCCTCTCTTCTCGCATAATTGCCTCTCTATGTCACCTTTCTCTTATACAAGAGAGGGGCTTTGGGTGAGGGGAGATTCGGTTGAAGAGAAAGGAGAAAGGAGCACGAGGAAGAAAGAAACAAAGAAGAAGAAAAGCATGGAGAGAAAAAGAGAGGGAAAAGAGGTGAAGAAAAGAAGGAAACAATGGAGGTTATACATTAGAATATGTTTTGGAAACTAGTTTATTTTAGATCTTGATATAGGGAGATACGTGTTACCGAAATTATAGGGGTTAAATATGGTTCTAAAACTTGTCACGAGGAAAAACCATGATCATAGCCATCAATACTACTATGACTACCGTTTTGACATTTTATCTATACTTACACTTATGAATCTTTAGTTATATTTATGCTCATTTATGAAAACTTAATGGTAGTCTTTGTACTATAATGATTCATACTATGTGACATTAGTTATACTTATGCTTTCAATATGAAAAGACATATTAATTTATTGTGCTTTGAAAATTATTATTAGCAAGCCATGATTTGAGATGCATATGAAACTGATATTTTGAAAACTTTATAAGCATGAAATAAGTATTTGATATTCATGCATATTTTGAAAACATGTGTTAAATGCATAAAGAATTCATGTGTTTTTAAGAAAATATTTATTTATAATAAGTTTTGACTAGTATATAAGTCACGATGTTTATTGAGTTATGGTTTACTCACATGATTATATTTTAATTTTTTAGAGTGTTATGGTTTGCTCACATGATTATATTTCAATTTTTTAGAGTTGCATTATGTATTGTCTCATGATTATAATATATGCCCTATGGGTTGATTAATTATGAATTAGATTATACAATAATTATACCATGAGAGTTGTTTGGTCAGGTTCTAGCCATGTTTTCTTATAGGAAAATATATAGGATTATGGTGTTGTATCATCCCCAGCTTTCCGCTAGGTTGGAGGTGTTACACCTTGATGTTGGGCAGGTGATGCATCATCTCATCTTAAGATATGTGAAGATTGACCTAGACTCATGAAATTTATTACATTAGATCTGACTCAACTAGTTGTTAACTCATGTTTCTCGGATTTAGTGTAATGCGATTATATGTTGCTGAAGGAAATATGTAAATATTCTATGCATTAACCATGATCTCAACATGATAGTCAAATATTACATTATAAAAGGCCCCCAACTATGTTCTTAAGGGGCTCCACCCTCCACCCTCTATGATGAATTACAACTTTCATATCCGAAACCTCCTAATAATTAAAACATCAGAGTGGTCTTGTCGGGTACACCCCTCAATATAGTTCTTGTTTTAGGATCCCTTGTTAAACCCATTTATTTTTTGACATTAAGTTTGTGATAATCTCAAACTTGACTCGAAACCCCCTTCCCATGTCCGACAACTAAATTATGCTTTAACAGAATGATATTAGAAGAAAGGCCCAACAAATGGATGTCACAAACCATTAGAGCAAAAGAATTATAGTTGGAGCTAACCAACAACATAGAGGGTTGCAATTGCTTCATACCATCCTTTGGTGGGATAACAAGGTAGTTTGGTTGAACTGTCCAACAATAACATGATCGAGCTACCTAAAGAGGTAGTTCTTGATATCAATATGGTTGAACACTCTTGAAGAGGTGGCTTCCAAAACTAACATGGCTGAATTGCTTAAACATGGCAGAACCCCCAAATAGATGGTTCCAACACCAACATAGCTAAACCTCCTGTAAAGGTGATTCCCAACACCAACATAGTTGAATCTCAAAAGAGCTTGTTCTCGACACCAACATGGTTGAACCCTTGTAAAAGTGGGTTCCGACACCAACATGGTTGAACCCCATAAGATGAGCTCCTAACACTAAAATGGCCAAATCATTCAAAGAGGCAATTTCAAACAATGATACAATTGAACTACTAAAAGAGGTTGTACTTAACACTAATATTACTGAACCTCTTGAAGAGATAGTTCCCAACACCAAAATTGTTGACCTCTCTAAAGAGGTGGCTCCTTACACCACCATAGTCAAATCTTAAAAGAGGTAGTTCTTAACACTAACGTGGTTGAACATATCAAAAACACGGCTCTCAACACCAACATGGTCAAACCCTCTAAGATATAGCTTCTAACACTAATACGATTGAACCATCCGAAGAGATAATTTCTAATACTAATATGATCGAACTACCTAAAGAGGTAATTCCTAACACATGGTCAAATTGTCTAAAGAGGTGATTTTCGATGCCTACATGGCCAAACCTGCTTAAGAGGTGGCTCTTGACACTAATATGGTTGAACAGCTTAAAGAGGTGACTCTTGAGACCAACATGGTTGAATCTCTAGATACTAATGTTGGGAAATCTGGGCGACATCATGTTATGACTCTAGCTAGGAGAGTCCTAATTTAGTTTCATTGAAGGGGGCAAACATATAAATCCTAAAGGCATTCATATAAATATTATCTAGCTAACCCTTATTAAAGAGGTGAAGAGGCCGGCTAGGTTAGGATTAGTTTGGAGAAAGATATTTTGAGGGAAGTATACGGTAAGTGTAATCTTAGTTATCCACCTCTTATCCTAATTAAAGAGGGGTTGATTGAGATGGGGTTAAGTTAGAGTTGGATTAGGAATTGGTAAGCAACCGACCATCCTAGATAGGCCGACTTCTTGGAGAAGCATTAGAAATTGATTAGAAGTAGGAGTCTTAAGTAGGAGTCCTATTAGGAGTTGGAGTCCTATTAGGAGTTGAGGTTTAGAAGCCCTATAAATAGCCATATATTCACCTTTTTTTTAAAATAAATAGATCAATCCTTTTAGCAGCCTTTGAGTAGCAACTTGAAGGAAGGAACCCCTATAGAGTTCTAATGAGGCCGATCCCCTAAAGAGATCAACCCCAAGCTTAGAATCCATAAGAGTTCTAATACTTGGTAACAGAGCAGCGTTCTTGGCATCTCGCTGCCTTTCCACAGCCATCCATCAACCCTCCACAGCCACCCAAAATAATTTCCACAATTGCTTAAAAGATCGTTGTCGAATTCTACCGTCATCTCCACCACCATGAATCATTCTTTGATCTCCCCATAAATTACAATAGGTTCTAGTTTCCTACCTTACTGTTGCTGCAATTTAGTTATCCTTATTAAAAAAATCTAAAAAAAATATTCCTATATTACTGCATAAACTTTTCGTTATAAAGTTTTCATCTTTACGATGAAAGATGCGCACTACAAAATTCCAACCGCATAGCACTATTTTTTTGATCTTGCTATTGTGTTTTTTTCTGTCCAAATCTCTACAAAATTTTTACAACGGCTTTGACACTTCCTAATAGTGAATTTTCCTTTGGTTCCATAAAAAATTATTAATATAAACCATTGATTTTTTACGTCCAACCTGCTATACTTTAGACGTAAAAATCTACTGTAGTACCTTTCTATGATCCTCAATTTTGTCGAATCTCTTGTTGTCATTTCCTTCTATAAAATTTTTAATGGCATTACCTCTCCCTTACCAGTAGATTCTCTTTGAGTTTTACTTGAATCTCTATTAAGAATTATTGGAAAATATTACATTTTACTATTAGAATTTTTTCAACGAAAAATCTAGTGTTGCACCATTGTCCTTTTTCTTCTTTGTAACCTATCAAACCCTAGCCACATTGCTACCACCAACCAAGATGTCTTTAGGCATCCCTCTAGCCTTAAGACATAGCCATCATAACCTATTTTTATAACTCTAACAGCATAAAAAATCATAGCCCAAAACAATAAACCATTACAGCCGAACCCTTCTATCACCGATCTATTGTCCGAACCTTCCACACCCCATGCTTGTTAGTTATAGGTGTCCTACAAGCCAATCACGTGAGTGATGGCACCTGTGATATACTGTATCAATCTCTTTGCTCATTAATACTGGTATTTTCTCACATTATCTGGATGAATATTGTGATGTCCTTGGATCAGTGTAATGGGAATTGGATCGTGATGAGATCACGATAATAAGACCGATTTACTTTTAAACATAAATCCTAAATCATCCTAGTCATAGGTTACTCAAAAAGGACATTGAAATAATCAGATAGACTAGTGTGCTGTATACTTATCTATATGATGGAGGCGATTGGTCTCTATTAGGACTCTAGCTAGGAGAGTCCTAATTGAGTTTCATTAAAGGGGGCAAACATGTAAATCCTAAGGGCATTCATGTAAATCCAATCTAGCCAACCCCTATTAAAGATGTGAAGAGGTCGGCTAGTTTAGGATTAGTCTAGAGGTTGCTTCATAGATAAGGGGTCATATTAGAAATGGGAGTCCTATTAGAGAAGGAGTCCTATTAAAAGTAAGAGTTGATTAAAAGTAAGGGTCTTAAGTAGGAGTTCTATTAGGAGTTGGGGTTTAGAAGCCCTATAAATAGCCATGTATTTACTCTATTTTCATCATAAATAGATCATCCTCTTAGCAGTCTTTGAGTAGCAACTTGGAGGAAGGAACCCCTATAGAGTTCCAAGGAGGTCGATCTCCTAAAGAGATCAACCCCAAGCTTAGAATCTACAAGGGTTCTAACAGTCTCATAGTCGCTTGTGTGGGGATACTAGAGATATAATGCAGGTGCTCATAGGAGAATGAGTTCACTGATTGATTCACTTATGGAATGCTGAATAGTTAATGATACCTAACATCAGATAGTGATTCTGTAGTCCCAGTTGTGTGTCTGGTGCTAGGAAATCGAGAGATTCGACATCTCATGCTCAGCAAAAAATAAAAATAAGATCAGATTTTCCATAGTTACGTACTTGGTCGTCGTGCGATGATTGGTGCGTAAAAATCGTAAATCTAAAAAATTCGCATATATCATGTCAGAAGCGTTACTTGGGGAGATCGTATATCCCTAAAAATTCCAGATCCGATGAAGAGGATGAAGGAGCACTAGCATACTCCTCTCTAGCAGTAATCCACACAGCGGACGCAGCAACGATGCTCCTCAAATTACCGCGGGATCTCTCTCCACATTGTCACGGACAAAATTGTAAACGGCTTGTTCGGTGTAATGCTTATGCTTGTCCGTGTACCTTTTGGGTTGTCATATAATGTAAAGCTTGTAAAGGGCTTGCCAAAGGCAAAATGCCCATATTTGAGTGAGTTTGGCAGCCATTGTAGGCTTGTCCATAAAGTATGCGTTGAGGGAATACTTGTAATAGAATTCGGTCTGTAGTGGACCAATTTTATGCCTTTGTTGTGCAACCGTTCTGAGCTTGAGATATCCATTGTTGGAATGTGCATTGGCTATAAAGTGTTTACTAAAAGAGTGGCTTGCGGATCCCGTGTGAAGCGCTTTCTCTGTCTCGTCTTCTCTTTTGCAGATCCTAAGGGATTGTAGGAGATTTCGGGTAGGCTGACCTTTGCGGTGATACGCATTGGTGCCGCACGGCTTAGGCAAAACTAGCTAAGTCCGTGACAGTTGGTATCAGAGCGGGACAAGCTCACTTAGAAACACTTAGCATGCAAACGTGGGGGACCTTGTCAGGCACCACGAGGACAACAAGCTAAGAAGAATTGCGGAGCGCACAAAGGTGGGGATGGCTGAGTTCGAGCAGTGGCTCGACATTGACACCCAAACTTGACGGTGCTCGAGGCAAGCGGGGTACTTGGCAAAGGATGAGACCGTGCAAGTTGCAGTGGGTTGCTCAATGATCGAAAGAGTTGTGCAAAGCTCACAGAGGTGAGGAAAGTTGCAAACTCAAGGAATTCGATACTCATGCAAGGTCTTGCATGCGGACAATGGACTGTCCGTGGCCATCCCAAGGCGGCTGAAGGTCCGTGCATTGGAGCATTGAAACTTTCTCTTCGGCATGTGCAGGATACTTTCGTATGAAGCTGAAATGTGCAACAGGTGCAGCATGTTGCTAGACCCAGAGGGGTGCAAGGCGAAATCTGTATTGGTGAGGTGTCACTATCTAGCAAGTGCATTTGCGAAGGCAGAATTGGGCACAGTTTGTTCAGCAGAGGCGAAGTAGTCCAAGGGGATAGTGGTCTCCAAAACTTCCTAAGGGAAGGATGCGAAGAGAGAAGTTGCTCCAACGGGGCAGATATCCAGGAGGGATAAGTCCCGCTCTCCAGAATGTGAATCTGGTGCAATGAACTGCTTGAGGAGTACCTCAAGACAGAGCTCGATGGATCGAGTGAGCGGTGAGGAGTCATCGCATGATCTCGCAAGTGGCAATGCGTTGGTGGACGCATAGCGAGATCAAGTGGGGGAGCAACCCAGGGCAACACAAAGTGAAGGCACACTAAGAGCCGATAGGGAGATCGGACTCAACAGAGGGCTGACCCGTGGAATGGTGGGCGTGAGGGCCACCATTAATCCAATGCTAATCGAGAAGCAGAGCAACTTGGGGGAAAACTTGGTGAAGTACCCAAATCGCGTGAAGGGAGTTGGTTTTGAAGATGGAACAGGGAGCGGAGGCTTGGTGCTTTCCTTAGACAGAGGTCAAGGACATGGACTCTTGCAGAGGCAGGAACCGGATCATGTCGTTCCATGGGTTTCATATTCAGATGGAGTCGACTCATCTTGCATGGTGCCAAAGACAAAGGGAGCTTTGAGGCACATGCACCTTATCTCGATGATGCATTTGGTGGAGATTCTAAGGCGACGCAGTTTGCTGAGGCAAAGTTGGTGTCAAAAGGCCTTGACACGGGGCAAGAGGATGCAGAGACAGCTACTCTTGAAGAATATGCCACAGTTGTTGCTATTCAAGTTGCCATGATGAAAGCGGTTGCGCAGCGAGATTGTCTTTGGTAGAGGCGAGTCCCGGGATCCGCATAATGGTGCACCAATTTCAGCGAAGTCGTGGGACTTCAAAGGAGCGCTAGGCGATGGATCGCCCTAGAGCTAGGCTTCGTCCGAGTGCGACCGAGAGTGGGTGGACAAAGGTCGATTGCCAAAGAAGCGAACAGAATCGGCCGGGCGAAGGCCCTGCGATGTGTTGGCGAGTCCACACATGGAGATATCACAGATTCGAGTTCATACCACAGGATCGAATGCAAGTCATCGGAGGCGACATGATGCAGGAGATCGTGGTGGAATGGTTCGTGGCAAGACGACACACACAGCATTTCCCGTGAGGGACATGGTCATCTGGAGATATGACC
The DNA here is from genome assembly GCA_024322285.1 of Musa beccarii. Lineage (NCBI taxonomy): Eukaryota > Viridiplantae > Streptophyta > Magnoliopsida > Zingiberales > Musaceae > Musa > Musa beccarii. Next base: position 17,472,202 of record CM044396.1, read on the forward strand.
GGGAGCGCGACAAGGAGCTCCAAGTTGGTGAACAACACGACGGTAAGAAGAGCTATGGATTCAAGCAGTGAATGCCATGGTACCGCAGAGGCGGGTCTTCCCGTGCGTGCACCGAATGTTGCATTGAATGGAAGCCTTGGACATCGCTTATGGGGGTGTGCCTGTCGAGGAAGAAGTTCGAATGCAAGTACCAGTGAGTCCCATGTGGGGACTGGATCATACTGAGGTATGATCGAGTCGCCGAAGAGTGGAACTACTTGCAGCTCACTTTCGCTAAGGGAGCCGGCAAGTCGAGGACAAGGCCGAGTAAGCGAACATTGCAGCCAATGAAGCTAAGGAGAACAGAAATGGTGCAAGTCCTACAACATGAGTGGCGGTGGCCACACATGGGAGTTGCAATCAGATTTCCATCGACTGCTTAATCGCTCAGAGAACACACAGAGGTGTTGAAGCAGGGGGTCGGAATAGGGCGTGGAAGCAATGACGAGTCCAAGAGGGACTCGGCCTACCCAATATCGTCATCGGTTAGATTGAAGGTGAACTCAGAGGAGTGTCACAAGTTGTCGCAGAGGCAGATCTACCGATCACGAAGAAGGGATGCAGATGCGAGACAACGGATAGTAGTGCCATTGGCGTCGCAGATGCCATGGTACCGCCGAGGCGGGACTTCCGGGAGTCATCAATCCCTTGCTCTCTTAGAGGGAGAGCACTTGGTCGTGATATGGGCCGTGGAGGAGGAGAATGCTTTGGCAAACTCCATGTACCAAGACAAGGTGAAGGGCGAAGCTTGAGAACTTCGTAAGACCAAAGTGTCATGCACTTTCCATCAAGATAGCCATGAGTGAAGGACTTGGTCGATGCAAGAGTGCATGACCAAGGATCAAGCAAGCAAGATGCTTGTACCTTTACTACTAAGAGGAGTCGGCGACAGAAATGATGGAGAAGGCGGTACAATCCCAAAGGCGATCAAACCTATCGGAGACTTACTCCAAGTTGGAGTGATAACTTCTTGCATTCCGAAGTTCAATGGCAATGAGAAGGTGAATCACAAGAGTCGACTCAACAAGAAGGATTGCAAACACTTCAAGTGCTTCGGAAGTGTGAGCTAAGAGCAGGCGAATTCCAGTAACCAGCTTGACGCACAAAGTACAAACTCGAGGAGGCAGGCGAAGACAAGTAACCTTTGCCTTCTCAACTCCCAAGAGAATGGGCGGAACTCCAAGCCCAGCTCTCTTAGTTATCCAAACAGAGGAGCTCGCACAGATGTGAAGACCCTTCAAGACAACTAAGTGGAAGAAGATTCGATGGGCAAATTTTACGGAGGAAGGACTCGAAAACTTCAAAGGTTGCGAGGTGATGCTCGTTAAAGCTCCAACAAAGCATCTATCCAGTTCAAGAGACAAGAAGAATTTGAAGATCGGCGCATATCAAAGATGGTCTTTTCCTTCATCGATGAATCCGTAAGAACCAAAGAAGGATAGCACAACTTTGCCAACCCCACACCAAAGTCGAGTCATTGGCGAGTTGAAGCAAAGACGGCGGATTAAAGTTCGACGACTCAACAACAAGCGGAGAACAAATGGGAGCCAAGGGGCGCATCGCAGTAGGAGCAGAAGATCGAAGATCCAACAAAGAAAAGAAGTTGTAGCGTCAGCAAAGGCTTCGACGAGGACGTCGAAGGAATAAGTGGGGGAGAATGTCACGGACAAAATTGTAAACGGCTTGTTCGGTGTAATGCTTATGCTTGTCCGTGTCCCTTTTGGGTTGTCATATAATGTAAAGCTTGTAAAGGGCTTGCCAAAGGCAAAATGCCCATATTTGAGTGAGTTTGGCAGCCATTGTAGGCTTGTCCATAAAGTATGCGTTGAGGGAATACTTGTAATAGAATTCGGTCTGTAGTGGACCAATTTTATGCCTTTGTTGTGCAACCGTTCTGAGCTTGAGATATCCATTGTTGGAATGTGCATTGGCTATAAAGTGTTTACTAAAAGAGTGGCTTGCGGATCCCGTGTGAAGCGCTTTCTCTGTCTCGTCTTCTCTTTTGCAGATCCTAAGGGATTGTAGGAGATTTCGGGTAGGCTGACCTTTGCGGTGATACGCATTGGTGCCGCACGGCTTAGGCAAAACTAGCTAAGTCCGTGACAACATGCACCACAAGGCTACCGAAGCCAAGGAGGAGGAGAGGAGACTAAGGATAATAGGAGGATGACTACCAAGAGCTCTCAACCTATGAATCAGGAGGTTCCTTCTATTTATAGAGGTAGAGGTGGAGGAAGCTTATCCTTAATAGATCCTGGTCACACTGGATCTCTATCCAGTTAGGATCTTATCGGATCTTATCCACAGGATCTAATTTGATCTCATCCAATTGGATCTTATTCAATCGTTTAATTGGATCTCATCTAATTATCCAATTGGATCTTATACACAGGATCCAAACTAGGGGTTTGGCAGATATCTCATATCCGCACCACTACTCGTCACAACATCCACCTTATGTGTGTGACCCTCTAGGCCCGATACCTAGTTGGTCATGAGTCACTCGGATCAAAACTCCTTCTAACTCAGAACGCCTTCTAATATAGTGAATTATTATCTCTATAATAATTCACTCGACTCATCGACTATGGACGTACTAGGCCACTACGCCATAGTCTCCAAACGGTACAAGGGGATATAATCCATCGGACCTATCTATCCTCAGTTATCATGTATCTATAGTCCCTCATCTATCTAATATCCCAGAGACCGTATATTGGGTATGGTAGAGTCAGGCCCATACGGAATCCTGTTCGAGTCTTGCTCTAATCAGATTCTCTTAGAGAACTTCTCTTTTAATCCGAACGACCCTGGCTAGGGATTTTGCCTGAGTGAGAACACACGGGATATATCTCTCATGATACTGAGAGTGGATGATCCTCTATTAGCACACAATTGCCTTCGTAAGGTTGGCTACAATTCCTGAGAATCGACTATATCAGATCTGGAGCTCTCCAAATCTGTAAGTTCAATGTCAAAGAATGGAGTACTCAAACAAGGCATCTTTGGTGCCTCAAGTCTAAGGACCAGACACACTACTGGGACTACAGAATCGCTGTCTAACATTAGGTATCATTAACCATACAATATTCTGTAAGCGGATTAATCAGTGAACTCATTCTCCAATGAGCACCTACATTGTACCTCTAGTATCCCCACACAAGTGACTATGAGACCAGTCACCTCCATCATATAGACAAGTATACAGCGCACTAGTCTATTCGGTTATCTCAATGTCCTCATCGAGTAACCTATGACCAGGATGATTTAGAAACTGTGTTTAAAGGTATATTAGTCTCATTATCGTGATCTCAACATAATCCGATTCCCATTGCATAGATCCATAGACATCACAATATTCATCCAAATAATGTAAGAAAATGTCAATAATAATATGTGAAGAGATCAACATAACATGTAATAGGTACCACACTCACGTGATTGGCTTGTAGGGCACCTACAACCAACAATTTCCCACTTGACCTAAAGCCAATCACCTACGTGTCTGATCCCCATTAGACCTCTATGACGCTCAAATATAATATGAGTCAGTGACTTTGTCAGTAAATCTGTAATGTTATCTTCGGATGGAACTCTTTCCACTACTACATCTCCTCAGGCCACATTCTCTCTGATCTCGATGGAATCTCCTCAGAACACTTCTGACGAGACCCAGGTTCCCCGCTTGATCGATCACCCTATTATTGTCGCCATATATGGGAATCAGTTTTCACGCTGCTCGATATAATTCTTAAATCTATGATGAACTTCTTCATCCAGACACCCTCTTTTGCTGCCTCTACTACAGCAATATATTTCACCTTTGTGGTCCAGTCAGCAGTAGTATCTTGCTTAGAACTTTTCGAATATACTGCTCCTCCATTCAGGATGAAGACATACCCTGAATTCGACTTGCTATCATCGACATCGGACTAGAAGCTCGAGTCCGTGTAGCCCTCAACTCTAAGGCTATTGCCTCCATATGCCAGTAAAAGATCCTTAGTCCTTCTCAAGTACTTAAGGATACACTTTACTAATTTCTAGTGCTCTAAGCCTGGATCTGCCTGATACCTACTCGTGACACTCAGAGCATGCGCTACATCAGGCCTGGTACATAGCATAGCAAATATGATAGACCCTATCACTGAGGCATATGATATTCTATCAATATATGGCCTTTCTTCAGGAGTCTTTGGGGACATACTCCTAGAAAGTGATATTCCATGTCTCATAAGTATGAGACCTCTCTTGAAATTTTTCATGTCAAACCTTTTGATAATGGAGTGAGTCTATGTACCTAGATTGGGACAAGCCAAGCATCCTCTTGGATCTATCTCTATAGATCTGAATCCTCAGAATATAGGATGATTCCCCTAAGTCCTTCATGGAGAAGTGTCTAGATAGCCAAGCTTTTATTGTGGAGAGCATTCCTACATCATTTCCAATGATTAAGATGTCATCCACATATAACACCAAGAAGGTGATAGCGCTCCCACTTACCTTCCTATACACACAAAGCTCATCTTCATTCTTAACGAAGTCATAAGATCTGATCACCTCATCAAATCTTATGTTCCAACTTCGGAAAGCTTGCTTTAGTCCATAAATGAACTTAAGCAATCTGCACACCTTATTTGGACTGTGCTTGGACATGAACCCCTCAGGTTGTATCATATACACTTTCTCTTTGAGGTTGCTATTGAGGAATACAATTTTCACATCTATCTGCCAGATCTCATAGTTATAATGTGCTGTAATAACCAATAGAATTTAAATAGATTTCAGCATAGCTACGGGTGTAAAGGTTTCGTCATAGTCAACACCTTACCTCTGACGATACCCCTTAGCCACTAGCCTTGCCTTATAGGTCTCCACCTTTCCATCTACCCTGATCTTTTTCTTGAAGATCCATTTACAGCCAATAGGTACGATACCCTTAGGTGCATCAACGAGGTTCTAAACCTTGTTGAAGTACATGGATTTCATCTCAGAATTCATGGCTTCTTGCCACTTCCCAGAGTCTATACTCATAATAGCCTCCTCGTGGTCTAAGGATCAATGTCCTGAATGTCTTCTCTACTAATATGCCCAACATATCTTTCAGGAGGGTGTGACACTCTACTAGTCCTATGCAAAATTAGAACTTGTGTGTTAGGTATATAAACAGACTTGATCTCTAGAATGGTGCCTGAGCTAGGTTCTCCAATCTCGCCAAATTCTATCATGCTCCCACTGTTTCCGCCAAGAATGTGTTCCTTCTTAAGAAACACTGCTCTCTTGGCAACAAAGACCTTTTGGTCCTCAGGGTGATAGAAATAATAACCACATGCTTCCTTAGGGTATCTCACAAACTTTAACCGTTCCATTCTGGATTTCAACTTATCGGGGTCGTGTCTATTAATGTGGGCAGGGCAACCCCAAATCTTAACAACCTTAAGATCGAGCTTCTTCCCTCTCCATATCTCATATGGTGTAGATACTACCGATCTAGATGGAACTCTGTTTAGAAGGTAAATTACGGTCTGTAGGGCATATCCCCAAAATGAGATAAGTAGGTCAGCGAAACTCATCATGGACCGTACCATATCTAATAGTATGTGATTCCTCCTTTCTGATACACCATTGAGCTGTGGTGTATAAGGAGGTGTCCATTGGGACAGAATCCCATGGTCCTTGAGGAACTGGGTGAATTCTGTACTTAAGTATTCTCCTCCTCGATCTGATCGAAGAGTTTTAATACTCTTTCCAGTCTGGTTCTCTACTTCATTCATATACTTCTTGAATTTCTCGAAGGCTTCAGACTTATACTTCATCAAGTACATATGTTCATACCTAAAGAAATCATCAATGAAAGTAATGAAGTAGGAATAACTACCTATGGCCTGAGTTGACATATGACCACATACATCACTATGTATGAGTTCTAGTAACTCAATGGCTCTCTCTTCAGTTCCACTAAATGGAGAGTTGGTCAATTTTCCATGAAGGCAAGGCTCACAAGTTGTATTCACAGTCAAATGGATCTAAGTATCCATTTTTCAACAACTTTTGAATCCTTCTCTCATGGATATGACCTAGCTTACAATGTCACAAATATGTATTATTTACCTCTTCTCGTTTTCTCTTGGCTATGCGTACATTCATGATGTGTGAAGTAGTATTTAGCATAAACAAACCATTATGCAATGTCCCTCTAGTAATGATCTTATCATTCTTACTAATTGAATAATAATTATTATCAAAAAGCACTTTATAACCATTTAATGTCAAACATGAAATGAAAATAACATTTTTGATGATAGAGGGAATAAAATAATATGCATCTAATGTAATAATAGCTCCATTAGGCAGGTATAGAGTGACCTCACCGACAGCAATAGTAGTAACTCTTGCTCTATTGCCCATCTTGAGGTCCATCTCGTCTTTTACCAATCTCCTATGCCTTGTCAGAACTTGCAATGAATTACAAATATGATAAGCACAACTGGTATCTAATACCTATGCATTATGATAAGAATCTGACATATAGAGACTGATCATGAAAGTACTTGAAGCTTTTCTAAGCTTCTGTTTTGCTTTTTATGCAAGATGCGCCTTGCAGTTCCTCTTCCAATGCCCATCTTGACCATAGTGGAAGCACTGGCCTTTGTCCTTTGCTGGGTCAATTTTGATAACCTTGGCCTTACCCCGTTTGCCCTTGCCCTTACCCTTACCCTTCTCAAGGGTCTTCCTAGCCTTCCTTTTCTTTTTGGTCTCACCAACATAGAAAACTAATTTCTCTTTCTTGATAGTACTCTCTGCCTCCCTCAATATATTGAGGAGCTCAGGGAGAGATACCTCAAGTTTGTTCATATTGAAATTCATGATGAACTGAGAAAAGAAATCTAGTAGGGACGAAAGTATAAGATCAATACACAGGTTATCATCTAAGACCATTCCTAGACCTGTGACTTTTTCAATCTACTCTATCATCTTCAAGACATGGTTCTGAATCAGTGTCCCCTTAGTCATCCTAGCATGGAAGAGACTCTTGAATATCTCATATCGTTGAGTGCTTCCCTGTTCCTCAAATAGTTTCCGGAGGTGCAAGAATATGAAATGAGCATCCATATTTTCATATTGTCTCGTAACTCATGAGTCATAGAGGCTAACATGTAACACTGGAGAAGAGTGGAATCATCTATATACTTCGCATATTGGGCAAACTCTTCTTAAGGAGCTTCTGCCTCAGGTTGGGGCATGACCGTATCTAAGACATATGTGATTTTCTCCACTGTAAGAACTATTCTTAGGTTGCAGAGCCAATCCGTATAATTTGGACCAGTGAGGCGGTTGGCATCAAGTATGCTATGTAGAGGGTTTGATGACGACATGTTTCTGATAAACAGGAGATATAGCATAAGTAAATAACACGCAGATTTTGAAAAAAATAAACAATCAAGATATGGACTTCTATCTTGACATGCTTCCACTAATTTTTCTAACGAGTCACATGACACCCTCATGCACGTGAAACGAAAGTCTCCGGCAGACTTCTAGTGGGGATCGGGATCCAATTGGCATCTTAGTGCAACCTCGAGGGACTTGACCAATCACACTAAGCCCAAAAGGCAGACAACTTTTGCCAATCACAACTCCTTATGATTCCCGTCATATTTGGCCTTCGAACCACCATGGCCTTAAGGGACTTGACCAACCATGATATTCAGTTAATCATCATAATCGTTACAAGATGAGTCTGATTCGGTGATATGCCCTCGAGGGACTTGACCAAGTATACCATATCCTCAGGTCACCGGTAACATCTCTATGTCGAAGACAAGATAGTGTGACGCGAAATAGGTGAGCCTCGAGGGACTCGACTAACTCAGCCTACGTCGGGAATCAGTTCCGGCCCCTAACGATGGAATGCCATGTGGGTCAATCTTATTGCCTCACGCTTACTAACTTAATATTATCATAGGAGGGGTTTTAGGTTCGGTCTCGTGATATGACGTGTCACACACATACATATTTAATATATTTACATCATATGCAAATATATATATGCTTATCTAGTAGGTGTATAGAATTCACATGCACAAGCATACCAGATGATCATGGACTTCAACCTAATATGATTAGGCCTGAGCCAATAGACCTAATCATTTATATCAGAATCTATGTGCATATCAATGCATCTCTATGCATGGTGATTATCCATCTCGTCATCATCGAATCTGCTGGCATCTTAACGTATCTCCATGCGTCGCGATCATCTGAATCGACCTTAGGGGTCCTACTACCACCTCCAGGCTTCTGCCACACCTCTAGGATAATTACAACATAATTACAAGCATGCAGGCTCGACAATCAATAAAAAATGAAGGCTCGCAGGCCCTAATAATCACATACACACATCATAAAGTCCATGATCATCTTTCCACATCACATCACAACACATGTATATATCATGTAGGATTACTAGATAAATAATAATAGTTACTTAAACCTTTTAAATAACTAAAATTTGAAATCAGGGATATGCAAGAAATTTTCTAAATTTTGAAGGGCATTTTGGTCATTCAGCCAAAAGGATAAAACTAGAATTTCTATAATTCCTAGGGGTAAAACTATCTTTTACCCTAAAAGCCCTAATTCCCTCCTCTACAGATATGTGGCTGTGGCCGCTGCCACCCTACCGGTGGCAGCCATGCGCGCGGGGCACCGCGGGGGATGGGGGCGCCTCCTATGCTTACGAGTAGCATTGCCACTGCATGCGGGTGCAGCGGGTGCTGCCTCCTCAAGCGGCCTTGCCCCCTGCGAGCACCGCCCCCGTAGGTGGCTACAGGCGTTGCCTGCCTGGTCGCGGGCGGCGGCGGGCGCCGCCCGCCCCTTGCAAGCAGGGTGCCTACGTAGGCAGCCTGCAGGTGCCTACCTAGCAACAAGCGCCGGCCACCTGGCGGCCCTTGCGCGCACGGCCATGGCTGCAAGCAACTTTTGGCCATTCTGCGATCGCAGCAAGGGCAACAACAGTTGCTGCCCTTTCTCACCACTTTTGCACCAACGATTTTGATGACAAAATTGTTCTAAATCACAACACATGCAGTTTATAAGCCAATCATCGCATGATGAACCTGGCTCTGATACCACTATTGGGAAATTAGGAGATTCGACATCTTATGCGTAGTAGAAAATAAAAACAAGATCGGATTTTCCATAGTTATATACTTAGCCATCATGCGACAATTGGTGCGCAAAAATCACAAATTCGAAAAATCCACATGTATCATGTTAGAAGCGTTACTTGGGGAGATCATATATCCCCGAAAATTCCAAATCCAATGAAGAGGATGAAGGAGCACTAGCGTACTCCTCTTTAGCAGTAATCCACACAGCGGATGCAGCAACGACGCTCCTTATATCATTGTGGGATCTCTCTCCACGTGCATCACAAGGCTTCCGGAGCCAAGGAGGAGGAGAGGAGACTAAGGATAATAGGAGGATGACTACCAAGAGCTCTCAGCCTATGAACTAGGAGGTTCCTCCTATTTATAGAGGTGGAGGAAGTTTATTCTTAACAGATCCTATTCACACTGGATCTCTATCCAGTTAGGATCCCATTAGATCTTATCCACAGGATCCAATTTGATCTCATCCAATTGGATCTTATCCAATCATTTAATTGGATCTCATCTAAGTACCCAATTGGATCTCATCCATAGGATCCCAACTAGGGGCTTCGCAGATATCTCATATCCGCACCTCTACTCGTCACAACATCCACCTTATGTGTGTGACCCTCTAGGCTCAATACCGAGTTGGCCATGAGTCACTCCCGTCAGAACTCCTTCTAACTCAGAACACCTTCTAATATAGTGAATTATTATTTTCATAATAATTCACTTGACTCATCGACTATGAACGTACTAGGCCACTACGCCATAGTCTCCAGACGGTACAGGGGGATATAATCCATTGGACTTGTCCGTCCTGAATTACCATGTATCTATAGTCCCTTATCTATCTAATATCCCAAAGATCATATATTGGGCATGGTAGAGTTAGGCCCATACGGAATCTTATCCGAGTCTTGCTCGAATTAGATTCTCTTGAAGGACTCCTCTCTTAATCCGAATGACCTTGGCCAGGGATTTTGCATGAATGAGTACATGCGAGATATATCTCTTATGATACCGAGAGTGGATAATCCTCTATTGACACATAATTACCTTCGCAAGGTTGGCTACCATTCCCAAGAACCGGCTATACCAGATCTAGAGCTCTCCAAACCTATGAGTTCGGTATCAAAGAATTGAGTACTCAAACAAGGCATCTTTGGTGCCTTAAGTTTAAGGACCAGACACACTACTGGGACTACGGAATCGTTGTCTGACATTAGGTATCATTAACCATACAACATTTTGTAAGCGGATCAATCAGTGTACTCATTCTCCAATGAGCACCTGCACTGTACCTCTAGTATCCGCACACAAGCGACTATGAGACCAGTCGCCTCCATCATATAGATGAGTATACAACGCACCAGTCTATCCAGTTATCTCGATGTCCTTATCGAGTAACCTATGACTAGGATGATTTAGGATCTGTGTTTAAAGGTATATCGATCTCATTATCGTGATCTCATTATAATCCGATTCCTATTGCATAGATCCATGGACATCATAATATTCATCCAGATAATGTGATAAAATGTCAATAATAATAGGTGAAGAGATTGATGTAACATATAACAGGTGCCATTACTCACGTGATTGGCTTGTAGGGCACCTACAACCAACATCTTGTCCTTAGACTTGAGACACCAAAGATGCCTTGTATGAGTACTTCATTCTTTGACACTGGACTTACAAGTTTGGAAAGCTCCAGATTTGGTACAGTCGATTCTCGGGAATGGTCGCCAATCTTACATAGGCAATTAAGTGTCAATAGATGATCATCCACTCTCGGTATCGTGAGAGGAATATCTCATATGTGCTCGCTCAGGCAAAATCCCTAGCTAGGGTCATTCAGATTGAGAGAGGAGTTTTCTAGGAGAATCCGATTAGAGCAAGACTCGGACAGGATTCCGTATGGGCCTAACATTACCATGCCTAATATATGGTCTCTGGGATATTAGATGGATGAGAGACTATAGATACATAGTAATTGAGGACAGACATGATCGATGGATTAGATTCCCTTGTACCATTTGGGGACTATGTCGTAGTTGCCTAGTATGTCCATAGTTGATGAGTCAAGTGAATTATTATGGAGATAATAATTCACTATATCAAAAGGTGTTTTGAGTCAGAAGGAGTTCTGACAGGAGCGACTCACAGTTAGCTCGGTATCAGGCCTAGAGGGTCACACACATTATGTGGATATTACAATAAGTAGAGGTGCGAATATGAGATATTTACGAAGCCTCTCGTTTGGATCCTATGGATAAGATCCATTCAGATAATTAGATGAGATCAAATTGATGATTGGATAGACATCCAATTGGATAGAGATCCAACTGGATAATTGGATAGAGGTCCAATGTGAACAGGATCCGTTAAGGATAAGCTTCCTGCACCTCTATAAATAGGAGGAACTCCTTGGTTCATAGGCTAGAGCTCTTGGAAGTCACCTCTCCTATTCTCCTCAGCATCTTCTCCTCCTCCTTGGCTCTGGCAACCTTGTGATATATGTGTAGAAGATATTCCTGCGATGATCTAAGGAGCATCGTCGCTATGTCCGTTGTGTGGATTACCACTAGAGAGGAGTACGCTAGTGCTCCTTCATCCTCTTTATTGGATCTGGAAAATATGAGGATATACGATCTCCTTAGGTAACGCTTCTAACATAATACGTGTGGTTATTTCAGATTTATGATTTTTCGCACACCATTCATGGCACAATGGCTAAGTACTTAACTATGGGAAATCTGGTCTTGTTTTTGTTTTTCACTATGCATGAAATTTCAATTCGTGATTTCCCAATAGTGGTATCAGAGCCAAGTTCATCATGCGATAATTGGCTTATAAACCACATGTGTTATGTTTAATTGCGTAGAATTATTTTATGCATTTTTATTGCGATTGACGTGGTTTCTCAGATCTGAAAAGTGTTTTATCTTGCTGATGAAATATGCTTTAGAGCGATCCTTCTACGTCAAATTTGTTGACACAAATGAAGGAGATAGAAGTAGCAACTATTGTTGCCTGGTGGATCGACCAGAGGTGGTGTGCATGCAAAAGTTACGAACGAGCAGCTTGTCTATCGAGGCAGTGTCGGCGGATAAGGTGCCTGCGGTGGCTACCTTGTGCACGGCAGCCACTGGTGCACATGGCAACAGCCCCTGTGCGCACAAGGCAGTGGTCACTAGTGCGCAGCAGGCTACGATGGCTGTGCGCTGCGTGCAGGCTGTCGGTGCTCATGGAAGGCAGTTGCCCACTGCTTGCGCAAGGCAACAGCAGCTACTTGTGCAGGGAGGCTACAAGCGACAGTTGCCTGACGGTGGCCACCCCATGCATGAGGCGACGCTGCATAGCCTGTGCACATGGCAATAATTGTGCTGCCCCTTGCGTGCCAGGCTACCGCCTGCGGCTGCGCCACAAGGTGGCAGCCACACTGCCTACGTAAGGTCGCGCCGCAAAGGCACGCACAGGTCGCAGGCAGTAGCGCCCGAGCCTACACAAAGGCGGCTACTGCCCCATGCAGCAGATGCCTGGTGGCCGCCAAAGGCGAGGTGACAGTGCCCAATGTTGCACCACATGCCTGCCAAGGGGCTGCCACATACCTACCAGGCGACGACTACAGTAGGGAGGCGTGGCCACAAGAAGTTACAGCCACTGACTCTGTTTGGGACGGTTTGGGTCAAAAGGATAGTTTTGCCCTTGTAAATTTTAGAAATTCTAGGACATGTCCTACAAAAATTATCAAAATGCCCTTGATATTTCTAAAAATTCTCTACATGTCCCCAATTTCAAATTTTAGTTATTTAAAAGATTTAATTTACTATTATTATTTATCTAGTAATCCTACATGATATATATATGTGATGTGTGATGTGAGAAGATGATCATGGACCGTGTGATGTATGTATATGATTATTGGGGCCTATGAGCCTCCATTTTTTGTTGATTGTTGGGTTTACGTACTTATAATTATATTGTAATTACCCTAGAGGTGCGACAAAAACCTGGAGGTGGCAACAGGACCTTCGAGGCCGATTCAGATGATCGTGATGTATGAGAATGCGTCGAGGTGCTGGCAGATCCGACGATGATGAGATGGATGATCATCGGGCATAGAGATGCGCCGATATATATATAGATCATGATGTAAATGATTAGGCCTACTGGCTTGGGCATGATCATATTAGGTTGAGATCCATGATTATCTGGTGTGCTTGTGCATGTGATTGCTATACACCTACTAGATAAGTATATATATTTGCATGCGATGTAAATATATATATTAAATATGTATATGTGTGACATGTCATATCACGAGACCGAACCTAAATCCCCTCTTATGATAATATTAAGTCGGTAAGCATGAGACAATAAGATTGGCCCACGTGGCCTTCCATCATTATAGGTAGGAATCGATTTCCAATGTAGGCTGAGTTGGTCGAGTCCCTCGAGGCTCACCTATTTCGGGTCTTGCTATCTTGCCTACAACATAGAGATGCCACCGGTGACCTAAGGACATGGTATGCTTGGTCGAGTCCCTCGAGGGCATATCATCGAATCAGACTCATCTTGAAATGATGGTGATGACTTAACTGGACATCATGGTTGGTCGAGTCCTTCGAGGCCATGGTGCTTCGGAAGCTAAACATGACGAGAATCACAAGGAGTTATGATTGGCAAGAGTTGCCTACTTTTTTGGGCTTAGTGTGATTGGTCGAGTCCCTCAAGGTTACACTAAGACACCGATTGGATCCCGATCCCCACTAGAAGTCGATTGGAGACTTCCATTTCACATGCTGAGGGTGTCACATGACTCGCTAGAAAAATTAGTGGGAGCACATCAAGATAGAAGTCCATATCTTGATTATTTATTTTTCTATGAAATCTGTGTGTTATTTACTTACGCTACATCTCTTGTTTATCAAAAACATATCGCCATCAGACCCTCTACGTGGCATACTTGATACCAACCGCCTCATTGGTCTAAACTATGCAGATTGGCTCTGTAACCTGAGAATAGTTCTCATAGCAGAGAAAATTGCATATGTCCTGGATATGATCATACCCCAACCTGAGGTAGAAGCACGTCAGGAAAAGTTTGCCCAATATGTGAAGTATATAGATGATTCCACTCTCACTCAGTGTTATGTGTTGGCCTCTTTGACTCCTAAGTTACAAAGACAATATGAAAATATGGATGCTCGATCCATACTCCTACATCTCCGTAGCTTATTTGAGGAGCAAGGAAGAACTCAGTGATATGAGATATCCAAGAGTCTCCTCCGTACTAGGATGACCGAGGGGGCATCGGTTCAAAACTATGTCCTGAAGATGATAGAGTGGATTGAGAAACTCACAAGTCCAGGAATGGTCTTAGATGATAACCTATGTGTTGATCTTATACTTCAGTCCCTACCAGATTCCTTTTCTCAGTTTATCATGAATTTTAATATGAACAAACTTCAAGTGACTCTCCCTGAGCTCCTCAATATGTTGAGGGAGGTAGAGAGCACTGATAAGAAGGAGAAATTAATTCTCTATGTTGGTGAGACCAAAAGAAAAAGGAAGGCTGGGAAGACTCTTAAGAAGGGCAAGGGCAAGGGCAAATAAGGTAAGACAAAGGTTGCCAAAATTAACCCAGTAATGGATAAAGTCCAGTGCTTTCACTACGGTCCAGATGAGCATTGGAAAAGGAACTGTAAGGTGTATCTTGCAGAAAAGGTGAAACAGAAGCTTAGAGAAGCTTCAGGTACATTCTTGATCAATCTCCATGTGTCAGATTCTTGTGATAATGCATAGGTATTAGATATCGATAATGCTTATCATATCTATAATTTGTTGCAGGTTCTGGCATGACCTAGGAGATTGGTAAGAGGCGAGATGGACCTCAAGATAGGCAATAGAGCAAGAGTTGCTACTGTTGCTATTGATGAAGTCACTCTACATCTGCTTGATGGAGCTACTATTGTATTAGATACATATTATTTTGTTCCCTCTGTTGGGATCTAGAGTGGCACTAAGAGGGGGGGGGGGGTGAATTAGTGTAGCGGATAAAGATGATAAATTTTGACGATTTAAAACAAGTTCGAAAACTTCGTACGTTGAAAACTTTGTTTCGATGAAATCCGATTTTGATTGCGTATAAACTTAAAATTATTCATAAAAAAGTGAGGAGGAAACAGAGTAAGTAAAATAAATAGGTTTGTAGAAATGTAAAGAACAATAAGTAAATGCAAACCGATTTTATAATGGTTCGGTCATACAACCTATGTCCACTCCTGATTCCTCTTCTCTCGAGGCCACCGGCTTTTCCACTAGCAGTCTTTCTTCTAACGGGGGAGGACCAACTCCCTTACAATACTCTCCTTTTGATGGGCTTAGGTGGTAACCCTTATAAGCACTCTCTCCTCTCTTTTAACTTGAATACAAGTGAAGTCTAGAGGATTTCTAGAAATAATTCTACAATGTTTTCTTGCTTTCAAAGTGTATGTGCTTATATCTTCAACCCTAGGATGGGAGGGGTTTTTATTGGCTCCAATTTGATTCAAACTTGGAGCCAAAAAACTTCCCATCTTAATTTTCGGGGTACTATGATAGAACCCAAGAGGAATTGTATAGAGATTGATCTTTGAGGGGGATCAACCCTTGGAACTTTTAGGGGTTCCACCCTCCAAGTAGCCTAGTGGCTGTAATTCTAGATTGATCTTTCTTATTCCAAAGAGGTGGAGGCAACAAGCTTATATAGAGCTCCAAACCCTAGCCCTAGGGGCTGCTTCATAAGTGAAATACCCAATTTGCCCTCAACCTTAACGGGCCGGCCCAGTAACAAGGGGGGCGACGACTAAGAAGCCTAAAGACCCAAATATAAACCATAGCCTCTCTTCTTTATAGGATAGAGGCGGCCAGGTGGGGTTTATTACACTCTCACAGGGTTTTTATTAGACGCTACATGGTTGAGTAGGACCTAACCCTGCTAAGGTCCTATCAAGCCCGCCCTCTTTGAATCAGCCTTGTCCTCAAGGCTGGGGTTCCATAAACTCAGGGAACCGGGTCTTCAACTCCTCATATGATTACCATGTGGTATCTTCGAGTGGTAAATTAGTCCAATGTACTAGTACTTCAGTAGGGGGATGTCGACGATGCATCACGATTCTACAGTCGAGGATGGCTTGTGGTTGGGCTTGAATATTTCCATTATCAGTGGTGTTGGGTAGTTGGATTTGGGGTGTCTCGTGTTCTCCCAACTTGGGCTTCAAGCATGACACGTGGAAGACAAGGTGAATTTTGACATCTTTAGGCAATTTAAGTCTGTATGCCACAGCTCCAATACGCTCTATGATCTGATAGGGCCCATAAAAACGTGGAGATAGCTTCATGGAGACTCGTGTACTGATGGATAGTTGTTTGTATGGCTATAGGCGAAGATAAACCCAATCTCCTATAAAAAATTCTCTTTCGCTTCTTCGTGTGTCAGCTTGTTGCTTCATTCTAGCTTGAGCGGTAGAGAGATTATCCTTTAGCAGCTGTAGGAGTTTGTCCCTGTCAATTAAATCTTGGTCGACCTGATCTACCTTAGCCGAGCCAATTATATACTTTGGAATCACAAGAGCCAGTTGACCATATAATGCTTCATATGTGGTACATTTTGTAGATGAATGATATGTAGAATTGTACCACCATTCGGCCCAGGGGAGCCATTTCATCCACTCCTTTGGTCGATCACTTCGGTGTTTTGCCAGTGATCGACCATTTTGCATGAGAACGGCTCAAATTTTAACTCTAGATGCATTAGTCTCAATGATGAAGGGTCGGCTGAAATCTGGTAGCGCTAGCACCAGTGTTGTCGTCATGGCTACCTTAAGTCTGTCGAAGGTAGCGGAGGCTTTGTTCGACCATTGGAAGGCATCTTTTTTCAGTAGAGAAGTGAGGGGGGCACTAATCTTCCATAGTCCTTCACGAATTTTTGGTAGTAGCCCGTTAGTCCAAGGAATCCACGTAGTAATTTCACATTTGTAGGTTTCAGCCAGCCTTGCATTGCTTATATTTTTGTTGGGTCTACGGCCACTCCTTTTGATATTATGTGCCCAAGGTACTCTACCTTTTGCTGGAGAAAGCTGCACTGTGATAGCTTAACAAAAAAAGTATTCTCCCGAAGGATCGTCAGAACAATTCGCAAGTGCTGAAAGTGAGTCTCAAGAGAAGGGCTGTAAATGAGAATATCATCGAAAAATACCAACACAAATTTATGAAGAAAGCTCCGAAAAATATCATTCATGAGACTTTGGAAGGTTGAAGGAGCATTAGTGAGTCCAAAGGGTATTTTCAAGAATTCATAATGGCCATTATGAGTGCGGAAAGCAGTTTTTGGGATGTCACCTTCACATACCCGAATTTGGTGGTAACCGGATCGGAGGTCTAACTTCGTGAAGACTCGAGCTCCTTTTAATTCATCAAGAAGTTCATCCACCACTAGTATTGGGTACTTATCCTTGATGGTGATGTCATTTAGAGTTCGGTAGTCGATGCACATCCGCCAAGTTCCGTCTTTCTTGTGCACAAGTAGCACCGGTGAGGAGTAGGGGCTGCAACTTGGCTGAATCACCCCTGTTTTGAGCATTTCCTTCATGATCTTCTCAATTTCATCCTTCTGGAGGTGAGGATAGTGGTAAGGCTGAGTGTTTTCTGGTGGTTTTCCCGAAAGGATTGGAATTCGGTGGTCATGTTGTCGAGTAGGAGTAAGACTGCATGGTTCGACAAAAACATCGTCAAATTCAATAAGCAGTTGGGTGAGATTTTGATCTTTAATTTCTATTTTCTTCCCCTCTGGTTGCTTCTGGAGATGCATAAGAAAGCCACCATTTATCTTGTATAAAACTTTCTCCATTCGTAGGGTTGAAACGGTAGTTATGTTGCTTCTGTGCTTCCCGTGTAGGGTGACCTGTTTGCCTTTGCAATAGAATTTCATAATCAATTTGGAAAAGTTCCAAGAGATGTCACCAAGCGTCATCAGCCATTCTATGCCCAGCATAGCCTCATAATCATCAATTGGTAGGAGGAAGAAGTCGGCAATAATTTCTTGGTCCTGTAGTAATAGTTTCACCTGCGGGCATCTTTGGTCGCATTTTAGGATTCGGCCATCGGCGACCTTTACGTCGAACTTGCTACAACCTTCGATGTGGAGCACCATCCGAGCAGCAACCTTACTATTTAGAAAGTTATTAGTACTGCCTGTATCGATGAGAATGATGATCGGTTGTTGTTTGAGCAGGCCTCCAACTTTCATCGTTTGCGGATTTGAGTAGCCGGCTAGTGCATGTACCATAAAGTCGGTTGATTGTGGCTCTTCTTCCATATCTTCATCCTCATGTTCAAGACTCTCTTTTGGCTATTCACTGATCTCTTCTTCCACTAGTTCAATCACAAAAAGTCTCCCCTTTTTGCAGCGATGCTCGTGACTCCACGGCTCGTCACAATGCCAATATTACCCCTTGGCAAATCGGTCTCGAAGCTCTTCTCTTGTCAACCTTTTTGGTGCAGGAGCTCGGTTGATAGTAGGGGGGGCTGAGTGCTTTAATATTGTTGGTCGTGGAGTGACCCTAGTCCTCCGGGCTTCGTGGTTCAATCGCTCCTCCCGAAGTTGTGCGAAAGAGATGGCTGCCATAAGCGTGTACGGTTGTCGCGCTTTAACTTCTCCCCGGATCTCCGGCTTCAAGCCCTCAATAAATATCCCTAATAACTATTTTTTAGACCAATCACGAGTTTGATTAGATAACCTTTCAAACATGGTTTGATACTCCTGGATGGTGGAGGTTTGTCGGATCTTTGCTAGTTGTCCATCGATGTTCTCGTAATCGGTTGGTCCGAAACGGATCAGCAGTCCTTTGAATTGTCACCATGAGAGGACTCCATGAGTATGTTCAAACCAATCAAACTATTGTATGGCATCCCCTTCAAGATGTATAGCTATAATTTCTACCATAGATCCATCTACGGTTTTGTGGTACCGAAAATATCGCTCCACACGCGAGATACAACCAATCGGGTCTCCTTCTTCCCATCTAGGGAAGTCCACCCTCATGCGTGGATAGTGGGGATCGGTCATAGAGCCTCCCCTCTCCTGGAGGTCATCTCTTCGATTAGAGCTCTCTCCTTGATGTGATTTCTTTGGGCTCAGTGGTCAATCCAAACTAAGTTTGGCAAAGAGAGTTCGAATCTTCTCCTCCATTTGTGTCTCAAAGGCTTCGAATTTAGCATCAATTGCCTCCTCGGATGCCATAGCATATGTCTCCAAATTTATAATATTAAGATATCTTTTTTGCTGTCCGGTTAAAGGCATGTATTGGTTGAGAGAAGTGGTGGTTGAAAAGGTTGGTGGATTGGTGAATGTAGGCTGCGGTTTAGGCTTGTTTTGTGGCTGTTTTGGGTGCAGTTTGGGGCTACAGTTTGATAGAATTTTTGGGCTGTTATGGTAGTGGATGAAGGTTAGGGAAGAGGGTTTTAGATCTGTAGTAGATTATAGCAAATATTTGACAAAAATCAGTGGCAATTGCTGCCTATATACGTTGTCTCATAAGAGCAAAATTGTCATCAAAGAAATAGTGGTTTCTCGAAGAAATTTCCAGCGAAAACTCCGGGGTTTGAGGAGGGGGTTTGACGGTAGAATCTTAGTTTAGATAGCAACAAGGATAACAAATTGCATCAAGAAATTTCGGCAGCAAAGTAGTAAAAACATCGGTGCAAGTTGCGATAGCAGAATTCTCATCAAAAAATTTCAGCAGCTTGCGACGAGAGATTGTAGCAACACACGAATTTTTTTTTTATGAATTCCACTATAGATCAATCATGGATGGGAGCCAAGATGATCTATGAGGTGCACAAAAAATTTCGTTCAAAAAGGATAATAATTAGATCGGTTAAAGGCAGCAATACGCGGTTGAAATTTTCTACAGCGATCCTTCGTTCGCAAAGATGGTAACTTTTGCGACACAAGGAATTTGCAGGCAAGGGATTGATAGAAAAACTTCTTTTTGATATTTTAGATGAGAAATTGTAGCAGCAAAAGGTATTGGTGGTAGAAAAATACTAGATCTCTGATGCAATTGGAGGTGGCGACTGTAGATTGAATTGATCTACGTCAAGAGATGACGGTGGAGATGATGATGTCAAGAGCAATTATGGGAATTGCTTAGCTGATGGTGGGCGGCAGGGATGGCAGAAAAAGTAGCAAGATCGCTACTCTGATACCAGATGATAGAACCCTAGAGGAATTCTATGGAGATTGATCTTTGAGGGGGATCAACCATTGGAACTTTTAGGGGTTCCACCCTCCAAGTAGCCTAGTGGCTGCAATTCTAGATTGATCTTTCTTATTCCAAAGAGGTGGAGGCTACAGGCTTATATAGAGCTCCAAACCCTAGCCCTTATATACAGCTCCAAACCCTAGCCCTAGGGGTTGGTTCCTAAGTGAATTACCCAATTTGCCCTCAACTTTAGCGGGCCGACCCAGTAACAAGGGGGGCGGCGGCTAAGAAGCCCAAAGATCCAAATATAAACCCTAGCCTCTCTTCTTTATAGGATAGAGGCAGCTAGGTGGGGTTTATTATACTCTCATAGGGTTTTTATTAGACGCTACTTGGTTGAGTAGGACCCAACCCTACTAGGGTCCTATCAAGCCCACCCTCTTCGAATCAGCCTTGTCCTCAAGGCTGGGGTTCCATGAACTTAGGGAACCGGGTCTTTAACTCCTCATATGATTCCCATGTGGCATCTTCGAGTGGTAAATTAGTCCAATGTACTAGTACTTCATTAGGAGGATGTCGACGACGCATCACAACTCTATGATCGAGGATGGCTTGTGGTTGGGCTTGAATATTTCCATCATCAGTGGTGTTGGGCAGTTGGATTTGGGGTGTCTCGTGTTCTCCCAACTTGGGTTTCAAGCATGACACGTGGAAGAAAGGGTGAATTTTGGCATCTTCAGGTAATTTAAGTCTGTACGCCATAGCTCCAATATGCTCTATAATCTGATAGGGCCCATAAAAACGTGGAGATAGCTTCATGAAGGCTCGTGTGCTGATGGATAGTTATTTGTATGGCTGTAGATGAAGATAAACCCAATCTCCTACAAAAAATTCTCTTTCGCTTCTTCGTGTGTCAACTTGTTGCTTCATTCTAGCTTGAGCGGTAGAGAGATTATCCTTTAACAACTGTAGGAGTTTGTCCCTGTCAATTAAATCTTGATCGACTTGATCTACCTTAGCCGAGCCAATTACATACTTTGGAATCACAGGAGCCGGCCGACCATATAATACTTCATATGGGGTACATTTTGTAGATGAATGATATGTAGAATTGTACCACCATTCGGCCCAGGGGAGCCATTTCGTCCACTCCTTTGGCCGATCACTTCGGTGTTTTGCTAGTGATCGACCATTTTGCATGAGAACGACTCCAATTCTAACTCCAGATGCATCGGCCTCAATGATAAAGGGTCAGCTTAAATCTGGTAGTGCTAGCACCAGTGTTGTTGTCATGGCTACCTTAAGTCTGTCGAAGGTAACGGAGGCTTTGTTCGACCATTGGAAGGTAACGGAGGCTTTGTTCGACCATTGGAAGGTATCTTTTTTCAGTAGAGAAGTGAGGGGGGCACTAATCTTCCCATAGTCTTTCACAAATTTTTGGTAGTTGCTCGTTAGTCTAAGGAACCCACGTAGCAATTTCACATTTGTAGGTTTCAGCCAACCTTGCATTGCTTCGATTTTTGTTGGGTCTACGGCCACTCCTTCTTCTGATATTATGTGCCCAAGGTACTCTACCTTTTGCTGGAGAAAGCTGCACTTTGATAGCTTAACAAAAAGAGTATTCTCCCGAAGGATCGTCAGAATAATTCACAAGTGCTGAAAGTGGGCCTCAAGAGAAGGGCTGTAAATGAGAATATCATCAAAAAATACCAGCACAAATTTGTGAAGAAAGCTCCAAAAAATATCATTCATGAGACTTTGGAAGGTTGAAGGAGCATTAGTGAGTCCAAAGGGCATTTTCAAGAATTCATAATGGCCATTATGAGTGCGGAAAGAAGTTTTTGGGATGTCGCCTTCATATACTCGAATTTGGTGGTAACCAAATCGGAGCTCCAACTTCGTGAAGACTCAAGCTCCTTTTAATTCATCAAGAAGTTCAACCACCACTGGTATTGGGTACTTATCCTTGACGGTGATGTCATTTAGAGCTCGGTAGTTGATGCACATCCGCCAAGTTCCATCTTTCTTGTACACAAGTAGCACCGGTGAGGAGTAGGGGCTACAGCTTGGCTGAATCACTCCTGTTTTGAGCATTTCCTTCACGATCTTCTCAATTTTATCCTTCTAGAGGTGAGGATAGTGGTAAGGTTGAGTGTTTTCTGGTGGTTTGCCCGAAAGATTTGGAATTCGGTGGTCATGTTGTCGAGTAGGAGTAAGACCGCATGGTTCAGCAAAAATATCGTCAAATTCAATAAGCAGTTGGGTGAGATTTGATCTTTAATTTCTATTTTCTTCCCCTCTGGTTGCTTCTGGAGATGCATAAGAAAGCCACCATTTATCTTGTATAAAACTTTCTTCATTCGTTGGGTTGAAACGGTAGTTACGTTGCTTCTGTGCTTCCCGTATAGGGTGACCTGTTTGCCTTTGCAATAGAATTTCATAATCAATTTGGAAAAGTTCCAAGAGATATCACCTAGCGTCATCAACCATTCTATGCCCAGCATAGCCTCATAATCATCAATTGGTAGGAGGAAGAAGTCGGCAACAATTTCTTGGTCCTGCAGTAATAGTTTCACCTGCGGGCATCTTTGGTCGCATTTTAGGATTCGGCCATCGGCGACCTTTACGTCGAACTTGCTACAACCTTCGATGTGGAGCGCCATCCGAGCAGCAACCTTACTATTTAGAAAGTGATTAGTGCTGCTTGTATCGATGAGAACGATGATTGGTTATTGTTTGAGCATGCCTCCAACTTTCATCGTTTGCAGATTTGAGTAGCCGGCTAGCGCATGTACCATAAAGTCGGTTGATTGTGGCTCTTCTTCCACATCTTCATCCTCATGTTCAAGACTCTCTTCTGGCTGTTCACTGATCTCTTCTTCCACTGGTTCAATCACAAGAAGTCTCCCCTTTTTGCAGCGATGCTCGCGGCTCCACGGCTCGTCACAATGCCAACATAACCCCTTGGCATATCGGTCTCGAAGCTCTTCTCTTGTCAACCTTTTTAGTGCAGGAGCTCGGCTGATAGTAGTGGGGGCTGAGGGATTCAATATTGCTGGTCGGGGAGCGACCCTAGTCCTCCGGGCTTTGTGGTTCAATCGCTCCTCCTGAAGTCATGCGAAAGAGATGGTTGCCATAAGCGTGTACGGTTGTCGTGCTTTAACTTCTCCCCGGATCTCTGGCTTCAAGCCCTCAATAAATATCCCCAATAACTATTTTTCAAACCAATCATGAGTTTGATTAGATAACCTTTCAAACCTGGTTTGATACTCCTGGATGGTGGAGGTTTGTCGGATCTTTACTAGTTGTCCATCGATGTTCTCGTAATCGGTTGGTCCGAAATGGATCAGTAGTCCTTCTTTGAATTGTCACCATTAGAGGACTCCATGAGTGTGTTCAAACCAATCAAACCATTATATGACATCCCCTTCAAGATGTATAGCTACAATTTCTACCATAGATCCATCTGCGGTTTTGTGGTACCGAAAATATCGCTCCACGCGCGAGAGCCAACCAATCGGGTCTCCTTCTTCCCATCTAGGGAAGTCCACCCTCATGCGTGGATAGTGGGGATCAGTTATAGACCTCCCCTCTCCTGGAGGTCATCTCTTCGATTAGAGCTCTCTCCTTGATATGATTTCTTTGGGCTCGCTGGTCAACCCAAACTAAGTTCGACAAAGAGAGTTCGAATCTTCTCCTCCATTCGTGTCTCAAAGGCTTCGAATTTAGCATCAATTGCCTCCTCAGATGCCATAGCATATGTCTCCAAATATGTAATATTAAGATCTCTTTTTTGCTGTCGGGTTAAAGGCATGTTTTGGTTGAGAGAAGTGGTGGTTGAAAGGGTTAGTGGATTGGTGAATGTAGGCTGCAGTTTAGGCTTGTTTTGTGGCTATTTTGGGTGCAGTTTGGGGCTGCAGTTTGAGTAGCAAAAATTTGACAAAAATCAGTGGCAATTGCTACCTCTATGTGCTGTCTCGTAAGAGTAGAATTATCATCGAAGAAATAGTGGTTTCTCGATGAAATTTCTAGCGAAAACTCAGGGGTTTGAGGAGGGGGTTTGACGGTAGAATCTTAGTTTAGATAGCAATAAGGATAACAAATTGGATCAAGAAATTTCGGCAGCAAAGCAGTAAAAAAATCGGTGCAAGTTGCGATAGCAGAATTCTCGTAAAAAAATTTCAGCAGTTTGCGACGAGAGATTGTAGCAACACACGAATTTTTTTTTGATGAATTCCACTATTGGTCAATCACGGATGGGAGCCAAGATGATCTATGAGGTGCACAAAAAATTTCATTCAAAAAGGATAATAATTAGATCATTTAAAGGCAGCAACACATGATTGAAATTTTCTATAGCGATCCTTCGTTCGCAAAGATGGTAACTTTTGCGACACAAGGAATTTGCAGGCAAGGGATCGATAGAAAAACTTCTTTTTGATATTTTAGATGAGAAATTGCAGCAGCAAAAGGTATTGGTGGTAGAAAAATACCAGATCTCTGATGCAATTGGAGGTGACGACTGTAGATTGAATTGATCTACGTCAAGAGATGACGGTGGAGATGATGATGTCAATAGCAATTATGGGAATTGCTTGGCTGATGGTCGACAGCAGGGATGGCAGCAAAAGCAGCAAGATCGCTGCTCTGATACCAAATGATAGAACCCCAGAGGAATTTTATGGAGATTGATCTTTGAGGGGGATCAACCCTTGGAACTTTTAGGGGTTCCACCCTCCAAGTTGCTTAGTGGCTGTAATTCTAGATTAATCTTTCTTATTCCAAAGAGGTGGAGGCTACAAGCTTATATAGAGCTCCAAACCCTAGCCCTAGGGGCTGCTTCCTAAGTGAACCACCCAATTTGCCCTCAACCTTAGTGGGCCGGCCCAGTAACAAGGGGGGTGGCGGTTAAGAAGCCAAAAGACCCAAATATAAACCCTAGCCTCTCTTCTTTATAGGATAAAGGCGACTAGGTGAGGTTTATTACACTCTCACAGGGTTTTTATTAGACGCTACATGGTTGAGTAGGACCCAACCCTACTAGGGTCCTATCATACTAGCGGTACCATCGCTTGTCACTAGTGGTGCCATCGCTAGTCTGACTCTGACACTAGGCGGTACCATCGTCTGTCACAATGACATGGTTAGTGTACTAGGCGGTACCACCGCCCAACTAGCGGTACCACCGCCCAGGCACTCTGCCCGAGGGAGGTACCACTGCCCAGACCACCTGGGAGACTGAACCCAGGCGGTACCACCGCCCTAGTCTGGTGGTGCCATCGCTAGATAGGGTTCAATAACCTTGTTTGGGCCTTTCATCCGACCCAAACCTGTTTGGGTACGGGCCCAACTGGCCCCTAACAGGGTTAAAGGATTAACACCTAATCCTAACCCTAGTTATGTGCTAAATACAAAATTAAAGACATTCCTAAGTTATTACAAAGTCCGCAAGTCAAGACTTCTTTCTCTGACGAGCTTCCGGTAAATTTCCGATGGTCTTCCGATGAACCCTCGGATATCATTCTACGAACTCCAAGCAAGCTCCTGGACTTCACGATGATCTTGGCGAGTTTTGACAAGCTTCTTCGGCAAGCTCCGATCTTTCTCGGTGATCTTCGATGAATCTTCAGACTTTCGTCAAACTCTCAAACTCCTAACGATCTTTCACACTTGACTTCGGTACTTTGTTTCGCTTTATGTCTTCATCGTTATCGTAGTTAATCTTGCACATATAAAACTTAACTCTACTTCGATCTAAATAGTTATTATAACATGAATTGACATTCTGTTGCCTGGCATGTCATTTTCAGTGCTTCATCCGATTCTTCGGCGCATCGTCCTCTCTTGCGGCCTGTTGCCTAATCGGTAGTTGACCTCCACAACCCCGATATCCTTGGTGCAACACTACTCTTCTTGGCCCGATGCCTGACATCCGAAGCTTTCTGCTAATTGTCGATCGGACCTTCGGCTCAATGTCCAATCTCTTGACGTGATTTCCTCTAACGCAACGTCAATTCCTCCTGTGTCAATTGTCTAATCCTGATCGAGTAGATCTGCATGACTTAAAATGCAGTTAGATAATAAAACATAATCAATTAGTTTCATTATCAAAATCTAAGACCTAACACCCTCTATTATCAAAAATATTATTTCCATTTCATGTTTGACATTAAATGGTTATAAAGTACTTTTTAAGAATAATTATTGTTCAATTAGTAAGAATGATAAGATCATCACTAGAGGGACATTGCATAATGGTTTGTTTATACTAAATACTACTCCACAGATCATGAATGTAAGCATGCCCAAGAGGAAGTGAACTGAAAATAGTATTTAAACTCTTTAATCGAATCGAGGAGGAGAATACTTGAGCACTGAGTTCACTGAGTTCCTCAAGGACTTTGGGATTCTGTCCCAATGGATACCTTTTCATATACCACAACTCAATGGTATATCAGAAAGAAGAAATCGCACACTATTAGATATGGTGTGGTCTATGATAAGTTTCGCTGACCTATCCATCTCATTTTGGGGATATGCCTTGGAGACTACAGCTTACCTTCTAAACAAAGTTCTATCTAGATCGATAGTGTCTACACCATATGAGATATAGAGAGAGAAGAAGCCCGATCTTAAGGTCGTTAAGATTTAGGGCTGCCCTACCCATGTTAAAAGACATGACACCGATAAGTTGGAATCTAGGACGAAATGGTGCAAGTTCATGGGATACCCCAAGGAAACATATGGTTATTATTTCTATCACTGCAAGGATAAAAAAGTCTTTGTTGCCAAGAGAGCAGTGTTTCTTAAGAAGGAACATATTCTTGGTAGAGACAGTGGGAGCATGATAGAGTTGAGCGAGGTCGGAGAACCTAGCTTAGGCACCATTCCGGAGACCGAGTCTATTCGAGTACCTGACACACAAATTCCAACTTTGCATAGGATTGATAGAGTGTCACACTCTTCTGAGAGATATATGAGACATATAAGTGGAGAGGACACTTAGGATATTAATCCTCAGACCTATAAGGATGCTATTATGAGCATAGACTCCGGGAAGTAACAAGAAGCCATAAATTCTAAGATTGAATATAAGTACTCTAACAAGGTTTTGAACATTGTTAATGCACCTAAGGGTATCGTACCCATCGGTTGTAAATGGATCTTCAAAAAGAAGATTAGGGTAGATAGAAAAGTGGAGACCTATAAGGCAAGACTAGTGGCTAAGGGGTATCGTCAAAGGCAAGGTGTTGACTATGACGAAACTTTCGCACCCATAGCTATGCTGAAATCCATCCAAATTCTATTGGCTATTGTAGTACATTATGACTATGAGATCTGATAGATGGACGTGAAAACTGTGTTCCTCAATAGCAACCTCGAAGAGGAAGTGTATATGATACAGCATAAGGGGTTCATGTCCAAGCAAAGTCCATATAAATTGTGCAAATTGCTTAAGTCCATTTATGGACTAAAGCAAGCTTCCTGAAGTTGAAACATAAGGTTTGATGAGCCAATCAGATCTTATGACTTCGTTAAGAATGAAGATGAGACTTATGTATATAGGAAGGTAAGTAGGAGCGCTATCACCTTCTTGGTATTATATGTGGATGACATCTTAATCATTGGGAATGATGTAGGAATGCTATCCACAATAATAGCTTGGCTATCTAGATACTTTTTTATGAGGGACTTAGGGGAAGCATCTTATATTTTGGGGATTCAGATCTATAGAGATAGATTCAAAAAGATACTTGGCTTGTCCCAATCTAGGTATATAGAATTTCTCAAAGTATGTCCCCAAAAACTCCTGGAGAAATGACAAACATGGATACGATACCCTATGCGATAGGATCTATCATATATGCCATACTATGTACCAGGCTTGATATAGCACATGCTTTGAGTGTCATGAGCAGGTATCTGGCAGATCCAGGCTTGAAGCACTAGAAAGCAGTAAAGTGTATTCTTAAGTACTTGAGAAGGACTAAGGATCTTTTACTAGTATCTGGAGGAGACAGTCTCCAGATTGAGGGCTACACAAACTCGAGTTTCCAGTCCGATGTTGACGATAGTAAGTTGAATTCAGGGTATGTGTTCACCCTGAATAGAGCAATAGTAAGTTGGAAAAGTACCAAGCGAGATACTACTGCTAACTCGACCACAAAGGTGAAATACATTATTGTGGTAAAAACAACAAAAGAGAGTGTCTAGATGAAGAAGTTCATCATAGATTTGGGAATTGTATCGAGCAACGTGAAGCTAATTCTCATATCTTATGATAATAATAGGACGATCACTCAAGCTCAGGAACTTGGGTCTCATCAGAAGTGTTCTGAGGGGTTCCACTTGATCAGAGAGATCATGGCCCGTGGAGATATAGTAGTGGAAAGAGTTCCATCCAAAGATAACATTGCAGATCCACTAATAAAGTCATTGACTTAGAGGTCTGATGGGGATCAGACATGTAGGTGATTGGCTTTAGGTCAAGTGGGAGATTGATAGTTATAGGTATCCTATAAGCCAATCACGTGAGTGATGACACCTGTGACAAACTGCATCGATCTCTTTGCTCATTAATACTAGCATTTTCTCATATTATCTGGATGAATATTGTGATATCATTGGATCTGTACAATGGGAATTGGATCATGATGAGATCACGATAATAAGACTGATTCACTTTTAAACATAGATCCTAAATCATCTTGGTTATAGGTTACTCGAAAAAGACATCAAGATAACCGGATAGACTAGTGTGCTATATACTCATCTATATGATGGAGGCGACTGGTCTCAAAGTTGCTTGGGTGGGGACACTAGAGGTACAATGCAAGTACTCATTGGAGAATGAGTTCACTGATTAATCCACTTATGGAATTCTGAATGGTTAATGACACCTAACATCATACATCGATTTCGTAGTCCCAGTTGTGTGTCTGGTCCTTAGACATGAGACACCAAAGATGTCTTGTGTGAGTACTCCATTCTTTAATGCCGGACTTATAAGTTTAGAAAGCTCCAGATTTGGTACAATTGGATCTCGAGAATGGTAGCCAATCTTACGAAGGCAATTGAGTATCAATAGAGGATCATCCACTCTTGGTATCATGAGAGAAATATCTTGCATGTGCTCGCTTAGGCAAAATCCCTACCCAGGGTCATTCGGATTGAGAGAGAAGGAGTTCTCCGGGAGAATCCGATTAGAGTGAGACTCGGACAAGATTCCGTATGGGCTTGACATTACCACGTTCAATATACGATCTCTGGAATATTAGATGGATGAGAGACTATAGATACATGGTAACTAAGGATAGACAGGTCCGATGGATTAGATCCTCCAGTACCGTCTGGGGACTATGGCATAGTGGCCTAGTACGTCCATAGTCGATGAGTTGAGTGAATTATTATGAAGATAATAATTCATTATATCAGAAGGTGTTTTTAGTCAAAAGGATTTCTGATAGGAGTGACTCACGGCCAGCTTGGTATCGGGCCTAGAGGGTCACACACATTAGGTAGATATTGCGACGAATAGAGGTGCAGATATAGATATATGTAAAGCCTCTAGTTTGAATCCTGTGGATAAGATCTAATCAGATAACTAGATGAGATCAAATTGGATGATTAGATAGACATCCAATTGGATAGAGATCCAATGTGAACAGGATCCGTTAAGGATAAGCTTTCCGCACCTCTATAAATAAGAGGAACTCTTTGGTTCATAAGCTAGAGCTCTTAGGAGTCACCCCTCCTATTCTCCTCAGCCTCTTCTCCTCCTCCTTGGCTCTGGTAGCCTTGTGATACACATGGAGAAGGTGTTCCCATAGTGATCTGAGGAGCGTCATCGTTGGGTCCGCTCTGTGGATTAATACTAGAGAGGAGTACGCTAGTTCTCCTTTATCCTCTTCATCAGATCTGAAAAATACAGGGATATACGATCTCCCTATGTAATGCTTCTAATGTATGTGATTTTTTTGGATTTATGATTTTTCGTGCACCAATCGTCGCACAACGACCAAGTACTTAACTATAGGAAATCTGGTCTTGTTTTTGTTTTTCGCTGCGCATGAGATGTCGATTCACGATTTTTCAGCAATGCTATTAACCCATCAATAGAAACAAGACAAGGGCATCTCTGATCTATATACATATGCTATGGCTTCTCAAGATCTAATTGATGCCAAATTTGAAGCATTGGAATCTCAGATTGAATTGCACTTGGAGGACAAATTGTGCGCTTTGTTTGTAGAATTCAGAATTGGACAACCACGAGTCCAATCAAATTTCAACAAGGAGAGATTTCAAAGAGGCCTCCAGAGAAGAAGGAACAACCCTCGGATATGCTTCAGCCATGCATGAGGGTGAACTTCCCATGATGGGAAGAAGGAGACATGACAGGGTGGATTTCGCGCGTCGAACATTACTTTCGCTACTATCGAACGTCGGATGATGCTATGGTAGAAATTATTGTCATCCACCCTGAAGGAGATGTTATTCAATGGTACAATTGGCTGGAATATAATCATGGGTCTCCAATGTGGAATCAATTTAAGAATGCACTACTGAACCGTTTCGGACCTACAAAGTATGAAAATATCTATGGCTAACTCGCAAAGATTCGACAAACCTCTACGATCCAAGAGTACTAAACCAGGTTTGAGAAGCTATCCTACCTTGCTCGTGATTGGACTAACTATCAATTGCTAGGAACATTCATTGAAGGACTCAAGCCAAAGATAAAAGAGGAGGTTAAGGCATGACAGCTTTGTACCATGACGGCTATAATTTCTTTTGCTTGAATACAAGAAGAATGGCTCAACCAAGATGCTCAAAGGATGAGAACCTCTCTTAGGCCTACTGTCACGGACAAATTGTAAATGACTTATTCAGTGTAATGCTTATGTATGTCTATGTCTTTTCAGTTTGTTCTAGCTTTGTAAAGCTTGTTAAGGGCTAGCCAAAAGCTTAACAGCCCCATTTAAGTGAGTTTGGCAGCCATTGTAGGCTTGTACATAAAGTTTACATCAGGTGGACACTTGTACTAGATTTCGGTCTGTAGTGGACCAATTTTATACCTTTGTTGTGCAACCGTTTTGAGCTTCTAATATCCATGGTTGGAATTTGTATCGGCTATAAAGTGTTTGCTGAAAGGTTTGCTTGTGGATCCTATGTGAAGCACTTTCTCTGTCCCGTCTTCTCTTTTGCAAGTCCTTAAAGATCATAGGAGGTTTTGGGGAGGTTGACCTTTGCGAACAAACATGCAAGGGTACCACACTACTTAGGCAAAACTAGCTAAGTTCGTGATAATTGGTATTAGAGCGAGACAAGCATATATAGAAACACTTAGCATGCAAACGTGGGGGACTTAGCGGGGTTACGTTGAGGGTAGCCAGCATGCACGACCGTTTGGGGAAACGAACATGGTGTTGTAGGGAAAGAAGCCACTCAGAGGAGCAGGTATCCGAGAATGACATTCAGAGGAATGACCAACCTTTTGTGCAAGAGGCACCATGAGGACAAACAAGCTAAGAAGAATTACATAGTGCACAAAGGTTGGAATGGTTAAGTTTGAATAGTGGCTCAACGTTGGCAACCAAACTTGACGGTGCTCGAAGCAAGCGGGGCGCTTAGTAAAGGATGAGACCATGCAAGGTGGAGTGGGTTATTCAGCGATCGAAAGAGTCGCGCAAAGCTCACAGAGGTGAGAGGACTTACAAACTCAAGGAATTCGATACTCATGCAAGGGCTTGTATATAGACGATGGACTATCCGTGCCCATCCCAAGGTGGTTGAAGGTCAGTGCTATGGAGCGTTGAATCTTTCTCTTCGACATGAGTATGATACATTCATAAGAGGCTGAAGTGTGCAGCAGGTTCAGCATATTGCTAGACCCAGAGGGGTGCAATGGGAACTATATTAGCGAAGAGTCGCAATCTAGCAAGTACGTTTGTGGAGACAGAACAGTGCATAGTTTGTTCAGCAAGGTGGAGTAGTCCAAGGGGATGGTGGTCTCCGAAACTTCTAGAGGGAAGGATGCGAAAAGAGAAGTTGCTCCAACGGGACAAATATTCAGGTGGGATAATTTCTGGTTCTCTAGAGGGAGAATCATATGCAACGGACCATATAAGTTGAGGAGGAGTACCTTAAGACAGAGATCAATGGACTGAGCAAGTGACGAGAAGTCATCATATGATCTCACAAGAGACAATGCGTTGGTAGACGTATAGTGAGATCAAGTGGGGGAGTAACCCAAGGCAATACAAAGCGAAGGCATATTTGGAGTCTATACGGAGATCAGACTCAATATAAGGCTGACTCGTGGAATGGCAAGCATGAGGGCCACCATTAACTCAATGCAAATCGAGAAGCAGAGTAACTTGGGGGTAACTTGGTTTTGTACCCAAGCCGCATGAAGAGAATTGGCATAGAAGATGGAACATGGAGCAGAGGCTTGGAGCTTTCCTTAAATAGAGGTCAAGAACATAGACTCTTGCAGAGGCAAGAGCAGGATCATGTTGTTCCATGGGTTCCTTATTCTGATAGAGTAGACTCATCTTACATGGTGCCAAGGACGAAGAGAGCTTCGGGGCACATGCACCTTATCTCGATGAAACATTTGATAGAGGAATTAAGGTGACACGACTTGTGGAGGGGAAGTTGGTGTCATAAGGCCTTGACACGGGACAAGAGGATGCAGAGATAGGTAATCTTGAAGAATATGCCATAGTGTTGCTAGTCGAGTTACCATAAGGAAAGTGGTGCGCAGCGGAGATTGTGTTGGTTGGGGTAGAGTCCCAGGATTCAAATAATGGTACACCAATTTCAACGAAGTCAGGGTTATTCTGATAGAGTAGACTCATCTTGCATGGTACTAAGGACGGAGAGAGCTTCGGGGCATATGCACCTTATCTCGATGAAACATTTGACGGAGGAACTAAGGCGACATGACTTGTAGAGGGAAAGTTAGTATTAGAAGACCTTGACATGAGACAAAAGGATACAGAGGCAGACAATCTTGAAGAATATGCCACAGTGCTGCTAGTCGAGTTACCATGAGGAAAGTGGTGCGTAGCGGAGATTATGCTAGTAGGGATAGAGTCCCAAGATCTAGATAATGGGATACTAATTTCAGTGAAGTCAGGGTTATTCTAATAGAGTAGACTCATCTTGCATGGTGCCGAGGACGAAGAGAGCTTCGGGACACATGCACTTTATCTCGATGAAACATATGACGGAGGAACTAAGGCAACACGACTTGCAGAGGGGAAGTTGGTGTTAGAAAGCATTGACACGGAGCAAGAGGATGCAGAGGCGGGCAATCTTGAAGAACCACAGTGTTGCTAATCGAGTTGCCATGAGGAAAGTGGTGCGTAGTGGAGATTGTGCTAGTAGGGGTAGAGTCCCAAGATCTATATAATGGTACACTAATTTCAGCAAAGTCAGGAGACTTTAGAGGAGTTGCTAGGCGATGGACTATCCTAGAGCTATGCTTCGTCCAGGTGTGACCTGAGAGCAGATGGATGAAGGTCGATTGCCAAAGGAGCGAATAGAATCGAAGGTGGCAAAGGCCCTGCGATGTGTTGGCAGAGGCCACACATGGAAATATCGCAGTTCGAGTTCATACTACAAGGATCAGAATGCAAGGAGTTGTCACTAGGAGGCAACACGGTATAGCGAATTGTGGTGGAATAGTTCATGGCAATGCGACACACACAGACATCCCAAGAGGTACAAGATCATACAGAGGTATGATCAGGAGCGCTACTGGGACCTCTACTTCGGTGAACAACATGACAGTAAGAAGGGTTATGGATTCAAAGAAAGAATGCCATGGTACCATAGAGGCGGGTCTTCTATTTATACATCGAAGGTTGCATTGAATGAAAGCCTTGGGCATCAGCTTATGGGGGCTATGCACCATCGAGGGAGAAGTTCAAATGCAAATACCAATGAGTCCCGGGAGGGACAAGATCATACGGAGGTATAATCAGGAGCGCTACTGGGAGCTCCACTTCGGTGAACAACATGATGGCAAGAAGGGCTATGGATTCAAAGAGGGAATGCCATAGTATCGCAGAGGCGGGTCTTCCATGCGTACATCAAAGTTTGCATTGAATGAAAGCCTTGGGCACCAGCTTATGGGACCTATGCACTATCGAGGGAGAAGTTCAGATACAAGTACTAGTGAGTCTCATGGGGGGGACTAGATCATGCAGAGGTATGATCGGAGTGACTGAAGAGTTGGACTGCTTCAGAGCTCACATTCGCTTAAGGAAGCCCGACAAGTCAAATGACAAGACCGAGTAAGCGAACGTTACAACCAATGAACTAAAGAGAACAGAAGCGGTGCAAGCCCTGCAATATGATGGTGGAGGCTATGCATAAGAGTTGTAGTTTGTCTTTCCATCGACTAAGAGGAATTGCTCAAAGAACACAGAGGTGTTGAAGCAGGTGGTCGAAAAAGGGGTGAGGAAGCAATGACAAGTCTAGAGGGACTCAACTACACAAAATCAAGCATCGGTTAGAATAAAGGTGGACTTAGAGGAGTGCCACAATGCCACAGAGGTAGATCTATCGATCGCAAAGAAGGGATGCAGATGCGAGGCAATGGATAGTAGGGCCATGGGCATGGCAGTGCCATGGTACCGCAAAGGCGGGACTTCCATGGAGTCATCCATCCCTTGCTCTCATGGAGGGAGAACGCTTGGTCGTGAGATGGCCCAAGGAGGAGAATGCAAAAGCAGACTCTAAGTAGCATGACAAGGCAGAAGGGCAGAGGCCATGGAGCTTCATAAGATCGGTATCAATGGACTTATCATCAGTCGTAAGTGAAGGACTTTGGGTCGATAAAGAGTGCATGACCAAGGAACGAAGCAAGCAGTATGCGATGCTGTACCTTTGCTACTCAGAGGAGTAGGCAGTAGAAATGATGGAGAAGGTAGTACAATCCTAAAGGTGACCAAATCTATCAGAGACTTGCTCCATGTTGGAGTGATAACTTCTTGCATTCCAGAAGTTCAATGGCATTAGGAAGGTGAATCATAGTAGTTGACTCGGTGTAAGGATTACAAACACTTCGAGTGCTTCGAAAGTGTGAGCTAAGAGCAGGCGAAGTCTAGTAACAAGCTTGATGTATGAAGTACGACCTCGAGGAGACAAGCGAAGTTAAGTAACCTTTGCCTTCTCAACTCTCAAGAGAATGGGCAAAACCAAGTACCCTAGCTCTCTTAGTTATCTTACAAAGGACCTCTGCATATATTCAAAGACCCTTCGAAGGAAACTAAGGAAAGGTAACAGTTGTCAAGTCCTCACCAATGGTGATCAGTGCTACTAAGGGTAGATTATCCGCTTCATTTCTCAACTGAATGTCAATCGGATGCGGAAGTGATATGAACCTACTTGGATGAGACAACAAAGTGGAAGAAGATTCGATGGACAAATTTTACGGAGGAAGGATAAAAAAACCTCAAAGTTTGCAAGGCGATGCTCGTTAAAGCTCCAATAAGCATTCACCTAGTTCGAGTGACAAGAGACATTTGAAGACTGGTGCATATCAAGGATGGTCTTTTCCTTCACCTAAGGAATTTGCAAGAACTAACAAGGATCAACACAACTCTGCTGACCCCACACCAGAGTCAAAGTCATTGGCTAGTTGAAGTAGCGTGGTAGATTAAAGTTCGATGACTCAACAACAACAATAGCGAAGGCAACTGGGAGCCGAGAGGCACATCGCAACAGGAGTAGAAGATTGAAGATCCAGCAAAGGCAAGGAGTTACAATGTCAGCAAAGGCTTCGACAAGGATGTCGAAGAAATAAGTGAGGGAGAATGTTATGGACAAATTGTAAACGACTTGTTCAATGTAATGCTTATACATCTTTGTGTCTTTTTGATTTGTTCTAGTTTTGTAAAGCTTGTAAAGGGCTAGCCAAAGGCTTAATAGCCCTATTTGAGTGAGTTTGGTGACCATTGTAGGCTTGTACATAAAGTTTGCATCAGGTGGACACTTGTACTAGATTTCGATCTGTAGTGGACCAATTTTATACCTTTATTGTGCAACCATTCTGAGTTTATGATATCCATGGTTGGAATTTGCATTGGCTATAAAGTGTTTGCTGAAATGTTTGCTTGTGGATCCCGTGTGAAGCGCTTTCTCTATCCCATCTTCTCTTTTGTAGGTCCTAAGGGATCATAGGAGGTTTCGGGGAGGCTGACCTTTGCGGACGGACACACAAGGGTGTCACACAACATAGGTAAGACTAGCTAAGTTTATGATACTACGGCATATAAATCCCCTTTTGCTCCTAGCCATCCTTTGTTGCTAAAAAAATTGGCAAAAGAAGAACTATGTGACCGATTAATAAAGAGTCTTTATTGGCATTGCGACGAGCCGTGGAACCGCGATCATTACTGTAAAAGGGGCTGCCTCCTACTAATTGAATCTCTTGAAGACATGGAGGAGAAGGTGCAGGAGCATGAGAAAGAGGTGCGGATGAAGAACAGCAGTTGGTTGAAATTATGATGCCTGCCCTTGCCGGTTACGCGAACCCACAAATGATGAAAGTAGGAGGACTTCTGAAGTAACAATCGATCACCTTTCTTATTGACATCGGGAGCACTAATAATTTTATGAACAACAAGGTTGCTGTTCAAATGGACTTACCTATCAAGAATTGTAGCAGGTTTGATGTTAAGGTCACCGACGGACAAATTTTGAAGTGTGATCGTAGGTGCCCGCAGGTGAAACTATTACTATAGGACCAAGAGATAATTGCATATTTCTTCCTCCTCCCTCTTGATGATTATGAGGTCATGCTTGGCATCAAATAGTTGATGATATTGGGTGATGTTTCTTGAAAATCTTTGAAACTAATTATGAAATTTTACAATAAGGGAAAACAAGTGATACTACGCGGGAAATGTGGGGGTGACGTAATGAAGATTTTACGATAACATGTTCTTTTTGCCAAAAAAATTGAAGTATAGCTTTTTTTAATAGAAGGTGGAATATCTTGGGCATATCATATCAGAGGAAGGTATAGCAGTGGATCCCTCCAAAATTGAAGCAATGCAGAACTGGTCGACCCTGAGGAACATAAAATCACTACGCGGCTTTCTCAGTTTAACAGACTACTACTGCAAGTTCATGAAAAACTATAGAAAGATCAGTGCACCCCTTACTTTATTGCTGAAAAAAATGCTTTCCAATGGTTGGACAAAGCCACCACTGCTTTCGATGAACTTAAAGTCGCAATATTGACAACGCTCGTACTAGTGCTACCCGACTTCGGTAAGACTTTTGTTATTGAAGCCGATACCTCCAGAGTCGGAATTGGTGTTATACTAATACAAGATGGCCACCCCCTCACTTATACTGGTAAGGCATTATCTCCTTCCCATCTCAAGATGATTATTTACGACAAGGAGATGCTCGCGATTGTGCATGCGATGGTCAAATGGAGACCGTACTTGATCGGGCGACGCTTTCAAAGCAAGACCGATCATAAAAGCCTAAAATATTTCTTGGAGCAGAAGATATCTTTCTCTGAGCAACAAAAATAGGTAACAAAGCTTCTTAGATATGATTATGAAATAACTTACAAAAAGGGGAAAGAGAATGTTGTTACAGATGCGCTTTCGCGGCTACTCGAGCAAGTTGAATTTTTGACTGTTTCACTTCCGACCAGTGACTTCCTTGAGGATATTAGGAGGGAATGGCAAGATGATTCGAAGACCAGTAAGATCATAAAAAAAATGGAGGAAGCACCAAGCTCCGAGGCTCATTACAGTTGGGAATAAAAAAACTTGAGCTATAAGGGACGCATTGTGCTTGTGCCAAATTCTACTTGCATAAAGATTATCCTTCAAGAGATGCATTCCACACCTGTGATTGGGCACTCCGAGTTCCTTAGAACCTATAAGAGAATTAAGCAAAATTTTTATTGGGTAGGGATGAAAAATATTAGTGCTGAATTTGCAACACAATGTGATGTATGTCAATGACATATGTTAGGGATCGAGCGGCACTAAGAGAGGGGGGGGGGGAATTAGTGCAGCAGATAAAGATGATAAATTTTCGATGATTTAAACCAATTTTAGAAACTTCTTACGGTGAAAACTTCGTTTCGTGTTATGAAAGCCGTATCGGTGGAATCATATAAGAAAAGCTCTAACTTAAAATGTTTGCAGAGATGAGAAGTAGAGCATCAAATCAAGTAGAAAGGGTTTGCAGCAAAGTAAATAGCAAGAACGTAAATGTAAATCAGATTTTTATAGTGGTTCGTTCATTTGACCTACGTCTACTCCCGATTCCTCTTGCTTGAGGCCACTGGCCTTCTACTAGCTATCCTCCTTCCAACGGGTGAGGATGAACTCCCTTACAACTCCTCTCCTTTTGATGGGCTTAGGAGGAAACCCTTATAAACACTCTCTCCTTTCTTTTGATGGAATACAAGTGAAAAACTAAGGAGGATTTTCTAGAGAGATTTGAGCAGAGTTTTCTTGCTTTCAAAGTGTTGTGCTTGCTATATTTCTTATAGGAACACTTGGAGTATTTATAGACCTCAAGAGGATTCAAATTTGGGCTCCAAATTTGAATTTTTTCCAAGCTTCCCGGTGGTGGCGGTGCCACTGCTTGTCAGGGGTGGTGCCACTACCTGTCAGTTGTTAGACTGATAGTGTACAAGCGGTTCCACCCAAGGCAGGCGGTACTACCACCACTACACATAGGCGCTGGGTGGTGCCACCGCCCAGACTGAGGTAGTACCACCACCCATGGCTTGGCTACTGGGTGGTGCCATTGCCCAGTATATTTCAGCCCACTGGTTTGGGCCGAAAACTCTACCCAAATTGGTCCAAAATAGCCCCAAACGGGCCCTAACTTGGTTTATAGGATTAACACCTAATCCTAAATCAAATTACATGCTAACTAAAAATTTAAAGATATTTTCTAAGCTATTACAAAGTCCAACAAGTCAAGACTTCTTCCGGTGAGCTTCCGGCAAACTTCCGATGATCTACCGATGAACCCTCGGAAACCATTCCGCGGACTCCCGGCAAGCTCCCAGACTTCACGATGATCTTGGTGAGTTCCACTGAGCTTCTTTGGCAAGTTCTGATCTTTCTTGGTAAGCTTCGCAAACTTCCGACGAACCTTCCAGCGAACTTCCGAAATCCCTTCGGCAAGCTCTCTACTCGTTCTCGGCTGGTTCCGGCAATACTCCCAACGAATCTTCGGACTTCTGTCAAACTCTCGAACTCCCAACGATCCATCCCACTTGTCTTCCGGCACTTTGTTTCACTTTGTCTTCATCGTCATCGTAGTTAATCTTGCATAGATAAACCAAACTCTACTTCGATCTAGACAATTATTACAATGCGAATTGACATTCAGTTGCCCGACACGTCATTGGCTTATCGGCGCTTCATCCAATTCTTCAACACATCGTCCTCTCTAGCGATTCATTGCCCAATTGGTGGTTGACCTCCGCAACCCTGATATCCTTGGTGCAACACGCTCTTCTAGGCTCGATGCCCGACATATGAAGCCTTCCACCGATTATCGACCGAACCTCCGGCTCGACATCCAATATCTAGACGTGATCACCTTCGGCACAACATCAATTCCTCCAGCGTCAACTGTCTGATCCTGATCGATAGTAGACCTACGTAATTCAACACATAGTTAGATCATAAAACATAATCAATTAGTTTCATCATCAAAATTCGAGATTCAACAATCTCCCCCTTTTTGATGATGATAATTAATTGATGACTAACGGAGTTAACCATAACTCCCCGGAGTTTAACTAAACTCCCCCTATCAATATGCCATTGATAGAACACTTGGATTATCCCAAATCTAAGCAACATTCATCACAATAATTTGAGAATAATCAAACCATCATGCAAATATATAAAATATTCAATTCAATGCATGAAGTCATCAATCTATTTCTCCCCCTATATCATCAACAAAAAGGAGAAGTAACATCATAGCTAGTTTTCAAGGATATGCAAATATTACAATCATACTAGCTATCAATCACATCATACAACATATTTCACTTTAAGACATTCAATCATAGCAAGTTTTTAAGGATGGGCAATGATGATAATTTTTTCACTTGCTTCTTGAGATGTGCAAGTTGCACTTTCTTTGCTTCCTTTGCATGTTCTAGCTAACAAAATTTTTCTTTGTGATACATAAGTTAGCAATAAATCTTCTCCCTCTTTGTTTTTGTCAAAAAAATGGAGTACAAATAGTCAATGCTTTGATCATGACAAAATAACAAATTTATAATATGAATTTTCAGCATATTAAGTCATGAATTCATGAGAGTCAAAAATCATGATATGAGAGAAAAATATGATAAGCAAGCAATCAATAATGATAAGCAAGCTAACATACTTTGCGATATGCAAGTTAGCCTCCTTTCAATTCTTCTCTTTTGTAACTAAGTTTTACTTTTGCAAGCTATCAACTTTTTGTTTGCAATGAGCTAGCAATTAGTATAATCACTTTAAACATATATGCTAACTTTTCTTTAAAATATACAAACATAAAGGCATGGCAAATGTAACATTTCAAAATTTTGAAGTTTTACATTTTGCTTCTTTTGAGATAGTCAAGATAGCAATATTTGCATCCTTTGAGATAACAATCCTTAACTGTTGTGAAATTACAAGGTAGCAATTTTTCTCCCCCTTTGTCTTTGTCACAAAGAAGGGAGGACTAAATGGCTAAAAATTTCAGTCATTATACAAGCCATTTTTCATATCAATTATAAATTTACATCAATAAAAATATACATCAATTGTTCAATCATCACATGATGCAAAT
Source organism: Musa beccarii (assembly GCA_024322285.1). Lineage (NCBI taxonomy): Eukaryota > Viridiplantae > Streptophyta > Magnoliopsida > Zingiberales > Musaceae > Musa > Musa beccarii. The sequence goes on from CM044396.1 coordinate 17,513,489, forward strand.
AAGACAACAATGCAAAGAAATCATGTTATGAAGGATATCAATATGTAAATTCAACAAGGATCAAAACCAAAAGATATCATTCATGATTCATAACTTTCTTTTTACCAAGATCAAAATTCATATTTATTAATTTTTAATTCAAGATAAATGTCATACAACCAAGAATCATGATATATAAAAGTATATCAATATCAAAGATCAAATCATGATTACAAGTGCTAACATATTTTCTTTTCATTCATTTTTAAGCCATGATAAAAGAATAAATCAATGATTCAATTATTAAGCATAATTCTTTTGCATCAATTTTGAATCATATAAGGCTTACACGGCAAATATCAATTCATGATAAAGGTTATACAACCAAGAATCATGATGCATAAAAGTATATCATTCTCATAGATCAAGTCATGATTCATTGATTCATCATATGGCAAATTTCTTTTCAATCATCAATTTTTCAATTGCCACATAAGATATACAAGCCAAAGAATTCTTGTCATTTCTATATTATGAAATATATGATAATAAGGCTCATGATTCATTTAAAAAGATATAGCACAAAGAGAAACCTGATTCATGTATAAGAATTCCAAGTATCAAGTATTAAGATATCAAGACTTGGATTGTGATAAAGCCACTCAAGTTCGAATCATCAAAATCATTAACATAGTTTATGAGATTCATAAATGACACAAACTTTAATTGTTCTCCTCTTTGGTAAATGATAAAAAGAAGCAATTATTTTCGAGATTCAAAATGCTAGCAATTTGCATTAATCATGACAAGTGATACATCAAAAGTTTACATCAATATTTTAATCAACAAGTCATGAAGCATACAAAGTAGTATTGAAACATGAGAGAAAAGTTCAAATTATCAAATCATAATCAATTCATCGAAATAACTTCTATAATTTATGAATTTTTAAGATATCATGAAATCATTAATCTCGATAAGATAGTAAATATAATTTCTTTATGTTTCATCATATAAGTATGTCTTTTGCCTTTATCTGCCAAATCAAAATATTCAAAACCGAAAGACAAACTTCATTATAAAAATTGTCAAGACAACAATATAACATATTATGAGATTTAATTTATCATGATAATATGTTTCATTTTGTTTCAAACAAGTGTGCTCATGTTTCAAAAGATGAGTATCAAATTTAAGACCAAAACATGAGTTTGTCATCAAGATATGGTATCACAAAGTCATTATGCATGATAACAAACATTTAATATTTTCATTTCATTGATGATTTCATAATATATGTTCAAATATTTATACGGAAGCCATTATTGTATAAATTCAAAATACAAGTTTGTCATTAAACCCATCAAGATTAAATGCATCAAAATTTTTCATTCGAAAATTTTAATAAGAATAACATAAATTGATTACATATGAGCATGTATCAACATTTCAAAGCAAGACATATGTTTCGTTATAAAAACCGTTGAGACCAAACACATCAAAAATAAAACATCGTGATTAAAATATTTTTAACTTTTGTGTTTTATTTTATGTGGTTGATCTTATATAAGCATGTTCAATATTTTCATGTAAAAACAAAATCATCAATATGCTTGCTTCTATCTTTTAATCATATTTGGTGTGCAAACATTATCTTGAAACATGCTATTAATTTTGTGTCAAAAATCATGCATCTTGTTTGAAATCAAAAGCAATGTAAAATCATCAAGATTCATGAATTTATCATGATCATACGTATGGAGCATTTTCATTTATCAAGTAAGATTTCACATAAGCATGCCCAAAACTTTTTGCATGAAAGATATGTATCAAGTTTAAAGCCAAAAAGTGATACGAAAATCGTCAAGATTCATGGATTCATTATGAATATATTATTTCAAAATATGAGATTTCAAGCCATCAAGTATAATACCATCATTAAGCATGTTTTCATAATGCATCATCAAAATCATTTTAATTCTTTCTTTTGTTAGGATCTAAAAGGCACTAAGAGGGGGTGAATTAGTGCAGCGGAATAAAATCGTACTTTTGAAACTGATTTTACAAAAACACAAGTTCGTAGGAAGATTTCGATTTGACAAAAGAGAACTTGAAAGTAATTGCTTGAGTAAAGGAAATAACAAGGAACAACTGGCAGCTAAGTAATGAAATGATTCAAAAATGTAAACACTCACACATTCATGAAAATAATGATGTATAGTGGTTCGGTCAAATGACCTACATCCACTCTTGAAGCCTTCACGATGAGGCTCCGCTCTTCCACTAGCAAATCCTTTGAAGGGGAAGGACCAAATACCCCTTTTACAACCCTTTACAAGAGGTTCACACTCTTACAAGATTTCTCAAGAACAAGGAGGAGGTGAACACTTAGCAAGAGATAAGACTTTTCAAGACTAATCAAAGACTTTAACTCAAGATTTTTTAACTCTCAAAAGGGTTACCTTTCGGCTGAGAAAGGGGGGGTATTTATAGATCTAAAGTGGATTCAAATTTGGAGTTCTCGATTCTGGCGGTGTCAGAGGCGGTGCCACCGCCTGTCAGAGGTGGTGCCACCGCCTGTCAGAGGTGGTGCCACCGCCTGTTAGAGGCTGTGCCACCGCTTGTTAGAGGCGGTGCCACCGCTGTGTCGTCACGATCGACACACAGGACGGTACCACCGCCCCACCAGGTAGTGCTACGCGGCTCTGAGCCGGCGGTGCTACCGCCCAGCCAGGCGATGCTACCGCCCCAGGCTGGGCGGTGCCACCACCCCAGGCTGGGTAGTTCAACCGCTTGGCCCATTCAGCCAAGGCTGAATGGGCCCTGTTTAAGGCCCAACTCGGCCCAGTAGAGGCCCGGTTGGCCCCCACTGAATTTAGGTAGGATTTTTTCTAAATCCTTGCTCTACTCATGTGCAAACTACGAACATAACTCAAATTGATTTGACCCGACACTCTTCAAGTCAACTTCCAACGAGCTTTATGGCGAGATTCCGGCAGGCTTCCGATGCTTCCCTCGGATTGCTTCCAGCGGACTCCCAGCATACTCTCGGATTATATGGCGAGCTCAACGAGTCTTCGGCTAGCTTCCGAATCTTCCCGGTAAGTTCCGCGAACCTTCGACGATCTTTGCGATGAACTTCAGAAAACTTTGGTAAGTCCCTGATTCGATCTTGGATGGTTCCGGCAACACTTCCGAAGATCTCTCGGACTTCCAATGAACTCTTGAACCCCCGATAGACTTGACCTCGGTCAATCGCTTTATGTTTTCTTCCTATCGTAGTTGTTCCTACACACTTATCTCGACAAAGTAGATTAGAACAAATATTTCACCAATTGACTTCATCATCAAAATCCGAGATTCAACATCTTTCATTTGTCATAACAAGATGATCAATGCTCAAACTTTTGCTAAAATCATACATCATTTTAAAAATCTAAAAAATAATTTTCGTCATGAAAACCATTAAGTCCAAATATAACACAAGGCAACATCAAAACCATATTTCTTTCATTTTGAAAATTTGTGGGTTAGGTCTTTTAGTTTTGCAATTGATTTCATGAAGACATGCATCATATAAAAACTTCATCATAAGAAGGATTAAGACACAATAATCCAAGATAGATGTTTTTAAATCAACATTACTTCACATCCTCATTGCATGAAAACTGAAGTACACAATCATTGATTAACCCTATTAAACATAATCATGCTAATTAACTTTTGTGTTAAACCATGCATCAACAAACGATATGGAAATCATAAACTAAGCAATCATCATTCATAATCATTCAAAGTTTTGAATCATAACATGCATGAAACTTTAACAATATAGTTTTTCATGATCATTTTTATAATTTTTCAAAAATGCTAAAACAAAAAGCATAGCATAATTTTTTTTAAAACAATTTGTTTTAATTTCTAAAAAAAATCCTACTAACTAAGTTAAGCATTCATGAAAAGCATCATGTAATTTCAAAATAAGGTAAAAACAACTTGGGTGAGTTTCTTACCTCATTGTCGAAAACCGTCAAAGCCCATTTCACCTCTTCTTTACTTGATTTTTCTTTGCAAGCCTTCTTCTTCTTTGGCCTCATCCTCCATTCAAGTTCATTGTTCATTTTAGATTTTTGTTTAATGAACTTATTAAGATTCATTAAAAGTTCAATGTCCTCTTCATTGTCCTCATCACTTGAGTCATCACTCAAGTGGCATTTCATAGTTTGGAGTTCCAAAACCTTCTTGTTCTTTAGAAGGTGGTTCATATGTTCATCATGTTCAAGATGTTCTAGGAGGCTCATTTCACATGTCATTAATGAGCCAATTAGTTCTTCAATCGGAAGGTCATTTAGATTTCTAGCTTCTTGTATTGCGGTTACTTTAGGATCCCACCTTTTTGGAAGGGATCTTAAGATCTTGCTTACGAGTTCAAAATCTGAAAAAGATTTGCCAAGAGCTCTTAGACTATTGATGACATCCGTGAACCGAGTGTACATGTCACCGATAGATTCGCTTGGTGTCATTTGGAAGAGCTCAAAATCATGCAATAAGAGGTTTACTTTTGAATCTTTAACTTTACTAGTTACCTCATGTATGATTTCAAGTGTTCACCAAATGTCAAAAGCCATTTCGCACATAGAAATTCGATTAAACTCATTCTTGTCCAAAGCGCAAAATAAGACATTTATTGCCTTTGCATTCAAAGAAAAAGATTTTTTCTCTAAGTCCGACCATTTGTTCGTCGGTTTAGAGGGAAGTTGAAATCCATTTTCAATGATGTTCCATAAGTTTAAATCGAGAGAAATCAAGAAAACTCTCATTCGAGTTTTCCAATATGTGTAGTCTGAACCGCTAAAGAACAGTGGATGAAAAACCAAAAAACCCTCTTGAAAGCCATGAAGAGCCATTTCTTACGGGTATAAATCTGAATGAGAAATAACGTGGCTCTGATACCAATTGTTAGGGATCGAGCGGCACTAAGATGGGGGAGGGGGGTGAATTAGTGCAGCGGATAAAGATGATAAATTTTCGACGATTTAAACCAACTTCGAAAACTTCGTACGGTGAAAACTTCATTTCGTATTATGAAAGTCATATCGGTGGAATCATATAAGAAAAACTCTAACTTAAAGATATTTGCAAAGATGAGAAGTAGAGCATCAAATTAAGTAGAAAGGGTTTGCAGCAAAGTAAATAGCAAGAACGTAAATGCAAACCAGATTTTTATAGTGGTTCGGTCATCCGACCTACGTCCACTCCCGATTCCTCTTGCTTGAGGCCACTGGCTTTTCACTAGCTATCCTCCTTCCAACGGGCAAGGATGAACTCCCTTACAACTTCTCTCCTTTTGACGGGCTTAGGAGGAAACCCTTACAAGTACTCTCTCCTTTCTTTTGATGGAATACAAGTGAAAAACTAAGGAGGATTTTCTAGAGAGATTTGAGCAGAGTTTTCTTACTTTCAAAGTATTGTGCTTGCTGTATTTCTTGTAGGAACACTTGGGGTATTTATAGACCCCAAGAGGATTCAAATTTGGGCTCCAAATTTGAATTTTTTTTTTAACTTGTCAGGAGCGGTGCCACCGCTGTCGGCTTGTCAAACCGACAAGCCTGCAGCAAAGTTCCACCGCCAAGGTGTGTGGTACTACTGCCACAGCACAAAGCGCAGGCGGTGCCACCACCCAGCCTGGGGCGGTACCATCGCCCATGGCTCGGCTACTAGGTGGTGCCACTGCCCAGTATATTTTAGCCCACTGGTTTGGGCCGAAAACTCGAACCAAACCGGTCCAAAATAGTCCCAAATGGGCCCTAACTTAGTTTATAGGATTAACACCTAATCCTAAACCAAATTATATACTAACTATGAATTTAATAACATTTTCTAAGCTATTACAAAGTTTGACAAGTCAAGACTTCTTTCGATGAGCTTCCGGCAAACTTCCGATGGTCTTCCGATGAACCCTCGGAAACCATTCCGCGGACTCTCGACAAGCTCCCAGACTTTATGATGATCTTGGCGAGTTCTACTAAGCTTCTTTGGCAAGCTCCAATCTTTCTTGGCAAATTCCATGAACTTTTGATGAACCTTCCAGCGAACTTCCGAAAACCCTTCGGCAAGCTCCCTACTCGTTCTCGGTCGGTTCCGGCAATACACCCAACGAATCTTCGGACTTCCGTCGAACTCTCGAACTCCCAATGATCCATCCCACTTGTCTTCTGACACTTTGTTTTGCTTTACATCTTCATCATCATCGTAGTTAATCCTGCACACATAAACCAAACTCTACTTCGATCTAGACAATTATTATAATGCGAATTGACATTCAGTTGCCCGACACGTCATTGGCTTATCGGTGCTTCGTCTGATTCTTTGGCACATCGTCATCTCTAGCGATCCATTGCCCAATCGGTGGTTGACCTCCGTAACCCCGATATCCTTGGCGCAATACGCTCTTTTAGGCCCGATGCCCGACGTACGAAGCCTTCCGCCGATTGTCGATCGAACCTCCGGCTCGACATCCAATATCCAGACGTGATCACCTCTGGCACAACATCAATTCCTCCAGCGTCAACTATCTAATCCTGATCGATAGTAGACCTGCGTAAATCAACATGCAGTTAGATCATAAAACACAATCAATTAGTTTCATCATCAAAATCCGAGATTCAACAACATAAAGGCGAGACAATGACAAGTCCTGGAAAGCTACAACCTCTACCTATCCCAGACCCAATATGGACTGATATATCAATGAACTTCATCGAAGGGCTTCCCTCATCACAAGAAAAAGGTATAATTCTTATCATAGTTGATCGTCTTACAAAGTATGCTCACTTTTGTGTTGTTCGTAATTCCTACACTGCTTCTAGTATTGCTCGAATCTTTATGGAGAATATTATAAAATTGCATGAGATATTGAAATCTATTGTAAGTGATCGTGATAGGGTCTTCACGAGCAACTTATCATTCATCCACAAAATATACTCCCTATGAGGCTATGTATGGACGACCTCCCCTTGTAATCCCAGAATATGTGTTGGATATCTCTAAAGTAGAACAAGTACATAGGAAACTACAGGATGTAGACAAAATGCTAAAGTTGCTAAAAGATAATCTTACTGTAGCTCAAGCAAGGATGAAATAGTAATATGATCAACACAAAGGCGAAGAGATTTTTCAGTAGGAGATTGGGTCTTCCTACGGCTCCAGCCATAAAAGCAAACATTAATCTAGACCAGACCATCCATGAAGCTTTCACCTCAGTTTTATAGAGCCTACTAGATTTTGGAGTGCATCGGAGCAGTAGCATATATATTGGACTTACCCACCAGCTCCCGAATCCATCCAATCTTCCATATGTCATGTTTAAAGCTCAAGTTGTGACAAAACGAGATAGCCCAAAGCCACCTACCAAATATGACTACCCAAGGAGAGCTCCAAACCCAATCGAATGCCATTATTGATCGATAGATCGTGACTCGATAATGACGACCCTCTACTAAAGTGCTGATACAGTGAGTGAACCTACCAACAGAAGTTGCCACTTGGGAGAACTATGACGACTTGAAGATAAAATTTCCAGAATTCATGGAGCGTTTGTCTCGAGGACAAGGTTGATTTGAAGAGGGCGGGTCTGTTAGGACTCTAGCTAGGAGAGTCTTAATTTAGTTTCATTGAAGGGGGCAAACATATAAATCCTAAGGGTATTCATGTAAATCCTATCTAGCTGACCCCTATTAAAGAGGTGAAAAGGCTGGCTAGGTTAGGATTAGTTTGGAGGAAGATATTTTGAGGGAAGTATAAGGCAAGTGTAATCCTAGTTAGCCACCCCTTATCCTAATTAAAGAGGGGTTGGTTAAGGTGGGATTAAGTTAGAGTTGGATTAGGAATTGGTAAGCAACCGACCACCCTAAATAGGTCGGTTGGAGGTTGCTTCTTGGAGAAGCATTAGAAGTTGATTAGAAGTAGGAGTCTTGAGTAGGAGTACTATTAGGAGTTGGGGTTTAGAAGCCCTATAAATAGCTATATATTCACCCTTTTTTTTAATGAATAGATCAATCCTTTTAGCAGCATTTGAGTAGCAACTTGGAGGAAAGAACCCTTATAGAGTTCTAAGGAGGCTAATCCCCTAAAAAGATTAATCCCAAGCTTAGAATCTATAAGGGTTCTAACACATCATATGCACGGCAAAAGAACAGAACACAAAATCTAAGATTTCCAAAAAAATAAGGTTCTTATCATCGTGCGAAGATTGATGTGTAAAAACCCGTAAAATTGAAAAACTGTACATGTTAAGAGATATGTGTTACCTAGGGAGATCGTATATCTCTAAATTCTTACAGATCTATGGGAGATGATGAAGGAGGTCAACTGATTGGACCATAGTAAAGTTGGGTCCTACTTAACTAAGTAGTAGCTAATAAAAACCTTGTGAGATTGTAATAAACCACATAGCCGACTCTCTCCTATAAAGAAGAGGGCTAGAGTTTATATTTGGGCCTTTGGGCTTCCTAGCCGTTGCCCCCCTTTTGTTGGCTGGTCAGTTATAGTTGAGGGCAAAAGGGATATTTTACTTAGGAAGCAGCCACTAGGGCTAGGGTTTGGAGTCCTATATAAGCATGTAGCCTCCACCTCTTTTTGACAAGAAATATCAATCTACTTTACAGTCATCTATTCGACTACTTAGAGGGTGGAACCCCTATAGCGTTCCAAGAGTTGATCCCCTTCAAAGATTAATTTTCATAGAATTTTTTTGGGGTTCTATCATCTGGTATCAAAGCAGCGATCTTGTTGCTTTTGCTGCCATCCTTGCCACCCACCATCAACTAAGCAATTCCCATAATTGCTCTTGACGTCGCCATCTCCACCGTCATCTTCTGCCTAGATCAAATCAATCTATTGCCGCCACCTCTAATTGTGTTAGAGATCTGGTATTTTCCTATCACTAATACCTTTTGCTGCTGTAATTTTCTATTCAAAACACTAAAAAGAAGTCTTGCTATCTATCCTTTGCTGCGAATTCCTTTCGTCATAAAAGTTATCATCTTTGCGAATGAAGGATTGCTGTAGAAAATTTCAGCCGCATATTGCTACCTTTAAACCAATCTATTTGCTATCCTTTTTGAACAAAATTTCTTGTGCACTTCATAGATCATTTTGGCTTTCATCTGTGATTGATCTATTATGGAATTCATCTCTGAAACGTACTTGTGTTGCTATAAATTTTCTTCGCAAACCGCCAAAATTTTTCGATAAGAATTCTGCTATCACAAATTGCACCAATTTCCTTGCTATTATGCTATCGAAATTTTCTTGATCTAATTTGTCATCATTGCTGTTATCTAAACCAAGAATTTGCTGTCAAATTCCCTCCTCAAATCTCAAAATTTTTGCTAGAAATTTTGTTAAGAAACTGCTGTTTCTTCGATGACAATTCTGCTCTTACGAGATAGCACATATCTGTAGCAACTTCAACCAAATTGCTACCAAAATTTTCTTGATCCAATTTGTCATCATCACTGTTATCTAAACTGAGAATTTGCTGTCAAATTCCCTCCTCAAATCTCAAAATTTTTGCTGGAAATTTCATCGAGAGACTGCTGTTTCTTCGACGATAATTCTACTCTTACGAGATAGCACATATCTGTAGCAACTTCTACCGAATTGCTACCGAAATTTTCTTGATCCAATTTGTCATCATCGCTGTTATCTAGACCAAGAATTTGCTATCAAATTCCCTCCTCAAATCTCAAAATTTTTGTTGGAAATTTTGTCGAGAAACCGTTGTTTCTTCGACGACAATTCTGCTCTTACGAGACAGCACATATCTACAGCAACTCCTACCGAATTGTTACCAAAATTTTCTTGATCCAATTTGTCATCATTGCTGTTATCTAAATTGAGATTTTGCTATTAAATTCCCTACTCAAATCTCTGGGTTTTTGTGAAAATTTCATCGAGAAACCACTATTTCTTCGACGATAATTCTGCTCTTACGAGACAGCACATATCTGCAGCAACTTCCACTGATTTCGCCAAACCTTTGCTGCCATCTACCACAGATCTTGTTAGAGCTAGCCCCAGGAATTTTACCAAAGGGTAATTTTGACAACCCAATAAAAACAATAAACAGAAAAATAAAAAAAACAGGAACACTGAATTTACGTGGTTCGGTCAATTGACCTACGTCCACGAACGAAGAAGGAGCAAAACTCTTATAAAAGAGACAATTATAAATGCCTTAGAAAATTATTTTAGGCCATAAAGCACCTAAAACTACTAAACAAGAAAAGCCCAAAATATTTATTATGGACTTAATAAAATTAAATCCAAAGCGACTTTTCTTGTGGTGCCTATGGTGCATCTATCTTTAAAGCCTAGACGACCCCCTTTTATAGCACCAGTAGGGGATAGCAGAATAGAAATTAAAGATGTGGGACTAAAGGACTTGCCAAACCAACAAATCTCCATCTTGGCATATCCCAACATTGACAATTTAGCAGAACTTGCTCCACCTTCTTTACAAAAGCCCCAACGGACAATCACCAATAATGAATACCAACCAAGTCCAAGCACTGCTTGAACTTGTGAACTGGAAGAGGCTTCGTAAGCATATCAGCTGGATTGTCCTTCGTATGAATTTTCTGAACAAGGACCTTTCCTTCAGCAATGGTATCATCACAACAAACTGCGTTTGAGTAGGTAGTAGGCTCACCAACTCCACCAATTTCTTCTACAACAGACAAAGCATATGCAACTAAATTTGTATATCTTTGTGGTGGTCGAATAACTCTCCGTGGTCTATCATTGGCTATGGAATATTGCTCTTCCTCTGGATCACCTTCGTTAGTAGACTCGGGAGAATTGAAGCTGACTCTTTTCTGCTTTCCAAAAATGCAGTGTTCACAGAAATCCAATGGCCCAGTACTCTGTCCGCAAAGAAGACCCCTTTTGCTTAATATGCTCAAACCTTTTTCAGAATTAGACAATGATGATGACGAGACTGCAACTGAGCCTGTGACAGTAGTTCCCTGCAAAATATACAAGCTACCAGACCTACAACCTTTCATAACAATAAGGGCACCTCTAGAAACTTTCATAACTCCACCTTCAGCTACGTACTTACACCCAAGAGCCTCTAGGGTGCCTAAAGAGAAAGAGATGAGATTCTTTTTCAAATTAGGAACATGTCTAACATTAGTGAGCATCCTCACAATACCATAATGTATTTTAATTCAGATTGTACCTTTACCAACAACATCACACGCGACATTATTGCCCATCAAAACAATTCCACTATTACAAGATTCATATGTGGAAAACAAATCCCTATTGGGACATATGTGATAAGAACAACCTAAATCTAAAATCCATTCATTTTTAGACCTTGTCCTGTCATCAGTAGCAAAGAAAATATTTCCAAAATTCTCATCAGCTGCAACACTAGCTTCAGCGGACTCAGTAGTTTTCTCAATAATTTTTTCCTTTTGCTTTAATTTATTTTTCAATTTAAAGCAATCAGCCTTAATGTGCCCCATTTTATGACAATATCTGCACTCCAAATTTTTATGTCTGGATCTAGATCTAGATTTAGATCTACTACTGTCAAATTCCCTTTTATCAGTTCTACCCCTGACAACCAGACCCTCGGCCTGATTTCCTCTATTCTCCCCAGTGATATCCCTATCTATCTGCTCTTTAGATTTTAAAGCAGATTTAATTTCCTGATATGAAATTATTTCTTTTCCATAAATCATAGTATCACGGAAATACTTAAAGGATTGGGGAAGAGAACACAAAAGTAACAGGGCCTTATCCTCGTCATAAATTTTTGCATCTATATTCTCCAAATCCATAACTAAGGAATCAAATCTATCAAGATGTGAGATTATAGATGTACCTTCAGTCATCCGAAGCATATACAAAATCTGCTTCAAGTAGAGATGGTTCTCCATTGTCCTCTTCATATACAAGGCTTTAAGCTTGTCCCACATGCTCTTAGCCGTAGTCTCCGTAGCTACCTCCCGTAAAACCTCGTTAGAGAGATTTAGAATAATGCTTGATCGAGCCTTCTTATCCATACCCGCAAAATCTTCCTCTGACGTACCATCTGGAATGTTCTTAGCTCCCTGTAGTGCCAAATCAACTTTGTCTTGAACCAAAATGGCCTCCATCTTGAGCTACCACATGCTGAAGTTGACATTTCTGTCGAATTTCTTGATAACAATCTTTGTTATTGTCATCGTTGCCAAAAATCCCGAAACCAGGCTCTGATACCAATTTGTTAGAGCTAGCCCTAGGAATTTTACCAAAGGGTAATTTTGACAACCCAACAAAGACAATAAACAAAAAAATAAAAGAAACAGGAACACCAAATTTACGTGGTTCGGACAATTGACCTACGTCCATGAACGAAGAAGGAGCAAAACTCTTATAAAAGAGATAATTACAAATGCCTTAGGAAATTATTCCTAGGCCATAAAGCACCTAAAACTACTAAACAAAAAAAGCCCAAAATATTTAATATGGACTTAATGAAATTAAATCCAAAGCGACTTTTCTTGTGGTGTCTGTGGTGCATCTGTCTTCAAAGCCTAGACCCCCTTTTATAGCACATGCTTTACTTGCCAAACCAACAGATCTAAGACCCTCTTCCCTAACCTTCATCTACTACCATCACAGCCCTAAAACTCTATCAAACCACACCCCTAAACTACACCCCCAAACCGCACCTAAAACAGCCACAAAATAATCCTAAACCACAGCCTACATCCTCCAATCCACTAACCCTTTCGGCCACCACTTCTCTTAACCAATATATACCTTTAACCCAACAACATAAGAGAGATATTAATATTATAAATTTGGAGGCATATACTATAGCATCCGAGGAGGCGATCAATGCTAAATTCGAAGCCTTCGAGATGAGAATGGAGGATAAGATTCAGACTCTCTTTGCCGAACTCATTTTGGGTCGATCACTGAGCTCGAAGAAATCTCATCAAGGAGAGAGCTCTAATCGAAGAGATAACTTCTAGGATAGGAGAGGCTCTATGACCAATCCTTACTATCCACGCATGAGGGTGGACTTCCCTAGATAGGAAGGAGGAGACCCGATTGGTTGGATCTCACGCATGGAGTGATATTTTTGGTACTACAAAACTGCGGACGCATCTATGATAAAAATTGCAGTTATACATCTTGAAGGAGATGCCATACAATGGTTTAATTAGTTTTAACACACTCATAGAGTCCTCTTATGGTGACAATTCAAAGAAGGACTGTTGATCCGCTTCGGACCAACCGATTATGAGAACATTGATGGACAATTAGCAAAGATCCGACAAACCTCCACCATTCAAGAGTATCAAATCAGGTTTGAAAGGTTATCTAATCAAACTCATGATTGGTCTAAAAAAAAGCTATTGGGGACGTTTATTGAGGGCTTGAAGCTAAAGATCCAAGGAGAAGTTAAAGCGCGACAACCATACACGCTCATGGTAGCCATCTCTTTCGCACGACTTCAAGAGGAGTGATTGAACCACGAAGCCCGGAGGACTAGGGTCACTCCCCGACCAGAAATATCGAAGCCCTCAACCTCCTCTACTATCAACCAAGCTCCTGTAACTAAAAAGTTGACAAGAGAAGAGCTTCGGGAGCTATCTACGAAGGGGTCATGTTAGCATTACGACGAGCCATGGAGTCACGATCATCACTGTAAAAAAGGGAGACTTCTTGTGACTGAACCAATAGAAGAAGAGGTCATTGAACATCTAGAAGAGAGCCTTGAATATAATGAAGAAGATGCAGAAGAAGAACCACAACCAACTGACTTTATGATACACGAGTTAGCCAGCTACTCAAAAACGCAAACGATGAAAGTTGGAGGCCTTCTCAAACAACAACCGATCACTGTTCTCATCGATACGGGCAACACTAATAACTTCTTAAATAGAAAGGTTGCTGCTCGGATGGTGCTCCACATCGAAGTTTGCAACAAGTTTGACGTAAAGGTCATCGACGGTCGAATCCTAAAGTACGACCAAAGATGCCCGCAGGTGAAACTATTACTGCAAGAGCAAAAAATTATTACCGACTTCTTCCTCCTACCAATTGATGATTATGAGGCCATGCTAGGCATTGAATGGCTAATGATGCTAGGTGACGTCTCTTGAAACTTTTCTAAGTTAATTATAAAATTCTATTACAAAGGCAAATAGGTCATCTTATGCGGGAAGCACAGAAGCAACATAACCATCGTTTCGACCTAACGAATGGAGAAAGTTTTACACAAGATAAATGGCGGCTTTTTGATGCATCTCTTGTTAAATCTCGGATTTTGATGATGAAATCAATTGGTGAAATATTTGTACTAATCTCTTTGTTGAGATGAGTGTGCAGGAATAACTACGATGGAAAGAAAACATAACGTGATTTACCGAGGCCAAGTCCGTCGGGGGTTCAAGAGTTCATCGGAAGTCCGAGGGATTTTCGGAAGAGTTGCCGGAACCATCCAAGATCAAATCAGGGACTTGTCGAAGTTTTCGAAAGTCCATTTCAAAGATCGTCAAAGGTTCGCGGAACTTCCGGGAAGATTCGAAACCAGTAGAAGACTAGTTGAGCTCGTCGGAGTATCTGCCGAGACCACCGTAGCAATCCGAGGGAAGCATCGGAGGCCTGCCGGAATCTCGCCGGAAGTCGACTTGAAGGGTGTCCGATCAAATCACGTTAAGTTATGTTCGTAATTTGCACATGAGTAGAGCAAGGATTTAAGAAATAAATCCTGCCCAAAATTCAATAGAGCCAACCGGGCCACTCTTGTGTCAAGTTGAGATCTAAACAGCCCCATTCAGCTCTGTCCGAACGCGGGCAAGCAAAGTTGGAACCGCTTAAGCCTGGGGCGGTGGAACCAAGCTAGGCGGTGGAACCGCCACACGGGCGTAGCACCGCCAAGACACACACAAAGCGGTGGAACGCGCTGCAAAGCGTAGCACCGCCCGACATCGATAGCGGTGGAACCGCTGGTGAAGCGGTGGCACCGCCAGCCACCGGATCGAGCGGTAGCACGCTGCCTGGGCGGTGGCACCGCTTCAGACGTCGATCAAAGATCGACATGAGCGTGTGGCACCGCCGACAGTGTGGCACCGCCTTGACCACTGTGAACGCGGGAACTCCAAATTCACTTTGATTTTGGAGCCCAATTTTGAATCCACTTTGGATCTATAAATACCCCCTTTCTCACTGAAAGGGCACCCTTTTGAGCAAGAAAAAGTTTGAGTCTTAAGCTTTTGAAGAGTTTTGAAAAGTGTTGTTTTCTTTGCTAAGTGTTCACCTTCTTCTTCTTCTTGAGAGATCTTGTACAAGTGTGAACATCTTGTAAAGGGTTGTAAAAAGGGGTGTTTGATCCTTCCCCTTCAAAGGACTTGCTAGTGGAAGAGCGGAGCCTCATCGCAAAGGCTTCAAGAGTGGATGTAGGTCATTTGACCGAACCACTATACATCATTGTGTCCTTAAATGTGTGAGTGTTTATATTTCTGAATCATTTCATTTCTTGGCTGCAAGTTCATAGTTAGTTCCTTTTCACAAGCAATTACTTTCAAGTTCTCTTTCGTCGAATCGAAATCTTCCTACGAACTTATGTTTCTTTGAGAAATCGGCTTCAAGAATACGAGTTTAATCCGCTGCACTAATTCACCCCCCCCCTCTTAGTGCCTTTTGATCCTTTCAATTGGTATCAGAGCAAGGTTTGCTCTCATATTGGTTTAAAACCCAAGAGAGATGGCCTACTCCGGTATGCAAGAGGGTCTCTCTATTACTTGTCCACCTATGTTCAATGGGTCGGATTATACGTATTGGAAGACTCGTATGAGGATTTTTCTTATTTCCATGGACTTAGAACTTTGGAACATTGTCGAAAATGGCTTCGCAAAATCTTCTCTTCCGATGAGTGAATGGAATGAGTCGGAGAGGAAGATTTTTGCTCTCAATGCAAAGGCTATGAATGCCTTATTTTGTGCACTTGATAAGAATGAGTTTAATCGGGTTTCCGTTTGTGAATCGGCTTTTGATATTTGGCGCACTCTTGAAATCACTCATGAAGGCACTAGCCGAGTGAAGGAGTCCAAAATCAACATTCTTGTGCATTCCTATGAACTTTTTCGGATGAAACCAAATGAGTCCATTGGAGACATGTACACCCGCTTTACGGATGTCATCAATGGACTTAAAGCTCTTGGTAAAGGCTTTTCGAATTTTGAATTGGTAACTAAGATTTTAAGATCCCTTCCAAAGTGTTGGGATCCAAAGGTCATGGCCATTCAAGAGGCCAAGGATCTTAAAGTATTTCCCATTGAAGAACTTATTGGATCTCTAATGACTTACGAGATGACGTGCCATGCTCATGAGGAGCTTGAGAACCCCCTTCCAAAGAACAGGAAGGATATGGCACTTAGAACACAAGAAGACCACTTGAAAGGAACATCAAGTGATGAGGATAGTGACAATGACATTGCACTTCTAACTCGAAAGTTAAAGAAATTCATAAGAAAGAACAAATTCAAAAATGACACAAAAAGCAAATTTGAACACAAAAAGGACCAAGTCATTTGCTACGAATGCAAGAAGCCGGGACACTTCAAGAATGAATGCCCTCAAGCCAAGAAGAAGCAATTCAAGAAGAAAAAGCCTTGAAGGCCACGTGGGATGATTCAAGTGACTCCGAGGTTGAAGAGGCTAGCAACAAAGAGGAGGCAAACTTCGCTCTAATGGCATTTGGAGAAGAGGTTAGTGAGTTACTTAATGAAGAGTTATCTTTCGATGAACTTTCTATGACTTTTCATGAGTTGTTTGATGAATGTAGAACTATTAGTAAGAAGTTCAATTTGCTTAAGAAAGAGCATGCTTTATTACAAAGTAAATTCAATAGTCTTCAAAACCCTTCTCTACCCCCATGCTCTAGAAGACTTAGATGCAACAAAAAGGGAGAACTTGCTACTCAAAGAGACCCTAAACAAGTTTAAGGTCGGTAGCAAGGGCTTAGACATGATTCTTGCTAACAAAGGTCATGTCGGAAATAGAAGTGGTATCGGATTTGTGAGAGGTTCTCACCAAAATCCCACCACCTTTGTTAAAGGGCCTACATTGCATGTATCACCCCATTTGAAATGTAATTTTTGTTGCAAAACGGGACATGTTACCTACAAATGTCCATTCAAGAAAATTAGTCCACAAAAGTTGATATGGGTTCCTAAAGGAACCATAAACAATTCAATGATAAATTACAAAGTAAGTAGATCAATTTGTAAGGCACCCAAAATCAAATGGGTACCTAAAAACAATCCTCTTTTGTAGACAAACTCACAAGCTAGGAGCAAGAAATGGTATCTTGATAGTGGATGCTCAAGGCACATGACCGGAGATCCATCTCATTTCTCTATGCTCTCTAGCAAAGAAGAAGGATATGTCACTTTCGGAGACAACAACAAGGGTAAAATCATTGGCAAGGGAACCATAGGTAACAAATCGAGTTTTTCAATTAATGATGTGTTACTAGTTGATGGTTTAAAACATAATCTTTTAAGTATTAGTCAACTATGTGATAAAGGTTATGTTGTTAGATTTGAATCCAATGTTTGCATTATTGAAAAACCCAACAACAACATATCCATGATTGCTTTAAAACAAAACAATGTCTACACCATAAATATTGAAAAATTAAGCAATGAAATGTGTTTTTCGGTTTTGAATGATGATGCTTGGCTTTGGCATAGGAGGCTAGGCCATGCAAGCATGAAACTAATCTCTAAGATTTCATCTAGAGATTTAGTAAGAGGTATCCCAAACACGAAATTTGTTAAGGATAAGGTATGTGATGCATGTCAACTAGGAAAACAAATAAAGACTAGTTTCAAATCAAAAATCACATTAGCACCACTAGACCATTGCAATTGATCCACTTGGACTTATTTGGACCAATTGACATAACAAGCCTAGGAGGTAGCAAATATGCCTTTGTAATTGTGGATGACTATAGTAGATACACTTGGACCTATTTTTTGGCTCATAAAAGTGATTGCTTCAAATGTTTCTCTAAATTTTGTAAACTCACTCAAAATGAAAAGGCTTTATGATCTCATCAATTCAAGTGATCATGGAGGTGAATTTCAAAATCATGACTTCCAAAATTTTTGTGAAACAAACGGATACAATCACAACTTCTCTACTCCAAGAAATCCACAACAAAATGGAGTAGTAGAAAGGAAAAATAGAAGTTTGTAAGAAATGGCTAGAACCATGTTAAATGAATATAATTTACCAAAATATTTTTGGGCGAAGCCGTGAATACGGCTTGCTATGTGATGAATAGAGTTCTAGTGAGACCATCCCTATCCAAAACTCCATATGAATTATGGAATGATAAAAAACCCAATGTTTCTTACTTTAAAGTTTTTGGTTGCAAATGCTTTATTTTGAATGAAAAGGATGCCTTAGGAAAATTCGATGCAAAATCCAATGAAGGCATATTTCTTGGTTATTCTTCCGTTTCTAAGGCTTTTCGTGTTTTCAACAAGAGAACCTTACTTATAGAAGAATCTATTCATGTGGTTTTTAATGAAGTTTCCAAATTTAAGAAAAAGATTTTGATGATGATTTTGGTCTTGATGATTTGAATTTGAATGAACCCTCTCCTCAAAATAACATCTTGGATGCATCTTCTTCCCAAACTTCCTTACCAAAGGAATGGAAGTATGTAGATGCTCATCCCAAGGAGTTAATTATAGGAGATGCATCGAAAGGGGTTCAAACTCGCTCTTCTTTCAAAAATTTTTGTGCCCATGCTGCCTTTCTTTCTCAAGTTGAACCAAAATGCATTGTTGATGCCCTAAAAGATGATTCTTGGGTTATCGCAATGCAAGAAGAATTGAATCAATTTGAGAGGAATGAGGTATGAAGCTTGTTCCTAGACCTAATGACCACTTAGTTATTGGTACTAAGTGGGTCTTTAGAAACAAGCAAGATGAATGCGGTATCGTGGTTAGAAACAAGGCTAGACTAGTGGCCAAAGGTTTCAACCAAGAAGAAGGTATCGATTATGAAGAAACCTTCGCTCCGGTGGCAAGATTGGAAGCCATTAGGATGCTCCTTGCCTATGCTAGTAGTAAAGATTTTAAATTATTTCAAATGGATGTCAAAAGTGCATTCTTAAATGGTTTTATTTCCGAAGAAGTTTATGTTGAACAACCACCCGGATTCGAAAACTCTCTATTTCCAAACCATGTGTTTAAGCTAACTAAGGCCTTATATGGTCTTAAACAAGCCCCTAGGGCTTGGTATGAGAGGCTTAGTTCCTTCTTGATTTCAAATAATTTCACTAAAGGCAAGGTTGATACTACATTGTTTATTAAACATTTTGAAAATAATTTTCTTATTGTTCAAATTTATGTTGATGATATTATTTTCGGATCTTGTAATAAATCACTATGTGAATTATTTGCTAAGGATATGAGTGATGAATTTGAGATGAGCCTAATGGGAGAACTAAATTTCTTTTAGGACTTCAAATCAAGCAACTAAGTGATGGTGTATTTCTAAATCAATCAAAATACACATTGGAATTGTTAAAACGATTTAATATGGATGGATCAAAAGAAATTAGCACTCCTATGAGCACCTCCACTAAATTAGATATGGATGAAAATGGAGAAAGTTTTGATCAAAAACTTATAGGGGCATGATAGGTAGCTGCTTTATCTCACTTTGCAACTGGACTGACATCATGTTCGGTGTAGGGCTATGTGCAAGATTCCAAGCTAATCCCAAGCTATCTCACTTGAAAGCTGTCAAGAGGATTCTTAGATATCTTAAAGGGACCCTAATCTTGGATTATGGTATCCAAAATCTGAAATTTTTAGTTTGAAAGCTTATGCAGATGCGGATTTTGGTGGATGTAAAATAGATAGAAAAAGCACATCAGGAACATGCCAATTTCTAGGACATGCACTTGTTTCTTGGACTTCAAGAAACAAAATTCGGATTGCACTATCTACACAGGTTGAATATATAGCTGCTAGTGCATGCTTTGTGCACAAGTTATCTGGATGAAAAATACACTAGAGGACTATGGAATCTACTTAAAAAATATTCCTATAAAGTGTGATAACACGAGTGCAATTTGTCTAACTAAAAATCCAATCCAACACTCTCGCACTAAGCACATTGACATCAGGCATCACTTTATACGTGATCATGTAAGTAGTAGAAATGTCACTCTTGATTTTGTTGATACAAATCATCAATTAGCGGACATTTTTACGAAACCTTTAAATGAGGAACAATTTGATTTTATTAGAAGGGAATTAGGCATGCTAAACTGTCCAAGTAAGTAAGTTTTTTTTTATGATGTCTTTTCTTGAAATTATGTTTAAACTATGATTTCCATCGATTTGATTCGGATTTTCCCATGGATTTATTCCTTTTGACTTCATTCCATCTCTGAGATTTTTCTTTAAAAAAAAAGGGGAAAAACATGAAATCCGAATTAGTTTTTGTGCTACCGGCGGTAGCACCGCCAGCTGCGGCGGTGGAACCGCCTGGGTAGTCAGCCCCAGGCGGTGGAACCGCCTGCTGGGGCGGTAGTACCGCCCGAACACCCTGCTATAAGGTGTGTTAGGGCCGATGTAGAACCGCCCCTAATCTATGAACCGCCTCTCCTCACTCTTCCAAACTCTTCCAAACTTCAAATTGGTTCATTTCTTCCCATCTAGAAGCCTAAGGAGGAGATTTTATCTTGATTCAAGTTTCCTACATCTCAAAGAACCAATCTAAGGTAAAAACAGAATTATTTCTCTTTCCTTTTCTTGTGAAGTTTCATTCCTTTCTTCAATTGATTTTTGATCATTCCTGAATAGAAATGGCTCCTAGAAGAACATCAAGAGACAAAGGAAAAAGGATGGAGGTAGATTCATTTGACCAATCCTTGTTTAAATCACAAGAAGCCTCCCTTAGATTTTCTGAATTTGGTTCTAGACTCATTCATAAAGGAAAGTATGTTGATTTGAATCAATTAGGAAACATAGAACCTATCATGTGGTTTGCAGACTTAGAGGCTTTACCTATTCTGCAAATTATTGAACCTATTTATCCACGTTTAGTTAAGTTGTTCTATGCTAATTTAACTGTGAATGATGATGGCTTGACAACTTATCTTCTAGGTAATGAGATTCAAATATGTGATAATACTATATGCTCATTAATTGGAATTGTTGAAAGAGAGCTAGGTGTTATTTTCGGGAAAATGGGATATGGACACGATTGGTGCCACTCACTCTGAAGCTTTAGAAACTGTGTTTGCAAACCCAAATTTAGGAATAATTCCCAAGAGTTGTGAACATTTATTACCTTTTAACTCTAAAATTTTGCATCACATTCTAATAAGCATTGTTATTCCTAAGCAGTTTCATCATGATGAGATCGGGTTTCATGAATTAGGTACCTTATATTGGATCATGACTAGACAACATTTCTGTTTTGGTTACCTACTCAGCAAAGACATGATAGAGGTCCTTTCTAAAGGATCAATGTTACCATATGGAGGTTTAATAACTAGACTATTGCATGCCCATAACATCAAGCATTCCACCGATGAAGAAGCAATACAAGTCGAAAGATTTAATATTATTGACGTTAAACTACTTAGACGACTTAGATGTACTTTCGAGCATGGAATAGGGTTAGGCAACCTAGGAGATGTGATATACCTCCCCACCGTAGACCATCTCGAAACACAAGTCCTTAGGGTAAATGAATCTCCTCCTCCTAATCCTTTTGTTGCAGCTACATCGGTGATATTTTCTGCTCCATCTTCTCTTGATCCGATCATGAGAGAGTTAAATGAAGTAAAACTACAGCAAATTAAAATTTTGAAGAAATGCGGAAGATGAACTTAAAGATCGATCACATGTATAGGCATCTTGGCATTCCTCCCGAGGAGTAGCTTGCTGTGTTTTTTTTTTTGAACGATGTAAACTTGTGTTGTATGTTGACATTTATGTTGTATTCCTTACATCGTGACATCTTTTGTTGACATCTATGTTGTCTTAACTTCATGCTGTGTTATCTTACATCTTTTCGCCTTTGTGGAATGGTTTTCGGTTTTCGATTTCCTTTTCCACATTTGTGATGTTTTCCGACCCTCCTTATTGTTATGATTCGCTGTTTCCTTTTTGTTGATGACAAAGGGGAGAAATGATATATGTATTGCCATATGATATGCGTTGTCCAACATAAACTTAGTTGGGTTCTTGATATCATTTTTTTATTATGTATACTTCATTGATATCTTTGATATCTATTTTGAAATCTTGAAATTAAAATTAATTGTGTTGAATTCAAAATTGAATTCAAGCAATTTTTCTTTATGGCATATACATAGGGGAGTTAAGAATAACTCCATCACCAATTGATTGTCATCATCAAAAAGGGGGAGATTGTTAAATCTCGGATTTTGATGATGAAATCAATTGGTGAAATATTTGTACTAATCTCTTTGTTGAGATGAGTGTGCAGGAATAACTACGATGGAAAGAAAACATAACGTGATTTACCGAGGCCAAGTCCGTCGGGGGTTCAAGAGTTCATCGGAAGTCCGAGAGATTTTCGGAAGAGTTGCCGGAACCATCCAAGATCAAATCAGGGACTTGTCGAAGTTTTCGAAAGTCCATTTCAAAGATCGTCGAAGGTTCGCGGAACTTCCGAAGATTCGAAACCACCAAGACTAGTTGAGCTCGCCGGAGTATGCCGAGACCACCGTAGCAATCCGAGGGAAGCATCGGAGGCTGCCGGAATCTCGCCGGAAGTCGACTTGAAGGGTGTCCGATCAAATCACGTTAAGTTATGTTCGTAATTTGCACATGAGTAGAGCAAGGATTTAAGAAATAAATCCTGCCCAAAATTCGTAGGAGCCAACCGGGCCACTACTCTTGTGTCAAGTTGAGATCTAAACAGGCCCCATTCACTCGTCCGAATGCGGCAAGCGTGGAACCGCCCAAGCCTGGGGCGGTGGAACCGCTAAGCTCTGGGGCGGTGGAACCGCCACTGGCGGTAGCACCGCCCTGCACACACACACAAGCGGTGGAATCGCTGTCTGGGCGTAGCACCGCCTCAGACATCGATGGCGGTGGAACCGCTGGTGGGCGGTGGCACCGCTTCGATCCACCGGATCGAGCGTAGCACCGCCGCTCGGGCGGTGGCACCGCTTCGCACATCGCCAAAGATCGACACAGCGTGGCACCGCTTTCAACAGCGGTGGCACCGCCTTGACCACCTGTGAACGGGAACTCCAAATTCACTTTAATTTTGGAGCCCAATTTTGAATCCACTTTGGATCTATAAATACCCCCTTTCTCACCTGAAAGGGCACCCTTTTGAGCAAGAAAAAGTTTGAGTCTTGAGCTTTTGAAGAGTTTTGAAAAGTGTTGTTTTCTTTGCTAAGTGTTCACCTTCTTCTTCTTCTTGAGAGATCTTGTACAAGTGTGAACATCTTGTAAAGGGTTGTAAAAAGGGGTGTTTGATCCTTCCCCTTCAAAGGACTTGCTAGTGGAAGAGCGGAGCCTCATCGCAAAGGCTTCAAGAGTGGATGTAGGTCATTTGACCGAACCACTATACATCATTGTGTCCTTAAATGTGTGAGTGTTTATATTTCTGAATCATTTCATTTCTTGGTTGCAAGTTCATAGTTAGTTCCTTTTCACAAGCAATTACTTTCAAGTTCTCTTTCGTCGAATTGAAATCTTCCTACGAACTTGTGTTTCTTTGCGAAATCGGCTTCAAGAATACGAGTTTAATCCGCTGCACTAATTCACCCCCCCCTCTTAGTGCCTTTTGATCCTTTCATCTCTAGCAGCAACTAGAGGGGAAGAAAATAGAAATTGAAGATCAAAATCTCACCTAATTGCTTGCTGAATTTGATGATGTTTTTGCTGAACCATGTGGTCTTCCTCTTGCTTGACAACATGACCATCGAATTCCAATTCTTCCGGGCAAACCACCAGTGAACACTCAGCCATACTGCTATCCTCACCTCCAGAAGGATGAAATTGAGAAGATTATAAAGGAGATGCTTGAAACATGGGTGATTCGGCTAAGCTACAGCCCCTATTCCTCACCGGTGCTACTTGTACGCAAGAAGGATGGAACTTGGCAGATGTGCATCGACTACCGAGCTCTAAATGACATCACCATCAAGGATAAGTATCCAATACTAGTGGTGGATAAACTTCTTGATGAGTTAAAAGGAGCTCGAGTCTTTACGAAGGTGGATCTCCAATCCTATTACCACCAAATTCGGGTATGTGAGGACGACATTCCGAAAACTGCTTTCCGCACACATAACGGCCATTATGAATTCTTGGTAATGCCTTTTGGACTCATTAATGCTCTTTCAACCTTCCAAAGTCTCATGAACGATATTTTTCAGAGCTTTCTTCACAAATTTATGCTGGTATTTTTCGATGATATTCTCATTTACAGCCCTTCTTTTGAGACTCACTTTCAGCACTTGCGATTTGTTCTGACGATTCTTCGAGAAAATACTCTTTTTGTTAAGCTATCAAAGTGCAGCTTTCTCTAGAAAAAAGTAAAGTACCTTGGGCACCTAATATTAGGAGTGGTAGTAGACCCAACAAAAATTGAAGCCATGCATGGCTGGCCGAAACCTACAAATGTGAAATTACTACATGGGTTCCTTGGACTAACAGGCTACTACCGAAAATTTGTGAAGGACTATGGGAAGATTAGCACACCCCTCACTTCTTTGCTAAAAAAAGATGCCTTCCAATGGTCAGATGAAGCCTTCACTGCCTTCGATAAACTTAAGGCAGCCATGACGATAACACCCGTGCTAGCACTACCAGATTTCAACCGACCCTTCATCATTGAGGCCGATGCATCTAGAGTTGGAATTGGAGCCGTTCTCATGCAAGATGGTCGACCACTCGCATACACCAACAAGGCACTATCTCCCTCCCATCAAAAAATGTTAATCTATGATAAGGAGATACTCGCCATTGTGCATGTAGTAACGAAGTGGAGACCCTACCTGATCGGTCGATAATTTCACATTAAAACCGATCATAGAAGCCTTAAGTACTTTTTGGAATAGAAGATATCATCCCCGAAGCAGCAAAAATGGGTAACCAAACTTCTAAGATTTGATTATGAAATTATTTACAAAAAGGAGAAAGAAAATATTGCTGCAGATCCACTCTCACGGCTACTTGAGCAAGTTGAATTTTCAGCCATCACTCTTCCTACCACCGACTTCCTTGAGGACGTTAGGGAGGAATGGAAGAAGGATCTAGAGATCAGCAACATCATTAAAAAATTACCTAAGGATGCCAAAATCCGCTATGTCTTCCACGTGTCATGCTTGAAGCCCATGTTGGGAAAACATAAGTCACCCCAGATTCAATTACTCAACATCACTGATGATGGAGATATTCAAGCCCAACCACAAGCCATCCTCGATCATAGAATCGTAATACGTTGTCGACATCCCTCTATTGAAGTACTAGTGCATTGGAATAATTTATCACCCGAAGATACCACATGAGAATCATATGAGGAGCTGAAGACCCGGTTCCCTGAGTTCATGGAACCTCAGCCTCGAGGACAAGGCTGATTTGAAGAGGGCGGGCTTGATAGGACCCTAGCAGAGTTGGGTCCTACTTAATCAAGTAGCAGCTAATAAAAACCCTATGAGATTGTAATAAACCACATAGCCACCTCTTTCCTATAAAGAAGAGGGCTAGAGTTTATATTTGGGCCTTGGGCTTCCTAGTCGTCGCCCCACTTTTGTTGGCTGGTCGGTTAGGGTTGAGGGCAAAAGGGGTATTTTACTTAGGAAGCAGCCACTAGGGCTAGGGTTTGGAGTCCTATATAAGCATGTAGCCTCCACCTCTTTTTGACAAGAAATATCAATCTACTTTGTAATCATCTATCCGACTACTTGGAGGGTGAAACCCCTATAGCATTCCCAGGGTTGATCCCCCTCAAAGATCAATCTTCATAGAATTCCTCTGGGGTTCTATCATCAACTATCCTCTTCTCTAGCGGTGATCCACATAATAGGGGCTATGAAGAAGCTTCTTAAATCATCACATAAATCTCCTTTTCATGTGCACCACAGGATCAAGATGGGGTTGGCCCTTCTTGTTGTCCACACACCCCAAACAAGGTTTTTTAGCCAAGAAGGAGAGGGGGAGAGGAGAATAGGAGGTAGCAGCCAAAAGAGATTTTGCCTATGACCCTTTATTTCCCTCCAATTTATAGAGGTTTCCTATCAACTTAACCATAATAGATCTTGCCCTATTGGGTACTGGATCTCTATCTAATTACCCAACCTCTTAGATTAGTGGATCTCTACCTAACAATATCTCATAGGCTTTTATTAGATCTCATTTATAAAATCCAATAATTCAGGGGCTTACTGGATATCCAATAAGATAGGAGGTTCAATGGATATCTTATATTCGAACCTCGACTCGTCGTAATACTTACCATATGTGTGTGACCCTTTAGGCCCAATATCGAGTTGGCCGTGAGTTATACCTATCAGAACTTCTTTTGATTCAGTGAATTATTATTTTCGTAATAATTCACTCAACTCATCGACTATAGACGTACTATGCTACTATGCTATACTTCCCATACGATACAAGGGAATTTGATCCATTGGATCTGTCTGTCCTCAATTATCATAAATCTATAATCCCTCATCTATCTAATATCCCAGAGATAATATACTGGGTATTGTGCTGTCAAGCCTATATGGTTTCCACTCGAGTTTCACTCTAATTGGATTCTCTTAGAGAACTCTTTCTTTCTTAATCTAAATGACCATAGCCAGGGATTTTCTTGAGCATGAACACAAGTTTCCACTCCCAATGACTGGTCGTGTTAGATCTAGATCTTTTAGACTTGTAAGTCGGGTATCAAAGAGTGGGGTACTTGTTGGGTCTCGAATTTTGATGATGAAACTAATTGATTGTATTTTATTATCTAACTGCATTTTGAGTAACACAGGTCTACTATCGATCAGAATTAGACAATTGACATAAGATAAATCAGCGTTATGCCAAAGGAAATCACATTAGGAGATTGGACGTCGAGCCGTAGGTTTAGTCGACAATCGACAGAAGGCTTTGGACAAAGATATTGGGCATCGGGCTAAGAAGAGTGGTGTTGCACTAAGGATATCGAGCTTGCAGAGGTCAACCACCGATTGGGCAACAGGCCACAAGAGAGGACGATGTGATGAAGAACTGGATGAAGCACCGACCAATGATGTGTCGAGTAATAGGAGGGTGATTCGTGTAACTGACTAGATCAAAGTAGAATTAATGTTTGTGTGTGCAAGATTAACTAGGATAATGATGAAGACATAAAGTAAAACAAAGTGCTAGAGTCAAGTACGATGGAATCATTGGGAGTTTGAAAGTTCGACAAAAGTTTAAAGATTCGTCGTAGTGCTACCGGAACTAGCCGAGAATTAGTAAGGAGCTTGCCGAAGGATTTTCAGAAGTTCACCGAAAGGTTCGTTGGAAGTTTGTGGGGCTCATTGAGAAAGATCGGAGCTTGCCAAAGAAGACTCGTCGGAACTCACCAAGATCATCGTGAAGTCCAAGAGCCTGCCGAGAGTCCATAAAATGGTATCCGAGGGTTCATCAAAAGACCATCATAAGCTCGCCAGAAGATGACTTGACTTGTCGTATTATGTTTTATCTTAGGAAATATCTTTAATTTTATAATTAGCATGTAATTATGGTTAGGATTAGGTGTTAATCCTATAACCTGAGTAGGGCCAACTGGACCCGTTAATGGATTGGTTTGGGCTAGATTCAAGGCCCAACCAGAAGTGCTGGACCTTGTCTAGTGGTGGCACCACTAGACTGGAGCGGTGGAACCACTTGGGTTTAGCTACCCAAGTTGTATTGGGCGATAGTACCGCCTAGACTAGGCGATGGTATCGCCCAGTACACTGACAATGTCAGTGTGCTAAGGCGGTGGTACCACCAGACTAGCGGTGGTACCGCCTAGTGTTATGGTCAAACTAGCGGTGGTACCGCCAATGACAGGTGGTGGTACTGCTAGTACTTGGAAAACCCAGGATGGGAAGATTTTTGGCTCCAAGTTTAAATCATATTAGAGCTTATAAATACCTCTCCCATCCCTGGGTTAAATACACAAGCACAAAGAATTTGAAAGAAAGAAAACATTGTAAAAACCTCTTCAAAACTTTCCTCCTCTTGCTTAGATAGATTTTAACCTAAAGAGAGGAGTGTGCTTATAAGGGTTACCTCCTAAGCCTGTCAAAAGGAGAGAGCATTGTGTAGGGGAGTTGGTCTTCGCTTATTGGAAGGAAGACAACTAGTGAAAAAGCTGGTGGCCTTAAGTGAAGAGGAATCGAGAGTAGACATAGGCCGGATGACCGAACCACTATAAAAATCAGTTTGCATTTACTTCTTGCAAATTTACTTTACTACAAATCATCTTCACTTCACTGCTCTACTTGCTTACTACCTTTCTTCATCTCTAAAAGCTCTCAAGTTAATTACATTTTTGATATACTTTAATCGAAATCAGTTTTCATTAAAACATATTTTTATTGTACGAATTTTTCAAAATCATTTTAAATTACCGAATCTATCGTTCATAACCGCTACACAAATTCACCCTCCCCCCTCTTAGTACCGCTCTAGATCCTAATAGTTGGTATCAAAGCCACATTGTTTCTCTTTTGGATTTACACCCGCGAGAAATGACTCTTCTCGGCCTTGAAGAGGGTTTTTCGATCATTCGTCCTTCGTTGTTTAACGGATCAGACTACAGTTATTGAAAAACTCGAATGAGAGTTTTCTTGATTTCTTTGGATTTATACTTATGGAATATTATTGAAAATGGCTTTCAACATCTCTCTAAATCGATGAACAAATAGTCAGATTTAGAGAGAAAATCCTTTTCATTAAATGCAAAGGGTATGAATACTTTATTTTGCTCTTTGGACAAAAATGAGTTTAATCGGATTTCAACTTACAAAACGGCCTTTGATATTTGGCAGACACTTGAAATTATGCACAAGAGCACTAGTAGAGTTAAAGACTCGAAAGTAAACATCTTATTATATGATTTTGAGCTTTTTCGAATGGAACCAAGCGAGATTATTGACAACATGTACACCCATTTCACGGATGTCGTCAATAGTCTATGAGCTCTTAGTAAATCTTTCTCAGATTTTGATCTCGTTAATAAGATTTTAAGATCCTTTCCAAAGACGTGGGATCCTAAAGAAACCACAATACAAGAGGCTAAAGATTTAAATAATTTACCTATTGAAGAACTTATCAGCTCATTGAAAATATATGAAATGAGTCTCTTCGAACATGATAAACATATGAATCACCTTCCAAAGAACAGGAAGGATTTAAACTTTGGACAAATAAATATGTTACGATCCTTTTATTTTTTGAGCTTTGAATAATTTTTATGGAGTTGTTTAGTTCAGTAGAAAGTCAGACAATGATTTATTTAATATTTAATTATTAAGTGTCTGAGTCCCAATGGGCTCTATAAATTGGAATATAACTATTTCTTTTAAGGTAATCAAAAGTTATTTTAACCGTTTGGCAAACCCCTAGGAGGTCGATCCCCCCTCGAAGTGATCAAAGGAGGCCGATCCCCTCGAAGTGATCAAGGAGGGCGATCCTCTCGAAGCAATCATTTATCCCCTTTTCTTCCACATCTTTCGCTTCTCCTTTGCTTCTTTCATTTCTTTCATGATAAACCCTAAGGGATCTTATCATTTGGTATCAGACCAGTGATCCTTAGCATTTTCGCTACAACATCAACTTTGCTGCAGCCACCATCAGCAAAAAAAAAATGAAAGGAAGAAAGAAAGAAAGGGCAGTAGAACGCAACGATCTACAACCGACAGCCACATAGAATGCAGCCAAGCATCCCCACCGTCGCTACTTCAACCGGCAGCCACGCATCTGGACCGCTGCTGCTTATCGGCCCACACACTCCCCTGTCGCCCTTGCTCTCTGGTCGGTAACCACTATTGCCCCTGCCTTTCCCCCAACGATCTCTCCCTTGTTCTTTCCCCCCGCTACTCCCCTGCTTCTCGGCCGCAATAATCATCGTCATTGCCCTTTCAGCCAGCAATCGCCGCTGCCACTGCTCTTCGGCCATGACCCCCTCAGCCCCTACTTCAACCGCTCGCCACTCCTACTTCAACTGGCGGCCTCGCATCTGGGCCATCGTTGCTCCCCTGGGCCACACACTCCCCTATCGCCCCTGCTCTCCGGCCGGCAACCACCGCTGCCCCTGCTCTTTCCATCCCGCAACCATCATCGTCATAGTCACCGACCTCGGTGGCAACAATCATTGCTTCTGGGCCGTGCACCTCCGCCACTGCTCTCTGACTCATAGCCCCATCTGTCCCTGCCGTGACCACCACCATCGCTACTCCATGGCCAGCAGACCACCCAGCCTTGTCCCTCCCTCGGCAACTCTATCTCCAGCTGCCTGCGACATCACTGCTTTCGCCCATGACGCTACTGCCTTCTTCCCACGCACGCAGCCTTCCAACTTTTTTCTAGCCGCACCACCGCAATCTCAACCCCAGCTACTCGACGATTGCCTCTTGCATCATAGCACATGCAATAACATCGAGGTTGTCACCATCCAGCCCTCAGCACCTATAGTAATACCGCACGCAGCATGCAGTGACAGAAATTTTTTCATCTTATAGCCGCAGCTATTTCATTCCCTCTTTGCTCACGTATCCATGTCCGCAGCAACCATCATAGCCGCAATAGCCACAACCACTATCGTTTCCTTCCCTCTTCACTGTCGGCATCGATAGCAACCGTCGCAATCGCATCCCATCGCTGCCTCCTTGCTCTGCATCTTGTCGCAGTCACCGATTGCCACCAGATTACATTGATGCCACTGCCTTCCATCCCATGGTGCTCTCACCCCATGTAGTGACAGAAATAGAGAATAGCTACTGACAACTCAATTAAGGCCCAAATTGAAGCATTGAAAATCAGAATTAAGAACCGACTGCAGGAGACCCTTAATGAATTTAAAAGAAGCCTACTAGAGAACTTTAGTAAATTTCAACAAGATAGACAGCTTACTAAAATTCATCAGACTTCTATAGTGTTAGAATATTATAGCATATTCGAACGGTTATCAAATCAAGCCAGAGATTGGTCTGAACAACAACCAATGGATACCTTTATCGAAGGACTTAATTCAGATATCAGATGTGAAGTTAAGGCTCAACAACCTTGTACTATGATAGTTGTAATTTTATTTGCACGTTTACATAAGGAAAAAATCAATCGAAAAAATCATCAAAACAGAAGTGACCACAAACAAATGATCAGTGAGCCACAAAGTAAAGAGTACCGATGTAAATAAGAGTAACTTCTGGTGATTAAACCAATTAGGAAGGAATTGAAAGCTGATAACATTGACTCTGATCATGAAGATACTCTAATATTGGAAGGAGTAGATGTAATAGGATACCCTGTTAGGACTCTAGCTATGAGAGTCCTAATTTAGTTTCATTGATAAGGGCATTCATGTAAATCCTATCTAGCAAACCCCTATTAAAGAGATGAAGAGGCCGGCTAGGTTAGGGTTAGGTTGCTTCTTAGAAAAGGAGTCATATTAGAGAAAGAGTCCTATTAGAAGTAGGAGTTCTATTAGGAAAAGAGTCCTATTAGAAGTAGGAGTCATATTAGAAAAAGAGTCCTATTAGAAGTAGAAGTCCTATTAGGAAAAGAGTCTTATTAGAAGTAGAAGTCCTATTAGGGAAAAAGTCCTATTAGAATTAGGAATCCTACTAGAGAAGGAGTCCTAATTAGAAGTTAGTTAGAAGTAGGAGTCTTGAGTAAGAGTCATATTAG
The DNA here is from genome assembly GCA_024322285.1 of Musa beccarii. Taxonomy (NCBI): domain Eukaryota; kingdom Viridiplantae; phylum Streptophyta; class Magnoliopsida; order Zingiberales; family Musaceae; genus Musa; species Musa beccarii. Next base: position 17,545,441 of record CM044396.1, read on the forward strand.
GAGTTGGGGCTTAGAAGCCCTATAAATTGTCATGTATTTATCCTCTTTTAATCAATAAAGAGATCAATCTTTTAGTAGCCTTTGAGCAGCAACTTGGAGGAAGGAACCCCTATAGAGTTCCAAGGAGGCCGATCCCCTATAGAGATCAACCCCAAGCTTAGAATCCGCGGAGGGTTCTAACACTTGGTATCAGAGCAGCATTCTTGGCATCTCGCTGCCCTTCCATAGCCATCCACCAGCCCTCCACAACCGCGCAAAGCAATTCCCACAATTACTTAGAAAATCATCGCTAAATACTGTCGTCATCTCCACCACCGTAGATCATCCTTTGATCTTCCCATGAATTGCAACAGGTTCTGGTTATCTACCTTACTGCTGCTGTAATTTAGTTATACTTATTCAAAAAATCTAAAAAAATTCGTTCCTATATTGCTGCATAAACTTTTCATCGTAAAGTTTTCATCTCTACAACGAAAGTCGCACTATAGAATTTCAGCCGCATAGCACTGCCTTTTTGATCTTGCTACTGTATTTTTTCTATCCAAATCTCTATGAAATTTTTATGATGGCTTTGACACTTCCTAACAGTGGTTTTTCCTTTAGTTTTGTCGAAAAATTCTCAATATAAACCACTTATCTTTTACATCCAATCTACTACACTTTAGACGTAAAAATCTACTATAATACCTCTCCGTGATTCTTAATTTTGCCAAACCTCTTGCTGTTGTTTATTCCTACAAAATTTTTTATAGTATTACCTCTTCCTTATCAGTAGATCCCCTTTGAGTTTTACTTGAATCTCTTTTGAAAATTTCTGAAAAAAATTACATATTTACTGCTAGAATTTTTTTGTTGAAAAATCTGGTATTGCACCTTTGTCCTTTTTTCTTCTTCGTAACCTACCAAACCCTAGCCACCTTGCTGCCACAAGCCAAGACGTCTTTAGGGCATCCCACTAGCCTCAAGACGCAGCCATCATAACCTAGTTTCATAACCCTAACAACATCAAAAACCATAGCCCAAAATAGTAAACCATTACAGCTGAACCCTTCAATCACCGATCTATTGTCCAAACCTTCCACCACCCCATGCCATTAACCCGTCAACAAAAAAAGGACAAGGGCATCTCTGATCTACAAACATATGCTATGGCTTCTCAAGATCCAATTGATGCCAAATTTGAAGCATGGGAATCTCGGATTGAATCACGGCTTGAATCGCTCTTGGAAGACAAATTGCGCGCTTTGTTTGCAGAATTCAGAATTGGACAAACATCGAGTCCAACCAAACTGCAGCAAGGAGAGAATTTAGAAAGGACCCCAGAGAAGGAGGGACAGCCCTCGGACATTCTTCAGCCATGCATGAGGGTGGACTTCCCACGATGGGAAGAAGGAGACCCAGCGGGGTGGATTTCGCGCGCAGAATGTTACTTTCGCTACTACCCCCGAACGTCGGATAATGCTATGGTGGAGATTGCTGTCATCCACCTTGAAGGACATCTATTCAATGGTACAATTGGTTGGAATATAATCATGAGACTCTGACATGGAATCAATTTAAGAATGCATTGCTGAACCATTTCGGACCTATGGAGTATGAAAATATCGACGGCCAACTCGCAAAGATTCGACAAACCTCTACGATTCAAGAGTACCAAACCAGATTTGAGAATCTATCCTACCTTGCTCATGATTGGACTGACCGTCAATTGTTAGGAACATTTATCAAAGGACTCAAGCCAAAGATAAAAGAGGAAGTTAAGGCGCGACAGCCTCATACCGTGATGGCTGCGATTTCTTTTGCCCGAATACAAGAAGAACGACTAAACCAAGATGCTCAGAGGATGAGAACCACTCCTAGAACCTCAACATATAAACCCCCTTCTACTCCCAGCCATCCTTCGCTGCCCAAAAAATTGATAAGAGAAGAACTACGTGACCGATCAGCAAAGGGTCTTTATTGGCATTGCGATGAGCCGTGGAACCGCGATCATCGCTGCAAAAGGGGCTGCCTCCTATTGATTGAACCTCTTGAAGACATGGAGGAGGAGATCCAGGAGTATGAGGAAGAGGTCACGGATGAGAATAGCAGACAATTGATATTATGATGCATGCCCTTGCCGGTTACGCGAACCCGCAAACAATGAAAGTGGGAGGATTTCTGAAGCAATAACCGATCACCGTTCTTATTGACACCGGGAGCACTAATAATTTTATGAACAGCAAGGTTGCTGTCCGGATGGCCTTACCTATTGAGAATTGCAGCAGGTTCGATGTTAAAGTTGTAGATGGACGAATTTTGAAGTGTGATCGTAAGTGCCCATGGGTGAAACTGTTGCTGCAGGACCAAGAGATAATTGCAGATTTTTTCCTCCTCTCTCTCGATGATTATGAGGCCGTGCTTGGCATCGAATGGTTGACGATATTAGGTGATGTTTCCTAGAATTTTTTGAAATTAATTATGAAATTTTACGGCAAGGGGAAATAGGTGATACTATACGGGAAACGTGGGGGCGACATAACGATAATTTGCATACAACGAATGGAGAAAGTTTTGCACAAAGCATGCAGCGGCTTTTTAATACAACTTGAGTAGCAATCTAAGGGAGAGCCAACCAAATTTGTAGATCCAAACCTACTTCCCTTGCTTGCTGAATTTTCAGATATATTTGACGAACCATGTAGCCTACCTCCTAACCGCCGACACGATCATTGTATACCGATTCTTCTAGGGAAACCTCCAGCAAATACTCGACCATATCGGTATCCACATCTCTAAAAAGATGAAATAGAAAGGATTGTAAAAGAGATGCTTGAAATAGGAGTTATTCGGCCAAGTTGCAGCCCCTACTCTTCACCAGTGCTCCTCGTATGAAAGAAAGATGGAACATGGCGAATGTGCATTGATTACCGAGCTCTCAACGACATAACCATCAAGGACAAGTATCCTATTCCATTAGTAGATGAATTGCTTGATGAATTAAAAGAAGCACGAGTCTTCACAAAGTTGGACCTTCGATCCGGGTATCATCAAATACGAGTGTGCGAAGAAGACATATCGAAAACTACCTTTCGAACGTACAACGGTCACTATGAATTTCTGGTAATGCCCTTTGGTCTCACCAATACTCCCTCCACCTTCCAGAGCCTTATGAATGATATTTTCCAGAGTTATCTTCGAAAGTTTATGCTAGTTTTCTTTGACGATATCCTTATTTACAGCCCTTCTCTTGAAAGACATATTCAGCACTTACGACTTGTTTTGACAATTTTGCAAGAACATGTTCTTTTTGTCAAAAAAATGAAGTATAGCTTTCTTCAACAAAAGGTGGAATATCTTGGGCATATCATATCAGAGGAAGGGGTGGCAGTGGACCCCTCCAAAATTAAAGCAATGCAGAACTGACCAACCCCGAGGAACATAAAATCACTGCGCAGCTTTCTTGGTTTAACAAGTTACTACCGTAAGTTCGTGAAAGTCTATGGAAAGATCAGTGCACCCCTTACTTCCTTGCTGAAAAAAGATGCTTTCCAGTGGTCGGACAAAGCCACCACCACCTTCGACGAACTTAAAATCGCAATGATAACAATGCCTTAAATTCGCAATGATAACAACGCCAATACTAGCATTACCCGACTTCGACAAGATTTTTATTATTGAGGCTGATACCTCCGGAGCAGGAATTAGTGCTGTACTAATGCAAGATGGCCGACCCCCCCTGTAATTCCAAAATATGTGTTGGGTACCTCTAAAGTAGAACAAGTAGATAGGGAACTACAAGATAGAGACAAAATGCTGAAGTTGCTAAAAGATAATCTCACTGCAGCACAAGGAAGGATGAAACAACAATAAGATCAACACAAAGGTGAAAGAGAATTTTCAGTAAGAGATTGGGTCTTCCTACGGCTCCAGCCATACAAGCAAATATCAATCTAAACCAAAGCGTCTATGAAGCTTTCACCTCGATTCCATGGACACTACCAGATTTTGGAGTGCATCGGAGCAATAGCATACAGATTGGACTTACCCGCCAGCTCCCGAATCCATCCAGTCTTCCATATATCATGTTTGAAGCTCAAGTTGGGACAACACGAGACAGCCCAAAGCCATCTACTAAATATAACTACCTAAGGAGAGCTCCAGACCCAACCAAGTGCCATTATTGATCGATGGATCGTGACTCGATGACGACGGCCTACTACTGAAATATTAATACAGTGGGCAAACCTACTAGCAGAAGATGCCACTTGGGAGAACTACGACGACTTGAAGATCAAATTCCCAGAATTCATGGAATGTTAGCCTCGAGGACAAGACTGATTTGAAGAGGGCGGTGGGTCTGTTAGGACTCTAGCTATGAGAGTCCTAATTTAGTTTCATTGATAAGGGTATTCATGTAAATCCTATCTAGCCGACCCCTATTTAAGAGGTGAAGAGGTCGGCTAGGTTAGGGTTAGGTTGCTTCTTAGAAAAGGAGTCATATTAGAGAAAGAGTCCTATTAAAAGTAAAAGTTCTATTAGGAAAAGAGTCCTATTAGAAGTAGGAGTCCTATTAGGAAAAGAGTCCTATTAGAAGTAGAAGTCCTATTAGGGAAAAAGTCCTATTAGAATTAGGAATCCTACTAGAGAAGGAGTCCTAATTAGAAGTTGGTTAGAAGTAAAAGTCTTGAGTAAGAGTCCTATTAGGAGTTGGGGCTTAGAAGCCCTATAAATAGCCATGTATTCATCCTCTTTTAATCAATGAAGAGATCAATATTTTAGTAGCCTTTGAGCAGCAACTTGGAGGAAGGAACCCCTATAGAGTTCCAAGGAGGCCGATCCCCTATAGAGATCAACCCCAAGCTTAGAATCCGCGAAAGGTTCTAACAATTGGTATCAGAGCAGCATTCTTGGCATCTCGCTGCCCTTCCATGGCCATCCACCAGCCCTCCACAACCGTCCAAAGCAATTCCCACAATTGCTTAGAAGATCATCGCTGAATTCCGCCGTCATCTCCACCACCGTAGATCATCCTTTGATCTTCCTGTGAATTGCAATAGGTTCTGGTTATCTAGCTTACTGCTGCTGCAATTTAGTTATCCTTATTCAAAAAATCTAAAAAAATTCGTTCCTATATTGCTGCATAAACTTTTCATCGTAAAGTTTTCATCTCTACAACGAAAGTCGCACTGCAGAATTTCAGCCGCATAGCACTGCCTTTTTGATCTTGCTACTGCATTTTTTCTATCCAAATCTCTATGAAATTTTTATGGTGGCTTTAACACTTCCTAACAGTGGTTTTCCCTTTGGTTTTATTAAAAAATTCTCAATATAAACTACTTATCTTTTACGTCCAATCTGCTGCACTTTAGACGTAAAAATCTGCTATAATACCTCTCCGTGATTCTCAATTTTGCCAAACCTCTTGCTGTCGTTTCTTCCTACGAAATTTTTTACAGTATTACCTCTTCCTTATCAGTAGATCCCCTTTGAGTTTTACTTGAATCTCTTTTGAAAATTTCTGGAAAAAATTACATCTTTACTGTTGGAATTTTTTTGGTGAAAAATCTGGTATTTCACCTTTGTCCTTTTTTCTTCTCCGTAACCTACCAAACCCTAGCCACCTTGCTGCCACAAGCCAAGACGTCTTTAGGGCATCCCTCTAGCCTTAAGACGCAGCCATCATAACCTAGTTTCATAACCCTAACAGCATCAAAAATCACAGCCCAAAATAGTAAACCATTACAGCTAAACCCTTCAATCACTGATCTATTGTCCGAACCTTCCACCACCCCATGCCATTAACCTGTCAACAAAAAAAGGACAAGGGCATCTCTGATCTACAAACATATGCTATGGCTTCTCAAGATCCAATTGATGTCAAATTTGAAGCATGGGAATCTCGGATTGAATCACGGCTTGAATCGCGCTTGGAAGACAAATTGCGCGCTTTGTTTGCAGAATTCAGAATTGGACAACCATCGAGTCCAGCCAAACTGCAGCAAGGAGAGAATTTAGAAAGGACCCCAGAGAAGGAGGGACAGCCCTCAGACATACTTCAGCCATGCATGAGGGTGGACTTCTCACGATGGGAAGAAAGAGACCTAGCGGAGTGGATTTCACGCGTAGAACGTTACTTTCGCTACTACCGAACGTCAGATAATGCTATGGTGGAGATTGCTGTCATCCACCTTGAAGGAGATGCTATTCAATGGTACAATTGACTGGAATATAATCATGGGGCTCCAACATGGAATCAATTTAAGAATGCACTGTTGAACCTTTTCGGACCTATGAAGTATGAAAATATCGACGGCCAACTCGTAAAGATTTGACAAATCTCTACGATTCAGGAGTACCAAACCAGGTTTGAGAAGCTATCCTACCTTGCTCGTGATTGGATTGACTGTCAATTGTTAGGAATATTTATCGAAGGACTCAAGCCAGAGATAAAAGGGGAAGTTAAGGCACGACAGTCCCATACCGTGATGGCTGCGATTTCTTTTGCCCGAATACAAGAAAGAACGACTCAACCAAGATGCTCAAAGCATGAGAACCACTCCTAGAATCTCAACATATAAACCCCCTTCTGCTCCCAGCCATCCTTCGCTGCCCAAAAAATTGACAAGAGAAGAACTACATGACCGATCAGCAAAGGGTCTTTGTTGGCATTGCGATAAGCCGTGGAACCTTATTGATATTTCATATTGATATCTTTCATGAATTATTTGCATCTATGTTTTGTATGCATCATAAAAAAAATTGAAATATTGATTGATGTAAAATTATTTCATTGAAATATTATTCATCCCTTCTTTTTTATAGTGACAAAGGGGGAGTTAGCTTGCTAGCTTATGTATCACAAGTGAAAGTGGAAAACATAGCTAGCTAGAATTTGCAAAAGGCAAAACTTATACTTCTCAAAATGAGAAGAAAGAAATTGCAAAGTTGCTTTATTTTTTTAACTCATGAGCTTACAGTTTTAAAATGTTATAAATTTTACAAAAATTACTAGCTCATTACAAACAAAAAGTTGATGGCTTGCAAAAGGGAAACTTAGTTGCAAAAGAGAAAAATTGAAAGGGAGCTAGTTTGCGTATCGCAAAGTATGCTAGCTTATCATTATTGCTTGCTTGCTTGTTATAAATTTCCCTCATACCATAATTTGTTTATGACTCCCTTGAATTCATGACTTGATATGTTAAAAATTCATGATGGAAATTTGCTATTTTGTCATGATGGAAGCATTCATGTAAAGGGAAAAGAATTGTATTCTTCCCTTCTTTTTGACAAAATCAAAGGGGGAGAAGATTTATTGCTAGCTTGCATGATTAATTTGCTAGCTCATTCAAGAGGAAGAAAATTGCTAGCTTGTGCATCAAAAGAGAAAATTTTGCTAGTTTGAACATTGAGAAGCAAAAAAGTTGCTATATCAAGAGAGGCAAAAATCTTGCTCAATTTCACTTCTTCAAAATTGCTTGCATTTTTGTTGCAAATTATTGTTGAATCTCATACAAATTTATTTGAAGTATTTGATCCTCCCTTTCTTTTTGATGTTAACAAAGGGGGAGAAAGTTTTTTAGCTCGAATATTGTAAAAAATTTGCCATCTTGATTCCTATTTTGCAACTTCATGAGAAGCTAAGAATTGTTATATCAAAGGATGCAAATATTGCTATCGTGAGAAACAAGGTGCAAACTTGCACATCTCAAGAAGCAAGTGAAAATTACAATCATTGCCCATCCTTGAAACTTGCTATGATTGAATGGTATTATTTGATGTTGTATTGCAAAAATGTTGTATGATGTGATAAATAGCTAGTGTGTTGTAAAAATTTACATATCTTTTAAACTAGCTATGATGTTACTTCTCCATTTTGTTGATGACATAGGGGGAGAAGTAGATTGATGACTTCATGCATTAATTGGCATATTTATATATTTGCATGATGGTTTGATTTATTCTCTTAATTGTGATGAATGTTGCTTGGATTTGGGATAATCCAAGTGTTCTATAAATGGCATATTGATAGGGGGAGTTTGGTTAAACTCCGAGGAGTTATGGTTAACTCCATTAGTCATCAATTAGTTGTCATCATCAAAAAGGGGGAGATTGTTAAATCTCAGATTTTGATGATGAAACTAATTGATTGTGGTTTATTGTTTAACTGTGTTTTGAGTTACACAGGTCTACTATCGATCAGGATTAGACAGTTGACGCTGGAGGAATTGACGCTGCGCCAGGTGATCATGTCTGGATATTGGATGTCGAGCCGAAGGTTCGATCGACAATCGGCTGAAGACTTCGTACGTCAGGCATCGGGCCAAGATGCATGTTGTGCCAAGGATATCGGGGTTGCGGAGGTCATCTGCCGATTGGGCAACGGACTGCAAAAGAGGACGATGTGTCAAAGGATCGGACGAAGCGCCAACCAATGACGTGCCGGGCAACTGAATGTCAATTCGTGTTGTAATAACTGTCTAGATCGAAGTAGAGTGTTTGTTTGTTTGTGTGCAGGATTAACTACAATGACGATGAAGACGTAAAGCAAAACAAAGTATCGGAAGACAAGTGGGATGGATCATTGGGAGTTTGAGAGTTCGATGGAAATCCGAAGATTCGTTGGGAGTAGTTGTCGGAACCGACCGAGAACGAGTAGGGAGCTTGCCGAAGGGTTTTCGGAAGTTCACTGAAAGGTTCGTCGGAAGTTCACGGAGCTTGCTAAGAAAGATCAGACTTGCCAATGAAGCTCGTTGGAACTCGCCAAGATCATCGTGAAGTCCGGGAGCTTACCGGGAGTCCATAGAATGGTTTCCGAGGGTTCGTTGGAAGACCGTCGGAAGTTCACCAAAAGCTCACCGAAAGAAGTCTTATCTTATGGACCTTGAAATAGCTTTAAAAATATCTTTAAAATTTATAGTTAGCACATAATTTGGTTTAGGATTAGGTGTTAATCCTATAAACCAAATTTGGGCCAATTTGGACTTCATTTAGACCGGTTTCGGCCGAGTTTTCGGCCAAAACCACTATGCTGAAAAAAATGACCTGGGCGCTTGAACCGCCCCAGGCTGGGCGGTGGCACCGCCCAGAGGCCGAGACCTAGGCGGTGGAACTGCCCCAGGTAGGCGGTAGCATCGCCAGCACCTTTCTTTGTGTCGATCTCTAGGCTAGATCGACAGCGGTAGAACCGCCTCGACAAAGCGATTGAACCGCCGACGGAAACTAAAAAAATTTAAATTTAGAGCCCAAATTTGAATCACTTTGAGGCCTATAAATACCCCTCACATTCTTGGATGAAAGGTGTTTAGAACTGAAAAAAAGAAGGGGAAAACTCTCTTGAAAGTGTGTCAAATCTTCCCTCTAAATCTTAAGAGTGTTCTAGTCCAAGAGAGGGGTAAGAGTGTTTGTAAGGGTTATCTCCTAAGCCCATCAAAAGGAGAAGTGCTGTAAGGGAGTTCATCTTCGCCCGTTGGAAGGAGGATAGCTAGTGGAAAGCTGGTGGCCTCAAGCAAGAGGAATCAGGAGTGGACGTAGGTCAGATGATCGAACCACTATAAAAATCTGGTTTGCATTTACGTTCTTGCTATTTACTTTGCTGCAAACCCTTTCCACTTGCTACCTTATTTACTCAACTTTATCTTCATCTTATTATGTATGCTTTAAAGTTAAAATGCAATCTTTCTAGGTTCAAATGAAACGTTGCATTCATTCATACGAAGTTTCCGAACTTGTTTTAATCGCTGAAAATTTCTCATTTCTTACCGCTGCACTAATTCACCCCCCCCCCCTCTTAGTGCCGCTCGATCCTTAACAATTTGTATCAGAGTCACATTCTTTCTTTTTCGGATTTACACCCGTGAGAAATGACTTTAAATGGTTTTCAAGAGGGCTTTTCGGTTTTTCGTCCACTGTTCTTTAACGGATTGGACTGCACTTATTGGAAAACTCGAATGAGAGTTTTCATACTTTCAATGGACTTAGATTTATGGAATATTATTGAAAATGATTTTCAACTTCCATCTAAACCAACGAATGAATGGTCGGACTTCGAGAGAAAATCTTTTTCCTTGAATGCAAAGGCTATGAATGCCTTATTTTGCACCTTAGACAAGAACGAATTTAATCAAATTTCTATGTGTGAAACGGCTTTTGACATTTGGCGAACTCTTGAAATCACGCATGAGGGAACTAGTAGAGTTAAAGACTCAAAAGTGAACATCTTATTGCATGATTTTATGCTCTTTCGAATGACACCAAGCGAAACTATTGGCGATATGTTCACCCGGTTCATGGATGTTGTCAATAGCTTAAAAAATCTTGGTAAATGTTTTTCTAACTTTGAACTCACTAACAAGATTTTAAGATCCCTCCCAAAGAGTTGGGATCCAAAAATTACGACTATTTAAGAGACTAAATACTTGAATGATTATTCACTTGAAGAACTAATCGGGTCATTAATGACCTATGAAATGACACTCTTGGAACATGATGAACATGATGAACATTTGAACCACCTTCTAATAAACAAGAAGGTTTTTGAACTTCGAACAAGAGAATGCCACTTGAGTGATGACTCAAGTGATGAGGACGATGAAGAGGACTTTGAACCTTTAATCAATTTTAATAAGTTTATTAAACAAAAATCTAAAATCAACAATGAACTTGAACAGAGGAAGAGACCAATGAAGAAGAAGAAGGCTCACCAAGAAGAATCAAGGAAAGAAGAAGCAAACTACGCTTTAATGGGCTTCGTCAATGAGGTAAGTAAACTCCCTTGAGTTGTTATGAAATTACATGATGTTTTTTTTTCTTAAGTGCTTAACTTAGTTAGTAGGAAATAAAATTTTATTTTATGCTTTTTCTTTCTAGGTTTTTTTGAAAAGTAAATTTTTTGATGAATGATGTATGCAACATTATGAATGATGATTTGTGATAATGATTGTACACCTATTATGATTAATCTACGCATGTGTATCTTAATGTTTTTATTGCTTTTCATGATGCTTGATGATTTTATATCATACATGAGCTTTTGAAGTAATAAAGTGTCATATTGTGATGATGAAACTTATTTTTCGAATTTATAAATAGATGCATAATTTTGGCAAAAATTTGAACATGGGTTTGATAATGATTTTGAATTTATATGATGCGTAAACATGCTTAAATGAGACCAACCACATAAAATAAAACACATAAAAATTGAAATGTGTTATCATGATGTTTTATTTTTGATGTGTTTAGTCTTGACGAGTTTATGACTAAACTTATATTTTGTTAATACATGTTTTCATAAAAAGATTTGAATATGCTCACATGAAAACAATTGTAGGAAATGAAAATGCATTTTCCATTCTATTGAGATAAATGGATTCATGAATCATGTAAATTTCTTGAAAATAATCATGATGAATCTCATGAAAAATATATGTCTCATGTTTTTGGTCTTAATGATTTCTCTTGAAACTTGCTTTTTGGACCTATAGAAAAAACATAAGTATACTCATATGAAGGATCAAATAACTTAAAATGAAACACATTATCATGATATATTGAATCTCATGTCTTGAAATAATGTGTTACATTTTTGTCTTGATGATGCCTTATGAGATTTTGCCTTTACATCTTGAACTTTCTTGCTTATCTTGGCATATAAAGACAAAGGCATATTTAGATGAAAAGAATTACTTGAAAAGAGAATTTTCCAAATGAAATAACTTATCTCTTGTTTTGCGAAACTATGTTTTTGAATTACTTTTATGAGATCATCATCTTGATAACTTGAGTTTTTATCTCTATACTCTCTTATGTTTCTTCCATGTTATATGAAGAAAAATATAAATTATTTTCTCTTAACTTATTGATACTCAATTTGAGAAAATATGTTTTGATGATTGAAACATTGTATGTGCAATTTGAACTTTTCTCTCATGTTTCAATACCACTTTGTATGCTTCATGACTTGATAATTGAAATATTGATATAGACTTTTGATATATCACTTGTCATGATTAATGCATATAGCTAGCATTTTAAATCTCTAAATGATTTTGATTATGAGTTTTGAGTTGACAAAATGAGTTTGAATGATTTTATGACTCCTCTCTTGATCTCTTGAAATCATGACCTTGAATTCTTGACTTGAGATATTTTTGGGAATCAAAATATTCTCCTCTATGATTGCTTCTTTTTATCATTTACCAAAGAGGAAAACAATTCAAGTTTATGTCATTTGTGAATCTCACAAGCTATGTTAATGATTTTGATGATTGGAACTTGAATGAGCTTTATCACAATCCAAGTCTTGATATTTTGATATTTGATACTTGGAATTCTTATGCATGAATCAAGTTACTCTTTGTGCTATATCTTATCAAATGAATCATGAGCCTTGATGTCATATATTTCATGATATAGAAATGATAAGATTTCTTTGCCTTGTGTGGTAAATTGAACATTTGACATAAATGAAATTTACTTTATGATGAATCATGAATAATGTCTTTTGGTGTTGATCCTTATTGATATTTCATATTGATATCTTTCATGAATTCTTTGCATCTATGTTTTGTATGCATCATAAAAAAAAATTGACAAGAGAAGAACTACGTGACCGATCAGCAAAGGGTCTTTGTTGGCATTGCGACAAGCCGTAGAACCGCGATCATCGCTGCAAAAGGGGTCACCTCCTATTGATTGAACCTCTTGAAGACATGGAGGAGGAGGTCCAGGAGCATGAGGAAGAGGTCACGGATGAAGAACTATTGAATCTCGAATTTTGATGATGAAACTAATTGATTGTTGTTTATTGTTTAACTATGTTTTGAGTTACGCAGGTCTACTATCGATCAGGATTAGACAGTTGATGATGGAGGAATTGACGCTACACCGGGTGATCATGTCTGGATATTGGATGTCGAGCCGAAGGTTCGATCGACAATCGGCTGAAGGCTTCGTACGTCGGGCATCGGGCCAAGATGCATGTTGCGCCAAGGATATCGGGGTTGCGGAGGTCATCCGCCGATTGGGCAACGGATCGCAAAAGAGGACGATGTGCCAAAGGATTGGACGAAGCGTCAACCAATGACATGTCGGGCAACTGAATGTCAATTTGTGTTGCAATAACTATCTAGATCGAAGTAGAGTGTTTGTTTGTTTATGTGTAGGATTAACTACGATGACGATGAAGGTGTAAAGCAAAACAAAGTATCGAAAGACAAGTGGGATGGATCATTGGGAGTTCGAGAGTTCGATGAAAGTCCAAAGATTCGTTGGGAGTAGTTGTCGGAACCGACCGAGAATGAGTAGGGAGCTTGCCGAAGGGTTTTCGAAAGTTCGCCGGAAGGTTCGTCGAAAGTTCGCGGAGCTTGCCAAGAAAGATCGGAGCTTGCCAATGAAGCTCGTTGGAACTCGCCAAGATCATCGTGAAGTCTGGGAGCTTGCCGGGAGTCCATAGAATGGTTTCCGAGGGTTCGTTGGAAGACCGTCGGAAGTTCACCGAAAGAAGTCTTATCTTATGGACCTTGAAATAGCTTGAAAAATATCTTTAAAATTTGTAGTTAGCATATAATTTGGTTTAGGATTAGGTGTTAATCCTATAAACCAAATTTGGGCTAATTTGGACTTCATTTGGATCGGTTTCGGCTGAGTTTTCGACCGAAACCACTATGTTGAAAAAAATGACCTGGGTAGTGGCACCGCCCAGAGGCCGAGACCTAGGTAGTGGAACTGCCCCAGGCAAGCGGTAGCACTGCCCAAGCCTCTTTGTGTCATCTGCCAGGCCCGACGACAGCGGTAGAACTGCCTCGACAAGCAAGTTAAACCGCCCGACACCGAGAAACTAAAAAAAAAAATATCAAATTTGGAGCCCAAATTTGAATCACTTTGAGGCCTATAAATACCCCTCACATTCTTGGATGAAAGGTGTCTAGAACTGAAACAAAGAAGGCGGAAACTCTCTTGAAAGTGTGTCAAATCTTCCCTCTAAGTCTTAAGAGTGTTCTAGTCCAAGAAAGGGGTAAAAGTATTTGTAAGGGTTATCTCCTAAGCCCATTAAAAGGAGAAGTGTTGTAAGGGAGTTCATCCTCGCCCGTTGGAATGAGGATAGCTAGTGGAAAGCCGATGGCCTCAAGCAAGAGGAATCAAGAGTGGACGTAGGTCGGATGACCGAACCACTATAAAAATCTGGTTTGCATTTACATTCTTGCTATTTACTTTGCTACAAACCCTTTCCACTTGCTGCCTTATTTACTCAACTTCATCTTCATCTTATTACGTATACTTTAAAGTTAAAATGCAATCTTTCCAGGTTCAAACGAAACATTGCATTCATTCGTACGAAGTTTCCGAACTTGTTTTAATCGCTGAAAATTTCTCATTCCTTACCACTGCACTAATTCACCCCCCCCCCCTCTTAGTGCCGCTCGATCCCTAACAAGAATAGCAGCCAATTGATATTATGATGCATGCCCTTGCCGGTTACGCGAACCTGCAAACAATGAAAGTGGGAGGATTTCTAAAGTAACAACCGATCACCGTTCTTATTGACACCGGGAGTACTAATAATTTTATGAACAGCAAGGTTGCTATCTGAATGGCCTTACCTATTGAGAGTTGCAGCAGGTTCGATGTTAAAGTCACAGATGGATGAATTTTGAAGTGTGATCATAAGTTCCCACGGGTGAAACTATTGCTACAGGACCAAGAGATAATTGCAGATTTTTTCCTCCTCTCTCTCGATGATTATGAGGCCGTGCTTGACATCGAATGGTTGAGGACATTAGGTGATATTTCCTAGAATTTTTTAAAATTAATTATGAAATTTTACAGCAAGGGGAAATAGGTGATACTGTACGGGAAACGTGGGGGCGACGTAATGATAATTTGCACACAATGAATGGAGAAAGTTTTGCACAAAGCATACAGCGGCTTTTTGGTACAACTTGAGCAACAATCTAAGGGAGAGCCAACCAAATTTGAAGATCCAAACCTACTTCCCTTGCTTGCTGAATTTTCAGATATATTTGACGAACCATGCAGCCTACCTCCTAATCGCCGGCATGATCATCGTATACCGATTCTTTCAGGGAAATCTCTAGTAAATACTTGACCATATCAGTATCCACATCTCCAAAAAGATGAAATAGAAAGGATTGTAAAAGAGATGCTTGAAACAGGAGTTATTCAGCCAAGTTGCAGCCCCTACTCTTCACCAGTGCTCCTCGTACGAAAGAAAGATGGAACATGGCGAATGTGCGTTGATTACCGATCTCTCAACGACATAATCATCAAGGACAAGTATCCTATTCCAGTAGTAGATGAATTTCTTGATGAATTAAAGGGAGCATGAGTCTTCACAAAGTTGGACTTTCAATCCGGGTATCATCAAATACGAGTGTGCAAAGAAGACATACCAAAAACTGCCTTTCAAACGCACAACGGTCACTATGAATTTCTGGTAATGCCCTTTGGTCTCACCAATGCTCCCTCCACTTTCCAGAGCCTTATGAATGATATTTTCTGGAGTTATCTTCGAAAGTTTGTGCTAGTTTTCTTTGATGATATCCTTATTTACAGCCCTTCTCTTGAAAGTCATATTCAGCACTTACGACTTGTTTTGACAATTTTGCGAGAACATGTTCTTTTTGTCAAGAAAATGAAGTATAGCTTTCTTCAACAAAAAGTGGAATATCTTGGGCATATCATATCAGGGGAAGGGGTGGCAGTGGACCCCTCCAAAATTGAAGCAATGCAGAACTGGCCAACCCCGAGGAACATAAAATCACTGCGCGGCTTTCTCGGTTTAACAGGTTACTACCGTAAGTTTGTGAAAGACTATGGAAAGATCAGTGCACCCCTTACTTCCTTGCTGAAAAAAGATGCTTTCCAGTGGTCGGACAAAGCCACCACCGCCTTCGACAAACTTAAAGTTGCAATGATAACAACGCTAGTACTAGCATTACCCAACTTCGATAAGACTTTTATTATTGAAGCTGATGCCTCCGGAGCAGGAATTGGTGTTGTACTAATGCAAGATGGCCGACCCCTCGCTCATACTAGTAAGGTGTTATCTCCTTCCCATCTCAAGATGACTATTTACGACAAGGAGATGCTCGCGATTGTGCATGCGTTGTCTAAATGGAGATCGTACTTAATTGGGTGACGCTTTCACGTCAAGACCGACCATAAAAGCCTAAAATATTTCTTAGAGCAGAAGATATCTTCCCCTGAGTATCAAAAATGGGTAACAAAGCTTCTTGGATATGATTATGAAATAACTTACAAAAAGGGGAAAGATAATGTTGTTGTAGATGCGTTTTCACGGTTACTCGAGCAAGCTGAATTTTCGACTGTTTCACGTCCGACCAGCGACTTCCTTGAGGATATTAGGAGGGAATGGCAAGATAATCTAGAAACGAGTAAAATCATAAAAAAATTAAAGGAAGCACCAAGCTCTATGGCTCATTACAGTTGGGACTCAAAGGACTTACGATATAAAGGACACATTGTGCTTGTGCCAAATTCTACTTGCATAAAGACCATCCTTCAAGAGATGCATTCCACACCTGCAGCACAAGCAAGGATGAAACAGCAATATGATCAACACAAAGGTGAAAGAGAATTTTCAGTAGGAGATTGGGTCTTCCTACGGCTCTATCCATACAAGCAAACATCAATCCAAACCAGAGCATCTATGAAGCTTTCACCTCGGTTCTATGGACCCTACCAGATTTTGGAGCGCATCGGAGCAGTAGCATACAGATTGGACTTACCCGCCAGCTCCCGAATCCATCTAGTCTTCTATGTATCATGTTTGAAGCTCAAGTTAGGATAACACGAGACAGCCCAAAGCCATCTACCAAATATAACTACCCAAGGAGAGCTCCAGACCTAACCAAGTGCCATTATTGATCGATGGATCGTGACTCGACGACGACGACCTGCTATTGAAGTGTTAATACAGTGGGCAAACCTACCAGCAGAAGATGCCACTTGGGAGAACTACGACGACTTGAAGATCAAATTCCTAGAATTCATGGAACGTCAGCCTCGAGGACAAGGCTGATTTGAAGAGGGCGGGTCTGTTAGGACTCTAGCTATGAGAGTCCTAATTTAGTTTCATTGATAAGGGCATTCATGTAAATCCTATCTAGCCGACCCCTATTAAAGAGGTGAAGAGGCCGGCTAGGTTAGGGTTAGATTGCTTCTTAGAAAAGGAGTCCTATTAGAGAAAGAGTCCTATTAGAAGTAGGAGTTCTATGAGGAAAAGAGTCCTATTAGAAGTAGGAGTCCTATTAGGAAAAGAGTCCTATTAGAAGTAGGAGTCCTATTAGGAAAAGAGTCCTATTAGAAGTAGAAGTCCTATTAGGAAAAAAGTCCTATTAGAATTAGGAATCCTACTAGAGAAGGAGTCCTAATTAGAAGTTGGTTAGAAGTAGGAGTCTTGAGTAAGAGTCCTATTAGGAGTTGAGGCTTAGAAGCCCTATAAATAGCCATGGATTCATCCTCTTTTAATCAATGAAGAGATCAATCTTTTAGTAGCCTTTGAGCAGCAACTTGGAGGAAGAAACCCCTATAGAGTTCCAAGGAGGCCGATCCCCTATAGAGATCAACCCCAAGCTTAGAATCCGCGGAGGGTTCTAACAAAAACTAATAACTGTTTTGCCTTATGGATTTAGGATAAATAGGAGAAAATAGTTGCACTTCTCTCTGCAGAATTTCGTGCTAAAAATGTCAAGTCCAGAAATCTAGTGTTAGGGAGCATTGGCATGCTTTCGTGCTAAAAAAATTGTCAAGTCTTTCCCAAGGTTTTATATTTCATACCATATACTCAGTACAAGCGGAACATACTAGTCTGCCAGCCTATCAGCATGCGAACTACTCGCTATCGAACGGTACTAGATTTTCAGCCTTGTATCGGGTGATATGGGGTTGTACCGGTTGGTAACGATCAAAATTTTGATCGTTACCGATCTGTATCAGGCGGTAACAGTTGAAACCGACCATTATCGATTTATATCAATTTTCAAATGATCAATTTGATCGTTGGAGGCATCCTAAAGGGTCGCAATCGCATACAACTCGCTCAGTCTAGAGACATGGTAGCGATGTGGACATTAGTGCCTTGATCGATAATGGTGGTGACACTAGAGAGTCGTTGGTCCCATCTATACAATTTGAGGGTGGTGCATGGATCGAGAAACAATATTTTAAACATGCCACTCAAGATTCAGATCATAGAGCTCGACGAGATACTAGTCAAGTTTATGCACGGAAGGTGAAGGGGAAGCCAATGGATGATTTTCAGCAGATGCAATAGAGCCTACATGATGTAGAAACAGCACGAAGCTCATCGTATTTATAGTCGACGTATTATAGAGAATCTTATAACCAACAGTAGTATGGTGATAGTTAGTCATACTTCTCCAAGCAACAGTATGATATGGAGCAGCAGATTAGTAGTGAAAGTAGAAGTTTTGACATTCACCAATTCATGCCTTAAGAGCCACCTCGGACAAGTGATTCACGACAGTCAACCTACGACCATCACCACATTAATGCACCAATGACATACGGTGTATTAATACACTATATCGTGGGATTAGGTCTGACAAACATATAATATTAATATACAGATATATAGGATCGAGGACCTTGATCCACCACCCATGGAGGCCCGTCGTTCATTTTGGTGGTAGAATCAGGTATATCTACACGTATGATTACTTAATTCATTTAAATCTTAAAGTTTAAGTTGTATATAAAATAATCTAACAATTCAAATAATTTTTCTATAAATAATTCAATATTAATAGAAGGACATTCCGGAACAAATCAAAATTACGAACCTTGCACAAGGCTACTCCTCAAAATCCGAAAAAGATATGTGGCATTGTTCTTACCTAATTTACATTAGTTTTGCTAAAACTATACTAAATGTATATTTATTTCTAACTTAAAGCCCTATCCTAATTTTTTTTATTTTTCAAGTATTTTCGGAGAGTTTTATGCTTATTTTAGGTGTATCACTCGATATCCTGATACATATCATACCAAGCAAGGCTCGGTATGCCGGTACAATATGAAATTAAAAACTTTGGTCTTACCTATGGTCAGGCTTAGACCTTGTTACATAGATTACTTCAAAGAGAATAGACAGGTGATGAGCAAGATAAAATTGGTTATTAAGTAATAAAAATAGGGAATATAATTGCACACTCATATCTATTCTCTACTTGGCATATACCACCAATTCTGTTGTTACCCACTTATCTCTTAGTTTACACTCTTTTCAACTAGGATAGTTTAAGTAAATCTCACTAGCTTCACTTTATCTAGCTTCTTAATGGCATAATTCTCTCAACTGAACTGTTCAGAAACTTTTAGCAAGTCTTGTCGGTAAATATAGATTTTTCATTTTGTAATACATCATAATCTTTACTTTTTCACGTGCCTTGTCTCAATATGGTTGTAGTCAAGCATTGATATTTTATGACAGGGGATATGTTGATAACATTTTATGACAGGGTACAGTAGTAATAGAACCCCAGAGGAATTCTATGTAGATTGATCTTTGAGGGGGATCAACCCTTGGAACACTATAGGGGTTCCATCCTCCAAGTAGCCTAGTAGCTGTAATTGTAGATGATTCTTCTTATTCCCAAGAGATGGAGGGTACATGCTTATATAGAGCTCCAAACCCTAGCCCTAAGGGCTGCTTCCTAAGTGAACTATCCAATTTACCCTCAACCTTAGCGGGCCAGCCCAGTAATAAGGGGGGCGACGGCTAAGAAGCCCAAAGACCCAAATGTAAACCCTAGCCTTTTTTCTTTATAGGATAGAGGCGGCTAGGTGGGGTTTATTACATTCTTATAGGGTTTTTATTAGCTGCTACATGGTTGAGTAGAATCCAACCCTACTAGGGTCCTATCAAGTAGTTAGTCATACTAGTCAGCACCCTGTGCTTATTAGCATAGGACAAAAGTTGGTTTAATCATGTGTTAGCATAGCCAGTATAGCTTGGCGAGACATATATTGGGACCAGTATAGTGTTATACATACTGACTGGCACTCAATCGTTGACTACACCATCCATATTGAAACAAAACAACTAGGTTCAAACGTCAAAGGAGCCAATAGACATGTTCGTTTGCAACAAAGACCAAGGCAAATTGGAAGGTATACCTGATTCCAAACTGACACACCACTTTATGTGAAAGAAAATTGTAATTTGTACTGTGGCAACAGCAGATGAAATGAATATAATAACTGACTGCTCCTGCTCTTAGTTCGTCCAATTGTCATCATCTTCTGGTACCCATTCTTTTACCCTCTTTGTGTTTTGCGTAAATGTCCTCCTTTACTTTCTTTCAAGATTGTTCTCTCTTTGGGAGGAATGCCAGTGTTGTTTTTGCAGTAGAAGTAATAGCTTCTTCTTGACAAATATCTGGAATTTTATTTTGTCATTGTAATTTTCTGATATATTGTCAGTATGCAACTTGCACTTATGCAGGTGGTGGAATTTCAAGAAGGAAATATGTGAAAACAAATTTTATGCATGTCACTTAAGATGTCACTTAAGCTCCGATGGCAAATCCACCCAGCCATTTCACTTTTCCAACCAGAATTTTGTTATACCTGTTAGTAGACTAGGTCCAACTGTTATAATTTACTTTCCTATGTCAGCAAGTCTTCAATCTGTTCTGATGCAGCTTGAGCAGTTGAGTCCTTTTGCTGATTTTTTTATTACTTTTTTTTGTCATTGTAATTAATAGGAGTATACAAAGATTAATTCAGAGTTAGAGTTGTTTAGAAAATTTTGGTTAGAGTTGTTTGGACACTTTTTATACTTTGATTGCTAATAGCAAGATACTGGGATCAAACATCACCTTCACTGCTTACCATTTGCATAAACAAAAACAAAGACACTTTCTCTTGTCATCTTCCTGAGTTTGTAGATACTCAGGGTCCCACATACAACTCTGTATTATTTCCTTTGTATATTCTGATATATTTGCTTATGCTAGAATAAGTCATTTATTACTTATACTGCCAATGGATGCACTTGAGCAAGTTGTCCTATATACAACTCTGTATTATTTCCTTTTGCATATTCATATGTATTTACTTATGCTAGCAAGCCATTGTTTATTGGTTCTGCCAATGGGAGCACTTGAGCAAGAGGTGAGTGTGACATGATGTTCCCTATGCAGATTGTGAAGACATACTTCGGTAGACAGGAAATTTCTGCAGAAGATCTGGAAGCTGTATTACTTGTTGGCATGAGTCCTTATGAGAGAAGACTGTTTGAGAAGAAAAGAGGGTTATCTTTTAGACATAATGAGCAGAATATTATATATAAAAATGATACATCAAGTGTTGCACAAACAGCTGAAGATAATGACAAAAAGAATGGTATCATGTATGTTGCCGAGGGATCATCGGAATATAAGTTTAAGGATACTGATAGTGGATGGAGAAGTTTGTCTAATTCATCCACGATTGATACAAGCAGTGCCTCGTTACTCAATCACAATGCTTCTGTTGCTAATAGCATACAAATTCTGGATAGAGTACAAGAACTTGAACAAGGAAATGTTTCCAAAATGAATGAGGGCAATAAAAATGAGAATCCATCTGATGGGGCTAGAAGGAATCTGATAACTTCCATGTCTGAAGTTGCTTCTTCAGTAACTACAAAAAAGGTGTCACTTCTAGGACACGGACCACATGGGAAGCAAGTTGTAGAGCACTTACTATGCAAGTATGGAGACGACGGAATTCAACAATTTTGTCAAAGGTGGAGAAAAGTGTTCGTTGATGCCATTCATCCCCGTTTTATGCCATATGGTTGGGACATAATGCACAGGTAATCAATAGATTAGTTTTTCTTTTTTTTTGTTTTTCCATGTGCATCGCAGAAAGAAGGTTCTTATTCGTCTTATATCGGCATTTATTTTTTGAAGAAAATCTGGATTCATCTACAATTGGATAAGCAGGAAAACCATCATTTTATTTGTTTAAACACATCATATTGGCTGTTATATATAATATTGATGATATTGTGCTAGTGATCTTAATGTCCAGATCATCTTAGTCACTTCTATACAGTTTGTGCATTTGGAGAATCACTAAATCTTACAAATTCAGAATGTGTATCAGGTAGCTGCTTTTACATCAATTGCATTTACTGAGCCACAGTTGAAAATTTGAAAACCCATTTGAAACTATAGAACAAATCAAAGACTGGTGATAATAATATGAAATCCCCAACTTAATCTAAGATTTCTATGTTGACCGCTAACCCAGCCAAGTCTGGACTTTATGGAGAAGCCTGAAGATGATATTTCTTGGTTGAGTGTTTCGCGATCAATTTGAAAGAGAGTTACACATATCAACCTCTTACATACCAGGGATGGAAGTGTCTCTCTCTAGTCGGCTGAAAACTTGTACAGTATCTATTGCAAGATGAAACACAAATGCGTTGGCATCAGGCAAATTTATGATGCTCGTGCACTAAGGGTGATTGTCGGGGATAAGAATGGAAAACTGCACGGACCTACTGTAAAGAACTGCTACTGTCTTCTTGACATTATACACAAACTCTGGACCCCAATTGATGGAGAATTTCATGACTATATTGTAAATCCAAAGCCTAGAGGTTATCAATCGCTCCATACTGGGCAAGGTCTTGATAACTCACCTTTGGAGGTGCAAATTAATGGGATAAAAGAGACAATAAATAAGGAAGAACTTTTGTATATGAATAAATACTAGTAGACCACAACACATAGCAGAATTAAACGAAAATCACAATCAATTAGAACACCAAGATTTATGTGAAAAACTTCTTTAACATGAAGGGTAAAAATCATGAGACAAACCAGAGAAAATCCACTATAGAAATAATGAATGTATAATTCTCAAAGTCTCTTACCTAAAACCCAAGCAATAATTACAAGAGAATTACTGGGATACAAGGATCACGTCATTATGCATAATATTCAAAACCACCCTAAGCAATCACAGTAAAAATTCACTGTAGATCTAATCTAACCTGAGATGAGAAAACTGTTTGGATAAATGAGAACAGTCTCTGTATGTTCCTTATCTTCTTCCCTTTCTTTTTCTCTTGTTTTTCTATCCTTTTCTCCTCTCTTTGAATCCCCTTTGCTATTGCAAAATTTTTACTCTTTTGCTACAATTTTGATCTCTAATTTTCGCTACCACCATTAGCCCCTATTTAAATCTAGGGTTTTGGTTAAGATAGGATTTAGGAAACAAAAGATGGGCTATGGGCTGATAAAGCCCATATGGGCTGAATTGGGCCATCAGCCCAATAATCTCTCCCTTCAGCCCATAAGGGAGGCTGTCTCTTTTGCTCCTCAGTATAAAGCCATGTCGACCAACTGTCGGCACATCTTCTGCCTCACTTTCAGTAAGGTCTTTGTCAACATGTCCGCTCCATTATCATCTGTATGAATTTTTTGAAGTTATAATTGCTTCTCTTCAAGTACATTTCGAATCCAATGATATTTGACATCTACATGCTTTGACTTGGAATGAAAAATTAGGTTTTTGCATAAATGGATGGCACTCTAGCTATCATAATGCACCATATAGTTTTCCAGTTTTAGCCTCAATTCTTATAAGAATTTTTTCATCCATAACTTTTCTTTGCAAACCTCTGTAGCAGTAATATATTCTGCCTCTATGGCGGAGAGAGCAATACACTTTTGTAATCTGGATTGCCATGACATAGCTCCCCCTACAAAAGTAAGTACAAAACCTGATGTGGATTTCCTTGTATCAATATCTCTGGCTATATGATAGAACCCCAAAGGAATTCTATGGAGATTGATCTTTGAGGGGGATCAACCCTTGGAACGCTACAGGGGTTCCACCCTCAAAGTAGCCTAGTGGCTGTAATTCTAGATTGATCTTTCTTATTCCAAAGAGGTGGAGGCTACAAGCTTATATAGAGCATCAAACCCTAGCCCTAGGAGCTGTTTCCTAAGTGAACTACCCAATTTGCCCTCAACCTTAGCGGGCCGGCCCAGTAACAAGGGGGGCGGTGGCTAAGAAGCCCAAAGAACCAAATATAAACCCTAGCCTCTCTTCTTTATAGGATAGAGGCGGCTAGGTGGGGTTTATTACACTCTCACAGGGCTTTTATAAGATGCTACATGGTTGAGTAGGACTCAACCCTACTAGGGTCCTATCAAGCCCGCCCTCTTCGAATCAGCCTTGTCCTCAAGGCTAGGGTTCTATGAACTTAGGAAACCGGGTCTTTAACTTCTCATATGATTCCCATGTGGCATCTTCGAGTAGTAAATTAATTCAATGTACTAGTACTTCAGTAGAAGGATGTCGACGACGCATCACGACTCTACGGTCGAGGATGGCTTATGGTTGGGCTTGAATATTTCCATCATCAGTGGTGTTGGGCGGTTGGATCTGGGGTGTCTCGTGTTCTCCCAACTTGGGCTTCAAGCATGGCACGTGGAAGACAGGGTGAATTTTGGCATCTTTAGGTAATTTAAGTCTATACGCCACAGTTCCAATATGCTCTATGATCTGATAGGGCCCATAAAAACGTGGAGATAGCTTCATGGAGGCTTGTGTGCTGATGGATAGTTGTTTGTATGGCTGTAGGTGAAGATAAACCCAATCTCCTACAAAAAATTCTCTTTCGCTTCTTCGTGTGTCAGCTTGTTGCTTTATTCTAGCTTGAGCGGTAGAGAGATTATCCTTTAGCAGCTGTAGGAGTTTGTCCCTGTCAATTAAATCTTGATCGACCTAATGTACCTTAGCCGAGCTAATTACATACTTTGGAATCATAAGAGCCGACCGACCATATAATGCTTCATATGGGGTACATTTTGTAGATGAATGATATATAGTATTGTACCACCATTCTGCCTAGGGGAGCCATTTCGTCTACTCCTTTGGCCGATCACTGGGAAAACACCGAAGGTATGTCTCTAAACACCTGTTCACCACTTCTGTTTGGCCATCAGTTTGTGGATGATATGCAGTGCTCTTCTTAAGTTTGGTGCCCTGCAACTGAAATAACTCGGTCCAAAATTTACTAGTAAAGTCCCTGTCACGATCACTTACAATGGACCTTGGCATCACATGCAGTTTAACAATATTTTCTATGAAAATCTGAGCAATACTAACAGCAGTGTAGGGATTTCGCACAGCACAAAAATGAGCATATTTCGTAAGTCGATCAACCACCACAAGGATTGTACTTTTACCTTTGGAAGGTGATAGCCCTTCGATGAAGTCCATGGAGATATCAGTCCACATCGAGTCAGGTATGGGTAGTGGTTGTAGTTTCCCTGGACTCGCCACTGTTTCACCTTTTTGCTATTGACATACATCACATTGTGCTACGTATTCAGAAATAATTTTTTTCATCCCTTTCCAATAAAAGTTTTGCTTCACTCTTTTGTAGGTTCTTAGAAATCTGGAGTGCCTTGTTAAAGGTGTGGAGTGCATTTCATGCAGAATGACTTTGATGCAAGAGGAGTTTGGTATAAGCACAATACGACCTTTATAGCGTAGATCCCTCGAATCCCACGTATAGTGAGCTATTGCGCTTGGATCCTCCTCTAATTTTTTTATGATGTTGCTGGTTTCTGGATCCTTCTTCCATTCCTCCCTAATGCCCTCGAGGAAGCTGGTGATAGGAAGAGAGATGGCAAAAAATTTAGCTTGTTGAGGGAGCCGTGAGAGTGCATCTGCAACAATGTTTTCTTTCCCCTTTTTGTAAATAATTTCATAATCAAATCCGAGAAGTTTGGTTACCTATTTTTGCCACTCTGGGGATAATATCTTCTACTTCAAAAAGTACTTAAGGCTTCTATGGTCAGTTTTAATTTGAAATCATCGGCCAATCAGGTAGGGTCTCCACTTTGTTATTGCATGCACAATGGCGAGCATCTCGTTATCATAGATAGGCATTTTTTGATGGGAGGGAGACAACGCCTTGCTAGTATATGCGAGTGGTCGACCATCTTGTATGAGAAAGGCTCCAATTCCAACTCCTGATGCATCGGCCTCAATAATGAAGTGTCGGCTGAAATCTGGTAGCGCTAGCACCGGTGTCGTCGTCATGGCTGCCTTAAGTCTATCGAAGGTAGCGGAGGCTTTGTTCGACCATTGGAAGACATCTTTTTTTAGTAGAGAAGTGAGAGGGGCACTAATCTTCCCATAGTCCTTCACGAATTTTCGGTAGTAGCCTGTTAGTCCAAGGAACCCACGCAGCAATTTTACATTTGTAGGTTTCAGCCAGCCTTGCATTGCTTCGATTTTTGTTGGGTCTACAACCACTCCTGATATTATATGCCCAAGGTACTCTACTTTTTGCTGGAGAAAGCTACACTTTGATAGCTTAACAAAAAGAGTATTCTCCCGAAGGATTCGTCAAAACAATTCACAAGTGCTGAAAGTGAGTCTCAAGAGAAAGGCTGTAAATGATAATATCATAAAAAAATACCAGCATAAATTTACGAAGAAAGCTCTAAAAAATATCGTTCATGATACTTTGGAAGGTTGAAGGAGCATTAGTGAGTCTAAAGGGCATTATCAAGAATTCATCATGGCTGTTATAAGTGCGGAAAGCAGTTTTTGGGATGTCGCCTTCACATACCCGAATTTGGTGGTAACCGGATCGAAGGTCCAACTTTGTGAAGACTCGAGCTCCTTTTAATTCATCAAGAAGTTCATCCACCACTGGTATTGGATACTTATCCTTGACGGTGATGTCATTTAGAGCTCGGTAGTCGATGCACATCCGCCAAGTTTCATCTTTCTTACGCATAAGTAGCACTGGTAAGGAGTAGGGGCTGCAGCTTGGCTGAATCACCCCTGTTTCGGGCATTTCCTTTACGATCTTCTCAATTTCATCTTTCTGGAGGTGAGGATAGTGGTAAGGCCGAGTGTTTGCTGGTGGTTTGCCCGGAAGGATTGGAATTCGGTGGTCATGTTACCGAGTAGGAGGAAGACCGCGTGGTTCAACAAAAACATCGTCAAATTCAATAAGCAGATGGTTTTATGATGAAACTTATGTCTCATTTTAAAATGTTGATACATAAAAGACTTGATCATGCTCCTATGAAATCAATTGCATGAAATGAAAATACATTTTCTATCCTATTGAGGTTAATAAATTCATTTTATAAATCTCTTGAATCGAATCTTTTGAAAAATCTATTTGACTTAATGATCTTTATGACAAAATTTACCTTTTCGTCTTGAATATTCACATTTGTTTTTATTAAGGGCAAAAGCTGTTGAGCCTTAGATTTTGATGATGAAACTAATTGATTATGATTTATTATCTAATTATATTTTAAGTCACGCAGGTCTACTCAATCAAGATTAGACAGTTGACACAAAATGAATTGATGTTGCGCTAGAAAAAATCACGTCAGGATATTGGACATCGAGCTGGAGGTTCGGTTGATAATTGACAGAAGGCTTCAGACATCGGACATTGGGCCAAGAAGTATGGTGTTGCCCCAAGGAGATCGGGGTTGTGGAGGTCAACCGTCGATTAGGCAATAGGTCACAAGAGAGGATGGTGCACCGAAGAACTAGACGAAGTGTCGACCAATGACATGCCAAGCAACAGGATGTTGATTTATGTAATAATTGTCTAGATCGAAGTAGGGTTAAGATTTACTTAGTGTACAAGATTAACTATGATAACAATGAAGACATAAAGTGAAACAAAGTGCTAGAGTCAAGTACGATCGAGTCGTTGGGAGTTCGAGAGTTTGACAGAAGTCTGAAGATTCATTGGGAGTGCTGCCGGAACTGGCCGAGAATGAGTAGGGAGCTTGCTAAAGGGTTTTCAAAAGTTCACCGAAAAGATTCGTCAGAAGTTCATAGATCTCGTCAAGAAAGATCGGAGCTTGTCAAAGAAGCTCGTCAGAACTCTTCAAGATCATCGTAAAGTCTAGGAGCTTGCTAAGTGTCTGCAGAATGGTGTTCGAGGGTTCATCGGAAGACCACCGAAAGTTTGACGGAAGCTCGTCGAAGGAAGACTTGATATGCTGGACTCTGTATTAGCTTAGGAAATATCTTTAATTTTGTAGTTAGCATATAATTAGTGTTATGATTAGGTGTTAATCATATAACCCTAGTAGGGGCCAACTGGGCCCGGTAATGGATTGGTTTGGGCTAGGTTTAGGGCTTAATCATAAATGCTAGACCTTGTCTAGTGGTGGCACCGCCAGATTATGGTGGTGGCACCACCCTAGTTCTAACTCCCTAGGATGTACTAGATAGTGGTACTGCCTAGACTAGGCAATGGTACCACTAGACTGGGCGATGGTATCGCCCAGTACACTGACCGTGACAGTGTGTCAGGCGATAGTACCACCAGATTGGGCAGTGGTATTGCCTAGTGTCATTGTCAAATTGGCGGTGGTACCGCCAGTACTTGGTAAACCCAGGATGAAAAGGTTTTTGGCTCCATGTTTGAATCAGATTGGAGCCTATAAATACCCTCCCATCCTTGGGTTGAATACACAAGCACACATACTTCAAAAGTGAGAAAATGTTGTTCAAATCACTTTAGAAATCCCTCATCTAGTTCTTATTTGTATTCCACTGAAAGAGACGAGTGAAGTGCTTGTAAGGGTTATCTCATAAACCCATCAAAAGGAGAGGTACTGTAAGGGAGTTTATCTTCGTCTGTTGGAAGGAAGACAACTAGTGGAAAAGCCGGTGGCCTCAAGAGAAGAGGAATTAGGAGTGGACGTAGGTCGCATGACCAAACCACTATAAAAATTAGATTTGTATTTACTTATTATTCTTTATATTTTAACAAACCTTATTTACTTTATACTTCACTTCCTCATCTGCTTCTTACGAATCATTTTAAGTCAAAATGCAATTGAAACCGGATTTCATTGAAACGTAGTTTTCAACGTACGAGGTTTTCTGAAATTATTTTAATTCATCAAAATTGTCATACTTAACTACTGCACCAATTCACCCACTTCTTAGTGCCACTCTAGATCCAAACAATTGGTATCAAAGCCATGTTGTTTCTCTTTCGGATTTACACTCACGAGAAATGGCTCTTCACGGCTTTCAAGAGGATTTTTCGATTATTCGTCCCCTATTGTTTAACGAATCAGACTACACATATTGGAAAACTTGAATGAGAGATTTATTGATTTCTCTATATTTAAATTTATGAAATATTATTTAAAATGACTTTCAACTTCCCTCTAAACTAATGAACGAATGGTTGGATTTACAGAGAAAATCTTTTTCTTTAAATGCAAAGGCTATGAATGCCTTATTTTGCGCTTTGGACAAAAATGAGTTCAATCGGATTTCTACATGCGAAATGACTTTTGATATTTGGCACACTTGAAATCACGTATGAGGGAACTAGTAGAGTCAAAGACTCAAAAGTAAACCTCTTATTATATAATTTTGAGCTCCTCAAAATGACACCAAGCGAGTCAATCGATGACATGTACACCCGTTTCACAGATGTCGTCAATAGCTTGAAAAGACTATTGGAAAATCTAGGGGGTGTGATAGGTCCCTAGCAGGATTAGGTCCTATTCAACCATGTAGCAGCTAATAAAAACCCTAGGAGAATGTAATAAACCCCACCTAGCCGCCTCTATCCTATAAAGAAGAGAGACTAGGGTTTATATTTGGGTCTTTGGGCTTCTTAGCTGCCGCCCCCTTGTTACTAGGCCGGCCCGCTAAGGTTGAGGGCAAATTGGGTAGTTCACTTAGGAAGCAGCCCCTATGGCTAGGGTTTGGAGCTCTATATAAGCTTGTAGCCTCCACCTCTTTGGAATAAGAAAGATCAATCTACAATTGTAGCCACCAGGCTACTTGGAGGGTGGAACCCCTATAGCGTTCTAAGGGTTGATCCCCCTCAAAGATCAATCTCCATAGAATTCCTCTGGGGTTCTATCATCTGGTATCAGAGCAGCGATCTTGCTTCTTTTGCTGCCATCCTTGCCGCCCACCATTAGCCAAGCAATTCCCATAATTGCTCTTGACGTCGTCATCTCTACCGTCATCTCTTGACGTAGATCAAATCAATCTACAGTCGCCACCTCTAATTGCATCAGAGATCTAGTATTTTTCTATCACCAATACCTTTTGCTGCTGCAATTTTTCATCTAAAATATCAAAAAGAAGTTTTTCTATCAATCCCTTGCCTGCGAATTCCTTGCGTCGCAAAAGTTACCATCTTTGCGAACGAAAGATCGCTGCAGAAAATTTCAGCCACGTGTTGCTGCCATTAACCGATCTAATTGTTATCCTTTTTGAACGAAATTTTTTGTGCACCTCATAGATCATCTTGGCTCTCATCCATGATTGATCTATTGTAGAATTCATCAAAAAAAAAATTCGTGTGTTGCTGTAATCTCTCGTCGCAAACTGCTGAAATTTTTCGACGAGAATTCTGCTATCACAACTTGCACCGATTTCTTTACTGCTTTGCTGCCAAAATTTCTTGATCCAATTTGTTATCCTTGTTGCTATCTAAACTAAGATTCTACCATCAAACCCTCTCCTCAAATCCCTAAGTTTTCGCTGGAAATTTCATCGAGAAATCGCTATTTCTTCGACGACAATTATGCTCTTACGAGGCAGCGCACATAGGCAGCAATTGCCACTGATTTTTGTCAAATCTTTGCTGAGATCTACCATAGATATAAAACCCTCTTCCCTAACCTTTATCCACTACCATCTCAGCCCAAAACTCCATCAAATCGCTGCCCCAAATAGCACCCAAAACAGCCACAAAACAAGCCTAAACCGTAGCCTACATCCACCGATCCACAAACCCTTTCGACCACCACTTCCCTCAAACAATTCATGCCTTTAACCCAGCAACAAAAGAGAGATCTTAATATTATAGATCTGGAGGCATATACTATGGCATCCGAGGAGGCGATAAATGCTAAATTCGAAGCCTTCGAGACGCGAATGGAGGATAAGATTCGGGCTCTCTTTGCCGAACTCAATTTGGGTCGAACACCGAGCCCAAAGAAATCTCATCAAGGAGAGAGCTATGACCGAAGAGATGACTCCCAAGAGAAGGGAGGCTCTATGACTGATCCCTACTATCCACGCATGAGGGTGGACTTCCCTAGATGGGAAGAAGGAGACCCGATTGGTTGGATCTCGCGCGCGGAGCGATATTTTCGGTATCACAAAATCGCAGATGCATCTATGGTAGAAATTGCAGCTATACATCTTGAAGGGGATGCCATACAATGGTTTGATTGGTTTGAACACACTCATGGAGTCCTCTCATGGCGACAATTCAAAGAAGGACTGCTGATCCGCTTTGGACCAACCGATTACGAGAACATCGACGGACAACTAGCAAAGATCCGACAAACCTCCACCATCCAGGAGTATCAAACCAAGTTTGAAAGGTTATCTAATCAAACTCGTGATTGGTCTGAAAAATAGTTATTGGGGATATTTATTGAGGGCTTGAAGCCGGAGATCCGGGGAGAAGTTAAAGCACGACAACCGTACACGCTTATGGCAGCCATCTCTTTCGCACGACTTCAGGAGGAGCGATTGAACCATGAAGCCCGAAGGACTAGGGTCGTTCCCCAACTAGCAATATCGAATCCCTCAGCCCCCCCTACTATCAGTCGAGCTCCTGCACCAAAAAGGTTGACAAGAGAAGAGCTTCAAGACCAATCTGCCAAGGGGTTATGTTGGCATTATGACGAGCCGTGGAGCCGCGAGCATCGCTGTAAAAAAGGGAGACTTCTTGTGATTGAACCAGCAGAAGAAGAGATTAGTGAACAGCCAGAAGAGAGTCTTGAACATGAGAATGAAGATGTGGAAGAAGAGCCATAATCAACCGACTTTATGGTACATGCGCTAGCCGGCTACTCAAATCCACAAACGATGAAAGTTGGAGGCCTGCTCAAACAACAACCAATCACCGTTCTCATCGATAAAGGCAGTACTAATAATTTTCTAAATAGTAAGGTTGCTGCTCGGATGGCGCTCTATATTGAAGGTTGCAGCAAGTTCGACGTAAAGGTTGCCGACGGCCGAATCCTAAAATACGACCAAAGATGCCCACAGGTGAAACTATTACTGCAGGGCCAAGAAATTATTGCTGACTTCTTCCTCCTACCAATTGATGATTATGAGGCTGTGCTGGGCATAGAATGGCTGACGACACTAGGTGATGTCTCTTGAAACTTTTCCAAATTGATTATGAAATTCTATTGCAAAGGTAAACAGGTCACCCTACGCGGGAAGCGCGGAAGCAACGTAACCACCGTTTCAACCCAACGAATGGAGAAAGTTTTACACAAGATAAATGGTGGCTTTCTTATGCATCTCCAGCAGCAACCAGAGGGGGAGGAATGGAAGAAGGATCCAGAAACCAGCAACATCATCAAAAAATTGGAGGATCCAAGCGCAATAGCTCACTATACTTGGGATTCGAGGGATCTACGCTATAAAGGTCGTATTGTGCTTATACCAAACTCCCCTTGCATCAAAGTCATTCTGCACGAAATGCACTCCACACCTTTAGCAGGGCACTCCGGATTTCTAAGAACCTACAAAAGAGTGAAGCAAAACTTTTATTGGAAAGGGATGAAAAAAATTATTCCGAATACGTAGCACAATGTGATGTATGTCAACAAAGAAAAAGGTGAAACAGTGGCGAGTCTAGGGAAACTACAACCACTACCCATACCAGACTCAGTGTAGACTGACATCTCCATGGACTTCATCGAAGGGCTGCCACCTTCTAAAGGTAAAAGCACAATCCTTGTAGTGGTTGATCGACTTACGAAATATGCTTATTTTTGTGTGCGAAATCCCTACACTACTGTTAGTATTGCTCAGATTTTCATAGAAAATATTGTCAAACTACATGGGATGCCAAGGTCCATCGTAAGTGATCGTGGCAGGGTCTTCACTAGTAAATTTTGGACCGAGTTATTTCAGTTACAGGGCAACAAACTCAAGATGAGCACTGCATATCATCCACAAACTGACGGCCAAACAGAAGTGGTGAACAGATGTTTAGAGACATACCTTCGGTGTTTCGCTAGTGATCGACCAAAGGAGTAGACGAAATGGCTCCCCTGGGCCGAATGGTGGTACAATACTACATATCATTCATCTACAAAATATACCCCATATGAAGCATTATATGGTCGGCCGGCCCCTGTGATTCCAAAGTATGTAATTGTCTCGGCTAAGGTAGATCAGGTCAACCAAGATTTAATTGACAGGGACAAACTCCTACAACTGCTAAAGGATAATCTCTCTACCACTCAAGCTAGAATGAAGCAGCAAGCTGACACACGAAGAAGTGAAAGAGAATTTTTAGTAGGAGACTGGTTTTATCTTCGCCTATAACCATACAAGCAACTATCCATCAACACACGAGCCTCCATGAAGCTATCTCCACGTTTTTATGGGCCCTATCAGATCATAGAGTGCATTGGAGCTGTGGCGTACAGACTTAAATTACCTGTCTTTCATGTGTCATGCTTGAAGCCCAAGTTGGGAGAACACGAGACACCCCAGATCCAACTGCCCAACACCACTGATGATGGAAATATTCGAGCCCAACCACAAGCCATCCTCGACCGCAGAGTCGTGATGCGTCGTCGACATCCCTCTACTGAAGTACTAGTACATTGGACTAATTTACCACTCAAAGATGCCACATAGGAATCATATGAGGAGCTGAAGTCCCGATTCCCTGAGTTCATGGAACCCCAGCCATGAGGACAAGGCTGATTTGAAGAGGGCGGGCTTGATAGGACCCTAGCAGGGTTAGGTCCTATTCAACCATGTAGCAGCTAATAAAAACCCTGTGAGAATATAATAATCCCCACCTAGCCGCCTCTATCCTATAAAGAAGAGAGGCTAGGGTTTATATTTGGGTCTTTGGGCTTCTTAGCCGCCGCCCCCTTGTTACTGGGCCGGCCCGCTAAGGTTGAGGGCAAATTGGGTAGTTCACTTAGGAAGTAGCCCCTAGGGCTAGGGTTTGGAGGTCTATATAAGCTTGTAGCCTCCACCTCTTTGGAATAAGAAAGATCAATCTACAATTGCAGCCACCAGGCTACTTGGAGGGTGGAACCCCTATAGCGTTCCAAGGGTTGATCCCCCTCAAAGATCAATCTCCATAGAATTCCTCTAGGGTTCTATCAGGGTGACATCTCATGCATAGCGAAAGAATATAAAAATAAAACATCCTAGATTTCTATGAAAGGTTTCGTCATCGTGCGAAGATCGGTGCAAAAAAATAAATCCACGAATATGAAAACTACATGTGTAAAAAGAAAGTACCTAGGGAGATCGTATATCCCTGAATCCCTATAGATTTGTAGGACCGGATGAAGGAGTTCAGATGTCCTCCTTTCTAGCGATAATCCACATGGTAGGGACTACAACGATGCTCCTCTCTTGGCGAGAGGAGAATAGAAGGTGGCTACTAAGAAAAACCCCAGCCTATGGGCCTTTGGTTCCCTCCTATTTATAAAGGCCCCTTTGTCAACTTAACCCTGATAGATCTTGTCCTGTTGGGTGTTGGATCTCCATCCAATTACCCAAGCCTCTTCAATTAGTGGGTCTCTACCCAATAATCTCTTATTAGCACTTATTGGATCTCATCTTAGGATTCAATAATTCAGAGGCTTAACTAATATTTAATAAGTTAAGGGCTCTGACGGTATCTCATATTCAAACCTCTACTCGTCATGACACCTACCATACATGTATGATCCTCTAGGCCCAATACCGAGCTGGCCATGAGTCATACTTATCAGAACTCCTTCTGACTTAGTGAATTATTATCTCCATAATAATTCACCCGACTCATCGAATGTGGACATACTAGGCTACTACGCCGTAGTCCCTAGATGATATAGTGAAATCTAATCCTTTGGACCTATCTATCCTTAGTTACTATGTATCTATAGTCCCTCATCCATCTAATATCCCAGAGACCTTATACCGGGCATGGTGCTATGATACCCATACGGTCTCTCCTCGAGTCTCTCTCTAATCGAATTCTCTCGGAGAACTCTTTCTCTCTTAATCTGAATAACATTGGCCAAAGATTTGTTTGAGTAAGAATATATGAGATATTCCTCTCATGATACCGAGAGTGGATGATCCTCTATTGACACTCAATAGCCCTTGTAAAGTTGGCTACCACTCCTAATAACCGGTTGTACTAGATTTGAAACTTCCAAACCTATAAGTCCAGTATCAAAGAGTGGAGTACTCATATAGGACATCCTTGGTGTCTCAAGTCTAAGGACCAGATATACTATTGGGTCTACGGAATTGCTGTCTAACGTGAGGTATCAATAACCATTTAGTATTCCGTAAGTAGATCGATCAGTGAACTCATTCTCCAATGAGCACCTGTACTATATCCTTAGTGTCCCCACACGAGCAACTATGAGACCAACTGCCTCTATCATATGGGCAGGTATATAATACACTAGTTTGTCCGGTTATCTCAATTTCCTTCTCGAGTTACCTATGATTGGGATTATTTAGGATTCGTGTTTAAAGGTGAATCAATTTCATTATCATGATCTCATCACGATCCGACTCCTATTGCACAGATCCATGGACATCACAATATATACAACACGCAAGATAAAGTGATAAAATACCTAATAATAATAAGCAAAAAAAAGAGTACATGTCAAGTCATAAGTGTTATCACTCATGTGATTGGCTTATAGGGCACATATGACTAGTAATATCTCACTTGACCTAAAGCCAATCACCTACTTGTCTGATCCCCATCAGGGCCCTATGAAGCTCAAAGATAATTTGAGACAATGGCTTAATTAGTGGATCTACAATATTATCTTTGGATGGAACTATTTCTACTACTACATCTCTTCGAGTGACGATCTCTCTTATCAAGTGGAACCTCCTTAGAACGTGCTTTGACTTCTAATGAGTCCTGGGTTCCTTCACTTGAGCAATTGCCCTATTGTTGTTATAATATAAGGGAATCAGCTCCTCGCTGCTCAGCACAACCCCTAGATCTATGATGAACTTCTTCATCTAGATTCCCTCCTTTGCTGCCTCTGTCGTAATAATGTACTCCGCTTTTATGGTCGAGTTAATAGTAGTATCTTGCTTGGAATTCTTCCAGCACACTGCTCCTCCATTCAAGGTGAACACATATCCTGAATTAGACTTGATATCATTGACATTGGACTGGAAGCTTAAGTCTGTGTAACCCTCAACCCTAAGGCTATTGCCTCCATATACCAGTAAAAGATCCTTAGTCATTCTTAAGTACTTAAGGATACATTTTACTATTTTTTAGTGCTCCAAGCTTGGATCTGCCTGATACTTGCTCATGACACTCATAGCATGTGTTATATCAGGCCTAGTACATAGCATAGCATACATGATAAATCCTATCGTTGAGGCATATTGTATCCTATTCATGTGTGCCCTTTCTTCAAGAGTCTTTGGGGATATACTCCTAGAAAGTGATATTCCATGTCTCATTGGTATGAGACCTCTCTTGAAATTTTCCATGCCAAACCTTTTGACAACGATGACTATGTACCTAGACTGGGATAAGCCAAGCATTCTCTTGGATCTATCCCTATAGATCTGTATCCCCAATATGCAAGATGCTTCCCCTAAGTCCTTTTATAGAGAGATGCCTAGATAGCCAAGCATTTACTATGGAGAGCATTCCTATATCATTCCCAATGATCAGGATGTTATCCACATATAACACCAAAAAGGTGATAGCGCTCGCACTTACCTTCCTATATACACAAGGTTCATCTTCGTTCTTAACAAAGTCAGGAGATCTGATCGTCTCATCAAATCTTATATTCCAACTTCAGGAAGCTTGCTTCAGTCTATAGATAGACCTAAGCAACCTGAACAACTTATCTAGGTTATCCCTAGACACGAATCTCTCAAGCTGTATTATATACACCTCCTCCTCGAAGTTACCATTGAGGAATGTGATTTTGACATCCATCTACCATATCTCATAATCATAGTTTGCTACAAGAGCTAATAGAATTCGAATGGATTTTAGCATGGCTATGGGTGAGAAAGTTTCATCATAGTCAACACCTTATCTTTGATGATACCCCTTAGCCACTAGCCTTGCTTTATAAGTCTCTATCTTTTTATCTACTCTAATCTTCTTTATGAAGATCCACTTGCAGCCAATGGGTACAATACCCTCGGGTGCAACAACTAGATTCCAAACCTTATTGGAATCCATGGAATCTATTTTTAAATTCATGGCTTCTTGTTATTTTCCGGAGTCTATGCTTATAATAGCCTCCTCGTAGGCCTAAGGATCAATATCTTCAACATCCTAACTTCTGATATGTCCCACATATCTCTCAAGAGGATGAGATACTCTATCGGATCTATGTAAAGTTAGACCTTGTGTGCTAGGTACCTGAACAAATTCTGGCTGTAGAATGGTGCTTGAGCTAGGTTCTCCAACCTCACTCAACTCTATCATGCTCCCATTGTCTCCACCAAGAATGTGTTCCTTCTCAAGGAACACTACTTTCTTAGCTACAAAGACCTTTTGGTCCTCAGGGTGATAGAAATAATACCCACAAGTTTCCTTGGGGTATCCCATGAACTTGTACCGTTCCATCCTGGATTCCAACTTGTCGGGGTTATGTCTCTTGACGTAGGCAGGGCACTCCCAAATCTTAACAACCTTAAGATCAGGCTTCTTCCCATTTCATATCTCATATGGAGTAGATACTATTGACTTAGTTATAATTATATTCAGAAGGTAAGCTGCGATCTCTAGGGCATATCCCCAGAATGAGATGGGTAGGTCGGCAAAACTCATCATAGAACGCACTATGTCTAATAGTGTGCGATTCCTCCTTTCTGATATAACATTAAGCTGCAGTGTATAAGAAGGTGTCCACTAGGATAAAATCCCATAGTCTTTGAGGAACTAGGTGAACTCTATACTTAGGTACGTACCTTATCGATCTGATCGAAGGGTTTTAATACTCTTCCCAATTTGGTTCTCCACTTCATTCTTATATTCCCTGAATTTCTCAAAAGCTTCAGACTTATACTTCATCAAGTACACATATCTGTATCTTGAGAAATCATCAATGAAAGTAATGAAGTAGGAGTAACCACCTATGGCATGAGTCGACATGGGACCACATACATCACTATGTATGAGTTCCAGCAACTCAGTGGCTCTCTCTCTAGTTTTACTAAATGGAGAGTTGGTCATCTTTCCCAGAGGGTAAGGTTCGCAAGTCACATATGACTCATAATCGAATGGATCTAGATATCCATTTTTCAGCAACTTTTGAATCATTCCCTCATGGATGTGACCTAGCCTACAATACCACAGATATGCATTATTCACATTTTCTTATTTCCTCTTAGACTCACTTATACTCATGATGTGTGGAGCTATATCTAGTATAAATAAATCATTATACAATGTTTCTCTCATGATGATCTCATCATCTAATGCTATTGAACAACCATTATTCTCAAAAACTAATTTATATCCACTAACAATCAAACATGAAATAAAAATAATATTTTTAATAATAGAAGGAACATAATAGCATGCATCTAATGTAATAATAGCTCCACTAGGCAGATGTAGGGTGACCTTGCCAACAGCCACTACAATAACCTTTGCTCCATTGCGCATCTTAAGGTCCATCTCGCCTCTCTTTAATCTCCTAGGTCTTGTCAGAACCTACAATAAATTGCAGACATGATAAGTACTCTCGGTATCTAATACTCATGTGTTATCATAAGATTATGACAAATGGAGACTGATCATGAATGTACCTAAAGCTTCTCCAAGCTTCTGTTTCGCCCTCTCTACAAGGTACTCTTTGCAATTCCTCTTTCAGTGCCCATCTTTGCTGTAGTGAAAGCACTAGCCTTTATCCTTTATTGGGTTTTTCCTGACAACCTTTGTCTTACCCATTTTGCCCTTGCCCTTGCCCTTATTAAGGGACTTCTCAGCCTTTCTGTTCTTTCTAGTCTCACCAACATAGAGAACTGGCTTCTCTTTCTTGATGGTGCTCTCTACTTCTCTCAATATATTGAGGAGCTTTGGGAGGGTCACCTTAAGCTTGTTCATGTTAAAATTCATTATCAATTGAGAAAAGAAATCTAGTAGGGGCTGAAGTATAAGATCCACACATAGGTTATCTTCTAGGATCATTCCTAGACCTTTAAGTTTCTCGATCTACTCAATCATCTCAAGGACATGGTTCTGAACCGATGTCCCCTCAATCATCCTAGCATGGAAAAGACTTTTCGATATCTAATATCATTGAGTTATTCCTTGTTCCTTAAATAGTTTGCGGAGATGCAGGAGTATGGAATTGGCATCCATATTTTTATGCTGTCTTTGTAACTCAATAATCATAGTTGCCAATATATAACACTGAGCAATAGTGGAATCATCTATGTACTTCACATAACGAGCGATTTCATCCTCGCTTGCCCCTTCATCGGGCATAGGGATCACTATATCAAGGACATACGTGATTTTCTCTACCGTGAGAATGATTCTTAGACTACGAAGCCAATCCGTATAATTTAGACTAGTGAGGCGGTCGGCATCAAGTATGCCATGTGGAGAGTCTAATAGCAATATTTTCAAAAAATAGATGTAGCATAAATAACATAAAGATTTTATAGAAATATAAATAATCAAGATATGAACTTTTATCTTGATTTACTCCCACTATTTTTCTAGCGAGTCATGCGACACCCTCAGCACGTAAAACAAAAGTCTTGACAAACTTCTAGTGGGGATCGAGATCCAATCAATATCTTAGTGTAACCTCGAGGGACTCGACTAATCAAACTAAAACCAAAATGTAGGCAACTCTTGCCGATCACAACTCCTTGTGATTCTTGTCCTATTCAATCTTCGAACCACCATGGCCTCAAGGGACTCGACTAACCATGATGTTTAGTTAAGTCATCACCATCGTTACAAAATGAGTTTGATTCGATGATATACCCTCGAGGGATTTGACCAAGCATACCATATCCTCAAGTCACTGGTAACATCTCTATGTCGTAGATAAGATAGCGAATTGTGCTATAGGTGAGTCTCAAGGGAGTCGACCAACTCAACCTACACCGGGAATCGATTTCTACCTATAATGATGGAAGGCCACATGGGTCAATCTAATTGCCTCATGTTTACTGACTTAATATTATCGAGAAAGGAGATTTTTGATTTGGTCTCCTAATATAATGTGTCACACACATACATATTTAATATATATATACATCGCATGCAAATATATATACATATCTAGTAGGTGTATAACCAATCACACATCACATGAGCAATCACACCAGATGATCATAGACCACATCCTAATGTGATCAAGCCCAAGCTAGTGGGTCCAATCACTCACATCAAGATCTATGTGTGCCTTGGTGCATCTCCATACCCTGTGATCATCCATCTCGCTTCGTTGGTTCCGTTGGCATCTCAATGCATCTCCATGCGTCAGATCGTTCATCTCGACCTCATGGGTCTCGCTCCGGCTATGCCTCCTCATGTAATTACAATATAATTATAAGCACATAGGCCTGATAATAAATAAGAAAAATAAAGGCTCGCAGGCACCAATAATAATAATCATATGTACACACATCACATCACACGGTCCATGATCATCTGTCCACATCATACATCACATGTATATTTGATTATTTAGAACTACTAGATAAATAATAATAGTTAATTAAATCTTTTAATTAACTAATATTTTTTTGAAATCAGGGTTATATAAGGAATTTTTGGATAGAAACTAAAATTTCTAAAATTCTATAGGGCAAAATTATCTTTTGATCAAAAACCCTAATCCCCAGCTTTGCTTGTGCTGTGACCGCCGCCACCTTGCCGGCAATGGCCATTGCGGGCGGGCGCGTCACCCCTACCCGCGGGAGTAGGGTTGCCCTTGCCCATGGGCGAGCGCTCCTTCCAATGCGATTATGGGCGGCTCGTACATGGGCACATTACTGCTTGCGGTTGGCTCACAGCCGTTGCGGGCACCGCCAGCACCGCGGGCGGGCACTCCTCCCTTGCGGGCCAACGCCCCTATGTGGGTGCTGCCCTCCCTTGCGAGAAGCCGCCCGTGGGTGATGCTGCCCCTTGCGGGCACCGCCCGCCCTACGTCCCTGTGGGCGGGTGTAGTGCCTATGCGCAGACAGACCACCTGCGTAGGCAGCCTACAACCGTTGCCTCCCTATGGCCCATAGCCCATCGGTCGGCTACATGCAGACCATCGACAGTGGCCAAGGTTGCAAGTAGCCTTTGGCTATTCTACGATGGCAACAATAGTTGCTGCCCCTTTCTTACTGTTGCATCAATAATTTTAATGTTAAAAGCCTCTCTAAATCACAACACACGTAGTTTAAAATCTGATCTTCGCACGAACAATCTGTTTCTGATACCACTGTTGGAAAATCTAGGGGGCGACATCTCATGCGCAGTAGAAGAACATAAAAACAAACCATCCTAGATTTTCTTGAAAGGTTTCATCATCATACGAAGATCAATACGAAAAAATAAATCTGTGAATTCAAAAATTGCGTGTGTAAAAAGAAAGTACCTAGGGAGATCATATATCCATGAATCCCTACAGATCTGTAGGATATGATGAAAGAGTTCAAATGTCCTCCTCTCTAGCGATAATCCACATGGTAGGAACTACAACGATGCTCCTCTCTTGGGAAGAGGAGAATAGAATGTGGCTACCAAGAAAAACCCAATATCAAGCGACACCTACCATATGTGTGTGATCCTCTAGGCCCAATATCAAGCTGGCCATGAGTCATACTTGTCAGAACTCCTTCTGACTTAGTGAATTATTATCTCTATAATAATTTACCCGACTCATCGATTATGGATGTATTAGGCCACTACGCCGTAGTCCCTAGACAATACAAGGGAATCCAATCCTTTGGACCTATCTATCCTTAGTTACTATGTATTTGTAGTCCCTCATCCATCTAATATCCCAAAGACCCTATACCAGGCATGGTGCTGTTAGGCCCATACGTTCTCTCCTTGAGTCTCGCTCTAATCGGATTCTCCTAGAGAACTCTTTCTCTCTCAATCTGAATAACCTTGGCCAAGAATTTGTTTGAGCAAGAATACATGGGATATTCCTCTCATGATACCGAGAGTGGATGATCCTCTATTGACACTTAATAGCCCTCATAAGGTTGGCTACCACTCCCAATGACCGGTTGTACTAGATCTAGAACTTCCAAACCTATAAGTCTGGTATCAAAGAGTGGAGTACTCATACAAGACATCCTTGGTGTCTTAAGTCTAATGACTAGATACACTATTAGGACTATAGAATTATTATCTGACGTGAGGTATCAATAACTATCCAGCAATCTGTAAGCGGATCAATCAGTGAACTCATTCTCCAATGAGCACCTGTATT
Source organism: Musa beccarii (assembly GCA_024322285.1). NCBI lineage: Eukaryota > Viridiplantae > Streptophyta > Magnoliopsida > Zingiberales > Musaceae > Musa > Musa beccarii. The sequence goes on from CM044396.1 coordinate 17,587,935, forward strand.
GTATCCTTAGTGTCCCACACGAGCAGCTATGAGACCAACCACCTCCATCATATGGACAAATATACAATACACTAGTTTGTTTGGATATTTCGATGTCCTTCTCAAGTAACTTATGACTAGAATTATTTAGGATCCATTTTTAAAGGTGAATCGATCTCATTATCATGACCTCATCATGATCCGACTCCCATTGCATAGATCCATGGACATCACAATATATACAACACGCAAGATAAAGTGATGAAATGTCTAATAATAATAAATAAAAGAAAGAGTGTATGTCAAGTCACAAGTGCTATCACTCTTGTGATTGGCTTGCAGGGCACATATGACTAGCAATCTCCCACTTAACCTAAAGTCAATCATCTACGTGTCTAATCCACATCAGGCCCTTGTGATGCTCAAAGACAATTTGAGACAATGGCTTGGTCAGTGGATTTGCAATATTATCTTCGGATGGAACTCTTTCCACTACTACATCTCTTCGGGCGACAATCTCTCTTATCAAGTGGAACCTTCTCAGAACATGCTATGACTTTTGATGAGACCTAAGTTCTTTTGCTTGAGCAATTGCCTCGTTATTATCGTAATATAACGTAATCGACTCCTCGCTACTCGGCACAACTCTTAGATCTATGATAAACTTCTTTATCCAGATTCCCTCCTTTGTTGCTTCTGCCGTAGTACTGTACTCTGCCTTTATGGTCGAGTCAGCGGTAGTGTCTTGCTTGGAACTCATCCAGCATACTGCTCCTCCATTTAGGGTGAACACATACCCTGAATTAGACTTGCTATCATCGACATTGGACTGGAAGCTTGAGTCCATGTAGCCCTTAACCTTGAGACTACTACCTCCATATATCAGTAAAAGATCCTTAGTCCTTCTCAAGTATTTAAGGATATATTTTACTGCTTTCTAGTGCTCCAAACCTGGATCTGCCTGATACCTACTCGTGACACTCAGAAATGCATTATATTAGGTCTAGTACATAGCATAGCATACATGATAGATCCTATCGCTGAGGCATATGGTATCCTATCCATGTGTGCCCTTTCTTCAGGAGTCTTTAGGGACATACTCCTAGAATGTGATATTCTATGTCTCATTGGTATGAGATCTCTTTTGAAATTTTTTCATGCCAAACCTTTTCACAATGGTGTCGATGTACCTAGACTTGGACTAGCCAAGCATCCTCTTGGATCTATCTGTTGGGAAATCCTTCTGGGGGTGACATCTCATGTGCAGCGGAAGAATAGAAAACAAAATACCCCAGATTTTCTGTAGAAAGGTTCTGTCATCGTGCGAAGATCGGAGCATAAAAAAAAATCCGTAAAAATTACATGTGTAAAAGAAAATACCTAGGGAGATTATATATCCCTGAATCCCTACAGATCTGTAGAAAGGATGAAGGAGGTCAAGCGTCCTCATCTCTAGCGGTATCTATACAACAAGGACTGTGACGATGCACCTCTCTGGAGAGAGGAGAACAGAAGGTGGCTACCAAAAGAAATACTTAATCTATAGAGCTTTGGTTCTCTCCTATTTATAGAGGCCCCCTGTAAAATCTAATGGATCTTGCCCTGTTGGGTATTGGATCTCCATCCAATTACCCAAGCTTATTGGATTAGTGGGTCTCTACCCAATAATCTCTTATTAGCAATTATTGGATCTCATCTTAGGGTCCAATAATTCAGGGGCTTAATGGATATCCAATAAGTTAGGGGCTCTCATGGATATCTCATATCTGAACCTCTACTCGTCGCAACACCTACCATATGTGTGTGATCCTCTAGACCCAATATCGAGCTAGCCGTGAGTCATACTTGTCAGAACTCCTTCTGAATTAGTGAATTATTATCTCTATAATAATTCACCCAACTCATCGACTGCGGACGTACTAGGCCACTATACCGTAGCCCCGAGACAATACAAGGGAATCCAATTCTTTGGACCTATATGTCCTCAGTTACCATATATCTATAGTCCCTCATCCATCTAATATCCTAGAGACCCTATACTGGGTATGGTGCTGTTAGGCCCATACGGTCTCTCCTCGAGTCTTGCTCTTGTCGGATTCTCTCGGAGAACTCTTTCTCTCTCAATCCGAATAATCTTGGCTAAGGATTTGTTCGAGCAAGAATATATAGGATATTCCTCTCATGATACCGAGAGTGGATGATCCTCTATTGACACTCAATAACCCTCGTAAGGTTAGCTACCACTCCTAATAATCGGCTGTACTAGATCTGGAACATTCCAAACCTATAAGTCTGGTATCAAAGAGTGGAGTACTCATACAAGACATCCTTTGTGTCTCAAGTCTAAGGACCAGATACACTATTGGGACTACGGAATCGCTGTCTGACGTGAGGTATCAATAACCATCCAACATTCCGTAGGCGGATCAATCAGTGAACTCATTCCCCCATGAGCACCTACACTATACCCTTAGTGTCCCCACACGAGTAGCTATGAGACTAGCCACCTCCATCATATGGATGGGTAAATAGCACACCAGTCTATCTGGTTATCTCGATGTCCTTCTCGAGTAACCTATGACCAGGATAATTTAGAGTTTATGTTTAAATGTGAATCGGTCTCATTATCATGATCTTATCACGATCCAATTTCCATTGCATAGATCCAAAGACATCATAATATATGCAACACGCAAGATAAAGTGATAAAACATCTAATAATACGTAAAGAGAAAAAGTGCATATCAAGTCATAAGTGCCATCACTCATGTGATTGACTTACAGGGCATATATGACTAGCACTATCTCTATAGATCCGTATCCCCAATACGTAGGATGCTTCCCCTAAGTCCTTCATGGAGAAGTGCCTAGATAGCCAAGCCTTCACTGTGGAGAGTATTCCTACAACATTCCGAATAATCAGGATGTCACCTATATATAATTCCAAAAAGGTAATAGTGCTCCCACTTACCTTCCTGTATACACAAGGCTCATCTTTGTTCTTAACGAAGTCAAAAGATCTGATCGCCTCATCAAATCTTATGTTCCAACTTCGGGATGCTTGCTTTAGTCCATAGATAAACCTAAGCAACCTGCACACCCTAGACACGAATCCCTCAGGCTCCTCTTCGAGGTTACCATTGAGGAATGTAGTTTTGATGTCCATCTACTAGATCTCATAATCATAGTGTGTTGCAATAGCTAATAGAATTCGAATAGATTTTAGCATGGCTACAAGTAAGAAAGTTTCATCATAGTTAACACCTTGCCTTTGATGATACCCCTTAGCAACTAGTCTTGCTTTATATGTCTCTACCTTTCCATCTACTCTAATCTTCTTTTTGAAGATCCACTTGTAGCCAATGGGTACAATACCCTCGGGTGCAACAATCAGATTCCAAACCTTGTTAGAGTACATAGAACCATTTCTAAATTCATGGCTTCTTACCATTTCTCGGAGTCTATGCTCATAATAGCCTCTCCGTAGGTTTGAGGATCAATATCCTCAACATCCTCTCTTCTGATATGTCTAACATATCTCTTAGGAGGATGGGATATTCTACCAGACCTACATAAAGTTGAAACTTATGTGCTAGGTACCTGAATAGATTCTGGCTGTGGAATGGTGCTTGAGCCAGGTTCTCCAACCTCACTCAACTCTATCATGCTCTCACTGTTTCTACCAAGAATATGTTCCTTCTCAAGGAACATTGCTCTCTTGGCTTCAAAGATCTTTTGGTCCTCAGGGTAATAGAAATAATACCCACAAGTTTCCTTGGCGTATCCCACGAACTTGTATCGTTCCGTCCTGGATTCTAACTTATCGAGGTTGTATCTCTTGACATGAGTAGGGTATTCCCAAATCTTAACAACTTTAAGATCGGGCTTCTTCTCATTCCATATCTCATATGGAGTAGACACTATAGACTTAGTTGGAATTATGTTTAGAAGGTAAGCTGCGATCTCTAGGGCATATCAGTTTTCGGTTTTAATCTTGATGTATGGTTTTGATATAATAAATCAACTAGCATGATTATGTTTATAAACCTAATAGGATTAATCCATGATTGTGTATTTCAGTTTTCATGCTTAATGACATTATGCTTGAGGATTTGAAGTAATGATATCCTATGTTTTTGAATGATGTCTTGATGGTTTTGATGATACTTGTATTTTGAATCTATACAACGATGGCTTTTATATGAAATATTTGAACATACTCATATAAGATCAATCATATGAAATTAAACACATAAAAATGGGAAAATGTGCTATCATGATGTTTTTATGTTTTATGTGTTTGGTCTTGATGACTTTGATGATGAAATCACATTTTCGATCTTAAACTTGATACACATCTTTTTTGGAAAGAAGACTTGAGCATGCTTACATGTAATTAATCTATATTGTTCTAAATAAAATTTTCGAATAAAAGATTTTGATAATAATATCCAATTTGTATGATGACACATGGCTTTCGAATAAAAATCTTGAACATACCCTTATGAAATCATACTTGATGATGAAAATGTTAAATGTATGTGTATGATTTCACTTGTTAACTTGACACTTGGCTCTCGTATGAAAGATTTGAACATTTCAATATGAGACTAAATTGCATGAATTGAAACACATAAAAAGTGGAATATTTTTGTGAAAATTCTCTATCTTTAAAGTTTTGGCAAATGTGTCAAATTGAATAAGATAAAAATGATGAATATCTCGATATTAAAAGGATGTTATCATGCTTGAAAGTTGTGGAATCATGTTTGACGATTTGTTTTACGAAATTTACTTTTTCTCTCTTAAATATTAATACTTGTTTTTATTAAAGGCAAAGGCTTGATTATAAAATGAAATACATTATCATAAATTGAATCTTATGTTTTAAAATAATGTGTTATATTTTTGTCTTGACGATTTTTATGATGATGTTTGTCTTTCAGTTTTGAATGTTGTTACTTCTATTTGATTTGGCATATAAAGACAAATGCATGCTTAGACAAAATGAATTACTTAAAAAGAAAAAGCTTTTCCTATCTTATCGAGATTAAAGAATTTATTTTTTGTATTTTTTTAAATCTTGTGAATGATTTTGATGATTCGTTTTGTAAAATTGAATGAGCTAAAAATAACAAATATCTTAACAATGAAAGCTTGTATAATGCTTAATGAATTCACATTTTAAAGGTATGCATGATGAATCATATGTCTTGGACTAATATGTTATATATGTTTTTGGTCTAAATCATTTTTATGATATTTTTGTCTTTATGTCTTGAACTTTCATTCTTATCTCTATTTGACATTAAAAGACAAAAGACATGCTTATATGAAATTAATAAAAAAAAGGGAAAATGCATGATTCTTGAAATTTTACTATCTATAAAAGTTTTTTAGTTTTTCCATGAAAGACAAGTGATAAATTCATTTATGATATTTTGTAAATCACTTGAATTATGAATGAGATTTAGTTGATGTGGTAATCACCTTATTCATGTTATGAATCTCAAAAATGGTAATTTGATTATGAGTTTTGAGTTGACGAATTGACTTGAATGATATTTTGTTTCAATCGAATCATGAACTTTCTTTTGACTTCTTGACTTAAAGAAATTTCAAGATATATAATTATTACTTGATATTTGATACTTGAAATTTCTTATAAAATGTGATCTTATTGAGATTTCATATGCATGAAACAAATTGTTCTCTTTGCTATATGCTACTAATGAATCATGATTGATATCATTGCTATTATACCTCCTATGATTCATGTTGTAGAGAAAGAATTTATAAATCATGATACATTGAGATTTCTTATGAAATAATCAAGTGCTCATGTGATTCTTTGTAAAGAAAATAATTATGATTCATGATCTTGATAATTACAACTTGAATTCTTTTTGAATCAAGATCTTTTTTAAGAGAATTTTTATCTATATCGTGATCTTGATGTCTTATGCTTGAATAGAAAACCTTCTTAATGAATCATGATCTTTACACTTAATGCTCATGATTCTTTAAAAATTCTTCACATTACTTGCTGAAAAGGAGAGTTATTGAAATGATTCATGGATTTCTTGGATTTATAACTTTTGGTATTCACGAATTGATCCTTGTCGATTTCTCATTGATATCCTTCATGATATGATTTCTTTGTATTTTTGCCTTGAATGCATCATGTGTCGATTGAAAGATTTATTGTAAACTCTTATTGATGCAAATTTATAATTGATGTAAAAGTTTATATCATTGGATTCTTCACTTCATTTTGATAATAACTAAGGGGGAGCTAGCTTGTGCATCATAAGAACAAGAATTTTGCTAGAGCAAGCAAAAATTACTTGCTAACGTATCACAAAGTTACTAAAGAGTACCTTAAGAGATAGCTTGAATGTTTTGTTTTCATAACTTGATTTTAATGATAGAATTCATAACTTGACTTTGAATCATAATTTTTGATATCCCATTGGTTTCTATTGATAAACATTTATCCTTGTTTATTGTCATAATTTTAAAATTCATATAAAGGGAAAAGAATTGTACTCTTCCCTTCTTTTTGACAAAGACAAAGGGGGAGAAAAGTTGCTATCTTGAACATCACAAAGAGAAGCAAGTTGCTATCTCAAAAGAAGAAAATTTTTACTGAACTTCACAAAAATGGCTAGCTTACGTATCGCAAAGTATGCTAGCTTGCTTATCATTATTGCTTGCTTGCTTATCATCAATTTTCCTCATATTATGATTTATTTATGACTCCCTTGAATTCATGACTTGATATGTTGAAAATTCATGATGCAAATTTATTATGATCAAGGTATTGATGTAAAAGACTATTTATGCTCCTATCTTTTCTTTTTGACATTGACAAAGGGGGAGAAGGGTTTGCTATCTTGCGCATTACAAATGAAAGCAAAGTTGCTAGCTTATGTATCGTAAAGGAAGCAAAAAGTGCAAACTTGCACATCTTTGGAAACTATTAACTTGCATGTTTAGAGTGGTAAAAAGTTTACAAAAATTGCTAGCTTGATCGTTGCATAAGAAGCAAGTAAAACTTATCATTCTTAAACTTAAAATCTTGCTATGATTGAATGTTTTAAAGAGATATATGTTGAACATCTAGATTGATAGCTAGTATAATTATAAAACTTGCATATCTTTTAAACTAGCTATGATCCAACTTCTCCTTTTTATTGATAATATAGGGGGAGAAGTAGATTAATGACTTCATATATTGTATTGAATATTTTATATATTTGCATTATGGTTTGATGTTTCTCATAACATATGATGAATGTTACTTGGATTTGGAATAATCCAAGGTTTCTATCAATATGGCATATTGATAGGGGGAGTTTGGTTAAACTTCAGGGAGTTAAGGTTAACTCCGTCATCAATTAGTTATCATCATGAAAAGGGAGAGACTATTGAATCTCAGATTTTGATGATGAAACTAATTGATTATGGTTTATTGTCTAATTGCATGTTAAGTCATGTAGGTCTACTCAATCAGGATTAGACATTTGACACATAATGAATCGACGTGCGTCGGAGGAAATCACGTCAGGATATTAGACGTCGAGCCGGAGGTCCGGTCGACAATCGGCAGAAGGCTTCGAACATCGGGCATTAGGCCAAGAAGTGTAGTGTTGCACCAAGGAGATCGGGATTGTGGAGGTCAACCACCGATTGAGCAATAGGCTGCAAGAGAGGATGGTGCACCGAAGCGTTGAATCTTAGATTTGATGATGAAACTAATTAATTGTGGTTTATTGTTTAATTACGTTTTAAGTTACACAAGTCTACTATCGATCATGATTAGACAGTTGACGCTGGAGGAATTGACATTGTGCCGAAGGTGATCACGTTAAGATATTGGATGTCGAGCCGAAGGTTCGGTTGACAATCGGCAGAAGGCTTCGTACATCGGGCATCGGGCCTAGAAGAGCATGTTGCGCCATGGATATCGGGATTGCGAAGGTTAACTGTCGATTGGGCAACAGATCGTAAGAGAGGACGATGTGCTGAAGAATCAGACGAAGCACCGACCAATGATATGTCGGGCAACTGAATGTCAATTCGCGTTGTAATAACTATCTAGATCGAAGTAGAGTTTTTGTTTGTATGTATGCAGGATTAACTATGATGACGATGAAGACGTAAAGTGAAATAAAGTGCCAGAAGACAAGTGGGATGGATCATTGGGAGTTCGAGAGTTTGACAGAAGTCCGAAGATTCGTTGGGAGTGTTGCTAGAACCGGCCAAGAACGAGTAGGGAGCTTGCCGAAGGGTTTTCGGAAGTTCGCCAGAAGGTTCATTGAAAATTCACGGAGCTTACCAAGAAAGATCAGAGCTTGCCAATGAAGCTCGTTGGAACTCGCCAAGATTATCGTGAAGTCCTAGAGCTTGCCGGGAGTCCGCTGAATGGTTTCCGAGGGTTCGTCGGGAGAACATCGAAAGTTCGCCGGAAGCACGCCGAAAGAAGTCTTGACTTGTTGGACTTTGTAATAGCTTAGAAAATATCTTTAATTTTGTAGTTAGCACATTAATTTGGGTTATGATTAGGTGTTAATCCTATAACCCAAGTAGGGGCCCATTGGGCCTTGTTTGGGACCGGTTTGGGTCGAGTTTTCGGCCCAAACTCATAAGCTGAATTGTGCTGGGCGGTGGCACTGCCCAGCAGCCAAGTGGTGGGTAGTGGAACTGCACACCAGCCAAGCACCAGGCGGTGGTACCGCCCAGCCTAGGGCGGTGGCACTGCCCAATGCTAGAAGGTAGCGGCGGTAGGGCCGCTGCCTTGGGCGGTGGAACCACTTATGCACTGTCAGTCTGACAACTAACAGGCGGTGGCACTGCCCCTGATAGGTGGTGGCACCGCTAGCATCGGAAAGCCTAGAAAAAAATTTAAATTTGGAGCCCAAATTTGAATCCTCTTGGGGTCTATAAATACCCCAAGTGTTCCTGCAAGAAAAACAACAAGCACAACACTTTGAAAGCAAGAAAACTCTGCTCAAATCTCTCTAGAAAATCTTTCTTAGTTTTTTACTTGTATTCCACCAAAAGAAAGGAGAGGTGCTGTAAGGGAGTTCATCCTCGCCCGTTGGAAGGAGGATGGCTAGTGGAAAGCCGATGGCCTCAAGCAAGGGGAATCGGGAGTGGACGTAGGTCGAATGACCGAACCACTATAAAAATCTAGTTTGCATTTATGTTCTTGCTATTTACTTTGCTGCAAACCCTTTCCACTTAATTTGATGCTCTACTTCTCATCTCTGCAAATATCTTTAAGTTAGAGCTTTTCTTATATGATTCCATCGATATAGCTTTCATAATATGAAACGAAGTTTTCACCATATGAAGTTTCCGAAGTTGGTTTAAATCGCTGAAAATTTATCATCTTTATCTGCTGCACTAATTCACCCCCCCCCTCTTAGTGCCGCTCGATCCCTAACATGAAGAACTAGATGAAGCGTCGACCAATGATGTGTTGGGCAACAGGATGTTGATTCATGTAATAATTGTCTAGATCGAAGTAGGGTTAAGATTTACTTAGTGTGCAGGATTAACTACGATAACGATAAAGACATAAAGTGAAACAAAGTGCCGGAATCAAATACGATCGAGTCATTGGGAGTTTGAGAGTTCAATGGAAGTCCGAAGATTCATCGGGAGTGCTGCCGAAATTGGCCGAGAATGAGTAGGGAGCTTGTCGAAGGGTTTTTAGAAGTTCACCAGAAAGATTCGTCGAAAGTTCGTAGAGCTCACCGAGAAAGATCGGAGCTTGCCGAAGAAGCTCATTAGAACTCTTCAAGATCATCATAAAGTCTAGGAGCTGGCCGGGTGTCCACGGAGTGGTGTCCGAGGGTTCGTCGGAAGACCACCGGAAGTTCGTTGGAAGCTCGTCGGAGGAAGACTTGATGTGCCGGACTTTGTATTAGGTTAGAAAATATTTTTAATTTTATAGTTAGCATGTAATTAGGATTATGATTAGGTGTTAATCATATAACGCTAGTAGGGGCCAACTCGGCCCAATAATGGACTGATTTGGGCCGGGTTTAAGGCCCAACCAGAAGTGTTGGACCTTGTTTGGCGATGGCACCGCCCCAAGTCCAGCTCCCCAGGATGTACTGGATGGTGGTACCACCCAGTGTCAAAGCACCTAGGCGGTGGTACCACCCAGTATACTAACTGTTGTAGTGTGTCAAGTGATAGTACTGCCAGACTAGGCGGTGGTACCACCAGTACCTGGTAAACCTAGGATAGGAAGGTTTTTAGCTCCAAGTTTGAATTAGATTGGAGCCTATAAATAGCCCTCTTATCCCTTGGTTGAATACACAAGCACACATACTTTAAAAGTGAGAAAACGCTATTCAAATCACTTTAGAAATCCCTCCTCTAGTTCTCATTTGTATTCCACCGAAAGAGAGGAGTGAAGTGCTTGTAAGGGTTATCTCCTGAGCCCGTCAAAAGGAAAGGTGCTGTAAGAGAGTTCGTCTTTGCCCATTGGAAGGAAGACAACTAGTGAAAAAGTTGGTGGCCTCAAGAGAAGAGGAATCAGGAGTGAACGTAGGTCATATGACGAACCACTATAAAAATCAGGCTTGCATTTACTTATTGTTCTTTATATTTTAGCAAACCTTATTTCCTTTGTACTCCACTTCCTCATCTCCTTCTTATGAATCATTTTAAGTCTAAACGCAATCAAAACTGGATTTCATCGAAATATAGTTTTCAACGTACGAGGTTTTTTGAAATTATTTTAAATCATTAAAATTGTCGTACTTAACCGCTGCACTAATTCAACCCGCCTCTTAGTGCCACTCTAGATCCCAACAAAAGCATGCTTATAAGAAGTATATCATATATAAAAATCAAATGCAATCCTCTATCTCAATCTTATCGATTTTTGTATAAAAAATTCATGAATCTATGCTTGTCATTTATGAATTTCTTAAATGTGATCTTGAGGATGATTTTGGTTTTGACAAATCCTTGATTCTTGTTTATGACTTACGATGTATTTTATAAATGAATCATGTTCAATTCTTCAATCATGTTCTTTCTCCCTTAATTCATTTTTGTTCTCCTATATTTTTTTTTTCTAAAGAGGAGAACCTTCCAAATGAATCACTTATCAATTTTTATAATTACGATATATCTTTTTAAAATATCTTACTAATGTGATTTTGATAACCTAAGATGTCTTTTAGAATTTTTGACATGATATAATTAAATAATTGATTTAGTCATTTTTATCATGGCTTGAAAATGAATATTAAGAATCATGCTTGATGAGTTGTTTTATGAAAATTGCCTGTAGGTCTTGAACATTGATGCTTATTTAATATGAAAGGATAAAAGAATGTTTATATGAAATCAATACATGAATTAAAATCACAAAGAGAGAAAAGCATCTTTTAAAATCGCTTTATATCTATCTTTTTGATTTTCCAACATATGATTTGTTTTGAGAATCTTGTGAATTTCTTGAATTCGACTTTGTTGATGAGTTGATGAATTGAACTAGAATGAGTTTTCTCAAAATGATTCATGACTTCTATTTTTAAACTTTTGAAATCACAACTTTATTTTATTGGAATCATGACTTATTGAGCAATGATGGTTTAAATGTATGAATCGTTGATTTTATTTGATGCTCAAAATTTTTTTTTTATCTTGAGGAGAACTCTTATGCATGAATTATGTTCTCACATGATTCTTTTACGAATGAGGTGATTTCAAATAAATCATGACTTGATGTTGATATGTTTTGGATATATACCCTTCATCATGAATTGAAAATTGATACATATGAATCTTGATCTTGATCTTGCTAAAAAGAAAGTTATGAATCATGAATGATATCTTTTGGATTTGATCCTTGTTGAATTTTCACATTGATATCCTTCATGACATGATTTCTTTGCATTGTTATTTTGTATGCATCATATAATGATTAAAAGATTGATATATATTTTTTATTGATGCAATTTTAATGAAAAGTGGATATAAAGGAAAATTTTATATTATTGCTTCCTTCCTTCTTTTTGACAATGACTAAGGGGGAGAAAGAGTTGCTAGCTTGTGCATCACAAAGTATAAATTGATAGCTTGCACATTTCAAAAGTTGTTATCTTAAACATCATAAAGAGAAGCAAGTTGCTATCTTAAAAGAGGCAAAAATTTTGCTAAATTTCACAAAATGGCTAACTTGCATATCGCAAAGTATGCTAGCTTGTTTATCATTATCATGATTGCTAGTTTGTTTATCATCAATTTCCCTCATATCATGATTTATGACTTCCTTGAATTCATGACTTGATATGTTGAAAATTCATGATTCAAATTTATTATTTTGCCATGATCAAAGCATTGATGTAAAAAAACTATTCATACTGCTCCACTTCCTTTTGACAATGATAAAGGGGGAGTGAGGAAAGCTAGTTGCACTTCTCAAAAGAAAAAGAACAATTGCTACCTTGTAATCTCAAGAGAAGCAAAGTGCAAACTTGCACAAGAAGCAAGTATTGAATTGCCATGATTACACATCCTTAAAACTTGCCATAATTGAATGTTTTAAAATGATATATGTTGAACATCTAGATTGATAGCTAGTATGATTGTAAAACTTACATATCTTTTAAACTAGCTATGATGTAACTTTTCCTTTTTGTTGATAACATAGGGGGAGAAGTAGATTGATGACTTTATGCATTGTATTGAATATTTTATATATTTGCATTATGGTTTAATATTTTTCATAACATATGATGAATCTTACTTAGATTTTGAATAATCCAAGGTTTCTATTAACATGGCATATTGATAGGGGGAGTTTATTTAAACTCCAGAGATTTAAGGTTAACTCCGTCATCAATTAGTTATCATCATAAAAAAGGGGGAAACTGTTGGGTCTCAAATTTTGATGATGAAACTAATTGATTGTATTTTATTGTCTAACTGTGTTTTGAGTAACGCAGACCTACTATCGATCAGAATTAGACAATTGACATAAGATAAATCAATGTTGTGTCGGAGGAAATCACGTCATGAGATTGGAGGTTGAGCCGGAGGTTCGGTTGACAATCAATAGAAGGCTTTGGATAAAGATATCGGGTATCGGGCCAAGAAGAGTGGTGTTGCGCCAAGGATATCATGGTTACGGAGGTCAACCACCAATTGGGCTAAAGGCTGCAAGAGAGGATAATGCGTCGAAGAACCAGACGAAACGTCGACCAATGATACACCGGGCAACAAGAGGTTGATTCATGTAACTAACTAGATCGAAGTATAGTTAAGGTTTATATGTGCAGGATTAACTATGGTAATAATAAAGATATAAAGCAAAATAAAGTACCGAAATCAAGTACATTGGAATTGTTGAGAGTTCGAGAGTTCGACGGAAGTCTAAAGATTTGTCGGAGTGCTGCCGGAATTGGCCGAGAATGAGTAGGGAGCTTACCGAAGGGTTTTTAGAAGTTCATTAGAAGGTTCATTGGAAGTTTGTGGAGCTCGCCAAGAAAGATCAAAGCTTGCCAAAGAAGACTTGTCGAAACTCGCTAAGATCGTCGTGAAGTCCAGAAGCTTATTGGGAATCCGTAAAATGGTGTCTGAGGGTTCGTCGGAAGACCGTTGGAAGTTCAACGAAAGCTCGCCAAAAGAAGACTTGACTTGTCATATTATATTTTGTCTTAGGAAATGTCCTTAATTCATAGTTAGCACATAATTAGGATTAGGATTAGGTGTTAATCCTATAACCTTGGTAGGGGCCAACTAGGCCTGCTAATGGATTGGTTTGGATCGGATTCAAGGCCCAATCAAGAATGTTAGACCCTATCTGGCAATGGAATCGCCAGACTGGGGTGGTGGAACCGTTTGGGTTCAGCTCCCTAAGTTGTACTGGGTGGTGGTACGACCCAAACTAGGCAGTGGTATTGCCTAATGTCAGTATGCCTGGTCGATGGTATCACCCAGTACATTGACAATGTCAGTGTGCCCAAGCGATGGTACCGTCAGACTGGGCATTGGTACTGCCTAGTGTTAGAGTCAAACTGGCGATGGTACTGCCAATACCCGAAAAACCTAGGATGGGAAGGTTTTTGGCTCCAAGTTTAAATCAGATTAGAGCCTATAAATACCCCTCCCATCCCTGGATTGAATATACAAGCACAGAGAATTTGAAAGAAAGAAAATGCTGTAAAAACCTATTTAAAACTTCCCACCTCTAGCTTAGATAGATTTCAGCCTAAAGAGAGGAGTGTGCTTGTAAGGGTTATCTCCTAAGCCCATCAAAAGGAGAGAGCACTATGTAAGGGAGTTGGTCTTCGTTCGTTGGAAGGAAGATAACTGGTGGAAAAGCTGGTGGCCTCAAGTGAAGAGGAATTGGGTGTGGACGTAGGCCGGATGACCGAACCACTATAAAAATCAATTTGTATTTACTTCTTACAAATTTACTTTACTATAAACCATCTTCACTTCATTGCTCTACTTGCTTACTACCTTTCTTTATCTCTAAAAACTCTCAAGTTAATTATATTTCCGATACGCTTTAATCGAAATTAATTTTCATCAAAACATGTTTTTATCATACGAAGTTTTCAAAATTATTTTAAATCGTCTTAACCACTACACTAATTCACCCCCCCTCTTAGTATCGCTCTAGATCCTAATAGTACTTGTACAGAATATCCTTCATGTTTCAAGTTAAAGGGCTAGATACACAACTAGGATGACGGAATCGCTGTTTGACAATGAGGTATCGTCAACCATGCAACATTCCGTGAGTAGATTAATTAATGAACTCATTCTCCAATAAGCACCTGTACTGTATCCCTAATGTCCCCACATGAGCAACTATGAGACCAGCACCTCCATCATATGGATGAGTATATAGTATACTAGTTTGTCTAGTTATCTCGATGTCGCTCTCGAGTAACTTTTAACTATGATTATTTAGGATTTATATTTAAAGGTGAATTGATCTCATTATCATGTTCTCATCATGATCTAATTTTTATTGCACAGATCTGTGAACATTATAATATAAGTAACAGATAATTTAAAGTGAGAGAAATATCAAATAAATAATAAGAAAAAAAGTGTATATCATGTCACATATGTCATTGCTCATGTGATTGGCTTGTAGGGCATCTATTATTTGCAATCTCTTACTTGATCTAAAGTTAATCACCTATGTGTCTGATCCCCATCAGACCCTTGCGACACTCAAAGATAATCTGAGACAATAGCTTCGTTAGTAGATCTGCAATGTTATCTTTAAATATAACTCTTTCTACTGCTACATCTCCTCAGGCCATAATCTCTTTGATCAAGTAGAACCTCCTCAGAATGTGCTTAGACTTCTGATGAAACTTGGGTTCCTTCGCTTAAGCAATCGCCTCATTGTTGTCACAATATAAGGGAATTGACTCCTTATTGCCTAGCATGACTCCCAGATCTATGATGAACTTCTTCATTTAGACTCCATCCTTTGTAGCCTCTGCCATAGTAATGTACTTTGCCTCTGTGGTTGAGTCAGCAATAGTATCTTACTTGGAACTCTTCCAGCACATTGCTCCTCCATTCAGGGCAAACACATATCCTAAATTAGACTTGCTATTATTGATATCAGATGGGAAACATAAGTCTATATAGCCCTCAACCTATTAATTACCTCCTTCGTATATTAGTAAAAGATCCTTAATCCTTATCAAGTACTTAAGAGTACACTTTACTGCTTTCTAGTACTCTAAGCCTATATTCACTTGATAAATTATCATGACACTCAAAGCATGCGCTATATCAGGCCTGGTACATAATATAGCATACATGATAGATCCTATCACTAAGGCATAAGGGATCCTATCCATATCTACCTTTTCTTTAGAAGTCTTTGGGGACATACTCATAGAAAGTGGTATTCCATGTTTCACTAGCATGAGATCTCTCTTAAAATTTTTCATGCAAAACCTTTTAACAATGGTGTCTATGTATCTGGACTGGGATAAGCCAAGCATCCTCTTGGATCTATCTCTATAGATCCGAATCCCCAATATGTAAGATGCTTCTCCTAAGTTCTTCAAAGAGAAGTGTTTAGATAGCCAAGCCTTAACTGTGGAGAGCATTCCTACATCATTCCTAATAATCTAGGTGTCATTCACATATATTACCAAGAAGATTATAGTGCTCCCACTTGCCTTCCTATACACATAAGACTCATTTTTATTTTTAACGAAGTCATAAGATTTGATCACCTTATTAAATCTTATGTTCTAACTTCAGAAAGCTTACTTTAGTCTATAGATAGACCTACATAACTTACACACCTTATCTAGACTCTTCTTAGACATGAATATCTCAAAATGTATCATATACACCTCCTCCTCGATGTTGCCATTGAGGAACACGATTTTCATATCTATTTACCAAATCTCATAATCATAGTGTGTTGCAATGACCAATAGAATTTAGATAGATTTTTGCATGGCTATAGGTGAAAAGGTTTCATCATAGTCAACATCTTGCTTTTGATGATACCTCTTAGCTACTAGCCTTGCTTTATAGGTCTCCACCTTTCCATCTACTCCGATCTTCTTCTTGAAAATCTGCTAGTCATATGTGCTCTGCAAGCTAATCACATGAGTGATGGCACATGTGACTTGACATGTACTCTTTCTTTTGCTTATTATTATTAGGCATTTTATCACTTTATCTTACGTGTTGCATATGTTGTGATGTCCATGGATCTGTGCAATGGGAGTCGGATCATGATGAGATCACGATAATGAGACCGATTCACCTTTAAACACGAATCCTAAATAATCCCATTCATAGGTTACTCAAGAAGGACATCGAGATAACTGGACATACTGGTGTACTATATACCTGTCCATATGATGGAGGCGACTGGTCTCATAGCTGCTCATGTGGGGACACTAAGGATACAGTATAGGTGCTCATTAGAGAATAAGTTCACTAATTGATCCACCCACGGAATATTGGATGGTTGATGAACCTTTTTGTCAGACAGTGATTCCATAGTCCTAGTAGTATATCTAGTCCTTAAAACTTGAGACACCAAGGATGTCCTGTATGAGTATTCCACTTTTTGATATTGGACTTATACGTTTGGAAGCTCCAAACATAGTATAGTCGGTTATTGAGAGTAGTAGCTAACTTTTTGAGGGCTATTGAGTATCAATAGAGGATCATCCACTCTCGGTATCATGAGAGGAATATCCTATGTATTCTTGCTTAAACAAATCCTTGGCCAAGGTTGTTCGGATTGAGAGAGAAAGAGTTCTCTGGGATAATCCGATTAGAACGAGACTAGAGGAGAGACCGTATAGGCCTGACAACACTATACCTAGTATAGGGTCTCTGGGATATTAGATGGATGAGAGATTATAGGTGCATGATAACTAAGGATAGATATGTCCAAAGGATTAGATTCCCTTGTATTGTCTAGGGACTATGGTGTAGTGGCCTAGTACATCCGTAGTCGATGAGTCAGGTGAATTATTATAGAGATAATAATTCACTGAGTTAGAAGGAGTGCTAACAAGTATGACTCATGGGTAGCTCGATATTGGACCTAGAGGATCAAACACATATGACAGGTGTTGCGACGAGTAGAGGTTCGAATATGAGATATCCGATGGAGCCCCTATCTTATTGGATATTCATTAAGCCCCTGAATTATTGGATCCTAAGATGAGATCCAATAAGATCTAATAAGAGATTATTGGGTAGAGACCCACTAATCTAAGAGGCTTGGGTAATTGGATGGAGATCCAATACCTAATAGTGCAAGATCCATTAGGGTTAAGTTGACAAGGGACCTCTATAAATAGGAGGGAACTAAAAGCCCATAGGCTAAGAGTATTTTAGCAGCCACCTTCTATTCTCCTCTCCCTCTCCTCCTCAGCTAGCAACCCCAATTTGGGGGTGTTTGGACAATAAGAAGGGTCGGCCTCTTCTTGATCGCGTAGTGCGCATAGTGAGGAGATTTGGGTAGTGATTTGAGGAGCATCATTGCAGCACCTACCATGTGAATTATCATTAGAGAGGAGGACATCTGAACTTCTTCATCTAGTTTTACAAATCTGTAAGGATTCAGGGATATACAATCTCCCTAGGTAATTTTCTTATGCATAGTTTTTTGATTTTGCGGGTTTTCATGCACTAACTTTTGCACGACGATAAGAACCTCTATTTCGGTGAGAAATCTATGATTTTTATTTTTATTCTTTTTCTACGCATATGATGTCACTGTAGATTTCCCAACAGTGGTATTAAAGCCAGGTTGCTCATACAAAAGATTGACTTTTAAACTACGTGTGTTGTGTTCAATTGTATGAGAATGATTTTACGCGATTAGAGTGATTTTTTATTGTCGATGTTAAATCTATGCTGTAATTTATTTATCTATTATAAGGTGTTTTACAGAGGGCCTTTGATACTAAATATGTTAGCACAAAAGAGGAAGAAAGGGCAATGACGGTTGCTGCCCCTTTAGATTGGTTGAAGGCTGCTTGTAGCCTTGGCCGAGAGCTTTTCTTGCTACTCTCGGCCTGGCCAAAAGCAGCAGGAACAAGAGTAGCAAGGCTACTCTCAACCTACTACATGAGAGCCCCTGCAGCCAGGTTTCCTAGCTATAAAGGGGACCCATGGCGGCTAGGGTTTCCTGATCGTAGGGGTTGCCCTAGCGGCTAGGACTCCTGGTCGCATGGGGCAAGCTGGCAGCCAAGTTTCCTGGCCGCCCAAGGCTGCCCTGCAGCTAGGGTTTCCTGGCTACAAGGGACTCCTTGATGGCTAGGGTTTCTTAGCCATGCAAGGCCGCCTAGTGGCCTAGGATTCCTAGCCACAAGGGAGTCCTTAGTGGTTTAGATTTCCTAGCCACATAAGTGACTTCCTGCCAGATAAGGATACCCTTTGGAAGGATAACCCTAGAGGGCAGCAAAATAATTAATTAAATAGTTAGTTAATTATAATAATTATTATCTAGTAGTCCTACATGATAATGATGTGTACATGTGATGTATGATGTGGACAGATAATCATGGACCGTGTGATATGTGTGTACATGTGATTATTATTATTATTGGGGCTTGTGAGCATTTATTTTTTTTCTCATTTATTGTTAGGCCTATGTGCCTATAATTAAGATATAATTATACGAGGAGGCTGTTGGGAAATCTGTCAGGGGGCAGCGACATCACATGCGCAGCGGAAGAACAGAAAACAAAACACCCCAGATTTCCCGTAGAAAGTTTCCGTCGTCGTGCGAAGATCGGTACGTCAAAAACAAATTCACAAAACTACACATGTAAAGAAGATACCTAGGGAGATCGTATATCCTTGAATTCCTACAGATCTATGGGAGAGGATGAAGGAGGTCAAGAGTCCTCCTCTCTAGCGGTATCCACACAGTAGGGATTGCGATAATGCTCCTCTCTCTCTCTAGGGAGAGGAGAACAGAAGGTGGCTACCAAAAGAAACCCCCAGCCTATAGAGCTTTGGTCCCCTCCTATTTATAGAGGCCCCCCCTAAAAAATCCTAATGGATCTTTTGCCCTATTGGGTATTGGATCTCCATCCAATTACCCAAGCCTCTTGGATTAGTGGGCCTTTACCCAATAATCTCTTATTAGTAATTATTGGATCTCGTCTCAGGATCCAATAATTCAGGGGCTTAATGGATATCCAATAAGATAGGGAGTTCAGCGGATATCTCATATCCGAACCTCTACTCGTCGCAATACCTACCATATGTGTGTGACCCTCTAGGCCCAATATCGAGCTGGCCGTGAGTCATACTTGTCAGAACTCCTTCTAACTTAGTGAATTATTATCTCTATAATAATTCACCCAACTCATCGACCGCAGACGTACTAGGCCACTACGCCGCGGCCCCTAGACGATACAGGGGAATCTAATCCTTTGGACCTATCTGTCCTCAGTTACCATGTATCTATAATCTCTCATCCATCTAATATCCTAGAGACCCTATACCGGGCATAGTGTTGTTAGGCCCATACGGTCTCTCCTCGAGTCTTGCTCTTGTCGAATTCTCCCGGAGAACTCTCTCTCTCAATCTGAATAACCTTGGCCAAGAATTTATTCGAGCAAGAACACATAGAATATTCCTCTCATGATACCGAGAGCGGATAATCCTCTATTGACACTCAATAGCCCTCGTAAGGTTGGCTACCACTCCCAATGACCGGTTGTACTAGATATGGAGCTTTCCAAACCTATAAGTCCGGTATCAAAGAGTGGAGTACTCATACAGGACATCCTTGGTGTCTCAAGTTTGAGGACCATATACACTACTGGACTACGGAATTGCTGTCTAATGTGAGGAATCAATAACCATCCAGCATTCCGTAGGCGGATCAATCAGTGAACTCATTCTCCAATGAGCACCTGTACTATACCCTTAGTGTCCCTATACGAGTAGCTATGAGACTAGCTACCTCGATCATATGAACGGGTATACAGCACACTAGTCTATCCGGTTATCTCGATGTCCTTCTCGAGTAACCGATGACCAGGATAATTTAGGGTCTGTGTTTAAAGGTGAATCGATCTCATTATCGTGATCTCATCACGATTCGATTCCCATTGCATAGATCCAGAGACATCACAATATATATCTAGATAATGTGAGATAATGCCAATAATCATAAGCAAAGAGATTGACGCAGCATGTTACAGGTGCTATCACTCATGTGATTAGCTTGTAGGGCACCTATAACTAGCAGAGGCACGACGGGAGCGTGGAAGTGATAGGGAGACCCATGAAGATGAAACGGATGATCGCAATGCATGGAGATGCGTCAAAATGCTAACGAAACCAACAAGAATGAGATGGATGATCATAAGGCATGGAGATGCACCATTGCACACATAGATCTTGATGTGAGTGATTGAGCATACTGGTTTGGGCTTGATCATATTAGGATGAGGTCCATAATCATCTAGCGTGATTGCTCATGTGATGTGTGATTATATATACACCTACTATATATATATGCATGAGATATAGATATATTATATTTAATATGTATGTGTGTGACACATCATATTAGGAGACTGAATCAAAAATCTCCTCTATTAATAATATTAAGTCGGTAAACGAGAGGCAATTAGATTAACCCACGTGGCCTTCCATTGTTATAGATAGGAACTGATTCCCGGTATAGGTTGAGTTAGTTGAGTCCCTTGAGACTCACCTATATCACGACTCGCTATCTTATCTATGATATAGAGATGTCACTGGTGACCTGAGGATATGGTATGTGCTTGGTCGAGTCCCTAGAGGGTATATCATCGAATTAAACTCATCTTATAACGATGGTGATGACTTAACCGAACATCATGGTTGGTCGAGTCCCTCGAGACTATGGTGGTTCGGAGGCCAAACAGGACGGGAATCACAAGGAGTTTTGATTGATAGGAGTTGCCTACCTTTACGAGCTTAATGTGATTGGTTGAGTCCCTCGAAGATACGTTAAGACGCCGATTGGATCCCGATCCCCACTGGAGATCCACTAGGTGTCTCCGATTCACATACCGAAGGGTGTTGTGTGTCTCGCGAAAAATTAGTGGGAGTAGATTAAGATAGATTAACTGTTTAATTTTTGTAAAGTCTGCATGTTATTTATTTCTGCTACATCTTTAATTCTAGAAAAATGTAGCTTTCAAATCCTTTACATGGCATACTTAATGCCAACCGTCTCACTAGTTCAAATTATATGAATTGGCTTTACAATCTGAGAATCATTCTCACATGAGAGAAAATTACGTATATCCTTGATATAGTGATCCCTATGCTTGATGAAGGGGCAAGCGAGGATGAGATTACTCGTTATATAAAGTATATAAATGATTCCACTCTTGCTCAGTATTATATGTTGGCCTCTATGAATCCTGAGTTACAGAGATAGCATGAAAATATGGATGCAAATTCCATACTCCTACATCTCCACAAATTATTTGAGGAACAAGGAAGAACTAAGTGATATGAGATATCGAAGAATCTCTTTCGTGCCAGGATGATTGAGGGGACACCGGTTTAGAATCATGTCCTTAAGATGATTGAATAGATCGAGAAACTCATAGGTCTAGGAATAGTCCTAGAGGATAATCTGTGTGTGGATCTTATGCTTCAGTCCCTACCAGATTCCTTTTCTCAGTTTATAATAAATTTTAATATGAACAAGTTTGAAGTGACCCTCCTAGAGCTCCTCAATATGTTGAGAGAAGCAGAGAGCACCATTAAGAAAGAGAAGTCAGTTCTCTATGTTGGTGAGACCAAAAAGAAAAGAAAGGTTGAGAAGTCCCTTAAGAAGGGCAAGGGCAAGGGCAAAATGGGTAAGACAAAGGTTGCTAGGAAAGACCCAACAAAGGACAAAGGCCAATACTTCCACTGTGGCAAAGATGGGCATTAGAAGAGAAACTATAAAGAGTATCTTATAGAGAGGGCAAAACAGAAGCTTGAAGAATCTTTAGATACATTCATGATCAATCTCCATTTGTCAGAATCTTATGATAACACATGGGTATTGGATACTAGGAGTGCTTATCATATTTGTAATTCATTGCAGATTCTAGCAAGACTTGGGAGATTGAAGAGAGGTGAGATGGACCTCAAGATAGGCAATGGAGCAAAGGTTGCTATAGTGGCTATTGGCAAAGTCACCCTACATCTGCCTGGTGGAGTTATTATTATATTAGATGCATGCTATTATGTTCCTTCTATTATCAAAAATATTATTTCTATTTCATATTTGACAGTTAATGGATATAAATTAGTTTTTGAGAACAATGATTATTCAATAGCATTAGATGATAAGATCATCACGAGAGGAACGTTACATAATGGTTTATTTATACTGGATACAACTCCACATATCATGAGTATAAGTGAGGCTAAGAGAAAACGAGAAGAGGTGAATAATGCATATCTGTGGCATTGTAAATTAGGTCACATCCATAAGGGAAGGATTCAAAAGTTGTTGAAGAATGGATATCTAGATCTATTCGGCTATGAGTCATATGTGACTTGTGAACCTTACCTTCTAGGAAAGATAACCAACTCTCCATTTAGTAGAACTGGAGAGAGAGCCACTGAGTTGTTGAAACTCATATATAGTGATGTATGTGGTCCCATATTGACTTATGCCATAGGTAGTTACTCCTACTTTATTATTTTCACTGATGATTTCTCAAGATACGGACATGTGTACTTGATGAAGTACAAGTCTGAGACCTTTGAAAAATTTAGGAAATATAAGAATGAAGTGGAGAATCAGAATGGAAAGAGTATTAAAACCCTTCAATCAGATCGAGGAGGTGAGTACTTGAGTACAAAGTTCACCTAGTTCCTCATAGACCATGGGATTTTATCCCAGTGGACACCTCCTTATACACCGCAGCTCAATGGTGTATTAGATAGGAGGAATCACACACTATTAGATATGGTGCGTTCTATGATGAGTTTCGTCGACCTACCTATCTCATTCCAGGCATATGCCTTAGAGACCACAGCTTACCTTCTGAATAAAATTCCAACTAAGTCAGTAGTGTCTAGTCCATATAAAATATGGAATGGGAAGAAGCTCGATCTTAAGGTTGTTAAGATTTAGGGGTACCCTACCCACGTCAAGAGACAACCCCGACAAGTTGGAATCTAGGATGGAACAGTGCAAGTTCGTGGGATACCCGATAGAAACTTATGGGTATTATTTCTATCACCCTAAGAATCAAAAGGTCTTTATTGCCAAGAGAGCAGTGTTCTTTGAGAAGGAACACATTCTTGGTAGAGACAGTGGGAGTATGATATGTTAGGATCTGAGCAGCACTAAGAGGAGGGGGGGTGAATTAGTGCAGCGGATAAAAACTATAATTTGCAATCAACTTCAGAAAAAGTTATTCATTGAGAAATTTTAGTCCAACGAAAATGATTTTAACAAGGTAAATCAAGTGAATGCTATAGAAAGTAGAGAGCAGGAGATTGAGAGATCACAGCTAAGTAAAGATTAAAATGCAGTAAGTTAAAAACTCACACATCAAGAGATATACGCAGTGATGTATAGTGGTTCGGTCAAATGACCTACGTCCACTTCCGAAACCTCTTCTGATGAGGTTCTCAACTTTCACTATCAACTCTTCTTAAAGGGGAAGGACCAAGCACCCCTCTTACAAACTTTTACAAGTGGTTCACACTCTTATAAATTTTTGACAAAGTAAAACTTGGGAGGTAAACACTCAAGCTTAATGAATGTAATTTTGCTATAGCTTTGACTCAATTTTTTATCACTTCTCAATGTGCTTAGCCAGTTGAGAAGAGAGGAGTATTTATAGACTCAATTGGCTTCAGAATTGGAGTAAAAAAGAGTTACATCTTGGATTTTTAGGTACTGGTAGTACCACCGCTTGACGCTAGTAGTACCACCACTAGTTGACCTTACTCTGTTTGTGTATTAGGTGGTACCACTGCCCAGTCTGACAGTACTACCGTTGGACAGGGTCTTCGGACTCTATGGAGGGGTCATATCACCGCTGACCTGGGGCGGTACCATCACCCAAACCACTTGGAAACCAGTTCCTAGGGCGATGCCATCGCCCAGTTTGGTGATGCCACTACCAGACATGGTCAGCATTGGTGAATGGGCCTTGAATCCGGCCCAATTCAATTCAATTAAGGCCTAGTAGGCCCCTACTAGGGTTAATTAGGATTATCACCTAATCCAAACCCTAATTACATGCTAACTACGAAATTAAAAATATATTCTAAGCAAATTAAAAATTAGCAACGTCGAGTCTTCTTCCGGCGAGCTTTCCAGTGAACTTCCAATAGACTTCCGATACACCCTATATCTTTCAATGGACTTCCAGTAGCCTCCCGGACTTTATGGTGAGTTCGACGAATCTTTTGGCCACCTTTCAAACTTTCTCGGTGAACTCTGCAAACCTTCGATAAACCTTTTGGCTAACTTTTGAAACCTTCGGCAAGTCCCCGATTCATTCTTGGCCAGTTCCGACAACACTTCCTACGATCCTTCAGACTTCTGACGAACTCTTGAACTCCCAACGTACTTGATTCTGGTAATTTGCTTTATATCTTCATTGCTATCGTAGTCAATCCTGCACACTTATCTCAATAATATGGATTAGATCAAATAACCTATCAATTGACTTCATCATCAAAATCTGAGATTCAATAATCTCTCTTTTTTTATGATGACAATCAATTGATGACGGAGTGATAGGACCCTAGCAGGGTAAGGTCCTACTCAACCATGTAACAGCTAATAAAAACCCTGTGAGAATGTAATAAACCCCACCTAGCCGCCTCTATCCTATAAAGAAGAGAGGCTAGGGTTTATATTTGGGTCTTTGGGCTTCTTAGCCGCCGCTCCCTTGTTACTGGGCCAGCCCGCTAAGGTTGAGGGCAAATTGGATAGTTCACTTAGGAAGTAGCCCCTAGGGCTAGGTTTTGGAGCTCTATATAAGCTTGTAGCCTCCACCTCTTTGGAATAAGAAAAATCAATCTACAATTGCAGCCACCAGGCTACTTGGAGGGTGGAACCCCTATAGCGTTCCAAGGGTTGATCCCCCTCAAAGATCAATCTCCATATAATTCCTCTGGGGTTCTATCATCTGGTATCAGAGCAGCGATCTTACTGCTTTTGCTGCCATCCCTGCCGCCCACCATCAGCCAAGCAATTTCCACAATTTCTCTTGACGTCATCATCTCCACCGTCATCTCCTGACGTAGATAAAATCAATCTATTGTCACCACCTTCAATGCATCAGAGATCTTGTATTTTTCTACCACCAATACCTTTTGCTGCTGCAATTTTTCATCTAAAATATCAAAAAGAAGTTTTTCTATCGATCCCTTGCCTGCGAATTCCTTGCATCGCAAAAGTTGCCATCTTTGCAAACAAAGGATCGCTGCAGAAAATTTTAGTCGCGTGTTGCTGCCTTTAACCGATCTAATTGTTATCCTTTGTGAACGAAATTTTTTGTGCACCTCATAGATCATCTTGGCTCCCATTCATGATTGATCTATTATGGAATTCATCAAAAAAAATTCGTGTGTTGCTGCAATCTCTCGTCGCAAACTGCTGAAATTTTTCGACAAGAATTCTACTATCGCAACTTGCACCGATTTCCTTACTACTTTGCTGCTGAAATTTCTTGATCCAATTTGTTATCCTTGTTGCTATCTAAACTAAGATTCTACCATCAAACCCCCTCCTCAAACCCCTAAGTTTTCGCTGGAAAATTCGTCGAGAAACCGCTATTTCTTCGATGACAATTCTGCTCTTACGAGACAGCGCATATAGGTAGCAATTTCTACTGATTTTTGTCAAATCTTTGCTATGATCTACCACAGATCTAAAACCCTCTTCCCTAACCTACATCCACTACCATCTCAGCACAAAACTCCATCAAATCGTAGCCCCAAACAGCACCCAAAACAGCCACAAAACAAGCCTAAACCACAGCCTACATCCACCAATCCACAAACCCTTTCGGCCATCACTTCCCTCAAAAAATTCATGCCTTTAACCCAGCAACAAAAGAGAGATCTTAATATTACAGATCTGGAGGCATATACTATGACATCCGAGGAGGCGATAAATGCTAAATTCGAAGCCTTCGAGACGCGAATGGAGGATAAGATTCAGGCTCTCTTTGCCAAACTCAGTTTGGGTCGATCACCGAGCCCAAAGAAATCTCATCAAGAAGAGAGCTCTGGCCGAAGAGATGACTCCCAAGAGAAGGGAGGCTCTATAACTGATCCCTACTATCCACGCATGAGGGTGGACTTTCCTAGATGGGAAGAAGGAGACCCGATTGGTTGGATCTCGCGCGCGAAGCGATATTTTCAGTATCATAAAACCGCGGACGCATCTATGGTAGAAATTGCAGCTATACATCTTGAAGGGGATGCCATACAATGGTTTGATTGGTTTGAACACACTCATGGAGTCCTCTCATGGCGACAATTCAAAGAAGGACTGCTGATCCGCTTCAGACCAACCGATTACGAGAACATCGACAGACAACTAGCAAAGATCCGACAAACCTCCACCATCCAGGAGTATCAAACTAGGTTTGAAAGGTTATCTAATCAAACTCGTGATTGGTCTGAAAATTAGTTATTGGGGACATTTATTGAGGGCTTGAAGCCGGAGATCCGGGGAGAAGTTAAAGCACGACAACCGTACACGCTTATGGCAGCCATCTCTTTCGCACGACTTCAGGAGGAGCGATTGAACCACAAAGCCTGAAGGACTAGGGTCGTTCCCCAACCAGCAATATCAAATCCCTCAGCCCCCCCTACTATCAGTCAAGCTCCTGCACGAAAAAGGTTGACAAGAGAAGAGCTTCGAGACCAATCTGCCAAGGGGTTATGTTGGCATTGTGACGAGCCGTGGAGCCGCGAGCATCGCTGTATAAAAGGGAGACTTCTTGTGATTGAACCAGTGGAAGAAGAGATCAGTGAATAGCCAGAAGAGAGTCTTGAACATGAGGATGAAGATGTGGAAGAAGAGCCACAATCAACTGACTTTATGGTACATGCACTAGCCGGCTACTCAAATCCGCAAACGATGAAAGTTGGAGGCCTGCTCAAACAACAACCAATCACCGTTCTCATCGATACAGGCAGTACTAATAATTTTCTAAATAGTAAGGTTGCTGCTTGGATAGCGCTCTATATCGAAGGTTGCAGCAAGTTCGACGTAAAGGTTGCCGACGGCCGAATCCTAAAATGCGACCAAAGATGCCCACAGGTGAAACTATTACTACAGGGCCAAGAAATTGTTGCTGACTTCTTCCTCCTACCAATTGATGATTATGAGGCTATGCTGGGCATAGAATGGCTGACGACACTAGGTGATGTCTCTTGGAACTTTTCCAAATTGATTATGAAATTCTATTGCAAAGGTAAACAGGTCATCCTACGCGGGAAGCGCGGAAGCAACGTAACCACCGTTTCAACCCAACGAATGGAGAAAGTTTTACAAAAGATAAATGGTGGCTTTCTTATGCATCTCCAGCAGCAACTAGAGGGGGAGGAATGGAAGAAGGATCCAGAAACCAGCAACATCATCAAAAAATTGAAGGAGGATCCAAGTGCAATAGCTCACTATACGTGGGATTCGAGGGATCTACGCTATAAAGGTCGTATTGTGCTTATACCAAACTTCTCTTGCATCAAAGTCATTCTGCACAAAATGCACTCCACACCTTTAGCAGGGCACTCCGGATTTCTAAGAACCTACAAAAGAGTGAAGCAAAACTTTTATTGGAAAGGGATGAAAAAAATTATTTCTGAATATGTAGCACAATGTGATGTATGTCAACAGCAAAAAGGTAAAATAGTGGCGAGTCCAGGGAAACTACAACCACTACCCATACCAGACTCGGTGTGGACTGACATCTCCATGGACTTCATCGAAGGGCTGCCACCTTCCAAAGGTAAAAGCACAATCCTTGTGGTGGTTGATCGACTTACGAAATATGCTTATTTTTGTGTGCGAAATCCCTACACTACTGTTAGTATTGCTCAGATTTTCATAGAAAATATTGTCAAACTACATGGGATGCCAAGGTCCATCATAAGTGATCGTGACAGGGTCTTCACTAGTAAATTTTGGACCGAGTTATTTCAGTTACAGGGCAACAAACTCAAGATGAGCACTGCATATCATCCACAAACTGACGGCCAAACAGAAGTGGTGAACAGATATTTAGAGACATACCTTCGGTGTTTCGCTAGTGATCGACCAAAGGAGTGGACGAAATGGCTCCCCTAGGCCGAATGGTGGTACAATACTACATATCATTCATCTACAAAATGTACCCCATATGAAGCATTATATGGTCGGCCGGCCCCTGTGATTCCAAAGTATGTAATTGGCTCGGTAAGGTAGATCAAAGTTGACCAAGATTTAATTGACAGGACAAACTCCTACAGCTGCTAAAGGATAATCTCTCTACCGCTCAAGCTAGAATGAAGCAGCAAGCTGACACACGAAGAAGTGAAAGAGAATTTTTAGTAGGAGACTGGGTTTATCTTCGCCTATAATTATACAAGCAACTATCCATCAACACACGAGCCTCCATGAAGCTATCTCTACTTTTTTATGGGCCCTATCAGATCATAGAGCGTATTGGAGCTGTGGCGTACAGACTTAAATTACCTAAAGATGTCAAAATTCACCCTATCTTCCACGTGTCATGCTTGAAGCCCAAGTTGGGAGAACACGAGACACCCCAGATCCAACTGCCCAACACCACTGATGATGGAAATATTCAAGCCCAACCATAAGCCATCCTCGATCGCAAAGTCATGATACGTCATTGACATCCCTCTACTGAAGTACTAGTACATTGGACTAATTTACCACTCGAAGATGCCACATGGGAATCATATGAGGAGCTGAAGTCCCGGTTTCCTGAGTTCATGGAACCCCAGCCTTGAGAACAAGGCTGATTTGAAGAGGACGGGCTTGATAGGACCCTAGCAGGGTAAGGTCCTACTCAACCATGTAGCAGCTAATAAAAACCCTGTGAGAATATAATAAACCCCACCTAGCCGCCTCTATCCTATAAAGAAGAGAGGCTAGGGTTTATATTTGGGTCTTTGGGCTTCTTAGCCACCGCCCCCTTGTTAATGGGCCAGCCCGCTAAGGTTGAGGGCAAATTGGATAGTTCACTTAGGAAACAGCCCCTAGGGCTAGGGTTTGGAGGTCTATATAAGCTTTTAGCCTCCACCTCTTTGGAATAAGAAAGATCAATCTACAATTACAGCCACCAGGCTACTTGGAGGGTGGAACCCCTATAGCGTTCCAAGGGTTGATCCCCCTCAAAGATCAATCTCCATAGAATTCCTCTAGGGTTCTATCATGGAGTTAACCTTAACTCTCCCTATCTATATGCCATATTATGAGAAGGGAAACACTTGAATTCAATCTCCTTAAATTCTAGCCGAAACTGATAAGTTGTATTTGTTGAACTTATCGTCATGCTTAGCAATGATCTTTTCATCCATAAATACGAAGCTTCCTATTTTTCACATTTTGAAAATGATGTCAAGACATGACACCCATTTTTTCAAGTTTAATGATGATAGACATTTATCACTTCGACAAATGATACTAATTTTAATTTTGAAATGAAACAAGGATAAAATGATATCAAAATAAAATTACATAAATTCAAGGCATGATATTATCATTTTACGATACATCATTAAATAAGATGAAAACTTATCATATCAATGAAAGATACCAAATTTAAACATGATATGATAACGATTTTACAAAATTAATATATAAAGCATGTATGAACCATTTGCGATACATGTGATACATTCCAATTGCAATACGCTTCATATTGTGATATATTGCGATGCTTTGAAGGATAGCAATCAATTTTCGATACAAAGCAATTGCGATACATTGTGTTACATCATTCAATATGATACATATAAGGCATTTATTATTCCATCAATCAAGTCATCAATTCATCTTACCATATTCTTCTCCCCCTTTGTCATCAACAAAAAGGGAATAGGCCTTGATAAAAATGGCAAAATGAAAAGAATACTAAATAGCAATTCAATCATTTTTTTTTTAAATTGGTGCCAATGAAATCGTTAGATAGATCATTAAAGCCAAAGTTCATAAAATTTTCTAAGATCTCATGAAAAATTCAGTATTAATAGTTAGTTTTGCATAATAATTCTTGAATTGAATCATTCAAGTCAATAAAAATTTATTCAAGAATTGTTTCTACTAAATGAAACTAGAAAAGAGATGAAATCGATAAAACTCATAATAAGAACTATAAGAGTTCATTCAAGAAGAATTGAAATGAAGAGTTCAAGAACCAATTTGAAAATTCAAGCCGAAAAATCATAAAGTGAAAAAGATACATCATTGAAGCCAAGACATTCATTAAATTTTTCATCAAGAGCCAATGAAGTTTATTTAAAAAATTTGTAAAGAAAAGAAATTATTTAAGCTCAAAATTCATGAAAGAGTCATGATGAAGTTTTCACACTTTAAAGGTTCAACTTGGCATTTCCATTACAAATTTATGAAGTGGAGCATAGTATCGTAAAAATTTCATAAAAGATTCAACTTGGTATTCTCATTAGAACTCATGAAATGGAAGATAAACAATCAAGTCATAAAGGCTCAAGATGTAGAAATTTGCACAAGAGTTAAGAGTTTATCAAATTTGCATGAATGAAGTCTAAAGAGAGTATTCAATCTTGAAAGCTTCTTTATGGTTCATGATATTAATGTATTTATAGTTGCATGCGTCAAGAAGACAAAATCATCAAACTTAAAATGATATGTAAGAGTAGATAAAATAAATCAAGAAAACCATTTATTCATCCCAATAGAGGTAGAGGGAATATCAAATCGATTGAATCAATTTTACCAAGTCAATAAAAGGGCATGATATTACTTAAAAATCATCAATTGAAGAATCATGTAATCGAAGAAAGAGATGTATCAATTGCATGATCGAAGAAAGAGATGTATCAATTGCATGATCGAAGAAAAATAAAAACGAGAGTTCCATTCATAATATGATATTGCAAAGATGTCATCCGAAAAGATAATATCAAGCTGAGTTCATAAAAATGGAAGTTGAAAAACTTCGAAAAAGAAACATGTAACAACCTCATGTATTAGGACAATTTAGCCTGCCTAATTCTCTTCTAATAAAGTCAAATTGTTCTTCATTTAAAGGTTTTATGAAGATGTCCGCTAATTGGTGTTTTGTATTAATAAATTCTAGAATAACATCATTATTATTGACATGATCTCATATAAAGTGATGCCTAATATCAATATGCTTAGTTCTAGAGTGTTGAATGGGATTTTTGGTTAAACAAATAGCACTTATGTTATCACATTTTATGAAAATATTCTTTAATTGAATTCCATAGTCTTTTAAAGTATTTTTCATCAAAACAACTTGTGCACAACATGCACTTGCGGCTATGTACTCGGCTTCGGCTATAGATAGTGCAACCGAGTTTTGTTTCTTGGAAGTCTAAGAAACAAGTGCATATCCTAAAAATTAGCATGTTCCGTATGTGTTTTTTCTATCTATTCTACATCCACCAAAATTCACATTCGCATAGGCTTTTAAATCAAAGTCATTAGATTTTGGATACCATAATCCTAGATTAGGAGTTCCTTTAAGATATCTAAAGATTCTTTTAATGGTTTTAAGATGAGATAACTTAGGATTAGCTTGAAATCTTACACAAAGTTATACACTAAACATGATATTTAGTCTAGTTGCAATGAGGTAAAGTAAACTACCTATCATTCCCCTATATGTTTTTTTATCAAAATTTTCTTCACTTTCATCCATGTCTAACTTAGTGGAAGTACTCATAAGAGTGTTTATGGCTTTTGAACCATCCATGTTAAATCATTTTAACAATTCTAATGTATATTTAGATTAATTAAGAAATATATCATCACTAAGTTGTTTAATTTGTAATCCTAAAAAGAAGGTTAGTTCACCTATTATACTCATTTCAAATTCATGACTTATACACTTGGCAAATGATTCACATAGTGATTCGTTAGTTGAACCAAAGATAATGTCATCAACATAAATTTGAACAATAAAAAAATTATTTTTAAAATACTTAACAAACAATGTAATATCAACCTTGCCTTTAATAAAATTATTTAAAATTAGAAATGAGCCAAGTCTCTCATACTAGGCCCTTAGGACTTGTTTTAACCCATAGAGAGCCTTAGTCAATTTAAACACATGATTAGGAAAAAGAAAGTTTTTAGAATCGGGTGGTTGTTCAACAAACACTTCTTTAGAAATAAAACCATTTAAGAAAGTACTTTTGACATCCATTTGAAACAACTTAAAATTATCACTACTAACATAAGCAAGGAGCATCCTAATCGCTTCTAATCTTACCACAGGAGCGAAAGTCTTTTCATAATCGATACCTTCTTCTTGGTTGAAACCCTTGGTCACTAATCTAGCCTTGTTTCTAACCACAATACCATATTTATCTTGCTTATTTCTAAAAACCCATTTAGTACCTATAACTAAATGGTCACTAGGTCTAGGAACAAGCTTCCTCACCTCATTCCTCTCAAATTGGTTCAATTCCTCTTATATTACGATAACCCAAGAATCATCTTTCAAGGCTTCGTCAGTACACTTAGGTTCAATTTGAGAAAGAAAAGCGACATTGGCACAAAAATTCTTAAAAGAAGAACGAGTTTGAACTCCTTTGATGTGCCTCATATAATTAGCTCCTTTGGATGGGCATCTACATACTTTCATTCCTTAGGTAAGGAAATTTAGAAAGAAGATGCATCCAAGTTGCTATTTTTAGGAGAGGTTTCATTCAGATTTAAACTATCAAAATCAAGATCATCATCAAAATCATTTTTCTTAAATTCAAAAACTTCATTGAAAACAACATGAATAAACTCTTCTATAACTAAGGTTCTTTTGTTAAAAACATAAAAAGCTTTAGAAGTGGAAGAGTAACCAAGAAAGATACATTCATTGGATTTTGTATCGAACTTTCCTAAAGCATCGTTTTCATTCAAGATAAAGCATTTGTAACCAAAAACTTTAAAGTAAGAAACATTTGGTTTTTTGTTATTCCACAATTCATAAGGATTTTTGTATAAAGATGGTCTTATTAGAACCCTATTCATGATATAGCAAGCTGTATTAACGGCTTTAGCCCAAAAATATTTGGGTAAACTATATTCATTTAACATGGTTTTTGTCATTTCTTGTTAACTCTTATTCTTTCTTTCTACTACTCCATTTTGTTGAGAATTCCTCGGAGTAGAGAAATTGTAATTATATCCGTTAGATTCGTAAAAATTTTGGAAGTCATGATTTTGAAATTCACTACCGTGATCACTCCAAATTGATGAAATCATAGAACCCTCTTCATTTTGAGCAAGTTTATAAAATTTAGAGAAACATTTAAAGCAATCACTTTTGTGAGCCAAGAAATAGGTCCAAGCATATCTACTATAGTCATCTAAAATTACAAATGCATATTTGCTACCTCCTAAGCTCATTGTGTTAATTAGTCTAAATAAATCTATATGGATCAATTGCAATAGTCTAGAGGTGCTTTTTGATTCTTTGGTTTGAAGCTACTTTTTATTTGTTTTCTAGTTGACAAGCATCACACACTTTGTATTTAGTGAACTTAATATTGGGAATGCCTCTTACAAGTTCTTTAGACATGATTTGAGAAATTAGTTTCATGCTAGCATGACCTAATCTCCTATGCCAAAGCCAAGCATCATCATTCAAAATTGAAAAATACATTTCATTGCTAAGATCATCAATGTTGATGGTGTAGATATTATTTTGTTTTAGTGCAATCATAGATGTATTGTTGTGTGATTTTTCAATAATACAAGCATTAGATTCAAATTTCACGATGTATCCTTTATCACATAATTGACTAATGCTCAAAAGATTATGCTTTAAGCCATTTACCAACTACACATCATCAATTAAAAAGCTTGTTTGGTTACCTATAGTTCTTGCTAATGATTTTACCATTGTTATATTCGA
Organism: Musa beccarii; assembly: GCA_024322285.1. Taxonomy (NCBI): domain Eukaryota; kingdom Viridiplantae; phylum Streptophyta; class Magnoliopsida; order Zingiberales; family Musaceae; genus Musa; species Musa beccarii. The sequence goes on from CM044396.1 coordinate 17,622,557, forward strand.
AGGTGACATACTCTTCATCTAGGCTAGTGAACTTAGAGAATTGATATGGATCTCCGGTCATGTGCCTTGAGCATCCACTATCAAGGTACCATCTCTTGCTCCTAGCTTGTGTGAGTGAAAGTGTCTACAAAAGAGGATGATTTTTAGGTACCCATTTGAATTTGGGTGTCTCAAAAACTGATCTGCTAATTTTGTCATTATCTATTGAGTTCCTTATAGTTCCTATAGGAACCCATATCAACTTATGTGGATTAAGTTACTATTACAATCCTTTTATTTTCTAAGCTTTAAATAATGTTTATGGAGTTATTTAGTAGGGAGTCGGTTACTGATTCGGTTAGGAGTCAGTTACTGATTTGGTTAGTGATTTATTTAATATTTATTTAATAATAAGAGTCTAAGTCCTGGTGGACTCTAGGTGGAGCTCTATAAATAGGGATGTAACTATTTCTTTTAGACAATGAGAAAGTAATAAAATATTATTTAGTCTTTTGACTAAACCCAAGGAGGCTAATCCTCTTGAAGTGAACAAGGAGGCCGATCCCCTCGAAGCGATCATTTATCCCCTTTTCCCCCACTTCTTCTGCTTCTCCTCTGCTTCTTCTACTTCTTCCATCATAAAACCCTAAGGGGTCTCATCATTTGGTATCAGAGCAATGATCCTTGGCGTTCTCGCTGTAACTTCGTATCAACCTTGCCACAACCATCATCTTCATAAAAACAAAGAGGGAAAAAGAGGAGAGAGAAAGGGCAAACACAAGAACGTAGCCACACACCTCTGCGTTCACCTCCCCAGTGGCCACACACCCCTACGTTCATCCTCTTGGCCAATGCTCCATCGCCGCTGCTCTCACCCCGTGATCGATGCCGTCGCAGCCTCCAGCCAACGGTTATCTCCCCAACTGCTACAACCCAAGAGGGACCGCCACCGCTGCCCCACAACTTGTGGACCAACCCTAATCTCTGGCCGACAGCCACCGCACCTCGACGGCCAATGATCTCTGCCGCCTCTCATCATCGCCACTGCTGCAATCGATGACCTCGCTTCTGCGGTCGCTCACCTCATCGCCCCTTCTTCCCGATCATGACCACTGCCATTCAGGCCCCCCTGCTTCAACCGGCGGCCATGTAACTCGCCGCCCTGATCTTCGGTCGGCAGCCATCGCACCTCTACGACCAGTGATCTCTGCCCCTCTCCCCATCGCTGCTGTTGTAACCGACGGCCTTGCATTTGCGGCCCACTCACTTCCCCGCTGCCCCTGCTCCTTCCGCCACAACCATCGTCATTGCCGTCACCAATCTCTGCAGCAACCATCGCTGATTCCAAGCCACGTGCCTCCACCATTTCTCTCCGACCAACAGCCCCTTCTTCCTGGCCGTGACCACCACCAACTCCGCAACCACCATGCTTATTGCTGCCGCCCACGATGCTACAGCCTTCTCCCCACAAACACTGCCTTCCAAATTTTCCAACCGCATCATTGCAATCTCAACCCTGGCTGCTCGACGATCGCCTTTTTGCATCGTAGCCCTGCAGCAATATCGCACGAGCGATAGAATTTTTTCTCCTCACAGCAACCGCAACAAGCCTTACATTGCACTTGAGTAGTTCATGCCTTCAATGTTGATGCCCTTAACCAGACATCAAAAGCACGAACAAGGAATTACAAATCTTCAGTCTTACACAATGGCTAGCAATGACTCAATAAAAGCCCAAATGGAAGCACTCAAAATCAGAATTGAGAACCGACTCTAGGAGACACTACCTGAATTTAAAAAAAGTTTGTTAGAAGATTTTAGTAAATTGCAACAAGATGGAAGTTCAAAATCTACGATGAACAGATCTGGAGATATGGGAAAGGGGCCTCGAGAATTTGACTCTAGCTACTCACGCATTATGGTAGACTTTCCAAGATGGGAAGATGGAGACCTGACTAGTTGGATTTCGAGGGTAGAGAAATTCTTTTGTTTCCACAGAACCCTTGAAGAATCTAAGGTGAAAATTGCCTCCATCCAGTTAGATGGTGATGCACTTCAGTGGTATGACTGGTATGAAACTTGCCACGGAGTTCCCTCGTGAGAGCAATTCAAGAGAGGACTTCTTGCTCGATTTAGACCATCTGAGTATGAGAATATAAATGGACAGCTTGCAAAAATTTGACAAATTTCTATAGTGTTGGAATATCAGGGCAGATTTGAGCGATTATCGAATCAAGCTAGAGATTGGTCTGAACGACAACTAGTGGGTACCTTTATTGAAGGGCTTAATCCGAATATCAGATATGAAGTTAAGGCCCGACAACCCCATACTATGATAACTGTAATTTTATTTGCATGCATACAAAAGGAAAAAATTAGTATGGAATATTATCAAAACAGAAGTGACAACAAACAAATGATCAGTGTGTCACTAGCCCTATCTATTCCCAGCCACAACCTTAACACTCGAGAAGAGCTCAAGGAAAGATTAGCAAAAGGGTTGTGTTCGCATAGTGATGAAAGATGGAGTAAGGAGCACCATTACAAATAAGGAAAACTCCTAATGATTGAGCCAATTGAGGAGGAATTAGAAGCAGAAGAGTTAGATTCCGACCAGGGAAGTATAGGAACTGATGAAAATATTGACCCTATCACATACACAGTGCATGCATTAGCCGACTACTCTAACCCACAAACAATGCAAGTTGCAGGAACTTTAAAACATTAGCCTATCATTGTCTTGATTGACACAGGTAGCACCAACAATTTTATGGATAGAAAGATCACCACCTGATTATCCTACCACATCGAAGGCCGTGATAAATTTGAAGTAAAGGTTGCTGATGGACGGATTCTAACTTGTGATAGCAAGTGCTCAAAGATAAAGCTCACTATGCAGAGTAAGAGTTGCTCGTGGATTTCTTTTTACTTCCCTTAGAAGACTATGAAATGGTGCTAGGAATCGAATGGCTATCAACCTTGGGTGATGTTTCCTAGAACTTTTCTAAACTAATAATGAAGTTTTTTGTTAATGGAAAGCAGGTGATTCTAAAGGGCCAATGCGAAAGTAAGATCACCACTATTACTAGCCATCGGATGGAGAAAGTTCTTCGGAAGACACACACTGGTTTCCTAGTACCATTGCAGCGCATAGATCAAGAAATAGCAGGGCACATTCCAATCGAAAGTATTGAATCATTGCTTAAAGAGTTTGCAGATGTATTTACAGAACCACACGGACTCCCACCTCTTCGACATCATGATCATCAGATTCTAATAATACCTGGGAAAGCATCAACTAATGTCCGACCTATTGCTCACACCCTCAAAAAGTGGAGGTCGTACTTACTTGATCAGTGAGTTGTGATGTGCCACAGATACCTTGTGTAGAATTTGATGTCGCTCAGCCTTGAGGACAAGACTGATTTGACAAGGGTAAAACTGTTACGATCCTTTTATTTTCTAAGCTTTAAATAATGTTTATGGAGTTATTTAGTAAGGAGTCAATTATTGATTCGGTTAGGAGTCGGTTACTGATTCTGTTAGTGATTTATTTAATATTTATTTATTAATAAGAGTCCAAGTCCTGGTGGAATCTAAGTGGAGCTCTATAAATAGGGATGTAACTATTTTTTTCAGACAATGAGAAAGTAATAAAATATTATTCAATCTTTTGACTAAACCTAAGGAGGCTGATCCCCTCAAAGTGATCAAGGAGGTCGATCCCCTCGAAGTGATCATTTATCCCCTTTTTTCCCACTTCTGCTGCTTCTCCTCCGCTTCTTCTATGATAAAACCCTAAGGGGTCTTATTAGTTTCTTTTACGAATATTTGTATACAACATGTCCAGACTTGCAACAAAAGTTATATTTCAAATAAGATGATATGTATAGTGTGGGTCCTTTAATGAAGGTGGTTGGAGTATGGTGAGATCCACTCACAAATCCAATTCTACTTCTTTTTTCGATATGACCCTTGTTTGCAAGGATCAAGTTCAAGCCCTTGCTACCGATCTTAAACTTATTTAAGGTCTCTTTAAGTAGCAAGTTCTCCTATTTGAGTACCTCTAAGTGTTCACACTTAGAGCATGGAGGTAAAGAGAGAGTATCAAGTTTAAGACTTTCAAGTTTATCTAGTAAGACAGCATGCTCCTTTTTTAATAAATTAAACTTTTTACTAATAGCTCTACACTCATCAAATAATTCATAAAAAGTAATTGATAGCTCGTCGAAAGTTAAATCTTTATTAAATAACTCACATGCCTCTTCTCCCAAAGCCATCAATGTGAAATTTGTCATCTCCTTGTTGCTTGCTTCATCTTCGAAGCCACTTAAGTCGTCCCATGTTGTCTTTAGAGCCTTCTTTCTCTTTGGTTACTTCTTCTTGGCTTAGGGGCATTCACTTTTGAAGTGCCCCAGCTTCTTGCATTCGTAACATATCACTTGTTCCTTTTTTTTGTTCAAGTTTATTTTTAGTGTCATTTTTAAATTTATTCCTTCTTATAAATTTTTAGAATTTTTGAGTCAAGAGGGCAAGTTCATCATCAAGGTCCTCATCACTTGAAGATTCTTTAAAGTGGTCTTCTTGTATTCTTAATGACATATCCTTCCTGTTCTTTAGAATGGAGTCCTCGAGCTTCTCATGAGAATGGTATGTCATTTCGTAGGTCATCAAAGACCCGATGAGTTCTTTGAGAGGAAAAATTTTTAGGTCCTTGGCCTCCTGAATGGTCGTAACTTTAGGATCTTAACTCTTTAGAAGGGATCTTAAAATTTTAGTTATAAGTTCAAAATTAGAAAAATCTTTACCAAGTGCTTTGAGTCCATTGATGACATCCATGAAACGGGTGTATATGTCTCCGATGGCCTCACTTGGTTTCATTAGAAATAATTCATAAGAGTACATCAAGAGGTTGATTTTTGACTCTTTCGCTCAGCTAGTGCCTTCATGAGTGATTTCAAGAGTATGTCAAATTGAAACACGATTAAACTTATTTTTATCAAGTGCGAAAATAAGACATTCATAGCCTTTATATTAAGAGCAAAAACATTTTTCTCTGATTCATTCCATTCGTTCATCGGAAGAGAAGATTTTTTAAAGCTATTTTCAATAATATTCTAAAGTATAAAATCCATGGAAATAAGAAAAATCTTCATACGAGTCTTCCAATAGGTGTAATCCGACCCATTAAACATAGACGGACGTGTACTTGAATGACCCTCTTGTATGCTAGAATACGCCATCTCTCTTAGGTTTTAAATCAAATGAGAGTGACCGAGCTCTAATACCAATTGTTAAGATTTGAGCAGTACTAAAAGGGGGGAGGGGGTTAATTAGTGTAGCAGATAAAAATCATAATTTGAAATCAATTTTGAAAAAAGTTGTTTGTCAAGAAATTTCGGTCCAATGAAAATGATTTTAGTAAGGTGATTCGAGTGAATGCTATAGAAAGTAGAGAGGAGGAGATCGAGAGATCGCAGCTAAGTAAAGATTGAAATGTAGTAAGTTAAAAAGTCACACATAAAGAGATGTACGTAGTGATGCATAGTGGTTCGGTCAAATGACCTACGTCCACTTACGAAACCACCTCCGATGAGATTTCCAACTTCCACTATCAACTCTTCTTGAAGGGGAAGGACCAAGCACCCCTCTTATAAACTTTTACAAGTGGTTCACACTCTTATAGAATTTTGACAAAGTAAAACTTGGGAGGTGAACACTCAAGCTTAATGAATGTAATTTTGCTATAGCTTTGACTCAGTTTTTTTTTATCACTTCTCAATGTGCTTAGACGGCTGAGAAGAGAGGGGTATTTATAACTCAATTGGCTTCAAAATTAGAGCCAAAAAGAGTCACATCTTGGATTTTAGGGTACTAGCTATTCCACCACCTGACACTAACGGTACCACCACCAATTGACCCTGCTCTATCAGTGTACTAGGCAGTACCACCACCTAGTCTGACGGTATTACCGCTTGATAGGGGCCTCGGACTCTGTGGAGGGGCGGTACCACCGCTTGTCAAGTGATACCACCATTGACAAGTAATAGCTGTCAGCGGTACTATCGCTGACCTAGGGTAGTACCACCACCCATACCACCTAGGAACCTATTCTTGGGGTGGTGCCACTGCCCAGTCTGGCGATGCCACCGCCAGACATAGTCAGCACTGGTGAATGGGCCCTGAATCCGACCCAATTCAGTTCAATTAAGGCCAGTTGGCCCCTACTAGGGTTTATTAGGATTATCACCTAATTCTAACCCTAATTACATGCTAACTATGAAATTGAAAACATATTCTAAGTAGATTAAAATCTGACAACGTTGAGTCTTCTTTCGGCGAGCTTTCCGATAAACTTCCGGTGGACTTCTAACATACTCTCCGATATCTTCTAGCGAACTTCTAGTAGTCTCCCAAACCTTATAGTGAGTTCGATGAATCTTTTGGCACCTTCCGAACTTTCTCGATGAACTCTGTGAACCTCCGACGAACTTTTGAAACCTTCGGCAAGTCCCCGATTTATTCTTGGCCAGTTCTGGTAGCACTTCCGATGATCCTTCGGATTTTTGGCGGACTCTCGAACTCCCAACGTACTTGACTTCGGTAATTTGCTTTATATCTTTATTGCTATCGTAGTCAATCATACACACTTATCTTAATAATATGGATTAGATCAAATAACTTATCAATTAACTTCATCATCAAAATCTGAGATTTAACATGATAGAGTTGAGCGAGGTTAGAGAACCTAGCTCAAGCACCATTCCACAACTAGAATCTATTCAGGTACCTAGCACACATGTTCTAACTTTACGTAGGTCCGGTAGAGTATCCCATCCACCTGAAAGATATGTGAGACATATCAGAAGAGAGGATGTTGAGAATATTGATTCTCAAACCTACGAGGAGGCTATTATGAGCATAAACTCCAGGGAATGGCAAGAAGCCATGAATTCCTCAATGGTAACCTTGAGGAGGAGGTATATATGATATAGCCTGAATGATTCATGTCCAGGGATAACCTAGATAAGGTATGCAAGTTGCTTAGGTCCATCTATGGACTAAAGCAAGCTTCTCGAAGTTGGAACATAAGATTTGATGAGGCGATCAAATCTTATGACTTCTTTAAGAACGAAGATGAGCCTTGTGTGTATAAGAAGTAAATGGGAGTGCTATCACCTTTTTGGTACTGTATGTAGATGACATCCTAATCATTGGAAATGATATAGGAATGCTCTCCATAGTAAAGGCTAGGCTATCTATGCTAGTTATAGGTACCCTACAAGCCAATCACGTAAGTGATGACACTTGTAACACGTTACATCAAACTCGTTGCTTATGATTATTGATATTTTCTCACATTATTTATATGTATATTATAATGTCCTTGAATCTATACAATGAGAATCAAATCATGATGAGATCATGATAATGAAACCGATTCACCTTTAAACACAAACCCTAAATAATCTTGGTCATAGGTTACTCAAGAGGGACATCGAGATAACCGGATAGATTGGTGTGCTGTATACCCATCCATATGATGGAGGTGGCTGGTCTCATAGCTACTCGTGTGGGGGCACTAAGGATACAGTACAGGTGCTCATTAGAGAATGAGTTCACTGATTGATTTGTTTACAGAATACTGGATGGTTATTGATACCTCACGTCAGACAACGATTCCGTAGTCCTAATTATGTATCTGATCCTTAGACTTGAGACACCAAAGATGTCTTGTATGAGTACTCCATTCTTTGATGCCGAAATTATATATTTGGAAAGTTCTAAATTTAGTACAACCGATTCTCGAGAATGGTAGCCAACCTTACAAAGGGAATTGAGTGTCAATAGAGGATCATCCACTCTCGGTATCATGAGAAGAATATCTCATGTGTTCTTGCTCAGGCAAATCCCTGGCTAGGGTCATTCGGATTGAGAGAGAAAGAGTTATATAAGAGAATCCGATTAGAGTGAGACTCGATTAGAAACCATATAGGCCTGACAACATCATGCCCAATATATGATCTCTAAGATATTAGATAGACGAGGGACTATAGATACATGGTAACTAAGGATAGATAGGTCCTAAGGATTGGATTCCCTTGTATTGTATAGGGAATGCAGTGTAGTGGCCTAGTACATCCGCAATCGATGAGTCAAGTGAATTATTATGGAGATAATAATTCACTGAATCAGAAGGAGTTCTGACAAGTATGACTCATGGCCAGCTCGATATTGGGCCTAGAGGGTCACACACATATGGTAGGTGTTACGACGAGTAGAGGTTCGGATATGAGATATCTACCGGAGCCCCTATCTTATTAGATATCTAATAAGCCCCTGTATTATTGGATCCCATGGATGAGATCCAATAAGAGTTAGATTATTAAGTAGAGACCTATTAATCTAAGAGGCTTGGGTAATTGGATAAAGATCTAATATCCAATAGGGCTAGATCCATTAGGGTTAATAAGGGGACTCTATAAATAGGAGGAAACCAAAGGCCCATAGGTTGGGGTTTTTCCTAGTGGCCACCTCCTATTCTCCTTTCTCCAAAGAGGAGCATCATCGTAGTCTCTACCGTGTGGATACCGCTAGAGAGGATGTTTGACCTCCTTCATCCACCCCTTGGATCTATAGGAATTTAAGGATATACAATCTCCTTAGATACTTTCTTTTTACATACGCAGTTTTTTGATTTGTGAATTTGTTTTTGTGCACCAATCTTCGCACGAATAATAAAAATACCCTTCATAATTCAGAAAATTTCTATTATATCCCTGATTTAAAAAAATATTAGTTAATTAAATAATTAAATTAACTATTGTTATTTATCTAGCAGTCCTACATGATAATGATATATACATGTGATGTATGAAATGGACAGATAATCATGGACCGTGTGATGTGTGTACATGTGATGATTATTATTAGGGCCTACGAGCCTCTATTTTTCTCATTTATTGTCGGGCCTATGTGCTTGTAATTATATTATAATTACACAAGAAAGTGTAGTGGGAGCATGGAAGTGATAGCGGGACCCACGAGGCCGAGATGGACGATCCGATGCATAGAGATGTGTTAAGATGCTGACGGACCCGACGAGGCGAGATAAACGATTACAAGGCATGGAGATGTATCGATGCACATATAGATATTGATGTGAGTGATTAGACCCACTAGCTCAGGCTTGATCACATTAGGATGTGGTCCATGATCATCTAGTGTGATTGCTCATGTGATGTGTGATTAGTTATACACCTACTAGATATATATATATATATATATTTACATACGATATAGATATATATTAAATATGTATGTGTGTGACACATCATATTAAGAGACCAAATAAAAAAATCCCCTCTCTCAATAATATTAAGTCGATAAATATGAGATAATTAGATTGATCCACATGGCCTTCCATTGTTATAGGTTAGGAACCAATTCCCGATATACGTTGAGTTGGTCGAATCCCTCGAGACTCACGTATATCAGAATTCGCTATCTTATCTACAACATAGAGATGTCACCGGTGACTTGAGGACATGGTATGCTTGGTCGAGTCCCTCAAGAGTATATCATCGAATCAGACTTATCTTATAACGATGGTGATGACTTAACTGAATATCATGGTTAGTTAAGTCCCTCGAGACCATGGTGGTTCAAAGGCCGAACAAGACGAGAATCACAAGGAGTTATGATCGGTAAGAGTTGCCTACCTTTTGGGCTTATTATGATTGGTCGAGTCCCTCAAAGTTACACTAAGATGTCAATTGAATCCCGATCCCCACTAGCAATCTGCCGGAGACTTCCATTTCACGTGCTGAGGGTGTCGCATGACTCGCTAGAAAAATAGTGAGAGTATGTCAAGATAGAAGTCTATATCTTGATTATTTATATTTCTACAAAATCAGCATGTTATTTATTTATGCTACATCTTTATTTTTTGAAAATATCACTATTAGACTCTCTACATTGTATTCTTGATGCCAACCACCTCACTAGTCAAAACTATATAGACTGACTCTATAACCTGAGAATAGTTCTCAAAGTGGAAAAAATTATATATGTCCTTGAAATAGTGATGCCTTGTTAGAACCTATGCGGATTCTAAGCTTGGCGTTGATATCTTTAGGGGATCGGCCTTCTTGGAACTCTATAAGGGTTCCTTCCTCCAAGTTACTACTCAAAGGCTGCTAAAGAGATGATCTATTCATGATAAAAAGAGGGTGAATATATGACTATTTATAGGGCTTCTAAACCCTAACTCCTAATTGGACTCCTACTCAAGACTCCTACTTCTAACCAACTCTTACTCAAGACCGGAGGTCCGGTCGACAGAAGGCTTCGGACAAAGAAATTAGGCATCAAGCCAAGAAGAGCGGAGTTGAGCCAAGAAGATCAAAGTTACAGGCGTCAACTACTGATTGGGCAATAGGCCGCAAGAGAGAATGATGCGTCGAAGAAATGGATGAAGCGCCGATGTGCCAATGATGTGCCGGGCGACATTTTGATTAAGCGTTGTAATAATTATCTAGATCGAAGTAGGATTAAGGACTAATTGGGTTGTAATTGGGCCAACCCAATTAGGGGCCAACTAAGCCTGTACCCGAATAAGTTTGGGCTAGACTCAAGGCCTAAATAGGGTTGCTGAACCCTATCTAATGGTGGCACTGCCAGATTGGGGCGGTGGAACTGCCTAGGTTCTGTCTCCCAAGTGGACTGGGCAGTGGTACCACCCTGGGGCAGAGTGCTTGGGTAGTGGCACCACTAGTTGAGCGGTGGTACCGCCTAGTACACTGACCATGTTAGTGTGCCAAGTGGTGATATAGCCAGGCTGGGCGGTGGTACCGCCCAATACATTGACAAGGGCAAAAATCTTGGGCTGTGGTATCGCCCAACACTAGCAGTGGTACCGCTAGTACCCTTGAAATCCATGGTGATTCAAATTTGGGCTCCAAATTTGAATTCTCTTGGGGTCTATAAATACCCCAGATGTTCTTGCTTAGGTGAGCAAGAATTATGAAAGAAAACTAAGGGAAAACTTTGTAATTCTTGGTAGAAATGCCTCCTAAAACTTTAAAGAATAGGTCTTAAGTGAGGTGGTTGAGGGAAACCTTGTAAAAGAGTTTGTAAGGGAGTTTGTCTTCGCCCATTGGAAGGAAGGCAGCTAATGGAAAGCCGACGGCCTCAAGTGAAGAGGAATCGGGAGTGGACGTAGGTCGGATGACCGAACAACTATAAAAACGGTTTACGTTTATGTATTGTCTTTTATATTTCTATAAACCGTCTTTTCTTCATTGCTCAACTTACTCATCACTGTCCTTCTTCCTCTCTAAACACTCTCTACTTTAAGTACTTTCCGATACGCTTTAATTGAAGTTGGGTTTTAGTCAAAATGAAGTTTTCAACGTATGAAGTTTCTGAAATCATTTTTAAAATGTCAAAATTTATCGTTATTTACCACTGCACTAATTCACTCCCCCCTCTTAGTGCCACTCTCGATCCCAACAATTGGTATCAATGTCTCGTTATTTCTCTTTCGGATTCACACCCGTGAGAAATGGCTCTTCATGGCTTTCAAGATGATTTTTTGATTGTTCATCCTCCATTGTTTAACGGTTTGGACTACACTTATTGGAAAACTCGAATAAGAGTTTTCTTGATTTCTATGAATTTGGATTTATAAAATATTATTGAAAACGATTTTCAACTTTCCTTTAAACCGACGAACGAATGGTCGGATTTGGAGAGAAAATCTTTTTCTTTAAATGCAAAGGCTATGAATGCCTTATTTTGTGCTTTGGACAAAAACGAGTTTAATCAGATTTCTACATACGAAACGGCTTTTGATATTTGGAAAATACTTGAAATCACATACGAGAGAACTAGTAGAGTCAAAGACTCGAAAATAAACCTCTTATTGCATGATTTTGAGCTTTTTTTAATGCAACCAAGCGAGACTATAGGTGATATGTATACTCGTTTTACGGATGTCGTCAATAGTCTAAAAGCTCTTGGTAAATCTTTTTCAGATTTTGATCTCGTAAATAAGATTTTAAGATCTCTTTCAAAAAGATGGGATCCTAAAATAACCGCAATACAAGAAACTAAAAATCTAAATGACCTTTCGATAGAAGAACTCATTGGCTCATTAATAACATATAAAATGAGCTTTTTGGAACTTGATGAACACTTGAACCACCTTCCAAAGAACAAGAAAGATTTGACACTTCAAAAAAGAGAATGTCACTTGAGTGATGACTCAAGTGATAAGGATATTGAACACATAACAATGGATTTTAATAAGTTCATTAAACAAAAATCTAAAACTGAAAATGAACTTGAATGAAAGAAGAAGCCAAATAAGAGGAAGACACCCAAGGATGAATCAAGAACTTCCAAAGGCGAAATGACAAATTGGGCTTTGATGGGTTTCGTCAACAAGGTAAGTACCTCACTCGAAATGCTTTTACCTTATTTTGAAATTACTTGATATCTTATTCATGAGTGCTTAATTTAGATAGTAGGAAATAAAAAAATTATTTAAAAAAAATTATCATGTCTCTCTTTTTAGCATTTTTAAAAAATTAAAAAAAATTGATCATGAAAATTATATTGTTTCATGCATGTTATGATTCAAAATTTTGAATGAAATATGTAATATTATGAATGATGATTAAATGATTTATAGCAACGATTGTACATCAAATACATATCTATGTATGTTATTCTTGGAAGTGTCTTAAGTCTTAATGAAAATGTTTGTATCATGCTTGACTTTACAATTTGATATGCTATAATATATAATGTATTTTTGGTTTCGACATAATTTGTTTTGGATTTATACATGTCTTTATGAAATCAATTGTAAAACTAAAAACCCAACCTGCAAATTTTCTAAATGAAAGAAAAGTGGTTTTGATGTTGTCTTGTGTCACATTTGGACTTGATGGTTTTTATGATGTAAATTATTTTTCGAATTTATATGATGCTTGGCCTTTGTGTGAAAATGTGAACATGCTTAAACAAGATCAATCAAGTTAAAGTGAAACACACTATCATGATGTTTTATGGTGAATATATTTGGATTTGATGGTTTTGATGACAAAACTTGTATTTTAAATTTATACAATAATGGCTTTTGTGTAAATATTTGAAGGTATTATGTCTTGATGACAAAACTCATGTTTTGGTCTTAAACATGATACTCATCTTTTAAAACGTGAGCTCATTTATATGAAACAAACAACTTAAAATGAAACACATAAAAATGGACTTGTTTTTAAATGATGATACATGAATCTAGTACAAAAGACAAGAGCATGCTTAAATGTAAACCATCTCCGTTGCTCTTAATAAAATTTTCAAATGAAAGATTTTAATGCATTTGATCTTGATGACTTTAATGACAAAACTTGCATTTCAAATTTATATGATGATGGCTTTCATTGAACATACCTTATGAAATCATCATAGATAATGATAAAATAAAAATATTAAAAATTTTGTTGCCTTTAAGATGAAAATATATGATGATGGCTTTAACTCAATGATTTTTAAGATGAAATTTAACGTTCATGTTTGTTTCTATTCATCATAAAAAGATAAAGGCATGTTTATACGAAATTAATGCAAATTACTAAAAGAGAAATACATATTTCTTGTACTTCTCTCTTTCTCTATAGTTTCAAATTTTTTAAATAAAAGACAAGTGATAAATTCATGATATTTTGTGAATCACTTGAATTATGAATAAGATTTTGATGATGTGTTAAAAAAATCCATTCAAATGAATCATGATCATCTTGATTTTTCTTAAGCCTTGATGACTTAGAAATGACATGATCACTTTGGCTTGCATGCCTTCTGTGGTGATTTAAAATAAATTTACTTTATTATGAATCATTGAATTATGATCTTGATACCGCCTAAAAGGAATATTTATGAACCATGAATGATATCATTTGATCCTTATTGATTTTTCATATTGATATCTTTCATTGTTTTATTCTTTTTATCATGGCTTAAAAATACATGTAAAGAAAATATGCTAGCATTGATATCCATTTGATTGAAACATTGCATGCTTAAATCGATTTTTCTCTTATATTTCAATACTACTTTGTATGCTTCATGACTTGATGATTGAAATATTGATATAGACTTTTGATGTATCACTTGTTATTATTAATATAAATTGCTAGCATTTTGAATCTCGAAAATGATTTTGATTTGATTATGGGTTTCAAGTTGTCAAATTGGTTTGAATAAGATTTTTATTTAAGCGAATCATGAACTCTCTCTTGAATTCTTGACTTGAGATATTTTTTATGTAAATTGAAATACTTTCCTCTATGATTGCTTTTTTTTATTTACTAAAGAGGAAAATAATCAATGTCCTGATATATCGATAAGTGATACTTGAAATTATTTTTATGATGAATTTAGAATTGATATGAAAAGTTGATCTTGCAAATCTTACATTCCTCCACTTCTTTTTGACAAAAACAAAAGGGGAAAGAAAACATGTTAGTATTTGTAATCATGACTTGATCTTGATATCTCGATATTTAACATTTGAATTTTTTTGTAATGAGATATCTTATGCTTGAATCAAAAGTTTTTCTCCTATATGACTTCTTCTCAAAAGGAAAAATTTCTAAATGTATCATGAATTTTTCAGAATCATAATTCAAATTTCTTATGATTCATGATGAATTTAGAGATATTATATATATCATGATCTCTTCCTTGTTTTCCCAAGATCTTTTGTTATTTACAAATGAAGAGACATATCAAAATAAAATATGAATTGATTCTTTGTATTGGTTGTCATGATCTAAAGATTGATGTAAAGTTTTATTGATGCAAACTTATGTGAGAAATTTATATCATCATATTTGATCCTCCCTTTCTTTTTGACTTTGACAAAGGGGGAGAAGGGTTTTGCTAGCTTGCTTATTGCAAATGAATGCAAAATCCCTAGCATGCTAAGGAAGTAAAACTTGCACACTTGTACTTCTAAAAAAGTGAAGAAAGATCTTGTCTATTGAAAGAAGCAAAAAGTATAAAACTTAGAAAATTTGCAATCTTACACTTGCCATACTTCTATGTTGTAATGAAAATTTAGCTTGCATGTTTAAGTGATGAAAATTTTACAAGAATTGCAAACATGTAAGGCAAAATTAAAGTGCACTTCTCAAGAGAGAAGAAACAAAGTGCAAACTTGCACATCCCAAGAAGCAAGTAAAAATTGCTATGCTTAAACTTAAAAAACTTACTATGCTTTTGTGCTTATATGTTGTGATGAAAATCTAGTTTCATGTTGCAAAAACTTACTAGATGCTACTTCTATTTTTTGTTGATGATATAGGGGGAGAAGTAGATTGATAACTTCATGCATTGAATTAAAGATTTTATATATTTGCATGATGGATTGATGTTTTTTTTTCATAACATATGATGAAGTTACTTTGATTTGGAATAATCCAATGTTTCTATCAATGGCATATTGATAGGGAGAGTTTGTTTAAACTCCAAGGAGTTAAGGTTAACTCCATCATCAATTAGTTGTCATCATCAAAAAAAGGGGAGATTGTTGAATCTCAGATTTTGATGATGAAACTAATTGAGAGTGATTTATGATCTAACTATGTTTTGAGTCATACAGGTCTACTCTCGATTAGGATTAGATAATTGACGTAGGAAGAATCGATGCTGCACCGGAGGAAATCATATCAAGAGATTAGACGTCGAGCTGAAGGTCCAATCGACGATCGGTAGAAGGCTTCGAACAAAGAAATCGGGTATCGGGCCAAGAAGAGCGGAGTTGTGCCAAGAAGATCAGGGTTGTAGACATCAACTACTGATTAGGCAATAAACCGCAAGAGAGGATGATGCGCCAAAGAAACGGATGAAGCGCCGACATGCCAATGACGTGCCGAGCGATATTTCGATTAAGTATTATAATAATTATCTAGATCAAAGTAGGATTAAAGACTAATTGGGTTATAATTGGGCCAACCCAATTAGGGGCCAACTGAGCCCATACCCGGACAAGTTTGGGTGGGACTTAAGGCCCAAATAGGGTTACTGAACCCTGTCTGGTGGTGGCACCGCCAGACTAGGGCAGTGGTACCGCTTGGTTTCAGTCTCCTAGGTGGTCTAGACGGTGGTACCACCCTGGGATAGAGTGCTTGGGCGGTGGCACCATTGGTTGGGTAGTGGTATTGCTCAATACACTAACTGGGGCAAAAAGCCTAGGCGGTGGTACCGCCCAGCATTGGCGGTGGTACCGCCAGTACCCCTGAAATCCGAGGTGATTCAAATTTAAGCTCCAAATTTAAATCCTCTTAGGGTCTATAAATACCATAGATGTTCTTGCTTGGGTAAGCAAGAATTGTGAAAGAAAACTAAGGAAAAACTCTATAATTATTGGTAGAAATCCCTCCTCCTAAAACTTTAAAGAGTTGGTCTTAAGTGAGGTGGTTGAGGGAAATCTTGTAAAAGAGTTTGTAAGGCAGTTTGTCTTCACCTGTTGAAAGGAAGACAGGTAGTGAAAAACCAGTGGCCTCAAGTAAAGAGAAATTGGGAGTGGACATAGGTCAGATGACCGAACCACTATAAAAATGGTTTGCGTTTATGTATTGTCTTTTATATTTCTATAAACCATCTTTTCTTCTTTGCTCAACTTACTCATCACAATCCTTCTTCCTCTCTAAACACTCCCTACTTTAAGCACTTTCCGATATGCTTTAATTGAAATTAGGTTTTAGTCGAAATAAAGTTTTCAATGTACGAAGTTTCCGAAATCATTTTTAAAACATCAAAATTTATTGTTATTTACCGCTGCACTAATTTACCCACCCCCCCCCCCTCTTAGTGCCACTCTCAATCCCTACATACATAAGCACTAATTCACCCTCCCTCTTAGTGCTGATTTCGATCCTACCACTTAACGCTAATGAATCCTACTATATTGGGTATTGGATCCCTATCAAATTATCCAAACCTCTTAGATTAGTGTATTTCTACCCAATAATATCTCATAGGCTTTTATTGGATCTCATTCATAGGATCCAATAATTCAAGGGCTTATTGGATATCCAATAAAATAGAGGCTCAAATGGATATCTCATATATGAACCTCTACTCGTCGCAATACCTACCATATGCATGTGACCCTCTAGGTCCAATATCAAGCTAACCATGAGTCATACCTGTCACAACTCCTTTTAACTCAGTGACTTATTATCTCTATAATAATTCACTCGACTCATCAACTATAGATGTATTAGGCCACTATGTTGCAGTCCCTAGATGATATAGGGGAATATAATCTATTGGACCTATCTATCCTCAGTTACCATATATCTATAATCCCTCATTCATATAATATCTCAAAGACCATATATTGAGCATGGTGTTGTCAAGCACATATGGTTTTGATTTGAGTCTCACTCTCATCGGATTCTCTTAGAGAACTCTTTCTCTCTTAATCTAAATGACCCTGGTCAGGGATTTGCTTGAGCAAGAATACATGGGATATTCTTCTCATGACACCAAGAGCAGATAATCCTCTATCGATACTCAATTGCCCTCGTAAGGTTGGATGTCACTCTCGATGACTAGCTATGCTAGATCTGAATCTTCCAGACCTATAAATCTGGTATCGAAGAGTGGAATACTCATATGGGACATCCTTCTATTATGATCTTTTGAATTTTTAAATTTTTAAAATAATATTTATTGAGTTGTGTTTAGTATAAGAAGAGTCGAATAGGGGTTTATTTAATATTTATTTATTATTAAAAGTCCAAATCCTAGTGGACTCTAAGTGGAACTCTATAAATAGGGTTGTATTTATTTATTTTCATTAAGTAATAAAGTAAATGAAAAATTATCTTAGCCGTTCGACAAGCCCTAGGAGGTCGATCCTCTTGAAGCGATCATTTATTCCCTTTTCTTCCATCTCTTTCACTTTTCCTCCACTTCTTTCGTTTCATCCATGATAAAACCCTAAGGGGTCTTATCATTTGGTATTAAAGTAGTGTTCCTCGGTGTTTTCGTTGCAACATCAACTTTGCCATAGCCACATCACCAAAAAATAAAATAAAAAAAAGTGAAAGGAAGAAAGAAAGAAAGGGCAACAGACCGCAGCCAAGCATCCTCACTGGTGCTACTCCAACCATCCCCCACTGCTGTGATCCTTGGCATTCTCGTTGTAACTTTGTCGTAGCTATCAGGAAAGAAAAAAAATAGTGGTGAAATGCAAAAGGTTGAAGTCAGCAACCACAACTTCAACCCAGTAGCCACATCCACAGAACACTACTTTCTGTGTTCCTAACCGGTAGAAGTTGAAGGTGAAAGCAGAGGTTGAAGCTGGCAACCATGCAAAGGAGGAAGCCGCTGCTTCCTAACCGACAACCACATAAAAGTTACCATCACCGTTGCTACCCTCGGCCAGCGATCTCTCCCCTCTTCATTGCTAGCATCAATAGCAACCGCCACAGCTAGCATGCAGTGTGAGATCTCTCCCCTCTTCGCTGCCGGTAATTTACAGCAACCACCATAGCCAGCGTGCAGTGCGACAAAAATAGGGCCCTCGCTGCATCCCACTTGCGTTGCTGCCGTTGTCATTTTCTCGACCGCTGCAAGCTCTCGGTGGTGCTACCCTCAATCGTTGCCAACGTTGTTCCTCGACCGCAGTGGGCCCTCGGTGGCACTACAAGAAGGGTGGACATCGCTGTTTCCTTGACGATATTACTTCCAGTCGCAGCCCTCACTGCCTCCCCTTGGGTCACAGCCATAATCGACATCTGCAATGATCTATAGCTACAGTCACCCTTGTTCTATGGTGAAATAGAGTAGAAGAACGCAGCCACGCACCCCCTCAGTCGCTACTTCAATCGGCGGCCATGCACCCCCCTCCACCGCTGCTTCAATTGGCGACCACACACCCCTCTCCACCGCTGCCACTACCAGCGACCATCACCATCGCTGCTTCATCAACCACCACAGCCAACGTGTCGTGTGATAGAAACAGGGCAGCACCATCGATCTCAGCCATGACACTCTTCGCTGCCTCCTCTTGGGTCGCAACCGCAGCCGCTATAGCCGTGCAATCACTACCCCCTCTCCGCTGTCGTCGCTACCGGTGACCATTACCACCACTGCTTCCTCAACCACCATAGCCAATGTGCAGTGTGACAAAAATAGGACAGCATCGCTGATCTCAGCCCTGGCGCTCTTCGCTACCTCCTCTTTAGTCGCAACCGCAGCCTCCACAACAGTCGGTTCCTTCCTTTCTCACTGCCGACTGCGACAGCAAACTTCACAGCCTTGTTCTCTACTACCGCAGCTGTCGCTGCTTCCTCAACCGTCGTAGCCAGTGTGTAGTGTGATAGAAATAGGGCAGCACCATTGATCTCAGCCCTGATGCTCTCCGGCTGGCAACCACCGCTACCCCTGCTCTTTCCCTCCCGCAATTGTCACCATCGCAACCACCAACCTTGGCAGCAATAATTGTTGCTTCCAACAGCCCTATTCTGCGGTGAAACAGAGCTTTCCTATGACCGTCGTAAGTGCCGGCTGCCACCGCAAACTCCTCAACTGCCATGACTATTGCAGTTGCCCATGACCGGTGCTGACTTCCCACGACGCTGTTTCCTTCTCCCTACGACGCTGCCATGACGCTGCTGTCTACTTCCCATAAATGCTGCCTTCCAACTTTTTTCCAACTACACCACCGCAATCTCAACCCCGGCTGCTTGACGATCGCCTTCTGCATTCTCTCTTTTTTTTTTGGTTGATGGTGGCTATGGCAAAGTGATGTGAACTTACAACAAAAATGCAAGGATCATTGCTCTGATACCAAATGATAAGACCCATTAGGGTTTTATCGTTGAAAAAGTTGGAAGGCAGCGTTCATGGGAAGAAGGCAGCAGCGTCGTGGCAGCATCATGGCAGCGTCGTGGGGAGAAGGCAGCAGTGTCATGTGAAGTTGACACCGGTCATGGGCTACTACAATAGTCATGGTGGTTGAGGAGTTTATGGTGGCAGCTGGCACTTAAGGCGGTTGTAGAAAAGCTCTGTTTTGCCACAGAACAGGGCTGTTGGAAGTAGCGATTGTTGCTGCCAAGGTTGGTGGCTATGACGGTGACAGTCACGAGAGGGAAAGAGCAGGGGCAATGGTAGTTGCTGATCAGAGAGTGTCAGGGCTAAGATCCACGGTGCTGCCCTATTTCTGTAACACCGCACACTGGCTGCGATGGTGGGGGTGCGTGGGTTGCAAGTTGAAGCAGCGGCTTAGCGAGTGCATGGCTACATTCTTCTACTCTGTTTCACCACAGAATAGGGGTTACTGTGACTGTAGATCACTGTGGCTGAGATAGCGAGGGGGATGGATAGCAGCCGAGAAGCAGGGGGCTGCTGGTCAGAAAGCGGGGGTGCGTGGCCTGAAAGTAGCCTTCCCATGAACATTGCCTTCCAACTTTTTTCCAATCGCACCATCGTACTCTGAAACCTGGCTGCTCGACGATCACCTCTTTGCATCGCAGCACCTATAGTAACATCGACGTTGCCACCATCCAGCCCTCAGCACCTGCAGCAATACCGCACGTAGCACGCAATGATAGAAATTTTCCATCTTACAGCTACAATAGTCACAACTGCCGCCATTTCATCCCCTCTTTGCTGGTGGCATCGACGGTAATTGCCGCAACCATGTCCGTAGCAACCGTGGTAGTCGCAGCTACCACAACTGTTGTCATTTCCTTCCCTCTTCGTTGCTGGCATCGACAACAACCGTCGCAGCTGCATCCCATCACTGCCTCCCTCTTGCTTTGCATTTTATCACCGTCGCAGCCACCGGTTGCCACCAGATTACACCGATGTCGTTGCCTTCCATCCCGTGATGCTCTCACCCCACACAACAACAGAAGCAGGGAATGGCTACCGATAACTCAATTAAGGCCCAAATTGAAGCATTGGAAATCAAAATTAAGAACCGGTTGTAGGAGACCCTTAATAAATTCAAAAGAAGCCTATTGGAGAACTTTAGTAACTTTCAATGAGATGAATAGTTTGCTAAAATTCGTCAGACTTCTATAGTGTTAGAATATTAGGGCAGATTCAAATGATGGTCAAATCAAGCCAAAGATTGGTCTGAATGACATCTAGTGGACACCTTTATTACAGGGCTTAATCTATTAGGATTGGAGAGGCACTAAGGGTGGGGGGGTGAATTAGTGCAGTGGATTAAAATCGTAAGTTTGAAATCGATTTTGTAAATAGCTAGTTCGTATAAAAATTTTGATTCGACGAAAGATGACTTGGTTGAAGTTGCTTGAGTAAAGGTGATGAAAAACTGAATGATTTGTAGCCAAATAAAGGAATAATTCAGAAATTTAAACACTCACACATTCAAGAATGCCATGATATATAGTGGTTCGGTCAAGTGACCTACATCTACTTTCGAAGCCTTCTCCGATGAGGCTCCCAACTTCCACTAACAAATCCTTTTGAAGGGGAAGGACCAAACACCCCTCTTACAACCTTTTTACAAGAAGTTCACACTCTTATAGATTTTTCAAAGAGAAAGAAGGAGGTGAACACAAGCTATCGAAAATAAGACTTTGCCAAGACTTTTGCTCAATTTCTAACTCTCAAAAGGGTGCCCTTTCAGTTGAGAAAGGGGGGGGGGAGGGGGTATTTATAAATTTAAAGATGATTCAAATTTGAGCTCTAAATTTGAATTCTGTTTGGGTTTCCCGGTGCTGGTGGTGCCACCGCTTTGTCGGCTTGTCAGGACCGACAAAGGCACAAAGCGGTTCCATCGCCAAGGCGTGCAGTGCTACGCCGTTGCACTCTGGCATTGGGCGATGCCACCACCGCTGCACTCTGGCGCTGGGCGATGCCACCGCCCCAGGTTGAGTGGTGCCACTGCCTAGTGCTCGGCTGCTGGGCGGTTCCACCACCTAGCATAGGCGGTTCCACCGCCTAGCCCATTCAGTAAAGCTGAATAGGCCCTATTTTAGGCCCAATAAGAGCCCGGTTGGTCCCTACTAGGTTTAAACAGGATTATTTCCAAATTGTTACCCTAATTATATGCCAACTACGAAATTAAAACATAATTCAAAGTAATTTAAACCGACATTCTTCAAGTCTACTTCCGACGAGCTTTACGATGAGATTTCGGTGGACTTCCGACACTTCCCTCGGATTTCTTCTGGGGGACTCCCAGCATACTCCCGGATTGTATGGTGAGCTCAACGAGTCTTCGGCAAGCTTCCGAACCTTCTTGGTAAACTCCGCGAACCTTCGATGATCTTTGCGATGAACTTTCAAAAAAATCAATAAGTCCCTGATTCGATCTCGGTTGGTTCCAGCAACACTTTCGACAATCCTTCGGACTTCCGATGAACTCTTGAACTCCCGATGGACTTGACCTTGGTAAATCACTTTATGTTTTCATCCCATCGTAGTTAATCCTATACACTTATCTCGATAACATAGATCAGAATAAATATTTCACCAATTGACTTCATCATCAAAATCCAAGATTCAATATAATCCAGATATCAGATGTGAAGTTAAGGTTCGATTTGCCTTGCACTTTGATAGTCGTAATTTCATGTGCATGTCTATATGAGGAAAAAATCAGTTGAAAAAATTGTCAAAACAGAAGTGACCATAAACAAATGATCAGCGAGCCATCTAGTAAGGAGCACCAATGTAAATAATGGCAACTTCTGGTGATTGAACCAATTAAGGAGGACCCGAAAGCTGACAACGTTGACTCTGATCATGAAGGTATGGATTTTGATAAAGGTGCTGGATCTATTACACATATAGTGCATGCATTAGCTGGCTATTCTAACCCATAAACAATGAAAGTTGAAGAAATTTTGAAACATCAACCTGTTACAGTTTTGATTGATACCGGTAGCACTAACAATTTCATGGATAGTAAGGTTACTGACCGATTGACCTATCATATTAAAGACTATGATAAATTTGAAGTAACGATTGCTGATGGACGAACTTTATACTAGTCATATGTGCCCTACAAGCCAATCACATGAGTAATGGTACTTGTGACTTGACATACACTCTTTCTTTTGCTTATTATTATTAGGTATTTTATCACTTTATCTTGCGTGTTGTATATATTGTGATGTCCTTAGATCCATACAATGGGAATCGGATTGTGATGAGATCATGATAATGAGACCAATTCATCTTTAAACATATACCCTAAATAATCCCGGTCATAGGTTACTCGAGAGGGACATCGAAATAACTGGACAAACAAGTATGCTGTATATCCATCCATATGATGGAGGTGGCTGGTCTCATAGCTACTCATGTGGGAACATTAAGGGAATAGTACAATTACTCATTGGAGAATGAGTTCACTAATTGATCTGCTTATGGAATGCTGGATGGTTATTGATACCTCACGTCAAACAATGATTTCGTAGTCCTAGTAATATGTCTAGTCCTTAGACTTGAGACACCAAGGATGTCCTGTATGAGTACTCCATTCTTTGATACCCGACTTATAGGTTTGGAAGTTTCAAATTTAGTATAGTCGGTTATTGGGAGTGGTAGCCAACCATACGAGGGCTATTGAGTATCAATAGAGGATCATTCGCTTTTGGTATCATAAGAGGAATATCCCATGTATTCTTGCTCAAATAAATCTTTGGCCAAGGTTATTTAGATTGTGAGAGAAAGAGTTCTCCAGGAGAATCCGTTTAGAGAGAAATTTAAGGAGAGACCGTATGAGCTTGACTGCTCCATGCCCAGTATAGAATCTCTGGGATATTAGATAGATGAGTGACTATAGATACATGGTAATTGAGGATAGATAGGTCCAAAGGATTGGATTCCCCTCTATCATTTGAGGATTACGGCATAGTGGCCTAGTACGTCCGCAGTCGATAAGTTGAGTAAATTATTATGGAGATAATAATTCACCAAGTCAAAAGGAGTTCTGACATGTATGACTTACGGCCAACTCGATATTGGGCCTAAAGGGTCACACATATATGGTAGGTATCATGACGAGTAGAGGTTCGGATATGAGATATCTACCGGAGCCCCTAACTTATTAGATATCTGTTAAACTCCTAAATTATTGGGTCCTAAGATGAGATCCAATAAGAGCTAATAAGAGATTACTAGGTAGAGACCCACTAATCCAAGAGGCTTGGGTAATTGCATAGAGATCAAATACCCAATAGGGCTAGATCCATTAGGGTTGATAAGGGGCCTCTATAAATAGAAAGGAATCATAAGCCCATAGGCTAGGGTTCTCTTAGTAGCCACCTTCTATTCTCCTCTTCCTAGAGAGGAGCATCGTTGCAGTCCCTATTGTGTAGATACCGCTAGAGAGGAGGACGCTTGACCTCCTTCATCTACCCCACGGATCTGTAGGAATTCAAGGATATATGATCTCCCTAGGTACTATCATTTTTCTTACACACGTAGTTTTCGGATTTACGAATTTATTTTTTATGCACCAATATTCGCATGACAATGGAACCTTTTATGAAAATCTAGGGTGTTTTGCTTTTTGTTCTTCCGCTGCGTATGAGATGTTGCCCCTTAGATTTTTCAATAGTGGTATTAGAGCTAGGTTATTCATGTGAAGATCAAATTTTAACCACGTATGTTAAGTTTGGATGCGTTTTTGATGCCAAAATTATTGACGCAAAAGAGAGAGAGAGGGCAATAACTATTGTTGCCCTAGTAGTTTATCCAAGGCTGCTTGCAGCCATGGCTGTGTGCGCAAGGGGCTATTGGTGGCTGGCTTGTGCGCGGGCACTGTGCCTGCTATAGGGGCAACCAGCGAGCGTTGGGTGGCCTACCAATGCACGGGCACTGAGCCCACGGGCGAGCGGTAGAGTTGACTGTAGGTGCCTGCCCGCAGGGGAGGGCGACGCTTGTAGGGGTGCTCGCCCGCATAGGGGTGCTGGCCCACTGCGGGCATTGCGCCCATAGGGGCAGCGCAAGCGAGCGGGCGCTTCTGCCCACGAGCGATACCCCACTACAGCGGCACCGCTTGTAGGCCTGCGTGCGCCGCTGCTCGTAAGCATAATGCCCACGAGCTAGTCGCTCGTAGGTAGGGGCGACGCTTCCCTACAGTGTTGCCACCGGTAGGGCGACGACGGCGGTAGCCACGACGCAGGCAGCAAAGGAAGGAGGGATTAAGGTTTTTTCGGTCAAAAGATATTTTTGCCCTTGGGTATTTTAAAAATTTTAATTTTGTCCCTTCTGGTCGAATAACCAAGATGGCCTTCGGAAATTAAAAAATTCCCTACGTGTCCCTGATTTCAAAAAAATATTAATTAATTAAAAGATTTAATTAACTATTATTATTATTTATCTAGTAGTCCTATATAATAACATATACATATGATGTATGATATAGACATATGATCATGGATCGTGTGATGTGATGTGTGTACATGTGGTTATTATTATTGAGGCCTACGAGCCTCTATTTTGTTTGTTTATTATCGAGCCTGTGTGCTTGTAATTATATTGTAATTACACGAGAAGGCATAGTGGAAGCATGGAAGTGATAGCGGAACCCATGAGGCTGAGACGATTCGATGCATGGCGATGCGTTGAGATGCGAACGGAACCGACGAAGTAAGATAGATAATCATAGGGCATGGAGATGCGCCGAGGCACACATAGATCTTGATATGAGTGATTGAGCCCACTGGCTCGGGTTTGATCACATTAGGATATGGTCCATGATCATTTGGTATGATTGCTCATGTGATGTGTAATTGATTATACACCTACTAGATATGTATATATATTTACATGCGATGTAGATATATATTAAATATGTATGTGTGTGACATATTATATTAGGAGACCGAATAAAAAATCTCTTTTCTCGATAATAGTAAGTCAGTAAACGTGAGGCAATTAGATTGACCCATGTGGCCTTCCATTGTTATAGGTAGGAACTGATTCCCGGTGTAGGTTGAGTTGGTCGAGTCCTTCAAGACTCACTTTTATCGTGATTCACTATCTTATCTACGATATAGAGATATCATCGGTGACCTGAGGACATAATATGCTTGGTCGAGTCCCTTGAGGGTAAATCATCGAATCAGACTCATCTTGTAATGATGGTGATGACTTAACCGAATATCATGATTGGTCGAGTCCCTCGAGGCCATGGTGGTTCGAAGGCCGAATAGGATGGGAATCACAAGGAGTTGTGATCGATAAGTGTTGCCTACCTTTTGGGCTTAGTGTGATTGGTCGAGTCCCTCGAGATTACACTAAGATGCCAATTGGATCCCGATCCCCACTAGAAGTCTATCAGAGACTTTCGTTTCACGTGCTGAGGGTGTCACGTGACTCGCCAAAAAATAGTGAGAGCATGTCAAGATAGAAGTCCATATCTTGATTATTTATATTTCTATAAAATTTGCATGTTATTTATTTGTTGCTGCATCTTTATTTTTTTTTAGAATATATTACTATTAGACTCTCTATGTTGCATAGTTGATGCCAACCGCCTCATTGGTCCAAATTATATGGATTGGCTCCGCAAGTTGAGAATCATTCTCATGACGGAAAAAATCGCATATGTCCTTGAAATAGTGATACCTATGCCCAAGGAAAGGGGAAGTGAGGATGAGATTGCTCGCTACGTGAAGTACGCAGATGACTCCACTCTTGCTTAGTATTAAATGTTGGGCTCCATGACTCCCAAGTTATAGAGACAATATAAAAGGATGGATGGCAGATCCATACTCCTACATCTCCACAAATTGTTTGAGGAATAGGGAAGAACTTAACGATATGAGATATCGAAGAGTCTCTTCTATGCTATGATGACTAAGAGGATATTGTTCATAATCATGTCCTTAAGATGATTGAGTGGATAGAGAAACTCACAGGTCTAGGAATGGTCTTAGAGGATAACCTGTATGTGGATCTTATGCTTCATTCCCTACTCGATTCCTTGTCATAGTTCTCTATGCTAGTAAGACCAGAAAGAAAATGAAGATAGAGAAGTCCCTTGAGAAGGGCAAAGGGCAAGGGTAAAATGGGTAAGGCAAAGGTTGTCAGGAAAGACCTAACAAAGGATAAAGGCTAGTGCTTTAACTACAGCAAAGATGGACACTAGAATAGGAACTACAAAGAGTACCTTGCAGAGAGGGTGAAATAGAGGCTTGGAGAAGATTCAGGTACATTCATGAGTAGTCTCCATTTGTCAGAATCTTATGATAACACATAGGTATTGGATACCGGGAGTACTTATCATATTTGTAATTCATTATAGGTTTTAGCAAGACTTAGGAGATTGAAGAGAGACAAGATGGACCTTAAGATGGGCAATGAAGCAAAGGTTACTGTAGTGGCTACTAACAAGGTCATCCTACATCTGCTTGGTGGAGCTATTATTGCATTAGATGCATGCTATTATATTCCTTCTATTATCAAAAATATTATTTCTATTTCATATTTGACAATTAGTGAATATAAATTAGTTTTGAGAATAATGGTTGTTCAATAGCATTAGATGATGAGATCATCATTAGAGGAACGCTGCATAATGGTTTATTTATGCTAGATACAGCTCCACACATCATGAGTGTAAGTGAGTCAAAGAGAAAATGAGAAGAGGTGAGCAATGCATATCTGTGGCATTGTAGGCTAGGTCACATCCATGAGGGAAGGATTCAAAAGTTGCTGAAGAATGGATATCTAGATCCATTCGACTATGAGCCATATGTGACTTGCAAACCTTACCTTCGAGGAAAGATGACCAACTCATCATTTAGTAGAACTGGAGAGAGAGCCACTGAGTTGTTGGAACTCATACATAGTGATGTATGTGGTCTCATGTCAACTCATGTCATAGGTGGTTACTCCTACTTCATTACTTTCACTGATGATTTCTCAAGATACGGACATGTGTACTTGATAAAGTACAAATCTGAGATTTTTGAGAAATTCAGGGAATATAAGAATGAAGTAGAGAACCAGACTAGAAAAAATATTAAAACCCTTTGATCAAATCAAGGAGGTGAGTACTTGAGTACAGAGTTCACCTAGTTCCTCAAAGACCATGGGATTTTATCATAGTGGACACCTCCTTATACACCGCAACTTAATGGTGTATCGGAAAGGAGGAATCGTACACTATTAGATATGGTGCGTTCTATGATAAGTTTCGCTGACCTACCCATCTTATTCTAGGGATATGCCCTAGAGACCGCAGCTTATCTTCTGAACAGAATTCCAACTAAGTCAGTAGTGTCTACTCTATATGAGATATGAAATAGGAAGAAGCCTGATCTTAAGGATATTAAGATTTGGGGGTGCCTTGCCCAGGTCAAGAGACACAACCTCGACAAGTTGGAATCTAGGACAGAACGGTGTAAGTTCATGGGATACCTCAAGGAAACTTATGGGTATTATTTCTATCACTCTGAGGACTAAAAAGTCTCTATAGCTAAGAGAGTAGTATCCCTTCTGTATTCCTTAAGAAGTAACACATTCTTGGTGGAGACAGTGGGAGCGTGATAGAGTTTAGCAAAGTTGGAGAACCTAGCTCAAGCACCATTCCATAGCCAGTGTCACGCCCCACCGAATTTATCACATTCAGGAGGTGTGACCCTATCTTAAAAATCCATAACATTAAAATTTTAAGAACAATTCAATCCAGGATCCATTCTAACAATTTGAGGATACTAAGAACTATTCAAATCAATATTTAAACCCTTAAATTCATAATTCATAAACCTATACAGTTTCACAAATCATACTCTAATTCATTCATTGATTCATAAAGTCCAAAATTAACTCAACTAAACAACATCCACATCATAAATCCACAAGTGTGGGAAATCCATACAATTTCAAAACCAACCTTTACCACTAGTTCACATCATTATACAAATTAAATTTAACATTCCAAATCCTAACAGAGAGGTTCTTTAACATTTACAAAACACATAAGTTCAGATTTATCATAGACATTTTCTTAAGCACAAAATATTCTTGTACAACAAAACTTATCAACCATTAAAGCTCAAGCCAAAATCTTCTAGCATTCCCTTCCTCAACCCAGTTTAAACATTCTAGAGACTGATAAGCTAACCTGACAAAAAAGATTATAGCAATCGGAGTGAGCATAACAGAGCTTAGCAAGTGACTAACATATCCATGGCATATGAAATGTTTCGAAGGAAACCAAGAATAGATGAAACATTTTTGAATATATCAAATAGCATATGAAATGGTTTCAGAATTTATTTCGAGGATAACAATGGCATATGAGATATCTCAGAGCATATCAAAAGAATAAATCAGAAACATAAGCTCAAATGTCATATTTGACGTTCATTCATTTCATTCTCATCCAAAGCATACAAATAAACACATAAGCAAGGCTTTGGATATCATATCAAAAACACAAAGGGTGCAGTGGGATCTCAAACAGAATCTCTCATGTTTGGGGGTGTCATACATCCACGTCTGGATAAAGCTAGAGGGGGTTGGCAGAGCATCGCGGGCTCTAAGTATACACCCTTTATCATTTCTGGCAAAGGTCCAAATAATCTCTTTACCATTTCTAGCAAAGGTCCAAATAATCCCTTTGCCATTTTTGGCAAAGGTCCAAATAATCCCACAAGACACCAGAATACAAAGGGTAGTATGAACAATAACATTAGCACATATTGGGCACACATGCGGAACAACGAAAATATGCGTGTGCCTTTACGAAACAAGATAGTGCCAACATGAATATTACATAATAGATTTTAGATATACAAACAATTTCAGGATGAACAATATAAAAATTTCAAAGGACCAATATAAAGCTCAATTGAAGAAGAATTTAGCAGAAATCAAATTTCCAATAGGATCAAGCTTGAATAGGCAAAACTCAACAAAATTTTAATTTTGGTAGAATTTGAGTGGTATATTTCCTGAATTGTTTGATTGATCAATTATGCTCCAATTTACTCAAAATAGGTGTCATTGGAAAGCTGTATCAATATAATTTCAGATAAACTTGGATTTGTAA
The DNA here is from genome assembly GCA_024322285.1 of Musa beccarii. Lineage (NCBI taxonomy): Eukaryota > Viridiplantae > Streptophyta > Magnoliopsida > Zingiberales > Musaceae > Musa > Musa beccarii. The sequence continues at coordinate 17,652,618 of CM044396.1, forward strand.
ATTTTTGAGTTCTTAACATGAAGTTACAACAAATAGAGTAAAGAAAGGTCAGAATTGATCATCTCTGTTTTGCAGAATTGGTAGAATCAATTTAAACAGATGTTTCAGAGGTCAAACATACTTCAAAATTTCCAAATTAGGTGTTAAAAGAAATATATACGAATCTAGTTTCCAAAGAATTAAGTTTTTCATTATTCAAAATTTTCATTAGAGAGTTATGAACCATTTAGTAACAGAAGGTTAGGAGCTATAGTATCTGTTTCACCGAATACATAAGGTCTATTCATTCATATATTTGGATAGGTAAATTTACTCCAAATATTTCAATTTTTATATCCAATGAAAGCTCTTTAAGTCTTCTTTTGTATTAAAAAAGTTTTTCCTCAATCAGAATTTGGTGCAAAAAGTTATGGCCACAAGAGTACTGAAAGGTCAAAAAATCTAAAAATTTCCATATTCAACATTTGATGTATAAATGGCATAGATATCTTACATGAAGCTACAATCTTCCAATTTTCTCAAGATCAAGATGAAAACAAGGATCAAAATTTATCTCTAGGATGGGGTTACAACACTTGCCTTATAAAAGTTTGATTCCCAACTATGGAGAGTGGATGCAAAACCTTGAGCTAAGACAAAATTTCTCTTCTCCTTCAATTCTTTCTTCAATTCATTCTCCTTCTCTTCTATGTTGGCAGCAAGTTTTCTCCTCTAATCACCAAGGTTTGGCTCATACAAAGATTTGAAAGATGGTAAGCATGCATGAGGGAAACATAGGTGTCATCCATTGAATAAACACGTGGCTCATTCTTAGGTTAGCTAATGCCACATGTCTTCTATTTTTATTTTATTTATTTTCTTTCTTTCTTTCTTAAACTAAATATAAATCTTTCATAAATCCTATCTAAGTATTAGTATTAATATTTTGATACCTAGCACTAAACTTTCAATATGAAAAATATTTAGTGCTAAAGAATTGTTAAACATCTCTCGTATTTACAAATAGGTCCTTAGAATTTTACAAACAAGTCCTCATATTTTATAAATAGGATTTAAAATTTATTTGGGCTCATCTATAGAATTTAAGATGGATAGTAATATTATAATTAAACTCTTATACAAAATTTAGAAACGAGAAAAAAAATATGAGGGATGTTACAACCAGAGTCTATTCAGGTACCTAGCACACAAGTTCAAACTTTACGTAGGTTCGATAAAGTATCTCATCATCCTGAGAGATATGTGGGATATATCAGAAGAGAGGATGTTGAGGATATTGATCCTTAGACCAACGAGGAGACTATTATGAGAATAGACTCCGGGAAATGGTAAGAAGCCATGAATTCATAAATGGATTCCATGTACTCCAACAAGGTTTGGAACCTAGTTAATGCACCCAATGGTATCGCACCCATTAGCTGCAAATGGATCTTCAAGAAGAAGATCGAAGTAGATGGCAAGGTAGAAATGTATAAAGTAAGGCTAATGGCTAAGGGGTATCGTCAAAGGTAAGGTGTTGACTATGACGAAACTTTCTCACCCGTAGCTATGATAAAATCTATCCAAATTCTATTAGCTATTATAGCATACTATAATTATGAGATCTGGCATATGGATGTCAAAACCGCATTCCTCAATGGTAACCTCGATGAGGAAGTGTATATGATATAACTTGAGGGATTCATGTCCAAGGATAACCTAGATAAGGTGTACAGATTGCTTAGGTCCATCTATGAACATAAGATTTAATGAGGCGATCAGATCTTATGACTTCGTTAAGAATGAAGATGAGCCTTGTGTGTACAAGAAGGTAATTGGGAGCACTATCACCTTTTTGGTATTATATGTGGATGACATCTTGATCATTGAGAATGATATAGGAATGCTCTCCATAGTAAAGGCTTGGCTATCTAGGCACTTCTCCATTAAGGACTTAGGGGAAGCATCCTACATATTGGGGATACGAATCTATAGAGATAGATCTAAGAGGATGCTTGGTTTGTCCCAATCCAAGTATATAGACACCATTATCAAAAAGTTTGGTATGAAAAATTCCAAGAGAGGTCTCATACCAATAAAACATGGAATATCACTTTCTAGGAGTATGTCCGAAAAGACTCTTGAAGAAAGGACACACATGGATAGGATACCATATGCCTTAGCGATAGGATCTATCATGTATGCTATGCTATGTACCGGTCTAATATAGCGCATGCACTAAGTGTCACGAGCAAGTATAAGGCAGATCCAGGCTTGGAGCACTGGAAAGTAGTAAAATGCATCCTTAAGTACTTGAGAATGACTAAGGATCTTTTACTGGTATATAGAGGCAGTAGCCTCAGAGTTGAGGGCTACATGAACTCGAGCTTCCAGTCCGATGTCGATGATAACAAGTCTAATTCAGGGTCTGTGTTCACCCTGAATGGAGAAGCAGTATGCTAAAAGAATTCCAAGCAAGACACTACTACTAACTCGACCACAGAGGTAGAATACATTGCTGCAGTAAAGGCAGCAAAGAAGAGAGTTTGGATGAAGTAGTTCATTACAAATTTAGGAGTCATGCCGACCAGCGAGGTACTGATTCCCTTATATTATGATAACTATAGGGTGATTACTCAAATAAGGGAACCTGGGTCTCATCAGAAGTGTTCTGAAGAGGTTCCAGCTTATTAGAGAGATTGTGGCCTGAAGAGATGGAGCAGTAGAAAGAGTTCCATTTAAAAATAATATTGCAGATCCACTAACCAAGCCATTATCTCAAATTGTCTTTGAGCATCACAAGGGGCTGATAGGGATCAAACACGTAGGTGGTTTAGGTCAAGTGAGAGATTACTAGTCATATGTGCCCTGCAAGCCAATCACATGAGTAATGATACTTGTGACTTGACATACATTCTTTTTTTTGCTTATTATTATTAGGTATTTTATCACTTTATCTTGCGTGTTGCATATATTGTGATATCCTTGAATCTATGCAATGGGAATCGGATCATGATGAGATCACGATAATAAGATCGATTCACCTTTAAACATAGACCCTAAATAATCTCGGTCATAGGTTACTCGAGAGGGACATCGAGATAACCGGACAAACTAGTGTGCTGTATACCCATCCATATAATGGAGGTGGCTGGTCTCATAGTTACTCGTGTAGGGATACTAAAGATATAATATAGGTGCTTATTGGAGAATGAGTTCACTGATTGATCCACTTACGGAATGCTGGATGGTTATTGATATCTCACGTCAGACAATGATTCCGTAGTCCCAATAGTGTGTCTGGTTCTTAGACTTGAGATATCAAGGATGTCCTATATGAGTACTCCATTCTTTGATACCCAGCTTATAAGTTTGGAAGTTCCAGATCTAGTATAGTCGATTATTGGGAGTGGTAGGCAACCTTACGAGGACTATTGAGTGTCAATAGACGATCATTCGCTCTTGGTATCATGAGAGAAATATCCCATATATTCTTACTCAAACAAATATTTGGCCAAGGTTATTTACATTGAGAGAGAAAGAGTTCTCTGGGAGAATTTGATTAGAGAGAAATTCGAGGAGAGATAGTATGAGCTTGATAGCACCATGTCCAGTATAGGGTCTCTGGGATATTAGATAGATGAGTGAGTATAGATACATAGTAAATGAGGATAGATAGGTCCAAAGGATTGGATTCCCCTCTATTATCTAGAGACTGCGGCGTAGTGGCCTAGTACGTCCGCAGTCGATGAGTCGAGTGAATTATTATGGAGATAATAATTCACTAAGTCAGAAGGAGTTCTGACATGTATGACTTATGGCCAACTTGATATTGGGCCTAGATGGTCACACACATATGATAAGTGTCGCGACGAGTAGAGGTTCAGATATGAGATATCTACTAGAGCCCCTAACTTATTGGATCCTAAGATGAGATCCAATAAGAGCTAATAAGAGATTATTGGGTAGAGACCCACTAATCCAAGAGGCTTGGGTAATTGGATAGAGATCTAATACCCAATAGGGTTGGATTCATTAAGGTTGACAGGGGGCCTCTATAAATAGGAGGGAATCATAGGTCCATAGGCTGGGGTTCTCTTGATAGCCACCTTCTATTCTCTTCTCCCTAGAGAGAAGCATTGTTGCAGTCCCTATGGTGTGGATACCGCTAGAGAGGAGGATGCTTGACCTCCTTCATCCATCCTACGGATTTGTAGAAATTCAGAGATATACGATCTCCTTAAGTACTATCGTTCTTCTTACACATGTAGTTTTCGGATTCACGGATTTGTTTTTGACGCATCGATCTTTGCACGATGACAAAACCTTTTGTGAAAATCTAGGGTGTTTTGTTTTTTGTTCTTCCGTTGCGCATGAGATATCAACCCCTAGATTTTCCAACACTTTAACTAATGACAGCAAATATTCAAAGATAAAGCTGATTATACAGGGCCAAAAAGTATTGGTGGATTTCTTTTTGCTACCCTTGGCAAACTTCGAAATGGTGATCCTAAAGGGAAGATGAAGAAGTAAAGCCATGGCTACTACTAACCATCGGATGGAGAGGGGTCTGTAGAAGACTACAACAACTACTACACTAAAAGGCCGACCTATTGCTCACACTATCAAAAGGTAATGAGGTATTTGACTCCCAAAACTTTCTTATCACATGAAGAACAACTTGAAGTATTTCATGATTTATATGATGAACTCAAAAAGATTGGTAAAAAATATAGTTCACTAAAAAGGGATCATGCATTACTTACTAATGAATTTGATATATTAAAAATTATGTCTAACAAATATACATTAAAATCCTGTACACTTTATACAAAATGTGAAGATTTAGAGTCATCTAATCTTAAACTTAAAGAGGAGTTATTTTAAAAATCACATGCTTTAGAAAATATAAAAAAGAACTTAATTCCCATGAATGAAAAACTAAAACATTACTTAGAAGAATCAATTAATAGTAATGATATAATAGAATCTCTTCAAAATAAAAATAAGTTTCTATGACAAACATTAGAGAATTTTAAATTTTAAAATAAGTCATTTGATATAATTCTTGTCAAACAACATTATGTATTTTTTTAAAAAGCATTAGCTTCACAAGTAGTAGCACATATCAAAAGCCAATCATATTTGTAAAGGGACCCATATATATATTCCTCCTAAAGTTAAATATAAATTTTGTGAAAAGTTTGACCATTATGCTTACACATGCCCTTTTAAAAATATAATTATCTTAAATTAATTTAGGTTCCTAAGGAACCATAAGTAATTTAAAGTCAAAAGGCAAGAAAGGTAAATCTAACTATGAAAGTTTTTAAGTCAAATAGATACCTAAAATAAACCCTCATTTCTTATAGGTTTCTCTTCAAACAAAAAATAGGAGGAAAGGAGGATATGTTACTTTGTATCTTGATAGTGGATGCTCAGGCACATGACTGAAAATCCTTCAAACTTCTCAAAACTCACTAGTTGAGATGGAGGATATGTTACCCTTGGAGAGAACAATAAAGAAAAAAATCATTAGCATTGAAAATATTAGTTTTAAATCAAATCTCTTAATTGAAATATGCTTTTGGTAGATAGTTTGAAATACAACTTAATTAGTATTAGCCAACTTTATGATAAGAGGTATAATGTTAAATTTAAATCTCATGCTTACATCATAGAAATACCAAATAAGAATAAATTTATAATAGTTGTAAGAAGTGATAATGTTTATACTATTAATTTTGATTATTTTAGTAATACAACTTATTTTTTAATTTTAAATGATGATGCATAGCTTTGGCATAGAAAACTAGGATATGCTAGCATGAAATTAATTTTACAAATTAGAACTAAAAAAATATAAAAGAATATCTAAAATCAAATTTGTTAAAGATAAATTTTGTGATGCATACCAATTAGAAAAATATATAATGAGTAACTTCAAACCCATAAAACAAATAAGTACCTCTAGACTATTATAACTAATTCATATGGATTTATTTAAACCTATTGATATCATAATTCTAGAAGGTAGTAAATATATTTTTGTGATTGTTAATTACTATAATAGATATACTTGGATATGTTTCTTAACATATAAAAATAATTATTTCAAATATTTTACCAAGTTTTGTAAAGAAGTTTAAAATAAAAAAGGTCTTATGATTTCTTCTATTTGTAGTGATCAAGATAGTAAATTAAAAAATTATAATTTTTAAGAATTTTATTATTTGACTAAGTATAACCATAATTTCTCTAATCCAATAAATGTATAACAAAATAGAGTTATTGAGAGAAAGAATAAGAGCTTATAAGAAATAGCAGGGACTATTCTTAGTGAACATAGCATACCCAAATACTCTTGAGCTGAAGCCATTGACACGACAAGCTATGTCATGAACAGAGTTCTTATAAGACCTTATATATCTAAAACTTCTTATAAATTATGAAATAATAAAAGACCCAATATCTCATATTTTAAAATTTTTGGTTGTAAATATTTTATTTTAAATGACAAGGATACGTTAAAAAAATTTGATGTAAAATCTGATGAAGATATTTTTCTTAGATATTCTTCTATCTCTAAAGCTTATTGAGTTTTCAATAAGAGAACTTTAGTTATTGAAGAATTTATTCATGTTATTTTTTATAAATCTCTTGAAGCTAAAAAAATAATTTTGATGATGATTTTAAATTTTATAAATTAAATTTGAATGAGAATTCTACTCCTCAAAATAATTTGGATATATCTACTTCCAAATAAATATTATCTAAGAAATATAAGTATATAGATGCATATCTTAAGAAGTTAATTATTGTAGATACATTAAAAGATATTTAAATTTATTCTTCTTTAAAAAATATTTATTTAAATGCTATTTTTTAATCTCAAATTGAGCCTAAATACATTGATGATGTTCTTAAAGATAACTCATGAGTCTCGATAATACATGAAAAGCTAAATCAATTTAAAATAAATAAAGTTTGGAAACTTATTCCTAGACCTAGTTATCATCTTATAATTGGCACTAAATAGATCTTTAAAAATAAGTAAGATGAACAAGGTGTCGTAGTTCGAAACAAACCTAGACAGGTATCCAAAAGTTTTAATTAAGAAGAATGCATATACTATGAGGAAACCTTTACTCTTATAGTTAGACTTAAAAGTCATAAGATACTCCTTGCTTATATATATTTTAAAAATTTTATATAATTTCCAATGTATATCAAAAGTGCTTTTCTTAATGGTTTTATTTTTGTAGAAGTTTATATTGAGTAACCACTCAGATTTAAAAATAATTATTTTTAAATCATATTTATAAATTATCTAAGACACTTTACAGGTTAAAACAAGCTCCCATAGCTTAGTATAAAAGACTTATTTTTTTAATTCAAAAAAAAAATTGAAAGAAAAGTTTGATATAACATAATTTATTAAATATTTTAAAAATAATTTTATTATCATTCAAATTTATTTGATGATATTAATTTTGGTTCTACTAATGAATCTTTATGTAAATTATTTACTAAGAGTTCAAGCCAAGAATTTAAAATAAGCTTAATGGGTAAATAATTTTTTTAAGATTATAAATTAAGCAACTAGATGATGAGATTTTCATTTGTCAAATCAAGTATACTTTTAATCTATTAAAATAATTTATATTGATAATACTAAAGCTATCAATATACATATGAGCATTTCTACAAAATTAGATATGAAAAATGAAAGAGAAAGCTTTGATAAGAAGACTTATAGAGGCATAATAGGTAGTTTATTATATCTTACTATAATTAGACTTAATATAATATTTAGTGTTAGGCTTTGTGTAAGATTTTATTATAATCCTAAATGATCTCACTATAAAACAGTAAAAAAAATTTAGATACTTAAAAGGAACTCATAATATGGGATTATGGTATTCTAAATTTAAAAGTTTTGATTTGATTACTTATGTTGATACTAACTTTATAGGATATAAAATAGATAGAAAAAATACATCTAGAATTTATTAGTTCTTAGATCATACACTTGTTTCTTAATCATCCAAAAAGCAAAACTCTATCGTACTATCTACAACTAAAGTTAAATATATTACGGTGGGTGCATGTTATGCATAGTAATTTGAATGAAAAATACTTTAGAAGATTATAAAATTTACTTAAAAAATATCCTTATAAATTACGACAATACTAGTGCTGTGCTTATCAAAGAATCCTATTCAATATTCTTGAACCAAACATATTGATATTATGCATCATTTCATTGGGGATCATATAAGCAATCATGATATATCCTTAGATTTTATTAATACAAAATATTAGCTAGTAGATATTTTTAGTAAATCATTGAGTGAGAAATAATTTGATTTTATTAGAAGAGAAATAGACATGTAGAATCTTTTAAATGCATGATTAAAGGCTTTTTCCTATTTATTCTCTTATGATTCTTTCTTTTTACTAATGAATAAAAGAGAGATTTATCAAAATGAATCATGATCTTTTAGTGTTCACAAATTGAGATTTATTTTATATAACTCTTTTGTATTTATAACTTATATACCCTATTCATTTTGTTGATGACAAAGGGGGAGAAGAAGTAACTCATTTTTGTTTATGGCCAAGAAGGGAGAAATAGTGATTCATGCCTAGCTTATATATTGAACAAGAAAAGTTATAATACTTTTATAACTTTTTTATTAGTAGTAACTCATGCCTAACATTTGTTAATTATTCTTTAAAATTTGAAACTTGATTGAGTATTTGGGCTTGCAATGATAATATAAACAAGATCAAATTTGTTTCAACTTAATTTTATAATTACCATTGAAAGAGTATTATTTTGAATTCAAATTCATCATATTTTTAAGATGACATATAAATAAGGGGAGTGTTATTAAGACCCTATCATTAATTAACTTCTCGGTGTCCATAACTTGAACTTATTTTTTATGATGCAATATTGAGATCCCTTGTGCACCATGATATCATAGTAAATTTTATTATTATACAATTGAATCATAATATATTCTCTTCTTTTTGCTGATGACAAAGGGGAAAGAGTAAGTCATTTGTTATTGATAAAGGGGAGAATTGGTAACTCATGCATGAATAAGGAGAATCATATTATCTTACTTATGATTATTTTGTTATTATACAACTTATATTTGATTTATATAAATGGTTAACTTACAATTATATTTTGATTAATATTACAGATTGATAATGATTAAAATTTAAAATTTGAAATGATTATGATTATAATTTGAAACTTAAAACTTGATTGAACATTAATATTTGGGCTTGAATAATTATCATAATATCGATAAGATCCAATTTTTTCAACTTTAATTTAGCGAAAATATTTAAAAGGATATATGATCATTTGATTATAAGTTGATCATAACTTTTTAAAATGATAAATAGACAGGGGAGTCTTGTTAAAATCCAATCATCAATTAGTTGTCATCATAAAAAAGGGAAAGAATATAGGATCCCAGATTTTGATAATGAAATCAATTGATGAATTTATTAGACTAATATGCTTTTGAGATAAGCGATATAGAAAATACTTTGATCATAGACTTACATCACTAAAGGGCCAAATGTTAAGCAAGAAAGTTGAATATTATATCCGAAAATTATCGTATCAAAAATTGGATGTCAAGCTAGAGGATTGGTTAATATGCTGCAAATCAAACTTTATGCTAAAGGATTAGGTATCATGCTAGAAGGATAAGATATTATACTAGAAGATTAGATGTCATAAAAAATTTAATATACCAATAGAATAAGCGATATATCAAATAAAAGGATGATATACCAAAGTTTTGGATGAAGTACCATAAGATCATATGACATGATAGAAAAGCATACAATGTGCCAAAAGCTTCGTAAATATATTAGATGTGCAGTTGATTTGTTAAGGTTTTAGTCAAGGCTATTTTAGGTCAATTTAAGCTAGTATTAGGCCAAAACAAAATCCACTTATCAAGAAAATCATTGGGCTTAAAATAAGGCCAAATTGGCCCATTATAAGGTTAATTAATGGCCTAAACTAGGCTTAGATAGTGGTACCACTAGGCTCAGGTGATAGTACTGCTTAAGTCAATCAACAAGTACTATTTGTGCTTTGTCATCCTTTTTCATAGTGGTACCACTTTTGACAATGGTAGTACTATCTAGGATGATAGTAGCACCACCCAGAATTTAAATTTTATAATAGTAGTATCATCATAGTCTAGATTTATAGTAGAGTTATGATGGTAGTACTACCTAGTGTCGATGATAGTATCACTCGTATCTCAAAATTTAAAATTTAAATTTTTAGCTTCATTTTTGAAGTCTTTTGGGGCTTATCAATACCTCACTTAGGCTTGGTTGATGGAGCATATATTCCTGAGCTAGTAAAGTCTTATAAACTCTTATTTTGAGCATAATTTGAGTCTTCTCCTCCTCTTGAGCTTAGTAGTAATTCTAAGTTATGACAAGTGAGAGATCTTGTATAGAAAGTGTTGGGAAACCTAGAGTAGCATTACATGAGTCATAGAAGAATAAAAAATAAAATCTTAGATTTTCTATAGAAAATAGGTTCTCATCGTTGTGCAAAGATTAGTACACGAAAAATCAAAAAACCATAAAATGCACATATATGAAAGATGTGCTACCTAAGGAAATTGTATATTCTTGAAAACTTACAGATCTATTAGAGAGGATGAGGGAGGTAAACTATCCTCCTCTCTAGTGATAATCTACATGGTAGGCGCTGTAAAGACACTCCTTAAATTGCTACACAATTCTTATTTCCACACGCACCATACGACAAAGAAAGGGCCAGCCCTTCTTGTTATCCACATGCCCCAAACTAAGGCTATCGACTAAGGAGGAGAGAGAAAAGAGTATAGGAGATGGCAACCAAAAAGGGTCTAGCATAAGGCACCTTTGGTTCCCTCCTATTTATAGAGGTCCCTATAAACTTATCCTAATAGATCCTGCCCTATTGGGTATTGGATCTCTATCTAACTACCCAAGCCTCTTGAATTAATAGACCTCTACCAATAATCTCACATTAGCTCTTATTGTATCTTATCCATAAGATCTAATAATTCAAAGACTTACTAGATATCTAATAGGATATGGGCTTCAGCAAATATCTTATATTCGAACCTCTACTCATCGCAACACCTACCATATGTGTGTAACCCTCTATGCCTAATATCGAGTTAGTCGTGAGTCATATTTGTTAGAACTTCTTCTAACTCAGTGAATTATTATCTCCATGATGATTCACTTAGCTCATCGACTATGGATGTATTAGACCACTATGCCGCAATCCCTAGATGATACGGGAAAATCTAATCTAATGGACATATCTATCCTTAGTTATCATGTATCTATAGTCCCTCATCTATTTAATATCATAAAGAACTATATCGGGCATGGTGCTATCAAGCCTATATGGTTTCTACTCGAGTCTTGCTCTAATCGGATTCTCTCGAAAAACTTTTTCTCTCTTAATCTAAATAACTCTGACTAAGGATTCACTGAGCAAGAATACGTAAGATATTCCTCTTATTACATTGAGAATAAATGATCCTCTATCGACATTCAATTGCTCTCGTAAGGTTGGCTGTCACTCCCGATGACCAACAATATTAGATATGAAACTTTAATATCTATAAATATGATATTAAAGAGTGGAGTACTTATACAAGATATCCTTGGTGTCTTAAGTATAAGAACTAAATACACAACTAGGATAATGAAATTACAGTCTGATAATAAAGTATCATCAACCATCTAATATTCCGTGAGTGGATCAATAAGTGAACTCATTCTCCAATAAGCACCTATATTGTGTCCGTAGTGTCTCCACTTAAGCAACTATGAGATCAGTCGCATCTATTATATAGACGGGTATATAGCATACCAGTCTATCCAATTATCTCGATATCCCTCTCGAGGAACCTATGATCGGGATTATTTAAAATCTATGTTTAAAGGTGAATCATGATCTTATCATAATCTAATTCCTATTGCACAGATTCATGAACATTTCAATATATACAATAGGCAACATAAAGTGAGAAGAATGCTAGTAAATAATAATAAATAAAGAGAGTACATAGTATGTCACATATGTCATTACTCATGTGATTGGCATGCAGGATGCCTATGACTAGCAATCTACTACTTGACCAAAGGCCAATCACTTATATGTCTGATCCTTATCAGACCCTTGTGTTACTCAAAGACAATCTGAGATAATGACTTCATTAATGGATCTATGATGTTATATTTAGATGAAACTATTTTCATTACTATATCTCCTTGAGCCACGATCTCTCTAATTATGTTAAATCTTCTCAAAACATGCTTAGACTTTTGATGAGACCTAGGTTCCTTCACTTGAGCAATCGCTCTATTGTTGTCATAATATAAGGGAATCGGCTCCTCATTGCTCGGCACGACTCCTAAATCTATGATAAACTTCTTCATCCAATCTCCCTCCTTTGCTGCCTCTATCATAACAATGTACTATGCCTCTATAGTCAAATCGGCAGTAGTATCTTGTATTGAACTCTTCCAGCATACTACTCTATTCAGAGTAAACATATATCCTGAGTTAGACTTACTATCATCAACATTGGATTGGAAACTCGAATCTGTGTAGCCCTCAACCCTAAGGCTATTTCCTTCATATACTAGTAAAAGATCTTTAGTACTTCTCAAGTACTTAAAGATATACTTTACTGCCTTCCAATGTTCCAAACCTAGATTCATTTAATATATGCTCATAACACATAGAGCATATGCTATATCAGGTCTGATACACAGCATAGCATACATGATAGATCTTATCGCTGAGGCATAGGGTATTCTATCCATGTCTATCCTTTCTTCGGGAGTCTTTGGGGATATACTCATAAAGTAATATTCTATATCTCATTGATATGAGATCTCTCTTAAAATTTTCTATATCAAACCTTTTGACAATAGTGTCTATGTACTAAAAATGGGACAAGCCAAGCATCATTTTGAATCTATCTCTATAGATTCGAATTCTCAAAATATAAGATGTTTTTCCTAAGTCCTTCATGGAGAAATGTCTAGATAGCCAAGCCTTTACTATAGAGAGCATTCCTACATCATTCCTAATTATCAGGATGTCATCTACATATAATACCAAAAAGGTGATAGTGCTCCTACTTACTTTTTGTATACACAAGGCTCATCTTCATTCTTAACAAAGTTATAAGATTTGATCACCTTACCAAATCTTATATTCTAACTTTAGGAATCTTGCTTTAGTCCATAGATCGACTTAAGCAATATGCATATCTGATTTGGACTTTTCTTAGACATAAATCCCTCAAGTTGTATCACATACACCTCCTCCTCGAGGTTGCCATTAAGGAACACAGTTTTCATATCCATCTACCAGATCTCATAATCATAGTGTGTTATAATTACTAATAGAATTTGGATGAATTTTATAATAGCTATGGGTGAGAAGGTTTTATTATAGTCAACACCTTACCTTTTACGATACCCCTTAGCCATTAGCCTTATTTTATAGGTCTCCACCTTTCCATCTCTTCTGATCTTCTTCTTGAAAATCCACTTACAACCAATGGGTACGATACCTTCAGATATATCAACTAGGTTCTAAACCTTATTGGAGTATATGGAATCCATCTCAAAATTCATAACTTCTTGTCACTTCCCGGAGTCTATACTTATAATAGCCTCCTTGTAGGTCTGTGAATCAATATCCTCAATATTCTCTCTTCTGATATATCCCACATATCTCTTAGGAGGATAGGGTACTCTATCGAACCTACATAAGGTTAGAACTTGTGTGCTAGGTATCTAAACTTGGGTTGTTGAATGGTGCTTGAGCTAAGTTCTCTAACCACGCTCAACTCTATTATGTTCCCACTATTTCCACTAAGAATGTATTCCTTCTCAAGGGCATATCCTTAGAATGAGATGGATAGATCGGTGAAACTCATCATGGATCGTATTATATTTATCAGTGTGTGATTTTTTCTTTCTAATACACCATTGAGTTGAGGTATATAAAGAGGTGTCTATTAGGATAGAATCACATGGCCCTTGAGGAACTGGATGAACTCTATACTCAAGTACTCACCTTCTCGATTTGATTGAAGAGTCTTGATACTCTTTCCAGTCTGGTTCTCTACCTCATTCTTATATTTCTTAAATTTCTCGAAGGTCTCGGACTTATACTTCATCGAGTACATATGTCTATACCTAGAGAAGTCATCAATGAATATAATGAAGTAAGAATAATCTCCTATAGCTTGAGTTGACATGGGACCACATACATCACTATATATGAGTTCCAACAATTTAGTGGCTCTCTTTCCAATTCCACTAAATGAAGAGTTGATCAACTTTTAAGGAAAGCAAGACTTGCAAGTCACATATGACTCGTAGTTAAATGGATCTATGTATCCATCCTTTAGTAACTAGTAAGACTTGCAAGTCATATATGACTCATAGTCGAATGAATCTATGTATCCATCCTTTAATAACTTTTGGATTCTTTCTTCGTGGATGTGACCTAGCCTACAATGTCATAAGTACACACTATTCACCTTATCTTGTTTCCTCTTAGACACACTTATATTTATGATATATGAAACAAATCTAGTATAAATAAATAATTATATAATATTTCTCTAGTGATGATCTTATCATCCAATATTATTAAACAACTATTATTTTCAAAAACTAATTTATATCTACTGAATATCAAACATGAAATGAAAATAATATTTTTAATAATAGAAGGAATAAAGTAATATGCATCCAATGCAAAAGGAGCTCCACAAGGCAGATATAGGGTAACCTCACATATAGCCACTATAGTAACTTTTGCTCCATTACCTATCTTAAGGTTTATCTTGCTTCTTGCCAATCTCTTAGGTCTTGCTAAAACCTGTAATAAATTATAGATGTGATATGCACTATCGGTATCCAATACTCATGTATTATCATAAGAGTCTAACAAATAGTGATTGATCATAAATGTATCTGAAGCTTCTCCAAGCTTTTGTTTCACCTTCTATGCAAGGTACTCTTTATAGTTTCTCTTTCAGTGTTTGTCTTTCCTATAATGGAAGCACTAGCCTTTATCCTTTAACAGATCCTTCTTAGTAACCTTTACTTTGCTTGGTTTACCCTTTCCCTTGCCCTTCTTAAGGGACTTCTCTGTCTTTATTTTCTTTTTGATCTTACCAGCATATAGAATTGGCTTCTCTTTCTTGATGGTGCTCTCAGCCTCCCTCAATATATTAAGGAGTTCACGGAGAGTCACATCAAGCTTGTTCATATTAAAATTTATAATGAACTAAAAAAGGAATCTAGTAAGAACTAAAGCACAAGATCCACACACAAGTTATCTTATAGGACTATTTCTAGACCCATAAGTTTCTCTATCTGCTTAATCATTTTAAGAACATGGTTCTGAACTAGTGTGGATCACTATTTGAGAAGAGGATAGTTGACCTCCTTCATCCTTCTATAGATCTATAGGTTATTAGGGATATACGATCTCTCTATATAACACATCTTTCATATATGCATAATTTTCAGTTTTGTGATTTTTTGCATACTAATCTTCATAATGATGAGAAACTATTTTCTATGAGAAATTTGATATTTTTATTTTCTGTTCTTCAGTTGTGTATGTGATGTTGTCCCAAGTTTCCCAACATGTCAACCCTATAAAAATTGGTATATGAGATTTGATTTAGCTAGCCGTTTGCCCATGTTCCTTAGATTTGATGCTATATGATTGTATATATAACCAAAGGAAGTGCGTAAATGTTTCAATATTAACCATGACCTCAACCCAATGATCTAATACCATACTACAAGTCTCTTAGGTATATTCTTAAAGAGGCTCCCCACCTATGATGAATTACACCTTTTATGTTATATATTTAACTGAATTATCTAAATTTTTTATTTAAATATAAAGAGGCCTTATTGAGTATGCTTTTGATATGGTTCTTTTTTTCTAAGATCTTTTGCTGAACCCACTCATCTCAGCATCAAACAACTCACTCCGAACTCTCTCAGTATCAAACAACCAAGATCTATGCAATAGAAGATGAATGAAAAAAGGAAAGAAAATCAATGATCTATTTATTGCAAGTCATAATAAATGTTATGAATTATAGATAAATTAGGTAGGATTCTATTCCCTTATCATATTTAATTATTACTACAACAAATTTAGATTTATTTTTACCATTTTAATTCTAATTCTTATTGTTCTCGATACATCACTTAGCATATATATATATTGTTTTTAACAAATTGATATTTGATGAGTTAGATTATTGATATGGGAGATATGATATATAGGCAATAATTGACACCACTCTCATCTAGCTAATACACCACTTCCATCTAGGTAACATGCCATTGCCATTGGCCCATACTTTGCTTCCACTCAACATGTCAGGAGGGACTTTGGTCTTCCCACAAGGTTGATATGGGAGACATGGCATGTAGGCAATTGTTGACACATCACTCTCATTTGGCCAACACACACCACTTCCATTTGGCTGACATTCCACAGTCATTGGTCCACACCCCACTTCTGCTTGATCAACATGTTAGGAGGTGTTTGGTCTTCTCACAAAGTTGATTTTAATCAGAAGGTTGGCTCGATAAATAATTATTCTATAATCTCGGAGCATGATTTCACGACTCATTGATGATTGGATGATATAAATAATCATTACTGATATTTATTACTATCTTAACCCAATTGTTGGCTACTAGACTATAAAAATGCCTCTTAGGTGTATTTTTTAATAATTTCTTGCTTAATGTACTTATTTATTTCAACACTTGAGTGAACTGTGAACTCGTACTAACTTTATAAAACTTTATAAGGCACCTGTCACGACACCCTTGATATGCTTTTATAGGATCTTGGACCAAATCACTTAGTTTCCGATATCATCTAGAATCTGACTTAATAATTACATGTCAGCTTATGATATTATATTATGCATGATGTATGATATTGTTAATAGTATCCTGTTGATTATGAATATTATCCTTGTAGATGGATAAATAGTCTAGTATTGGTGGATTCCCTCTAGGATTTTATGAGCCACCCAATATGGTAGTCAGACAATCGTTTGCTTGGTAGGGGAGCCATGTCTCTATAGCTAATGAGAGTCGCAACTCCGATTAAGAGTGTCATATAGATTCTTACCATATATTGTTAAGATATAATATGCATAGAAAGTTATCCATTTGGAAAGTTCGAGCCTCCATTTGTTAGCCACTATTAATGATGATTCCTGATGATGTAAGTAGTATTCTGTTCATGCACATTATATGATAACTCATATGAGTACGTTTAGTAAATAATATGTATCTGCTTAGCTTTTTGTAATTGCGTCTTCTAAACTCTTTCTTTTTCCAATTGAGTTTGTACCCATTATATTGTTTTTCATGTTGTTGCATTTTATAGAAGGAATCTCTAGAATAGATTTTAGATCATGTTTGGAGGAGCACTACAGGGGAATCTCTAATCTTAAATCTTGGTTGTTATTTTATATTTTATTTTTATCGAGGAATGTGTATAATAAAAAAATTTATTTTTGTATTAATGAATTTTAAGAAATCCACTCATGGTGTGATTATCTCATATTCGAATTTAGTCCTATCAGAACGTGACATTTTTTTCTATCGGGACGTAACATTAATATGTGTAGTTTTATCCATTTCTACTTTTGTTTATGTTGCCACGTTTTCTTCATTGATCTGTTGTTAAGAACGAAGTGGAAAATTACTGCCTATGGGATCACTGCATGATATTATTATGATAACCCTACTATCTTCTTAGATCGTAAACAATATGTGATTGAGAAAGTATAATGATTAATGTTGATATAAAGATGACATACCAAAACTAAAGAAGAAAAAAACAACAAAACCAATTCTCCTAAAACACAAGAGCAACTAAAGAACACAACAATGGAGATGAAAAAGTATTTGATTCCGTGTTGATCGATGAGAGAAGAAATATAGTTCAGGTTAAACCACTACTAATATCACACTTGTTCAAACTAGCAGAGGAGATGAAACAAGTGTACCCCAAATAACAAAGACAAAACTAGTTAGTGGTGAAGACAAATCTGGTGCAGTGTTAACACCTGACTTTCTTAAATGATGCATCTTACCTCATTAATTTGACTACCATGCATCGAAGTGGTAATGGGTAACATTAATCAAAGTTTACTATGATGTGCTTTGTGAAAGCTTCGCATCCGACTTTGAGTTATCATTTGACGCTCGAAGTAATGCATGACTCGACGTAAAGCATTCAAATCTGCCATCAGATCGCGAATGCTAAAGACTCTTTTGGATGCAGTAAAGACAATAATAATCTTATGTATACCCCCATTGTCGAAAAGCATTACTTTGCAACTGAAAAAAAGAAACTGAAATGAGCATAGTGGTATGTAACGGTGTTCAAACCGGTTTGAACTTGACCGTTAGATCCAAACTGAACTAAATTGATTTATAACTCAGTTGGATTAAAATAAGATTGGTTCGAGTCCAAATCAATTAAGACTTATTATTGTTTCAAAACTGATTAATCTTATTTGGTAAATCAATTTATAATTTGAAATAATTTAAAAACATATATTTTTAATTAAATAATCCAATACAGTTTGATGAACCAGTTAAACGGAACCAGTTAGACACATGTTTTTTGTGAAATTATAATATTAAAATTGGGCGAACATCACTATTGTACACATGGTTTGATCATCAATTCGTGGAATTTAATTACCCAAAGAAATTTTGTAAAATTAATTTGATTCAATTAGAATCAATTAATCGAACTAAAAAAAATCCCAGATTGAAATTATTTATAATCTTAAAAAATCAAATATTTGATGAACCGATTTAAATCAAACCAATTTTTAATTTTTTGGTTCAATTTGATCACCCTTAGGGGTATAAATCTCGAGAAACCCTCTAAGGGTTCTGATGATCCATGTGAGAGTAGGATAAATTAGTTATGCATATTTGTGACTTATATACTACCTTAAAGTATTCATAATAAAACATGTTATGTAGTTAGGGGTGATAGATTGAATTGTGATGAATAAAAATACATTGAATGTAGCTTAACAAAGCCTTATTTATACATAGGAAGAAAAGAAGAAGAGAGAATTTTTCTCAACTGTCCACCGAGATTTCTTCGTGTGGTTGAGGAAATCTTATCTATTATTATGCCCCCACAAGATTATGCTCCTGTCAAGGACACTGATCTTAGACCGATGTAATGAAAATAATTTACGAGCGAGAGGCTTTGTGAGTGAGTCTGCTAGTTGATCAGCCGTATGTACGTGAGAAACACGTAGTTGATGTCTGACAACTTGATCTCGTATAAAGTGGAAGTCAATGGCAATATGCTTCATGCATGACTGAAATACTGGATTGGCACATAAATATGTAGCTCCAATATTATCGCAGTATATTGTAGTAGGAAAGGTAGAGTTGACGTTGAGTTCCTTGAGCAGATTTATGATCCAATTTATTTCAGCAGTAGCTGTGGCAATGGCATGGTATTCAGCTTCAGTTGTGGATCGAGCAACTGTCTTTTGTTTCTTAGAACTCCAACTGATTGGATTAGCTCCAAGAAATATAATATGCCCAGACGTGGACGTTCTATCATCATAATTTCCTGCCCAATCAGCATCAGCAAAGGCATGAAGATGAAGCGGGGTGTGTTTGCGAAGAAAGAGGCCATGATTGAGAGTTCCCTTAAGATATCGCAAAATTCGTTTGATCGCAGACCAATGTATTGTAGATGGTCGATGCATGAACTGTGACAATTTATTGACTGCAAATGAAATGTCTGGACGTGTGAGAGCCAAGTATTGTAAGGAGCCAAGTATTTGCCGGTATTGAGTAGAGTCCGTAGTAGGACTTCCATCACAAAGTTTCAGTGACTCATTGGTAAGAGAGGAGTGGCAACCTCTTTAGCATCCTGCATATTTGTCTTTGATAATAAATCTTGAATATACTTTCTCTGTGATAGAAGAAGACCTGAAGAGGTGAATGTGGCTTCCACTCCTAGAAAGTAGCCTAAGGTGCCTAGATCTTTGAGAGAGAATCGAACAGCTAGTTGCTTTAAGAATGCCTGGATTTTCAAAAGATTATTTCCTGTGACAATAATATCATCTACATACACCAGAAGATATATGGTGTTTGCATGTTGTTGTCGTAGGAATAACGAGGTATCAGACTTGGAATTGATGAAACCCGTTGATGTTAAAAATGCACCAAGTTCATTATACTAGGCTCTTGGAGCTTGACAAAGTCCATAAATAGCTTTTTGTAGCTTGTAGACATGCCTTGGATATTGTGGATGAACGAAGCCAGGGGGTTACTGCATAAAGGCATCTTCAGTTAGAGTCCCCTGTAAAAAGGTATTGTTAACATCCAATTGTCGTATATGACAGCCTTTTGAGATAGCCAAGCTCAAGATAAGCTGTATTGTTGTTGGTTTGACAACTAGGCTGAATGTCTCTGTGAAGTCAACACCAGGTCGTTGATGAAACCCTTTGGCAAGTAGATGTGCTTTATATCTAGCAATAGATCCATCTGGGTTCCGTTTAATTTGAAAGACCCATTTACACCCGATGATGTTTTGTGTGTGAGAAGAGGGAATTAGGGTCCATGTAGAGTTATGAAGAAGAGCATCATATTCTTCACACATGGCTTTACGCCAATGAGGAGATTTTTAAGCTTGATTAATTGAGCCTCAAGGGAAGAGTTCGTTATGGCATGTAGATCAAAAACTTGACGTGGTTTAACAATACCATTTTTGGAGCGTGTTATCATATGATGGCTAGGAGCGACGGAAGTGGTAGGTTGGGTTGTTGATATAGTCGGTGGTGAGTTACCGAGATTAATCAGACTAGTCTGCGGTACTTCAATAGCACATGACGAGGTAGCTGAGGGTATTGCTTCATTAATGGAGGAAGCTTGTGATGTAGGGATTGGAGAGATAATGGGGGGAGTGAGGAGCTGTTGAACAAGAGGAGTGTACTGACCAGGAGGGTTAGGATTGGATGGTGCTATGGGAGGTTCATGTGACGGGGTTGAGGAGATGCTCTAGTGATGTTTGTTTATCGGAGTAGCTTGTACGGTAGGGTACTCATGATTTTGAAAAGGAAAGGAAGACTCTACAAAAATAACGTGTCATGACAAAAAGACTTTCTGGGTTTGTGGTTTGTAGCACCGAAAAGCATTATATTCAAGAGAGTATCCAATGAAAATGCAGGGCTTAGATCGTGGTGTAAACTTATGTGAGGTATAAGGACGTAGCCACGGATAACATAGATAACCAAGACTTTGAGTTTATGACAGTTTAGAAGTTTATGAAATAATTTTTCAAATAGAGACTTGTATTGTAAGACTGGAGTGAGCATACGATTAATAAGATAGACGGCCATTTGAAAGGCTGTTGTCCAAAAAATTGATGGCAAAGAGGCCTGATGTAGAAGTGTGAGCCCTGTTTCAACTATATGTTGATGTTTGCGCTCAGCAGAACTAACTAATTGAAGAGTATGAGGGGGTGACTTGAGGTGTTATATACCACAAGCTGCGAGACAGGATGCGAGGGCTTAATATTCACCTCCGCCATCAGAGTAAACTATTTTAATGGAAGACTGAAAGAAATTCTCAACCAACTTTCTAAAGTTGGTAAAGACTGTTGAAACTTCAGATTTATGACGGAGGGGATATAACCATATGTACTTAGTGAAATAGTCAATAAAAATGACATAGAATCGAAACTTGTCAAAAGAAAGGGTTGGGGCAAGACCCCAAACATCAATATAAATAATTTCAAAAGGTTGAGAGCAAGATATAGAGGATGTTCCAAAAGGTAATCTATGACTTTTATTGCTACGACACGCATCACAATAAGTTAAAATGTTACTAGTAGTAGAGGTAGGAAGTGAATAATGAGAAAGTAACTTTTGTTGAATAAGAGACGAGGGATGACCAAGACGTCGATGCCACACATCAACTGGAGCTGCAACGGAAGAGTGACCATTGGGGTGGGTTATTTGCGAAGCAGATGGCCACTCATAAATGTTATCTTTGTTCTGGCCTTGGACTAAGGATGCCCCCGTGCTCAAATCCTTGACAAGAAAGGAGTCAGGAAAAAATTCAGTTGAGGTATTGTTTTACTTGCAGAATTGAGAGACAGAAATAAGGTTTCGTTTAATATGAGGTGCACACAAAACATCATCAAGTGTGAAGGTTGTGGTGAGTGAATTAAGCATTGTGGAACCAGTATGAGTGATAGGAAGACCTTTACCATCACCAATGATGACATCCTCATCACTGCCATAGTTGTTGTGGACAGATAAGTTCTGAAGATCGGAGGTGATGTGATGTGATGCATCGGAGTCCACAATCCAATTGGGTTGACTAGTTGTCGGAGTAGTCATAAGATTGGCTTGAGGCCACTGTTTTGGAGCAGGGAGTCGAGGTCGAGAGCAACAGACTTTCGTGGAGTGTCCGACTTTATCACACAACTGACAAACGATTCGGCGATGATTGCTGAGGTCAGGGCGCCAGGGCTGATGCTTATAAGGGTTACCATCTTGATGAGGAGGATGAAAGTGTTGATAATGTGGATGTGAGGAGTTTGGTGTGGAAGCCATAGGGTCAGGAGGCAGCTTAGCCGGACCTTGATTGATGTGCTTATTGTACTGGTTGCTCTTCCTCTTGGATTTTTAACTGACTTAAGCTGTAATAGTTGGTCCAGGCAACTTGTCATCGCGCTTTAAATATGTCTTGTAGTCAATCAACTTATTATAAAGTTCTTCGAATGATATTGGTGTATCGTGTGCCCGAATTGCGACTGCCAATTCTTTGTATTCGTCCCTTAGGCCATTAAGGGTGTGGATGAGGACTTCTTCTTCACTATCAAAGCCAAGTCATCGATGATAACTTTGATATTTTGTAAGTAATCAACAATAGTACTTCCCTCTTATTTCACTTTCATCAGATTAGATAAGAGTCCGAGCATGTGAGTATGCGAGCGATTTGCCAATATCGTTTGTAACTTGGACCATGCTTCTGCAGCAGTCATACATGAAGATATTAGTGGGGCGACGAACCCAGCGACTGAGGCTTGAATGGCTTGGAGGATGAGACGGTCTTGACGTAACCACAGTTTGTGAGCTGGATTTGGTATTAGACTGGATCCTCTTGGGATGTTGAGCATTGTAGGTGGACAATGGAGAGAGTCGTTGATGTAACCTATAAGGTCATATCCAAATAGAAGATTAAAAAATTATGCACGTCAAGATGTATAATTTCCGCTTTTAGATAACTTGACAGGAATAAGTGCCGCAGCATTGATAGTGATGAGGCTTGGAGGTTGAAAACTGCTATTGTTCCCTGCAGGGACAATGACTGGAGTATTAGAGGTTGATGATAAAGCCATTTGATGATATGATGGCGTCGGCTTCAATGGGTTGTAAGAAGGAAACCGCTGTCACCCCACCGGATTGATTCGCTTGGTGCAGAACAGGCGTCGAAGACTCAACCGGTGCAGATCGCACCGTTCGATGGAGTTCGGCGACAGAGGAGAGAGCGTTCTCATCAGAAGAGAGCGCCGAGGCTGAGATCAGCGGCGCTGTCCTGTTTTTGTCACACCGCACACTGGCTGCGGTGGTTTGAGGAAGCAACAGCATCAATGGTCGCTGGCAACGGCGGCGGTGGAGAGGGGGAAGGAGGGGAAAGAGCGCCGAGACTGCAAGAAGATAATGAGCAGCCGTCTTTTGAGTCCCCCTTGCCATCTCCTGCTGCGGGTCCTCTGGGTGCTGGACAGTCGCCTGCCTACGCTGCCCCCTTGCCTGCTGGTGGAAGCTGCTAGGGTGGTGGCCCCATCCGTGACGTTGGTCATCCTAGTTCCACCGGAGGCAGAGGTGGAGGGGGTGGCCGACACTCAAGAATTGGTGGGTGGGACCGGAGGGAGCGCGAGACTAACCCTTTTGCGAATGATGATGAGCAAGATGAAGAGGCAGGAGGTGATCGCCAACGAGCTACCCTGTTTCTGAAATCTGCTCGAAATGGACCACGCTCGACCGGAGGATCAAGGCCGACGGCGATGGTGGCGCGGCTGGGAGGAGATGTTGTCTGCGGCTTAGGCGGTTGTAGAAATGCCGAGGACTATGGCTGGAAAACTCGGTGGCAACCCTTTCTCGCTCGAGTAGGATGAGGAGCGGCTGCCGAAGTAGAGAGCTGTATCACCCCGCCGGTCCTTGCTGATTGATCCGTTCACTGTTGGGCCTGGACAGGGTGCTCGTTTGACATGGCTATTGCACCATCGGCAACTGCGAATCTAGTCAGGTGGAGTGCAACGGCATCGGGGCTGCTCCACCTGCAAAACTAGCGGAAATTGGTGCCCGCCGCTCGAACAGCTTTCGGAAGCAAAGAGAGGAGGGTGCGGTGTGCGCCGAAGGCGAGGCAACCAACGCGGCACTTGTGTGAAGTCCACCGATGAGGAAGATTGGCGGTGGCGGAGGAAGAAGAGATGGCCGGGTTGGTGTCTCTGTTTCGGTGAGTCTTTGGGCGACGGCGCTGCGTTCTTTGCGCGGCGATGTAGCATCAGTCTTACGCCGGTGGATGGTGGAGCAGAACAGCCTGCTGTCGCTAGACAGCGGAAAGAAGAAGAAGAAGAAATGAAAGAAAAAAAAACACTTGCTTAATGCAAGGGCTCTGATACCATGATAGATTGAATTGTGATAAATAAGAATACATTGAATGTAGCTTAACAAAGCCTTATTTATATATAGGAAGAAAAGAAGAAGAGAGGATTTTCCTCAACTGTCCACCGAGATTTCCACGTGCGGTTGAGGAAATCTTATCTATTATCAAGGGGATCATTACTTTTCCACTCCAGCGAAGAGTAGTACTCGACCGAAAGACATGTCAATAAGTTATTATGTAGCATGTGGGAGGTTTAACTTATTTAGCATATAGGACGTTGTTCTGTAATTTTTTTTATTTCTAAATTTTCATATAAGAATTTAATTATAATATTAGTATTTATTTTAAATTTTATAGAAGAGCCTAAATATAGACTTGAGAATCTATTTATAAAATCTAAAGATCTATTTGTAAAAATTTGATGATCTATTTGTAAAATCTAAAGATCTAATTATAAATGTAAATAATATAATGATTAAATTATAAAATATAAAAAATAATAAATTTCATTGCCTAAGTCTCTTTGAAGGTAGAGACTTGAGAAGGCAGCTTACATTGGAGAAGAGAGAAAGAGAGGAAGAGAGAAGGATGTGTTAAATCTCGGATTTTGATGATGAAACCAATTAATAGTGTTTAAAATCTAATCTGCGTTTTGAGCAACCCAGGATAAGCTTCGATCAGGGAAAGATAATTAAAGCTGGAAGAATCCATGTTAGGCTGGAGTAGAACATGTCTGAAGATTGGACATCGAGCCAAAGGATCGGTCGATGTATCGACAGAAGGCTTCGGGCCATGGGTTCGAGCATTGGGTCAAGAAGAATAAAAATTATGCCAAGGTGATCAGAGTTACGGAGGTCAACTGGCCAATTAGGCAATAGGCCGCAAGAGAGGACGATGCACCGAAGAATCAAACGAAGCACCGATGAACCAATGACATGCCGAACAATATTCGATTAAGCTTTGTAATAATTATCTAGATTGAAATAGGTTTAAAGTGTAATTGGGTTGAAATTAGGCCAACTCAACTAGAAGTCAACTGTGCCTAAGTTTGGGCTATGTTGGGCCAAGTGAAAGGCCCAAATAATGACCCAACAAGTGGGTCAAGCGGTGGCATCGCTAGAACAGGCAATGTAACCGTCAATGGCTCAGTCTCCACAACACAGTCTTTGAGACTGTGTCAAGCGATGATACCGCCAGTACTCTGAAGACTTGGGGTGATTCAAATTTTGACTTCAAGATTGAATCCTCTTTAGGCCTATAAATACCTCTCTCATCCCTGGTTAGCAAACATATCAACTGAGAACAAAAAGAGAGAAAATTCTATTGTAATCTTGTAAGAAATCCCCTTCTCTAGTTTAGTGTTGATTTCAGTTAAGAGAGGGGCAAGCGAGGTTGTAAAGGTTATCTCCAGAACATGTAAAAAGAGAAAGGGTTATAAAGGGTAGTTGATCTTCACTCGTTGAAAGAAGATCAGTTAGTAGATATCAGTGGCCTCAACGAAGGAGGAATCGGAAGTGGATATAGATTGGATGACCGAACCACTATAAATTGGTATACTATCTTTCTATGATCTCTTCCTTGCTATTTGCTCTTACTGTAAAATCATTTTACTTGCTCATCAACATCTCGAAGTTTAAAGTATTTCCGATATGATTTCATCGATAAGGCTTTCATCGTACAAAATAGTTTTTTGAAATAGAATCGATTTACCGTCGCACTAATTCATACACTCACATACGCCCCCTAGGAAGAAGAAGAAAAAGAGCAGAGGAGAAAATTTAGGGCTTAAGGTCTTTTCGCTGAAAACTTCTCATTTTTGATCAAAAATTCTTAAAGCCAAGTGTTTTAACTCTATCCTATAATAATTTTGATCTCTAATTTCATTTTAATTTTGAAAATTTTGAAAAATTTTGGCTTTATCTATGATATCTCTATCATTTAGTCATAAAACTATGAATTTAAAACTTTTAGAGATTCTAATCTTTCTATATTGTTCTAGCCATAACTTTCTACATCAAACTCTGATTTAGGAAAAACTTAATTCATCTAAAAGTAAACTTATAGCTCTTTCTTTTGATACTAAGATTGATAGATTTAGAGTTAATTTGCCTACCTAAACATATAATTGAATAGACCTTATGAATTCGATAAAACATAGATCAAAATTTCTGACCTTTTATGACTGAATTGCTTATAACTCTATTGTTGAAAACTCTGATTTATGCAAAACTTAATTTATTATATACTAGACTTATAGATATTTTTTTATATTGACTTGAAAGATTTAAAGTATATTTTCCTACTAAAACATCTATTTCAATTGATCCTATTGATTATATAAAATAGGGATGATAAATTTTAACTTTTATATACCAAATTATTTATAATTCCCTATTAGAAGCTTAAAACTTTATAAATCTATATTTTTCTGAAAATAGACTAATATAGCTTTCCAATGATATCTTTCTTGAGTAATTTAGAGTATAATTAATTATTCAAATAATTCATATAATGTGCCTCTCAAATTCTGCTAGAATCGAGCTTTTATCGATTCTGCCTATTCTTGTTTCATCCCTTTAGAAATTGATTTTAGCTAAAATTTTTACTTTAATTGATCTTTATGTTATTGTTTTGAAAATCTTATATACTTTTGTCCTTAAAGTTAATTTACATACCTGAACCTATTATGTAAAATTTATGTTTATATCGTATTATTTCGTATAAGCACATATATGTTTGTTGTTTCGCATGTGTTTCCGATATGCACCAATTTTATTATTTACATGTTCTTTTATACTCTGGTGTCTGTGGAATAATATGGAAATTTACTAAAAATAATAAAGGGATTATTTGGACCTTTGTTAGAAATGATAAAGAGTGTATGCTTAGAGCCAATGATGTTTTGCCGGCCATATTTAGCATCATTCAGACGTGAATGGATGACGCTCCCAAAAGTGAAAGATTCTGTTTGGGATCCTACTTTACTCTTTATATTTTGATATGATATCCAAAGCATTACTGATGTATTTCTATATACGCTTTGGATAAGAATGAAATGCATGCAACATTAAATATGACATTGAAGCTTATGTTCATTATTTGTTCACTTGATATGCTCTAAAATATTTTGTATGTTATGGATATGGTCCTAAACATTCTTACGCCTTTGTATGCATTGAAATGTTTCTTATGTCATTTGATACATGCCTAAATACCTTTTATACTAATGATATACTCCAATTATCTTTCCTCTATTGTTATGAATAAAATATGCTTCAAATAAGATGAACTTTGTGATTTTGTATCTAATGAGATGCTATCTTTGAACACGTGTATCCCTGTATTGCATTTATGCTCACTTCATTACTATATAAAATTTTCAAGTTAGCTTGTCACTCACTGAAATGTTTAAATTGGGCAGAGGTAGTAGAAAGCTAGAAGATTTTGGGCAAATTTTTAGTGGTTGATATATTTTTGTTGTATAAGTATACTTTGTGTCTAATGAAATATTGATGGTAAATCTGAACTTATATGTTTTGTAAAATTTAAAAGACCTCTCATGTTTAGGATTTTGAAATGTTAAGTTTAATTTGTATAATGATATAAACTTATGATAAATGTTAGTTTTGTGATTGTATGAATTCTCACACTTATGGATTTATGATGTGGCTATTGTTTAATTGAGTTGGCTTTAGATTTTATCAATGATTTGAGTGATTATAAATTATATAGGTTTTACAAATTATGGATTATGAACATGATTTATGACTCGAATGATTTTTAGTATCCTCAAATATTAGTTTGGATCCTGGATTTTGATTGTGAATGAATTATAATATTATCGATTTAAGACATGGTCACCCCACCTAAATATGATAATTCGGGAGGGGGGGGTGGGGAGGATGGGATGTGCGGGGTGCAAAGGGGGCATGATAGAGGTGGTATCAAAATATGATTTGAGAATCACTAAGATTTTTGATATGCTAGATGCATAATATATTTTGAGGTTTAGTGACTTTTATGCAGAGATTGATCAAATTTTCTCTTTTGCTACTTTTAGGAAGCCACGATAACAAGGTCATCTAGTTCTCCTATTGCATCTACTTCTGATCAATTGAGTAGGATTATGAGAACTTTGGAGACTATGACATAAGTGATGCAATAACAAGTCCGACAAGGAAGTAATAATGGAGTGGGGACATCAAACCAGACTAGGTTGGGAATTGAATAGTTTAAGAAGCTCAGTCCTCTTAGTTTTAGTGGTGAGCCTAATCCAATGGTAGTAGAACAATGGATGATACGATTCGAGAAAATATTTGATGTCTTAAATTATCCTAAAGATTAGAAGGTTTCTCTTGCCACCTTTATGTGTTGAATCTCAAATTTTGATGATGAAATCAATTGGTAGAGTTTAAGATCTAATCTACGTTTTGAGTGACGCAAGACTATCTTCGATCAAGGAGAGGCAAATTGATTAAAGCGGGAGGAATCGAACATTGAGCTAGAGTGAAACATGTTAGAAGATTGGACATCGAGCCAAAGGATCGGTCGACGTATCGACAGAAGGCTTCGGATGATGAGTTCAGGCATCGGGCCAAGAAGAGCAAATATTACACTAAGGAGATCGAATTTGTGGAGGTCTGTTGAATCTCGGATTTTGATAATGAAGTCAATTGATGGGTTAATTGATCTAATCTATATTATTGAGATAAGTGTGTAGGATTAACTACAATAGCTTGAAGACATAAAACAAATTACCAGAGTCAAGTAGTTGGGAGTTCGAGAGTCTATCGGAAGTCCGAAGGATCGTCGGAGGTGCTACCGGAACCAATCAAGAAAGAATCAGGAACTTGCTGAAGGTTTCGAAACTTCACTGGAAAGATCATCGGAGGTTTACGGAGCTCATAGAGAAGTTTTGGAAGCTTGCCAAAGACTCGTCGAACTCGCCACAAAATTCGGGAGCCTATTGAGATTCCGCCAAAAGAAATCCGAGGGTGCGTCGGAAGTCCATTGAAAGTTCCCCAGAAAGCTCGCTGGAAGAAGACTCGACATTACCGATTGTTTATTTACTTAGAATTATATTTTAATTCCATAGTTAGCACATAATTAGGGTAAAGATTAGGTAATGATCTTGTTTAACCCTTGTAGGGGTCAACTGGGCCTTATTTTGGCTGATTTGGGCAGAAGTCAGGGCCTATTCAGCCTTGCTGGAATAGTCTAGTGGTGGCACTGCCCAGGGACTGAAATCCCAGGTGTTCTGGGTGGTAGCACGGCCCTAGGTCAGCGGTGGTATCGTCGACTTTAATGCCTAGCAGGCAGTGGTACCGCCAGTGTCAGGCGGTGGTATCGTCAAACCACAGAGCTCGAGGACTCTGTCAGGCAATGGTACCGCCAGTAGCTTGGAAAACTAAGAAAATTCAAATTTGGGCCTCTTGGAGCCTATAAAAATACCTCCCATCCCTGGGTTGCTGTATGCAAACACATACACTTTGAAAGCTAGAAAACACTGTTCAAATCTCTCTAAAAATCCCTCCTTTAGTTTTCTCTTGTATTTGATTCAAAATAAAGGAGTGAGTGGTTGTAAGGGTTGTCTCCTAAGCCCGTCAAAAGGAGAAAGCACTGTAAAAGGGAATTGGTCTTCATCCTTGGAAGGAAGACACCTAGTGAAAAACCGATGGCCTCAAGAGGAGGAATCGAGAGTGGACGTAGGTCGTATTACCAAACTACTATAAAAATTCTAGTTTACATTTTAATATTGTTATTTACATTTATGCAAACTTGTTCATTTACTTACTTCGCTTCCTCCTCACTTTCTTACGGATCATTTTAAGTTTATACATAATCGAAACCAGATTTCATCGAAACGTAATTTTGTCGCACAAAGTTTCCAAAATTATTTTAAATCACCGAAAAGTTATCGTTATTAACCACTGCACTAATTCACCCCCCCACCCCCTCTTAGTGCCGCTCAATCCCTAACAATTGGTATCAGAGCTTGGTCACTCTCATCTGGTTTAAAACCCAAGAGAGATGGCTTATTCTAGCATACAAGAGGGTCATTCAATTATACGTCCACCCATGTTCAATGGGTCAGATTACACATATTGGAAGACTCGTATGAGGATCTTTCTTATTTTCATGGATTTTGAGCTTTGGAATATCATTGAAAATGGATTTCAAAAATCCTCTCTTTCGATGAGCGAATGAAATGAATTGGAGAAGAAGGTTTTTGCTTTAAATGCAAAGGATATGAATGCCTTGTTTTGTGCACTTGATAAAAATGAGTTTAATCGTATTTCGATTTGTGAATCAACTTTCGATATTTTGTGTACTCTAGAAATCACTCATGAAAGCACTAGCCGAGTGAAAGAGTCCAAAATCAACATTCTCGTGCATTCTCATGAACTTTTTCAGATAAAATTAAGTGAGTCTATTGGAGACATGTACACCCGTTTCACAGATGTCATTAATGGACTCAAAGCACTTGGTAAAGGTTTTTCTGATTTTGAACTTGTAACTAAAATTTTAAGATCCCTTCCAAAGAGTTGGGATCCAAAGGTTCCAGCCATTCAAGAGGACAAAGACCTTAAAACTTTTTCTCTTGAAGAACTTATTGGGTCTCAAATGACCTACGAAATGAAATGCCATGCTCATGAAGAGCTTGAGAACCCTCTTCTAAAGAACAAGAAGGATATGGCATTAAGAACACAAGAAGATCACTTGAAAGGAATATCAAGTGATGAGGACAGTGACGATGACATTGCACTCTTAACTCGAAAATTTAAAAAATTCATAAGAAGGAATAAATTTAAAAATGACACTAAAAACAAACTTGAACCAAAAAAGGACTAAGCCATATGTTACGAATGCAAGAAGCCAGGGCACTTCAAAAATGAATGCCCCAAAGCCAAGAAGAAGCAACCGAAGAAGAAGAAAGCTTTAAAGATGACGTGGGATGAATCAAGTGACTCCGAGAATGAAAAAACAAGCAACAAAGAGGATACCAACTTCACGCTAAAGGCTTTAGCAGAAGAGGTATGTGATTTAATTAATGAAGATTTATCTTTCAATGAACTTTCAATAGCTTTTCATAAATTATTTAATGAGTGTAGAACTATTAATAAGAAGTTCAATTTACTAAAGGAGCATGCTTTATTATTAGATAAACTTGATAGTCTTCAAACTCCCTCTTCACCTCCATGCTGTAAGTGTGAACACTTAGAAACAATAAAAAATAAGAACTTGCTACTTAAAGAGATCCTAAACAAGTTTAAGATCGGTAGCAAGGGCTTAGACATGATCCTTGCAAATAAGGATCACGTCGCAAATAGAAGTGAAATTAGATTTGTGAGTAGATCTCACCAAAATCCTACCACCTTCATTAAAGGACCCACACTACATGTATCACCTCGTTAGAAATGTAATTTTTGTTGTAAATCCAGACATGTTGTTTATAAATGTTCCTTTATGAAAATTAGTCTACGTAAATTGATATGGGTTCCTGAAGGAACCATAAATAATTCAATGCTAAATGACAAAGTTAGTAGATCAATTTTTAAGGCACCCAAAATCAAATGGGTACATAAAAACCATCCTCTTTTGTAGACATACTCACAAGCTAGGAGCAAGAGATGATATCTTGATAGTGGATGCTCAAGGCACATAACCGGAGATCTATCTTAATTCTCTATGCTCACTAGCAAAGAAGAAGGGTATGTCACCTTCGGAGACAACAACAAGGGTAAAATCATTGGCAAGGGAATCATAGGTAACAAATCAAGTTTTTTAATTGATAATGTATTACTAGTTGATGGATTAAAACATAATCTTTTGAACATTAGTCAATTATGCGATAAAGGTTATATTCGTAGATTTGAATCTAATGCTTGCATCATTGAAAAACCAAACAATAACATATTCATAATTGTATTAAAATAAAATAATATCTACACCATTAACATTAAAGAACTTAGTAATGAAATGTGCTTTTTTATTTTATATAATGATGCTTGGCTTTGGCATAGGAGATTAGGCCATACAAGCATGAAACTAATATCTAAAATTTCATCTAGAGAACTAGTACGAGGAATTCCTAATATCAAGTTTGTCAAGGACAAAGTATGTGATGCATGTCAACTAGGGAAACAAATAAAAACTAACTTCAAATCAAAGAATCAAATAAGCACCTCTAGACCATTACAATTGATCCACATGGATTTATTTGGACCAATCAACACAACAAGTTTAGGAGGTAGTAAATACGTGTTTGTCATTGTAGATGACTATAGTAGATACACTTGGACCTATTTTTTGGCTCACAAAAGTGGTTACATTAGATATTTTTCTAAATTTTGTAAACTTACTCAAAACGAAAAGGATTTCATGATTTCATCAATTCAGAGTAATCATGGTGGAGAATTCCAAAACCATGACTTCCAAAATTTTTATGAATCTAATGGGTATAACCACAACTTCTCTATTCCAAGGAATCCTCAACAAAATGGAGTAGTAGAAAGAAAGAATAAAAATTTACAAGAAATGACAAGAACTATGTTAAATAAACATAGTTTACCCAAATACTTTTGGGCTGAAGCCGTTAATACAGCTTGCTATGTCATGAATAGGGTTCTAGTAAGACCATCTCTATCTAAAACCCCTTATGAATTATGGAATAACAAAAAATCAAATGTTTGTTATTTTAAAGTTTTCGGTTACAAATGCTTTATCTTGAATGAAAAGGATGCCTTAGGAAAATTCGATGCTAAATCCGATGAAGGCATCTTTCTTGGTTACTTTTCTATTTCTAAAGCTTTTCGTATTTTTAACAAAAGAATGTTAGTTATAGAAGAGTCTATTCATGTAATTTTTAATGAAGTTTTCAAACTTAAGAAAAATGATTTTGATGATGATCTTGGTTTTGATAGTTTGAATTTAAATGAACCATCTCCTCAAAATAGCTACTTGGATGCATCTTCTTATCAAATTTTCTTACCCAAGGAATAGAAGTATGTAGATGCCCATCCAAAGAAGCTAATTATAGGAGACACATCGAAAGGGGTTCAAACTCATTCTTCCTCTAAAAATTTTTGTGTCCATGCCACTTTTCTTTCTCAAATTGAACCTAAGTGCATTGACAATGCCTTGAAAGATGATTCTTAGATTATCGCAATGCAAGAAGAATTGAATAAATTTGAGAGAAATGAGGTATGGAAGCTTGTTCCTAGACCTAGTAACCATTTAGTTATTAGTACTAAATAGGTCTTTAGAAACAAGCAAGATGAATGTAGTATCGTGGTTAGAAACAAGGCTAGATTAGTGGCCAAAGGTTTCAACCAAGAAAAAGGTATCGATTACGAAGAAACCTTCGCTCCTGTGGCAAGATTAGAAGCCATTAGGATGCTCCTTGCCCATGCTAGTAGTAATAACTTTAAGCTTTTTCAAATGGATGTCCAAAGTGCTTTCTTAAATGGCTTTATTCTCAAAGAAGTGTGTTGAACAACCACTCGGATTTGAAAACTCTCTTCTTCCCAATCATGTGTTTAAACTAACTAAGGCTCTCTATGGATTAAAACAAACCCCTAGATCTTGGTATGAGAGGCTTAGTTCCTTTATTTTTTTAAATAATTTTACTAAAGGTAAGGTTGATACTATATTTTTTATTAAATATTTTGAAAATAATTTTCTTATTGTTCAAATTTATGTTGATGATATTATTCTTGGTTCTTCAAATGAATTACTATGTGAATCATTCGCCAAGTGTATGAGTCATAAATTTGAAATGAGTCGAATGGGTGAACTAACCTTCTTTCTAGAATTACAAATTAAACAATTTAGTAATGGTATATTTCTTAATCAATCTAAATATACATTATAATTATTAAAATGATTTAACATGGATGGTTCAAAAGCTATAAACACTCTTTTGAGTACCTCCATTAAGTTAGACATGGATGAAAGTGGAGAAAATTTTGATAAAAAAACATATAGGGGAATGATAGGTAGTTTACTTTACCTCATCACAACTAGACTGGATATCATGTTTAGTGTAGAACTTTATATAAGATTTTAAGCTAATCCTAAGTTGTCTCATCTTAAAGCTGTTAAAAGAATCTTTAGATATCTTAAAGGCACTCCTAACTTATGATTATGGTATCCAAAATCTGATGACTTTGATTTAAAAGCCTTTGTGGATGCAGATTTTGGCGGATGTAGAATAGATAAAAAAAGCACATCTGAAACATGTTAATTTTTAGGACATGCACTTGTTTCTTGGTCTTCCAAGAAACAAAACTCGGTTGTATTATCTACGGTCGAAGCTGAATATATAGTCGCTAGTGTATGTTGTGCATAAGTTATTTGGATGAAAAATACATTAGAAGATTATGGAATTTATTTAAAGAATATTTTCATAAAATATGATAACACTAGTACTATTTGTCTAACCAAAAATCTCATTCAACACTCTAAGACTAAGCATATTGACATTAGGCATCATTTTATACGAGATCATATAAAGAATAACGATGTCATTCTAGAATTTATTGACACAAAACATCAATTAGCAGACATTTTCACAAAACCCTTAAATGAAGAATAATTTGACTTTATTAAAAGAAAATTAGGCATATTAAATTGTCCTCATGAATGAGTTTACTTTATGCCTTTCTTTTCGAAAATTTTTCATCATCTTTTCAGTTTTCATGGATTTGACTTCATCCTTTTTATTTCATATTATCTTATGACATCTTAAAGAGTGATACAAGATATCATTCTAGCTTAATCAAATACATTAGACTTCTATGATACAAAGGATATAAAAATAATAAAAAAATTGGGAACAAATTGATCAAAAAGGGGAATTAATGAAGCCCTCCTAAAATCATCTAAGGGTGCCAGCGGTGGCACCGCCAGAACTGGCAGTAGCACCGCTTGGGCATTCTATCCCTAGGCGGTGGCACCGCTCAGTTGACGATGGCACCGCCCGAGAGCCCCCTTATATAAAGAGGGCCAATGGTGGAACCACCCGCAACCCGTGGAAATACTTATAAGCCCTCTTCCCATCTTCTCTAAAATCTCTCAAACCTCATCTTCTCCCTATAAAAGACTAAGAGAGGGTTCTATCTTGGATCAAGACCTCTACCTCCTAATAAATCTCATATAAAGTAAGAACTGAAATTTTTTCCTTTCTTCTCAATACATGGCCTATTCTTTAAAATTTTTCTTGCTCTATCATCATGTTTAGATATGGCTCCTAGAAGATCATCAAAGGATAAAGGGAAAATGATGGTAGGAGATTCATATGACCCATCCCTTTTTATATCTAATGAAGCAGCCCTTAGGTACCCTAGTTTCGAAGCAAGAACGGTACATAAGGGAAAACATGTTGATTTAGGTAAACTATAAAACCTAGAACCCATTAGGTGGTTTGCCAATTTGGATGTCTTATCCATCTTACAAATCGATGAACCAATTTACCCTAGGTTAGTTAGGTTGTTTTATGCAAATTTAAGCTTGGATGATGATAACATAACAACCTACCTTTTAGGAACCCGAATTCGAATTTTTGATAGTATGATATGTGAGCTAATTGAAATCTCTAAAAAGGATAGGGGTTGGTATTTCAGAGGACAGTGGGATATGAATGCAATCGGAGTAACCTACTCTGAGGCTTTAGAGACTATTTTTGTAAATCCTAACCTAGGCATAGTCCCTAAAAGCTGTGAGCATTTGCTACCTTCAGTTCTAAAATTCTTCATCACATCATCATAAGCATCCTTATTCCTAAACAATATCACCATGATAAGATTGATCAATTAGAGTTAGGAACCATATATTAGATAATGACCCGATAAAATATCTATTTTGGATATGTGATCTGGCAACATATGATAGAAATAATGTCTAAAGACTTGATGTTACCATATGGGGGATTAATCACTAGATTGCTACATGCCCATAATATCAGAATATCACCCGATGAAGAAATGATAAAAGCAGATAGATATAACATTATTAACAAAAACCTACTTAAGAGACTAAGGTGCATTTTTACAAATGGAATATGGACTAGGCAGCCTAGAAAGATCGATCCAACTCCCCCTCCAGTAGAACAACCTGAA
The DNA here is from genome assembly GCA_024322285.1 of Musa beccarii. Taxonomy (NCBI): domain Eukaryota; kingdom Viridiplantae; phylum Streptophyta; class Magnoliopsida; order Zingiberales; family Musaceae; genus Musa; species Musa beccarii. The sequence goes on from CM044396.1 coordinate 17,689,526, forward strand.
ACACTAGTCTTTAGGGGAAATAAATCTCCTCCTCCTAGTCACTTTGGTGTAGCACCATCAGAACCAGCTCTTGCTCCATCTTTTGAAGATCCAATCGTGATAGAAATAAATCAAATCAAATCACAACAAGCTAAAATTTTGAGTGAAGTATGATAGATGCACCAGAAGCTAGATCACTTGTATAGGCATTTTATTATTCCACCCGAGGAATAGCTATTGTATTGAACCTTTTGACTCTTGCAAACCTCTATGCTACTTTGACATACTTTTGAAATTGTCCTAATATATGATGTTGTATGTTTCTTTCCAAACTTTTTTTTTTCTTCTCTCAACTTTGAGTATCTTCATGATATCATCTATTCGGATTTTGAATACAAATTTTTTTAATAGATCTTTTTTTTTATCCTGATGACGCTTTCATGATGTTGTAATATTTGGTGTCTTCTTCGAATGATGGATCTTGATGGTATAGTTGATTTTATACTCTCTTCACCTCTTTTTTGTTGATGACAAAGAGGGAGAAGAATGTAGCAAATGAATTGATGACTTGATCGCATTGAGAAAAATTATTGCCAAAATGAATTGACATATTTTTTAATTTGCTTATGCCATGCTTTTTAATCAAAAATTGATTGCTATCCTTAAAAAAATATCACAATGTATCGCAATATATCTCAAATGCTTAAAATGTAAATTTTTGAAATCGATATTATATCATGTTTAAAAATTGGGTTCTTTTTATTTATATGATAAGCTATTATTTCATTTGATATCATGCTTTGATTTTGTGCACTTTATTGATATCATCTGATCCTTGTTATATTTCAATTTATGATTGGTATCTTTTGTGAAAATGATAAATGTCTATCATTCGACTTGAAAAATATGAAGTTTCGTATTTGTGGATGAAAAATCATACTTGTTGAACATAATGATAAGTTTATCGGATGAAACTTATCGGTTTCGATTTGAATTCAAAGAGATTGAATTCAAGTGTCTTCTTTCTCATTATATGGCATATAGATAGGGGGAGTTAAGACAAACTCCATCATCAATTGATTGTCATCATCAAAAAGGGGGAGATTGTTGAATTTCGGATTTTAATGATAAAGTCAATTGATGGATTAATTAATCTAATTCATATTATTGAGATAAGTTTATAGGATTAACTATAATAGCTTGAAGATATTAAAAAAATTACCAAAGTCAAGTAGTTGGGAGTTCGAGAGTCCACCGAAAGTCCGAAGGATCATCGGAGATATTGTCGAAACCAACCGAGAAAGAATCGAAAACTTGCTGAAGGTTTTGGAAGTTCGTCGGAAAGATCGTCGGAGGTTCGCGGAGCTCACTGAGAAGTTTCGGAAGCTTGCCAAAGACTCATCAAACTCGCCACAGAGTCTAGGAGCCTATTGGGAATCCATAAGAAGAAATCCGAGGGTCCATCGGAAGTCCATCGAAAGTTTGCCGAAAAGCTCACCAGAAGAAGACTCGACATTATCGATTGTTTATCTGCTTAGAATTATGTTTCAATTCTATAGTTAGCATATAATTAGGGCAAGAATTAGGTAATAATTCTGTTTAACCCTTATAGGAGCCAACTAGGCCTTATTTGGGTTGATTTGGGCCAAACTCAAGGCCCATTCAGCCTTGCTAGAATAGTTTGGCGGTGGCACCACCAGACCCAAGCGGTGGCACCACCCAGGGACCGAAATCTCAGGTGTTCTGGGTGGTAGCATCGCCCTAGGTGAACGATGATACTATCGACTTTATTGCCTGGCAAGCAGTGGTGGCGCGCCAGTGTCAGGCGATGGTACCGTCAGTATCAGGCGGTGGTACCACCAGACTACAGAGCCCAAGGACTGGTCGGTGGTGGTACCACCAGTAGCTTGGAAAATCGAGAAGATTCAAATTTGGGCCTCTTGGAGCTTATAAAAACTCCTCCCATTCCTGGGTTGCTGTATGCAAGCACATACACTTTGAAAGCTAGAAAACACTGTTCAAATCTCTTTAGAAATCTCTCCTTTAGTTTTCTCTTGTATTCGATTCAAAAGAAAGGAGTGAGTGCTTGTAAGGGTTGCCTCCTAAGCCCGTCAAAAGAAGAAAGTGCTGTAAAAGAGAATTGGTCTTCACCCTTAGAAGGAAGATACCTAGTGAAAAGTGTTAGAGATCGAGCGGCACTAAGCGGGGGGGGGTGGGGGGGGGGGTGTGAATTAGTGCAGCGGTAAGGAATGATAAATTTTCAGCGATTTGAACAAGTTTTGAAAACTTCGTACAGTGAAAACTTCGTTTCGTATTATGAAAGTCATATCGGTGGAATCATATAAGAAAAGCTCTAACTTAAAGATGTTTGCAGAGATGAGAAGTAGAGCATCAAATTAAGTGAAAAGGGTTTACAGCAAAGTAAATAGTAAGAACGTAAATGTAAACCAGATTTTTATAGTGGTTCGATCATCCGACCTACGTCCACTCCCGATTCCTCTTGCTTGAGGCCACCGGCTTTTCACTAGCTATCCTCCTTTCAACTGGTGAGGATGAACTACCTCACAGCACCTCTCTTTTTGACGAGTTTAGGAGATAACGCTTACAAGCACTCTTACCCCTCTCTTGGACTAGAATACTCTTAAGAATCAGAGGGAAGATTTGACACACTTTCAAGAGAGTTTCCCTCTTCTTTTTTTTCAGTTCTAGACCCCCTCTAAACTTTGAATGAGTAGGGTATTTATAGGCCTCAAGAGGATTCAAATTTAGAGCCCAAATTTGGAGCTCAAATTTAAAGTGCCTCGGTTTTCTCGATTATGGCGGTACTGGGCGATGCCACTGCTGTGCCCGCGGGTGCTGGGTGGTACTACCGCTAGCCTGGGGCGGTTCCACCACCCAGCTCTCGACCTTTGGGCGGTGCCACCGCCCAAGTCATTTCAGCACAGTGGTTTGGGCCGAAAACTCGGCCGAAACTGGTCCAAATGAAGTCCGAATTGGCCCAAATTTGGTTTATAGGATTAACACTTAATCCTAAACCAAATTATGTACTAACTATTAATTTTAAAAATATTTTTTAAGCTATTTCAAATTCCATAAGACAAGACTTCTTTCGGTGAGCTTTCGGCGAACTTCCGGCGGTCTTCCGACGAACCCTCGGAAACCATTCTGCGGACTCCCAGCAAGCTCCCGGACTTCACGATGATCTTAGCGAGTTCCAATGAGCTTCATTGGCAAGCTCCAATCTTTCTTGGCAAGCTCCATGAACTTCCGACAAACCTTTCAGTGAACTTCCGAAAACCCTTCGGCAAGCTCCCTACTCGTTCTCTGTCGGTTTCGGCAACACTCTCAATGAATCTTCGGACTTCCGTCAAACTCTCGAACTCCCAACGATCCATCCCACTTGTCTTCCGGTACTTTATTTCGCTTTACATCTTTATCGTCATCGTAGTTAATCTTGCACACACAAAAACAAAAACTCTACTTCGATCTAGACAATTATTATAACGCGAATTGACATTCAGTTGCCCAGCACATCATTGGTCGGCGCTTCGTCTGATTCTTCGACACATCGTTCTCTCTTATGGCTTGTTACCCAATCGGCGATTGACCTTCATAACCCTGATATCCATAGCGTAACTCTTCTCTTCTTAGCCCGATGCCCGACGTCTGAAGCCTTCTGTCGATTATCGACCGAACCTCCGGCTCGACATCCAATATCCTGACGTGATCACCCGGCGCAACATCAATTCCTCCAACGTCAACTGTCTAATCCTGATCGATAGTAGACCTGCGTAACTCAAAATACAGTTAAACAATAAACCATAATTAATTAGTTTTATCATCAAAATCTAAGATTCAACAAAAAGTTGATGGTCTCAAGAGAAGAGAAATCGGGAGTGGACGTAGGTCATATGACCGAACCACTATAAAAATTCTGGTTTGCGTTTCAATATTGTTATTTACATTTTTGTAAACTTGTTCATTTACTTACTCCGCTTCCTCCTCACTTTCTTACGAATCATTTTATATTTATACGTAATTGAAATCAGATTTCATCGAAACGTAATTATATCGCACAAAGTTTTCGAAGTTATTTTAAATCGTCGAAAAGTTATCGTTATTAATCACTACACTAATCCCCCCCCTCTTAGTACCATTCGATCCCTAACAAGGTCAACTTGTCGATTGGACAATAGGATGCAAGAGAGAATGATGCACCGAAGGATCAAACGAAGCACCGATGAACCAATGACATGCTGGACAACAAAAGATTCATGCTTGTAATAATTTGTCTAGATCGAAGTAGTTTAGGGGGTTAATTGAGTTAGTTTTAATGTAATTAGGGTAACTCAATTAGGGGCCTATTGAACCCAAGTTAAGGCTATTTTGGGCTAAGAGAAAGGCCTAAACAATGACCAAAGAGGTTGATCAAGCAGTGGCACCACCAGAACAAGCGGTGGAACCATCGGTGGCTCAGTCTTTGAGACAGTCTCTAAGACAATGTCTGGCGATGGTATCACCAGACTGGGTGGTAGTACCGCCTAGTGTTAGATAAACTAGGTAGTGGTACCATTAGTACCTAGAAGATCTAGGATGAGACTAGTTTTTGCTCTAAATTTAAATCCATTTGGAGCTTATAAATACCCCTCTCATCCCTGCTTAGAATACATAAAAACTTAGAACAAAAACAAGGGAAAACTCTATTGTAATCTTGTGAGAATTCACCTCCTCTAGTCTAGTATTGATTTCAGTTAAGAGAGGGGTGAGTGGGGGTGTAAAGGTTCTCTCTTGAGCTTGTCAAGGAGAATAGAGTTGTAAGGGTAGTTGATCTTCGCCTATTGAAAGAAGATCGGTTAATGGAAGCCAATGGCCTCGAGTGAAGAGAAATCAGGAGTGGACATAGGTCGGGATGACCGAACCACTATAAAATTGGTTTGCACATCTTTCTCTGCTTGTTTACTTACTTTGCAATTGCTTTACTTCCACATCACTCTCTTATGAATGTTTTCAAGTTAAAGTGCACTCGATATTGCTTTTTATTGTACCAAATTTTGAATCACTAATATTTTCTACGAAAACACTAATTCACCCCCTCCTTAGTGTCAACTGTGATCTTAACCGTTGGTATCAGAGCCACGTTTGTCTCTTTTTGGTTTAACACCCAAGAGAGATGGTATTTTTCAGTTTTCAAGAGATTTATTCTATCTTTCATCCTCCTATGTTTAATGGGACAGACTACACATATTGGAAAACACGAATGAGAGTTTTTTTTACTTTCTATGAACTTTGATTTATGGAATATCATTGAAAATGATTTTCAAAAATCTTCTAGACCAATGAATGAATGGAATGATTTAGAGAAGAAGACTTTTTCGATAAATACAAAAGCTATGAATGCTTTGTTTTGTGCTCTAGATAAAAATAAATTTAATTAGGTTTTGATTTGTAAACTACTTATGAGAATTGGCACACTCTTAAAGTCACACACGAAGGCACTAATAGAGTTAAAGATTTAAAAATTCATCTTTTGATGCATAGTTTTGAACTTTTTCGAATGAAACCAAGTGAAACCATTGGAGACATGTACACCCAGTTTATAGATGTAATCACTAGTTTAAAAACACTTGGTAAAAGTTTTTCGAATCTTTAACTTGTTAATAAAATTTTATATTCTCTTCCTAAAAATTGGAATCCTAAAGTGATGACTATACAAGAGTCAAAAGACTTGAACTGTTATTCTCTCGAAGAACTTATCGAGTCTTTAATAACCTATGAAATAACTCATTTCATATATGACAAACATGAGAACAATCTTCCAAAGAATAAGAAGAATTTTACACTGAGAACAAAAGAAGACCACTCGAGCGAAAGCTTAAGTGACGATGATGACTTAGAAATTTTGATAATGAAATTTAAAAAATTCATAAAACAAGAGACTAAGAACAAAAATGAATTTAAAAAGAAGAAGCTACCAAAGAAAAAATTAATATTTAAGGACGAATCAAGTGCATCGGAAGATGAAGAACAAATCAATGAAGGCGAGGTGGCGAACTATACCTTGATGGCTCACAATAAGGTAAGTGACTCAATCAAATCCTTTTTACTTTACTATGAAATTATATAGTGCTTTTCATGATTTTATTAGTTTAAAAAAAATTATCATGATAATTATATTTTTTATGATACTGCTTGTACACCAAATAAGATTAACTCTATATATGTTTTAAGAAGTAGTCATGTGTATCTTGATGATTTTGTATTGCTTTTTGGTTTTAAACATGATGCTTGGCTTTCATATGTAAAACTTGAGTATGCCTATATGAAATCAATCGCATGAATTACAACTAAAAAGAAGAAAGCATTCCTTGAAAATTTCTCAATCTCTATCTTATCGAGTTTTCATCATAGAAATCCTTAATGATGAATCCATTTTTGTTATTTATGAATCTCTTGAAAGTGATTTTGATGATTTGATGATTTAAATTTGAATAAATTTTATCTAAATCTTATACTTGATACTTGAATTTTTTTATGAATCAAGATTCTTATTCTCCTATGATTCTACTTGCTATGTAATAAAGAGAAGCTTTATTAAAATCATGATCTTGATTTATCATAATTATAACTTGAATTTTCTTTGTATGAATCAAGATCGTTTTCTATTCAATCTCCTAATATCTCTTTTTATTATTTAAGAGGATATTTATCAAAATAAATCATGTCATTTGGTTCGATATTAATATCCTTCATATCATGATTTATTTATGACTCTCTTATATTCATGAATTATATACCCTATAACCAAGTTTATGTTTCTTGATCTTTCATGTTATTAATATTTGTCATGATTTAAAGGGAAAAGAAGTACACCATTGTATTCTTTCTTTCCTTTTAACAATGACTAAGAGGGAAAAAGTCTTGCTAGCTTGCCCATTTTAAGAAAGCAAAAAGTTGCTAACTTGCAAAGAAAGACAAAACTTGTTAGTTTACACTTCTCAAAAGAGAAGTTGCTAGTCATATGTGCCCTGCAAGCCAATCACATGAGCAATGACACTTGTGACTTGACATGCACTCTTTCTTTTGCTTATTAGTATTAGGCATTTTATCACTTTATCTTACATATTGCATATATTGTGATGTCCTTGGATCTGTGCAATAGGAATTGGATCATGATGAGATCACGATAATAACACTGATTCACCTTTAAACATAGACCCTAAATAATTCCGATCATAGGTTACTAGAGAGGGATATCGAGATAACTGGATAAACTGGTGTACTGTATACCCATACATATAATGGAGGTAGCTGATCTCATAGCTACTCGTGTGCAGACACTAAGGATACAGTACAGGTGCTCATTAGAGAATGAGTTCACTAATTGATCCACTTACAAAATGCTGGATGGTTATTGATACCTCACGTCAGACAACGATTTTGTAGTCCCAGTAGTGTGTCTGGTCTTTAGACTTGAGACACCAAGGATGTCCTGTATGAGTACTCCACTCTTTGATACCAGACTTATAGGTTTAGAAGTTTCAGATTTAGTATAGTTGGTTATTAGGAGTGGTAGCTAACCTTACGAGGGCTATTAAGTGTCAATAGAAGATCATCCGCTCTCGGTATCATGAGAGGAATATCACATGTATTCTTGCTCAAACAAATCCTTGGCCAAGATTATTCCAATTGAGAGAGAAAGAGTTCTCCGGGAGAATCCGATTAGAGCAAGACTCGAGGAGAGACATAATGCATGATGCTTGACAATTTTATATCATGCATCAGTTTTTGAAGTGATATTGATTTGAAACTCTATATTTTAGATTAGTGTGTTTTTAGTCTAATCGTTCTCATAACAAATTATGATGACATAATGCATGTAAAAAGATAAATTTCATATATGTTTTCCATATCGATTTTCAATTTTAAACATGATACATATCTATGTATGGATTTCTTTAAGGTCTTTTGATGATAGATGCTTGTATGATGCTTATGACTTGAAATCTTCTATTTTGGATTAATGTGTTTTTAGGCTTGACAAAATTTGTTTCGGAGTCATACGATGATGGCTTTCTTATAAGAAACTAGAATATACTTATATTAAACAAATAAAACACATAAAAAGGAAAGTATATGATCATGATAAATTAATGAATCTTGATGATTTTATATTGCTTTTGGTTTCAAACAAGATGCATGATTTATGACACAAAATTAATGGCATATTTCAAGATAATGCTTGCACACCAAATATGATTAAAAGATAGAAGCAAGCATATTGATGATTTTGCTTTCAACATGATGCATGGTTTTTACATGAAAATTTGAATATGCTTACATGAAATCAATTGCATGAAATGAAAATGTATTTTCTATCCTATTGAAATTAATGAACTCATTTTATGAATCATATGAATCTCTTGAATCAATTTTGGAAAATGCCACATACTTAATGAGTTACAATTTCATGATCTTTATGACAAAATTTACCTTTCCATCTTGAATGTTGACATTTCTTTTTAAGATAAAGGCATGCTTAATTGAATTTAATCAAAAAGGGAAAATGGTTGTTCCTTGAAATTTCTCTATCCCTAGAGTTTTCAATTTTTGGATGAAAAACAAGTGATGAATTCATTTATGACCCTGTATGAATCCCGAAAGTAATTTTGATGAAGAGCTTGAAGTTGATGAATTGAATTTGAATTTTTACTCATGACTCTTCTCTTGATCTCTTGGAATCATGACTTTTTGAGATATTTGTAATGCTTGAATCAAGCTCTAAAAGATTTCATTTTTCTATAAAGATATTTTATTAAAATCATGATCTTGCAAATTATAACTTGAAGTTCTTTATAAATCAAGATCGTTTACCATGCTCCTTTTGTTTTATCAAAAGAAAATTCTTTAAATGAAATATAACTTGTCTTTTAATTTCTTGGAATTCAATACTTGAATTTTTATAAATTCGTGATCTTGATATCTTGATACTTGAATTTTTAAATGAGATCTTGATGAGAATTCCATACATGAATCATGTTCTTCTTGATTTTCTAGAGCTTTGATTTCATATTTTTCTTGACTTAGAAATGATATGATTACTTTGCCTTGTATGCATCATGTGATAACAAATATATATTTTGATGCAAATGTATATGAAAAATGGATGTAAAGGAAATTTTTATATCATTGCTTCCTCCCTTCTTTTTGACAATGACAAAGGGGGAGAAGGAATTGCTAACTTTGCTAGCATGCAAAGGAAGCAAAACTTATAAGCTTGTACTCCTCAAAAAGAGAAGAAAGATCTTATCTATCAACATAAGCAAAAAGTGCAAAACTTAGAAAATTTACAATCTTACACTTGCCATGCTTCTATGTTTGTATGTTGTAATGAAAATTTAGCTTACATGTTTAAGTGATAAAAATTTTGTAAAAATTACAAACATGCAAGGCAAAATTAAAGTGCACTTCTCAAGAGAGAAGAAACAAAGTGCAACTTACATATCTGAAGAAGCGAATGAAAATTACTATCTTGCCTATCATGAGAAATGAAGTGCAAACTTGCATATTTCAAGAAGCAAGTAAAAATTGTCATGCTTGAACTTTAAAAACTTACTATACTTTTGCACTTATATGTTGTGATAAAAATCTAGCTTCATGTTGCAAAAACTTACTTATCTTTAAATATAGCTAGATGCTACTTCTCCTTTTTGTTGATGATATAGGGGGAGAAGTAGATTAATGACTTCATGCATTGAATTGAAGATTTTATATATTTGCATGATGGTTTGATATTTTTAAATGACATGTTACTTGGATTTGTTGAAATCCAAGGGTCCTATCAATATGGCATATTGATAGGGAGAGTTTGTTTAAACTCCGTAGAGTTAAGGTTAACTCCATCATCAATTAGTTATCATCATCAAAAAGGGAGAGATTATTGAATCTTAGATTTTGATGATAAAACTAATTGAGAGTGATATATGATCTAGTCACGTTTTGAGTCACACAAGTCTACTCTCGATCAGAATTAGGCAATTGACATAGGATGAATCAGCGTTGCACTAGAGAAAATCATGTCAGGAGATTGGACATCGAGCTAGAGGTCTGGTCGACGATCGACAGAAGGCTTCGGACAAAGAAATCGGGCATCTGGCCAAGAAGAGTGGAGTTGCACCAAGAAGATCATGGTTACAGGTGTCAACTGTTGATTGGGCAACAAGCCACAAGAGAGGACGATGCGCTGAAGAAACGGATGAAGCGCCAATGTGCCAATGACATGCCAGGCAACTAATTATGATTCACTTTGTAATAATTATCTAGATCGGAGTAGGATTACGTCTAATTGGATTGTAATTGGGCCAACCCAGTTAGGGTCAGTTGGGCCCATACCCGGATAGGTCTGGGCCGGATGAAAGGCCCAAATAAGGTTGATGAACCTTGTCTAACAGTGGCACCGCCAGACTGGGGTGGTGGTACTACCTGGGTTCAGTCTCCCAGGTGGTCTGGGTGGTGGTACCGCCCAGACTAGGTGATGGTACCGCTTTGGGGCAAAGTGCTTAGGTGGTGGCACCGTTGGTTGGACGGTGGTACTGCCAAGTACATTGACCGTATCAGTGTGTCAGGTGGTGGTACTACTAGACTGGGCGGTGGTACCACCCAGTACACTGACAAAATCGGAGTGTTAGGCGATGGTACCGCCAGCGTCAGGCGATGATATCGCCAGCACTTGGAAATCCGAGATGATTCAAATTTAGGCTCCAAATTTGAATCACCTTGAGGCCTATAAATACCCCTCTCATCCATGGTTTAAACATACACAAAATTTGAAAAAGAAAAAGGGAAAACTCTGTTGTAATAGTGTTAAAATCTTCCCTCTAAGCTTTAAGTATAATCTAGTCCAAAAGAAGGGTGAGAGGCTTTATAAGGGTTACCTCCTAAGACCATCAAAAGGAGAGTGTTGTAAAAGAGAGTTAATCCTCGCCCGTTGGAAGGAGGATGCCTAGTGGAAAACTGATCTCCTCAAGAGAAGAGGATTCGGGAGTGGACATAGGTCGTATAACCGAACCACTATAAAAATCCAGGTTTGCATTTATATTCTTGTAATTTACATTTTTGCAAACCATCCTCATTCCTCTACCTCTCCTTGTTATAATTGGCTTCAAGTTTAAAGCTTTACATCCTTCTAATACATGCAATCGAAATCAATTTTCTTTGAAACGTGATTTTAACATACAAAATTTCTGAACTTATTTAAATCACTGAATTTATTGTTATTTACTACTGCACTAATTCAACACCCCCCTTAGTGCTACTCTAGATCCCAATAGTGGGAGCCCCCCCCCTTAGTGCTGCTCTAGATCCTAATAGTGGGAGCATGATAGAGTTGAGCGAGGTTGGAGAACCTAGCTCAAGCACCATTCCACAACCAGAGTCTGTTCAGATACCTAGCACATAAGTTCCAACTTTACGTAAATCCGGTAGAGTATCTCATCCTTCTAAGAGATATGTGGGATATATCAGAAGAGAGGATATTGAGGATATTGATCCTCAGACCTACGAGGAGGCTATTATGAGCATATACTCTAGGAAATGGCAAGAAGTCATGAATTAAGAAATGGATTTCATGTACTCTAGCAAGGTTTGGAACCAAGTTGATGCACTCGAGGGTATCGTACCCATTGGCTGCAAATGGATCTTCAAGAAGAAGATCGGAGTAGATGGAAAGATAAAGACTTGTAAAGCAAGGCTAGTGGCTAAGGGGTATCATCAAAGGCAAGGTATTGACTATGACAAAACTTTCTCACCCGTAGCTATGCTAAAATCAATTCGAATTCTATTGGCTATTGTAGCACATTATAATTATGAGATCTAGCAGATGGATGTCAAAACTGTATTCCTCAATGGTAACCTCAAGGAGGTAGTATATATGATACAGTTTGAGGGATTCATGTCCAGGGATAACCCAGATGAGGTATGCAGGTTGCTTAGGTCCATCTATGGACTAAAGCAAGCTTCTCGAAGTTGAAACATAAGATTTGATGAGATGATAAGATCTTATGACTTCGTTAAGAATGAAGATGAGCCTTGTGTGTACAGGAAGGTAAGTAGAAGCACTATCACCTTTTTGGTATTATATGTAGATGACATCCTGATTATTGGGAATGATGTAGGAATGCTTTCCACAGTAAAGGCTTGGCTATCTAGGCACTTCTCCATGAAGGACTTAGGGGAAGCATCCTGCGTATTGGGGATACGGATCTATAGAGATAAATCCAAGATGATGCTTGGCTTATCCCAGTCTAGGTACATAGACACTATTGTCAAAAAGTTTGGTATAAAAAATTTCAAGAGATGTCTCATACCAATGAGACATGGAATATCACTTTCTAAGAGTATGTCCTCAAAGATTTTTGAAGGGCACACATGGATAAGACACCATATGCCTCAGCGATAGGATCTATCATATATGTTATGCTATGTACCAAGCCTGATACAGCACATGCTCTAAGTGTCACGAGCAGGTATCAGGAAGATCCAGACTTGGAGCACTGAAAAGTAGTAAAATGTATCCTTAAGTACTTGAGGACTAAGGATCTTTTACTAGTATATGGAGGCAGTAGCCTCACGGTTGAGGGCTACACAGACTCGAGCTTCTAGTCTGATGTCGATAATAGCAAGTCTAATTCAGGATATGTGTTCACCTTGAATGGAGGAGCAGTATGCTGGAAGAGTTCCAAGCAAGACACTACTACTGACTCGACCATAGAGGCGGAATACATTGTTGTGGTAGAGGCAACAGAGGAAGTCTAAATGAAGTAGTTCATCACAGATTTGGGAGTCGTGCCAAGCAGCGAGGAGCTGATTCCCTTATATTACGACAACTACGGAGCGATTACTCAAATAAGGGAACCCAGGTCTCATTAGAAGTATTCTGAAGAGGTTCCAGCTTATTAGAGAGATCGTGGCCCGAAGAGATATAGCAATGGAAAGAATTCCATCCGAATATAACATTGTAGATCTACTAACCAAGCCATTGTCTCAAATTATCTTAAAGCGTCACAAGGGCCTGATGGGGATCAGACACGTAGGTGATTGGCTTTAGGTCAAGTGGGAGATTGCTAGTTATATGTGCCCTATAACCCAATCACATGAGTAATGACACTTGTGACTTGACATGCACTCTTTTTATTGCTTATTATTATTAGGTATTTTATCTTACGTGTTGCATATATTGTGATATCCTTGGATCTATGTAATGGGAATCGGATCGTGATGAGATCACGATAATGAGACCAATTCACCTTTAAACATAGACCCTAAATAATCCCGATCATAGGTTACTCAAGAGGGACATTGAGATAACTGGATAGACTAGTGCGCTATATACCCATCCATATGATGGAGGTGCTAGTCTTATAGCTACTCGTGTGGAGATACTAAGGATACAGTACAGGTGCTCATTGAAGAATGAGTTCACTGATTGATCCGCTTACAGAATGCTAGATGATTATTGATATCTCACGTAAGATAGTGATTTCGTAGTCTCAGTAATATATCTAGTCCTTAAACTTAAAACACCAAGGATGTCCTGTATGAGTACTCCACTCTTTGATATCAGACTTATAGGTTTGGAAGTTTTAGATCTAGTATAGCTGGTTATTGGGAGTGGTAGCCAACCTTATGAGGGTTATTAAGTATCAATAGAGGATCATCCACTCTCGATATCATGAGAGGAATATCTCATGTATTCTTGCTCAAACAAATCCTTAGCCAAGGTTATTCGGAATGAGAGAGAAAGAGTTCTCTAGGAGAATCCGATTAGAGCGAGACTCAAGGAGAAACCGTATGGGTCTGACAACACCATGCCTGATATACGATCTTTGGGATATTAGATGGATGAGAGATTATAGATACATGGTAACTGAGGACAGATAGGTCCAAAGGATTGAATTCCCTTGTATCGTTTGGGGACTACTGTTGAATCTCGGATTTTGATGATGAAGTCAATTGGTGGTTATTTGATCTAATCCATTTTTGAGATAAGTGTGCAGGATTAACTATGATAGAGGAACTTACCAAAGTCAAGTTGCTGGAAGTTCAAGAGTCCACCAAATATCGAAGGATCATCGGAAGTCTTCCGAGTCAACCGAGATGAAATCGGGGACTTGCCGAAGGTTTCGGAAGTTCGCCGGAAAGATCGTCGGAGGTTCGCGGAGACAACCGAAAAGGTTCGGAAGATTGGGAAAGACTCGTTGAACTCGCCATAGAATTCGGGAGTCACCGGGAGTCGCGGAAGGAATCAAGGATTGCCGAAAGTCGCTAGGAAGATCGCCGGAAAGCTCTTGAAAGATTACTTGATGGTGTTGGTATAATTTGTCTTTAGAAGATCATAGTTAGTACTTAATTAGGGTATAGAATAGGTGTTAAACCTATCTAGACCTTTATTGGGCCAATTGGGCCTTTAGTGGGCTGTATTAGGCCAAAGGTTAGCCCATACTGATTTACGGTAAGGGTCGGCGTGTGGCACCGCCGGACCGGCAAGTGGCACCGCTTGTTGATCAACACCGCCGTAGTATCGCCAGTGCAGCGGTAGCACCGCTGCTGACAGTGGTTGCAACCACTGTCGAGCGGTAGTATCGCCCAGCAAAGCAGTGGAACCGCCTGACAGTGGTTGCAACCACGTGTCAAAGCAGAGATAATCGCTTGATGCCGACTGCAGTAATCGTTCTTGATGCGGCGGTAGTATCACAGCGATGCCAGCGGTAGTACCGCCAAAGACACTAACACACGCAGCGATAGTATCTGCTGTTGCTAGCAGCGTAGTAATACCGCCGCTGCATCAAATTTTTCGGACGAGAGCTTTTTGAGCAGGATTTTGAATCCCAAAATTCTCTATAAATACCCCTTTACTTCTAGTTGGTTGAGGATCTTTTGCAGTGTTAGATTTGAGTCTAAGCTATAGCAAATTCCTGCTCTCAATTGCTCAAGTGTTCACCTCTTTCTTCTACTTGTAAAATTCAGTAAAGAGAGGGAACCTCTTGTAAAAGGCTGTAAAGGGGTGTTTGGTCCTTCCCCTTCAAGAGACTTGCTAGTGGAAGTTGGGAGCCTCATTGGAGGAGGCTTCAAGAGTGGACGTAGGTCATTTGACCGAACCACTATACATCGCTGCGTTTACTTGTTGTGTGAGTACTTAAATTCTGCATCGTAAATTACTTAAGCTGCAAACTGATCGGATTTCTTCTCCCTACTTCTAAGTTCATTTGCCTGAATATTTTCAAGTTAAAGTCTCTTTCGCTGAATCAAGTTCTTAAGCAAATCTTCGGAATCGGTTTTCAAGCTTTAATCATTTTAATCCGCTGCACTAATTCACCCCCCCCTCTTAGTGCCGCTCCGAACCTAACAACTACAACATAGTGGCCTAGTACATCCATAGTTAATGAGACGAGTGAATTATTATGGAGATAATAATTCACTAAGTCAGAAGGATTTCTAACATGTATGACTCACGGCCAGCTCGATATTGGGCCTAGAGGGTCATACACATATGGTAGGTATCGCGACGATTCATATATGAGATATCCGCTGAAGCCCCTAACTTATTGGATATCCGTTAAGCCCCTGAATTATTGGAACCTAAGATGAGATCCAATAAGAGCTAATAAGATATTATTGAGTAGAGGCCCACTAATCCAAGAGGCTTGGGTAATTGGATAGAGATCCAATATCCAATAGGACTAGATCTATTAGGGTTGACAGGGGACCTCTATAAATATGAGGGAATTATAGGCCCATAAGCTGGGGTTGATTGATAGCCACCTTCTATTCTCCTCTCCCTAAGAGAGGAGCATCGTTGTAGTCTCTGTCGTGTAGATTATTGCTAAAGAGGAGGACATTTGAACTCCTTCATCTAGTCCTACAGATCTGTAAGGATTCAAGGATATACGATCTCCCTAGGTACTTTTTTTTTACACATGTAGTTTTCAAATTTACGAATTTATTTTTGATGCATCGATGTTCGCATGATGATGGAACCTTTCGTGGAAATCCAAGAGTTTTTGTTTTCTATTCTTCCGCTACGCATGAGATGTTGCCCCCTTGGATTTTCTAACAGAAGTAACACTTGCTAACTTGCTAGCTTGTACCTTACAAAAAGAAACAAAAAATTACTAGTTTACACATCATAAATGAAAGCAAAGTTTACTAGCTTGCATATTTCAAAGAAGCAAAAAGTTGCTAGCTTGAACAACACAAAGAGAAGCAAAAAGATGCTATCTCAAGAGAAGTAAAAGTGAAAACTTGCACATCTCAAGAAACAAAATTTGCAATCTTGCTCGTCTTTAAAACTTGCTATGCTTGCATGTTCAAAAATGATGTAAATCTTGCTAAATCGCTACCTTGAAAATTTTCTTGTTCTACTTCTCCTTTTAGTTGATGATAAAAGGGGAGAATTATGATGATGATCATGCATGGGATGATGTACTTGAATATTTTGATTATGCATGATTTTATGATGACATTCATAATTTATTTATGAATTTATATTTCTATCAATATGGCATATTGATAGGGAGAGTTTGGTTTAAACTCCATCATCAATTAGTTATTATAATAAAAAAGGGGGAGATTATTGAATCTCGGATTTTGATAATGAAACCAATTGATAGAGTTTATGATCTAATCTATGTTTTGAGTGACGTAGGACTAACTTCGATCAAGGAGAGGCAAATTGATTAAAGCAAGAGGAACCGAACGTTGGGCTAGAGTGGAACATGTCAGAAGATTGAAAGTCGAGCTAGAGGATCGATCATCGTATCTATAGAAGGCTTCGAACGATGAGTTCAGGCATCGGGCCAAGAAGAGTAGATGTTACGCCAAGGAGATCGGAGTTACAGAGGTTAACTTACTGATTGGGTAATAGGCCGTAAAAGAGGACGATACGCCAAAGGATCGAACGAAGCACTGGTGAACAAATGACATGTCGGATAACATAAGATTCATGCTTGTAATAATTTGTTTAGATCAAAGTAATTTAGGAGGCTAATTGAATTAGTTTTAATGTAATTAGGCTAACTCAATTAGGGGTCAACTGAGCCCAAGTTAGGACTATTTTGGGCCAAGAAAAAGGCCCAAACAGTAATCCAAGAGGTTGGTCAGGCGGTGGAACCACTGGTGGCTCAGTCTCCGAGACAATCTCTAAGACTGTTAGGTAGTGTTGTTGCCAAACTGGGCGATGGTATCGCCAATACCCGGAAGACCTAGGATGGGACTAGTTTTGGCTCCAACTTTGAATTCATTTGGAGCCTATAAATATTCCTCTCATCCTTGCTAAGAACACACAAGAATTGAGAACAAAAACAAGGGAAAACTCTATTGTAATCTTGTGAGAATTCCCCTCCTCTGGTCTAGTATAGATTTCAGTTAAGAGAGGGGTGAGTAGGGGTATAAAGGTTCTCTCCTGAGCCTATCAAAAGGATAATAGAGTTGTAATGGTAATTGATCTTCGCTCATTGAAAGAAGATCGGTTAGTGAAAGCCGATGGCCTCGAGTGAAGAGAAATCAGGAGTAGACATAGGTCGGGATGACTGAACTATTATAAAATTGATTTTGCACATCTTTCTCTACTTGTTTCCTTTGCAACCATTGTACTTCTACATCACTCTCTTACAAATGCTTTTAAGTTAAAGTACATTCGATATTGGTTTTTATTATATGAAGCTTCGAATCGCCAAAATTTTCTATGAAAGCACTAATTCACCACCCCCCCCCCTAGTGCCAGCTGTGATCCTAACATTATGTTAGAAGGAGAGGATGAGCACTGGTGGAGAACAATAAAGAGGATTTTTGAAGTTAGACATAAGTCAATCACTTGGAAGGTATTTATAGAAAAATTCAACAATAAATATTTCATAAATTACATTAGAGAGCATAAAGAATTGGAGTTCTTGAATCTCATCCATGGAAACTTGACGATAGCAAAATATGAATCTAAATTCATTGAGCTCTTTAGATTTGTCATGCATATAATTGATGATGAATCTAGAAAAGCTAGAAGGTTTGAAAGGAGACTGAGGCTAGCAATAAGAAGTCAGATATCAACCTTAAAACTTCAAGTATATGCTAATGTAGTAGAAAGAGATCTGATAATCGAAAAAAACTTAGAAAAGATATAGGAAATCAGGGGCAAGAACGGCAAGGATAAGTTTATTAGTAAAAGTAAGAGAGAAAATGAACTAGAAATAAGCAACAAGAGGGTAAAGGCATCTAGGTTCAAGAAAGGAAAGCTACCATAAAGGACTCAATCATGTATAAAATGTGAGTTAAATCATAAAACAAATTAGTGTTTTTGGGTGACTAGAGCTTGTTTTGCTTATGAAAGTTGGATCATAAGATAAAAGATTGTCTATTGAAGAAGAAGAAAGAACCACTATCTCTTAAGTCAATAGCCTATGCTAGAGTATATGTTATCATTAAATAAGATTCCAGAGCCTCTAAATCAGTGGTTGAAGATATTCTTCATGTTGATAATAGTAATGTAAAAGTTTTGTTTGATCCTAGCTCCAACCTATCTTTTGTTTCATAATATTTTGCTTGCCACTTGGGCATTCAACCTAAACTACTGGATTATATGTTATATGTAACTACTGCTGTTGGGGATTCTTTGACTACAAACTTAGTTTATCCATCTTATTTGATTTTTATTGGAGAACATGAACTCATTGCTGATTTGATTCTTCTAGAGATCCAGGGTTTTGATATTATACTTGGCATGGATTGGTTATCTTCCTATCATGCTAGTATTAATTGCTATACTAAAATAATCACTTTCTATATACCAGATTAGTCTATCTTCTACGTTGAGGGTATTAGGTATGATTTGCCTCATTACCTGTTATCAACACTTCAAGCTCATCATCTTATGCAAAGGGGTTGTTTTTGTTATCTTATATATATAAAGGAGCATTTAGATCGAAAAATTAATCTAAATGAAATTTCGATGGTCAGAGAGTTCCTTGATGTATTTCCAGATAACTTGCCTAGAATGCCTTTAGATAGAGAGGGTAAATTTATTATTGATTTGGTCCCCGAGACAACCCCAATATCTAAGCCACCCTATCGAATGGCACCACTCGAGCTAATGGAATTAAAGAAACAAATACAAGAATTGTTATATAAGGGTTTCATTCGACCCAGCATCTCACCATGGGGTGCTCCAGTACTGTTAGTTAAGAAGAAGGATGGAACGTTGAGGCTTTGTATTGATAATAGATAGTTGAATTATGTGACCATAAAAAACAAGTATCCTTTATATGTTAGGATCGAAATCGGCACTTGGGGGGGGGTTGTTGAATCTTGAATTTTGATGATGAAACTAATTGAGAGTGATTTATGATCTAACTACATTTTGAGTTACGCAGGTCTACTCTCGATCAAGAATAGATAATTGACGCAAGATGAATCAATGTTACGTCGGAGGAAATCACGTCAGGAGATTGGACGTCGAGCCGGAGGTCCGGTTAACGATCGGTAGAAGGCTTCGGACAAAGAAATCAGGCATCGAGCCAAGAAGAGTAGAGTTGTACCAAGAAGATCAGGGTTGCAGGCGTCAATTACTAATTGGGCAACAGGTCACAAGAGAGGACGATGCGCCAAAGAAACGGACGACACGTCGATGTGCCAATGACATGTCGGGCGATATTTCAATTAAGTGTTGTAATAATTATCTAGATCGAAGAAGGATTAAGGACTAATTGGGTTGTAATTGGGCCAACCCAATTAGGGGCCAACTGGGCTCGTACCCGGATAAGTTTAGGCTAGACTCAAGGCCCAAATAGGATTACTAAACCTTGTCTAGTGGTGGCACTGCTAGACTAGGGCGGTGGTACCACTTGGGTTCAATCTCCCAGGTGGTCTGGGTGGTGGTACCGCCCTAGGGCAGAGTGCTTGGGTGGTGGCACCATTGGTTAGGTAGTGGTACCGCCCAGTACACTGACCATGTCAGTGTGCTAGGTAGTGGTACCGCTAGGCTGGGCGATGGTACTGCCCAGCACACTGATAGGGGAAAAAAGCCTGGGCGGTGGTACCGCCCAGCGATGGCATCGCCAGTACCCTTGAAATCTATGGTGATTCAAATTTGGGCTCTAAATTTGAATCCTCTTGGAGCCTATAAAAACCTCTCCAATCCCAGGGTTCAAGATACAAGCACACTGAACCTAAAAGTAGGAAAACACTATTAAAATCCTTTCTCTCCTCTAGTCTTTAGTTGAGTTTAGCTTAAAGAGAAGAGTGTGAGTGCTTGTAAAAGGGTTTCCTCCTAAGTCCATCAAAAGGAGAGTGCTATAAGGGAGTTGGTCCTTGCCCGTTGGAAGAAGGACAGCTAGTGGAAAAGCCGATGGCCTCAAGAGAAGAGGACTCAAGAGTGGACGTAGGTCGTATGACCGAACCACTATAAAAATTCTAGTTTGTATTTCTATTTATGTTATTTACATTTCTGCAAACCATCTTTTTCTTACTGTTCTATTTTATCTTCTCTAAACATTCTCAAGTTTAAGTTAGAGCTTTTCCGAAACCATTTGCAATCGAAACGCTATTCCTTTCGTATGAAGTTTCCGAACTTATTTTAATCACTAAAATTTGTCATCTTTATCTGTTGAACTAATTCACCCCCCTCCCCCTCTTAGTGCCACTCTTGATCCCAACAATTGGTATCAGAGCCTTGTTATTTCTCTTTCGGATTCACACCCATAAGAAATAGCTCTTCACGGCTTTCAAGAGGGTTTTTCGATTGTTCATCCTTCGTTGTTTAATGGTTTGAACTACACATATTGGAAAACTCAAATGAGAGTTTTCTTAATTTCTCTCAATTTAAACTTATGGAATATTATTGAAAATGGTTTTCAACTTTCCTCTAAATCGACGAACGAATGGTCGGATTTAGAGAAGAAATCTTTTTCTTTAAACGCAAAGGCTATGAATGCCTTATTTTGTGCTTTAGACAAGAATGAGTTTAATCAGATTTTTACGTGTGAAATGACTTTTGATATTTGGCACACTCTTGAAATCACACAGGAAAGAACGAGTAGAGTCAAAGACTTGAAAGTTAATATTTTGATACACGATTTTGAGCTTTTTCAAATGAAACCAAGTGAGATTATAGCCGACATGCACACTCGTTTCACGGATATTGTCAATAGTCTAAGAGCTCTTGGTAAATCTTTTTCAGATTTTGATCTCGTAAACATGATTTTAAGATCCCTTCCAAAAGGATAGGATCCAAAAATAATGACGATACAAGAATCTAAAGATTTAAATAATTTTTTATTAGAAGAACTCATTGGCTCATTGATAACATATGAAATGAGCTTCCTTGAACACTACGAACATTTGAACTACCTTCTAAAGTATATGAAGGATTTGGAATTTTAGATAAATAAATATCACTCGAGTGATGACTCAAGTAATGAGGACAATGATGAACTTGAACTTCGAACACCAAAATTTAATAAGTTCATTAAACAAAAATCTAAAATAAAAAATGAACTTGAACGAAGAAAGAAGCCAAAGAAGAGGAAGACACCCAATGATGAATCAAGAACTTCCAAAAGGCAAATGGCAAATTGCGCTTTGATGGTCTTCGACTACAAGGTAAGCAACTTAACTCCCTTGAATTATTTTGAAATTACTTAATATTTTTTTCATGAGTGTTTAATTTAGAAAGTAGGAAATAAAAAATTATTTTTTAAAAATTATATCATGTTTCTCTTTTTAACGTCTTTAAAAAATTAAAAACTTGATCATGAAAATTATATTGCTAAGGTTTCATGTTATGTTTTGAAATTTTGAATGATGCAACATTATGAATGATAGCTACATGATTTGTGATAATGCTTATACAAGATTAATTCCATGAATGTTTATAATTTCCGTATCAGATTTTGATACATGGTTTTAACACAAAAGTTAATTAGCATGACTATGTTTAATAGGGTTAATCCATGATTGTGTACTTCGGTTTTCATGATGAAAATTATTTTTCAGATTTATAAAATGATGCATGACTTTTATATGAAAATTTGAACATGGTTGTATGAGATCAACCATATTAAATAAAGCATATAAAAATTCAAAATGTGCTATCATGATAATACAATTCTATGTATATGCTTTCCATATCAATTTTCGATTTTAAATATGATACATATCTATGTATGTTATTCTTGAAAGTGTCTTAATAAAAATGTTGGTATCATGCTTGACTTTACAATTTGATATGCTATAATGTATTTTTGGCTTTGATGTAATTTGTTTCGGATTTATACATGTCTTTATGAAATCAATTGTAAAACTAAAAGACCTAACCCACAAATTTTCTAAATGAAAGAAAAGTGGTTTTGATGTTGTCTTGTGTCACATTTGGACTTGATGGTTTTCATGACGTAAATTGTTTTTCGAATTTATATGATGCTTGACCTTTGTGTGAAAATGTGAACATGCTTAAACAAGATCAAGTGAAACACACTATCATAATGTTTTATGGTGAATATGTTTGGATTTGATGGTTTTGATGACAAAACTTGTATTTCAAATTTATGCAATGATGACTTTCGTGTAAATATTAGAAGGTGTTATGTCTTGATGACAAAACTCATGTTTTGGTCTTAAACATGATACTCATCTTTTAAAACTTGAGCTCATTTGTATGAAACAAACAACTTAAAATGAAACACATAAAAATGGACTTGTTTTTAAATGATGATACATGAATCTAGTACAAAAGGACAAGAGCATGCTTATATGTAAACCATCTCCATTGCTCTTAACAAAATTTTTGAATGAAAGATTTTGATGCATTTGATCTTGATGACTTTAATGACAAAACTTGCATTTCGAATTTATATGATGATGGCTTTCATTGAACATACCTTATGAAATCATCATAGATAATGATGAAATGAAAATATTAAAAATTTTGTTATCATGCTTCAAATCAATGATATTTAAGATAAAATTTTGCCTTTGTCTTGAACGTTCATACTTGTTTCTATTCGTCATAAAAAGATAAAGGCATATTTATACGAAATCAATGCAAATCACTAAAAGAGAAATGCATATTTCTTGAACTTCTTTCTTTCTCTAAAGTTTCGGATTTTTCAAATAAAAGACAAGTGATAAATTCATGATATTTTGTGAATCACTTGAATTATGAATGAGATTTTGATGATGTGTTAAAAAAATCCATTCAAATGAATCATGATCATCTTGATTTTTTCTTGAGCCTTGATAACTTAGAAATATCATGATCATTTTGGCTTGCATGCCTTATGTGGTGATTTAAAATAAATTTACTTTATTATGAATCATTGAATTATGATCTTGATACCACCTAAAAGGAATATTTATGAACCATGAATGATATCTTTTGATCCTTATTGATTTTTCATATTGATATCTTTCATGACATAATATGATTGAATCATTGATTTATTATTTTTATCATGGCTTAAAAATACATGTAAAGAAAATATGCTAGCATTGATATCCATTTGATTGAAACATTACATGCTTAAATCGATTTTTCTCTTATGTTTCAATACTACTTTGTATACTTCATGACTTGATGATTGAAATATTAATGTAGACTTTTAATATATCACTTGTCATGATTAATGCAAATTGCTAGCATTTTGAATCTCAAAAATGATTTTGATTTGATTATGGGTTTCAAGTTGTCAAATTGGTTTGAATGAGATTTTTGTTTCAAGTGACTCATGAACTCTCTCTTGAATTCTTGACTTGAGATATTTGTTTATGCGAATTGAAATACTTTCCTCTATGATTGCTTCTTTTTTCATTTACTAAAGAGGAAAACAATCCATGTCTTGATATATCGATAAGTAATACTTGAAATTATTTTTATTTAGAATTGATATGAAAAGTTGATATTGCAAATCTTGCATTCCTCCACTTCTTTTTGACAAAAACAAAAGGGCAAAGAAAACATGTTAGTATTTGTAATCATGACTTGATCTTGATATCTTGATATTTAACATTTAAATTTCTTTTGTAATGAGATATCTTATGCTTGAATCAAGAGTTTTTCTCCTATATGACTTCTTCTCAAAAGGAGAAATTTCTAAATGTATCATGAATTTTTCAGAATCACAATTCAAATTTCTTATGATTCATGATGAATTTAGAGATATTATGCATATATCATGATCTCTTCCTTGTTTTCCCAAGATCTTTTGTTATTTACAAAAGAAGAGACATATCAAAATGAAATATGAATTGATTCTTTGTATTGGTTGTCATGATCTGAAGATTGATATAAATTTTTATTGATGCAAACTTATGTGAGAAATTTATATCATCATATTTTATCCTCCCTTTCTTTTTGACTTTGACAAAGGGAGATAAGGGTTTTGCTAGCTTGCTTATTGCAAATGAATGCAAAATCCCTAGCATGCTAAGGAAGCAAAACTTGCAACCTTGTATTTCTAAAAAAGAGAAGAAATATCTTGCCTATCAAAAGAAGCAAAAAGTAGAAAACTTAGAAAATTTACAATCTTACACTTGCCATGCTTCTATGCTTGTATGTTGTAATAAAAATTTAACTTGCATGTTTAAGTGATGAAAATTTTACAAAATTTGCAAACATACAAGGCAAAATTAAAGTGTACTTCTCAAGAGGGAAGAAACAAAGTGCAACTAACATATCTCAAAAAGCGAATGAAAATTGCTATCTTGCCTATCATGAGAAACGAAGTGCAAACTTGAACATCTCAAGAAGCAAGTAAAAATTGCCATGCTTGAACTTAAAAAACTTGCTATGCTTTTGCGCTTATATGTTGTGATGCAGATCTAGCTTCATGTTGCAAAAACTTACTTATCTTTAAATATAGCTAGATGCTACTTCTTGTTTTTGTTGATGATATAGGGGGAGAAGTAGGTTGATGACTTCATGCATTAAATTGAAGATTTTATATATTTGCATGATGTTTTAATATTTCTCATAACATATGATGAATGTTACCTGGATTTAGAATAATCCAAGATTTCTATCAATGGCATATTAAAAGAGGGAGTTTGTTTAAACTCCGAGGAGTTAAGGTTAACTCCATCATCAATTAGTTGTCATCATCAAAAAGGGAGAGATTGTTGAATCATGAATTTTGATGATGAAACTAATTAAGAGTGATTTATAATCTAATTGTGTTTTGAGTTACGTAGGTCTACTCTCGATCAGGAGTAGATAATTGACGCAGTATGAATTAGTGTTACGCCGAAAGAAATCATGTCAAGAGATTAGACATCGAGCCGAAGGTCCGATCAACGATCGGCAGAAGGCTTCGGACAAAGAAATTAGGCATCGGGCTAAGAAGAGTGGAGTTGCGCCAAGAAGATCAGGGTTGCAAGCATCAACTGCTGATTGGGCAATAGGCCGTAAGAGAGGATGATGCGTCGAAGAAGCGGACGAAGCACCGATGTGCCAATGGTGTGCCAAGTGACATTTCAATTAAGCGTTGTAATAATTATCTAGATTGAAGTAGGATTATGGACTAATTGAGTTGTAATTGGGCCAACCCAATTAGGAGCCAACTAGGCCCATACCCAGACAAGTTTGGGTCAAACTCAAGGCCCAAACAAGGTTGACGAACCCTATCTGGCGGTGGCACTACCAGACTAGGGCGATGGTATTGCCTGAGTTCAGTCTCCCAGGTGGTTTGGGCAGTGGTACCACCCAGACTGGGTGGTGGTACCGCCTTGGGGTAGAGTGCCTGGGCGATGGCACCACTGGTTGGGCGGTGGCACTATCCAATACACTGACAGGGGCAAAAAGCCTGGGCGGTGGTACCGCTAGTACCCCTGAAATTCAGGGTGATTCAAATTTGGGCTCCAAATTTGAATCCTCCTCGAGCCTATAAAAACTCCTCCCATCCCAGGGTTGAAGATACAAGCACACTGAACCTAAAAATAGGAAAATGCTATTAAAATCCTTTCTCTCCTCTAGTCTTTAGTTGTGTTCAGCTTAAAGAGAGGAGTGTGAGTGCTTGTAAAAAGGTTTCCTCCTAAGCCCATCAAAAGAAGAGTGCTATAAGAGAGTTGGTCCTCGCTCATTGGAAGGAGGACAGCTACTGTAAAAGCTGGTGGCCTCAAGAGAAGAGGAATCGAGAGTGGACGGAGGTCGTATGACCGAACCACTATAAAAATTCTGGTTTGCATTTCTATTATTGTTATTTACATTTCTGCAAACCATCTTCTCTTGCTGTTCCATTTTATCTTCTCTAAACGTTCTCAAGTTTTAGTTAGAGCTTCTCCAAAACCATTTGCAATCGAAACGCTATTCCTTTCATACGAAGTTTCTGAATTTATTTTAATCGTCAAAATTTGTCATCTTTATCCGCTGCACTAATTCACCCCCCCTCCCCCCTCTTAGTGCCGCTCTCGATCCCAACAGGGGTGTGAATTAGTTTGTCGTAAAAATTACATTGATTCGAAAAACCTTCATTTTGATAAAACTTGTATTGGAAAAGCATTTAAACTTAGAGAAAGTATGAAGTAAAGTGAGCAGCCAAATTAGTAAGCAATATAAAGAAAAACAGCAAAGAAGACATCACATCGGATTTATAGTGGTTCAGTCATTGTGACCTACATCCACTCTTGATTCCTCCTCCGTTGATTTCATCGGTATTCATTAATGGTCTTCTTTCAATGAGCAAAGACTAACTACCCTCTTATAACCCTTTTCTCCTTTTGACAAACTCAGGAGAGAATCTTTACACCCTTTTTTTTATAAGGTTTCCCTCACACTTTCCCTTAGAATAGCCTCTAAGCTTTAGGAGGAGGAGCTTAATTTTCTCATAGAGTTTTTACACTCTAAACCTCAAGTTTTCATTCTTTATTCTTGCTAATCTAAGCAGGAATAGTTGGGGTATTTATAGACCCCAAATGGCTTCAAAAATAGAGTCAAAATTTCAAACACCCTAGGATTTCGGGGTACTCGCGGTACCACCGCCTATGTTGGGCAGTACCATCGCTTGCATCACTGAAACTGGGAGGTACCACCACCCGATCTAGCGGTACCACTACTTGACACAGTCTTAGAGATTATGTCTTGGAGGCTGAGCCTCTAGTGGTTCCACCACTTGTTCTGGTGATGCCACCGCCTAACCCAACTTTTGAGTTACTGAATGGGTCTTCCTCTTGGTCCAAAATAATCCCAACTTAGGCTCAATGGGCTCCTAATTGAGTTAGCCTAATTACATTTAAGACTAATTCAATTAAACTTCTAAACTACTTTGATTTAAATAAATTATTACGAAGCACGAATCATATATTGTCCGACATGTCATTGGTTCTTCTAACGCTTCATCTGATCCTTCAGTGCATCGTCCTCTCTTGCGACGTATTACCCAATCGGCATGTTGACCTCTACAATATCCAATCTCCTTGACGTAATTTTTTATCCTTCTGACCCAATACCCAAACTCATGACATGAAGCCTTTTATTAGTACATCAATGATAGAACCCCAGAGGAATTCTATGTAGATTGATCTTTAAGGGGGATCAACCCTTGGAACGCTATAGGGGTTCTACCCTCCAAGTAGTCGGCCTTATGGCTGCAAAGTAGATTGATCTTTTCTTGTCAAAAAGAGGTGGAGGCTACATGCTTATATAGGATTCCAAACCCTAGCCCTAGTGGCTACTTCCTAAGTAAAATATCCCTTTTGCCCTCAACCCTAACCGACCAGCCAACAAAAGGGGGGCGACGGCTAGGAAGCCCAAAGGCCCAAATATAAACTCTAGCCCTCTTCTTTATATGAGAGAGGTGGCTAAGTGGTTTATTACAATCTCACAGGGTTTTTATTAGCTGCTACTTGGTTAAGTAGGACCCAACCCTGCTAGAGTCCTATCCAGCCCGTCATCTTCAAATCAGCCTTGTCCTCAAGGCTAAGGTTCTATGAACTAAGGGAATCGGGTCTTCAGTTCCTCATATGATTCCCATGTGGCATCTTTGAGTGATAAATTATTCCCATACACTAGTACTTCAGTAGAGGGACATCGCCGATGCATCACGATTCTACGATCGAGGATGGCTTGTGGTTGGGCTTGAATATCTCCATCAGCAATAGTGTTGGGTAATTGAATCTGGGGTGACTCATGTTTTCCCAACTTGAGCTTCAGGCATGACACGTGGAAGACATAATGAATTTTGGCATCCTCAGGCAATTTAAGCCTATACACCATGGCTCCAATTCTGACTCCAGATGTGTCGGCCTCAATGATGAAGGGTCGGTTAAAATCTGGTAGTGCTAGCACGGGCATTATCGTTATGGTTGTCTTAAGTTTATCGAAGGTAGTAGAGGCTTCATCTGACCATTGGAAGGTATCTTTTTTTAGCAAAGAAGTGAAGGGTGCGTTGATCTTCCCATAGTCCTTTAC
The DNA here is from genome assembly GCA_024322285.1 of Musa beccarii. Lineage (NCBI taxonomy): Eukaryota > Viridiplantae > Streptophyta > Magnoliopsida > Zingiberales > Musaceae > Musa > Musa beccarii. Next base: position 17,717,946 of record CM044396.1, read on the forward strand.
AAATTTTCGGTAGTAGCCTGTTAGTCCAAGGAACCCATGCAGCAATTTCACATTTGTAGGTTTCGGCCAACTCTGCATGGCTTCAATTTTTGTTGAGTCTACTGCCACTCCTTTTTCTGATATTAGGTGCCTAAGGTACTCTACTTTTTACTAGAGAAAGCTACACTTTGATAGCTTAACAAAAAGAGTATTCTCCCGAAAGATCATCAAACAAACCGCAAGAGCTGAAAGTGAGTCTAAAGAGAAGGGCTGTAAATGAGAATATCATCGAAAAATACCAGCATAAATTTATGAAGAAAGCTCTAAAAAATATCATTCATGAGACTTTGGAAGATTGAAGGAGCATTAGTGAGTCCAAAAGGCATTACCAAGAATTCATAATGGCCGTTATGAGTGCGGAAAGTAGTTTTTGGGATGTCGTCTTCATATACCCGAATTTGGTGGTAACCAGATTGGAGGTCCAACTTCGTGAAGACTCGAGCTCCTTTTAACTCATCAAGAAGTTCATCCACCACTGGTATTGGGTACTTATCCTTGACAGCGATGCTATTTAGAGCTCGGTAGTCGATGCATATCCGCCAAGTTCCATCCTTCTTGTATACAAGTAGCACCGATGAGGAAGAGGGGCTGCAGCTTGGCCGAATCACTCCTATTTCAAGCATCTCCTTCATGATCTTCTCAATTTCATCCTTCTGGAGGTGAGGATAGCAGTAAGGCCAAGTGTTCGCTAGTGGTTTGCCCGGAAGGATTGGAATTCGGTGGTCATGTTGCCGAGTAGGAGGAAGACCGTGTGGTTCAGCAAAAACATCATCAAATTGAATAAGCAATTAGGTGAGATTTTGATCTTCAATTTTTATTTTCTTCCCCTTTGGCTACTACTAGAGATGCATCAAAAAGCTACCATTTATCTTGTTTAAAACTTTCTCCATTCGTTGGGTCAAATGGTGGTTACGTAGCTTCCGTGCTTCCCATGTAGGGTGACCTGTTTGCCTTTGTAGTAGAATTTCATAATTAATTTAGAAAAGTTTCAAAAGACGTCACCTAGCATCGTCAACCATTCTATGCCCAACACAGCCTCGTAATCATCAATTGGTAGGAGGAAAAAGTTGACGATAATTTCTTGGTCTTGCAGTAATAGTTTCACCTGCGGGCATCTTTGGTCGTACTTTAGGACTCGACCGTCAGTGACCTTTACATTGAACTTGCTGTAACCTTCGATGTGGAGTGCCATCCAAGCAGCAGCCTTACTGTTTAAGAATTTATTAGTGCTGCCTATATCGATGAGAACAATAATCGTTTGTTGTTTGAGAAGGCCTCCAACTTTCATCGTTTGCAGATTTGAGTAGCCGGCTAATGCATGTACTATGAAGTTGGTCGGTTATGAGCTGCTACTTGGTTAAGTAGGACCCAACTCTCATCTGGCTGTTCAATGACCTCTTCTTCCACTGGTTCAATCACAAAAAGTCTCCCTTTTTTACAGCGATGCTCGTGGCTCCACGGCTCATTGCAATGCCAATATAACCCCTTTGTAGATCGCTCTTGAAGCTCTTCTCTTGTCAACTTTTTTAGTGCAGGGGCTTGGCTGATAGTAGAGGAGGCTAAGGGCTTCGATATTTCTGGTTGGGAAGCGACCCTAGTCCTCCAGGCTTCGTGGTTCAATCGCTCCTCTTGAAGTTGTGCGAAAGAGATGGCTGCCATGAGCATGTACGGCTGTCGTGCTTTAACTTCTCCTTGAACCTCTGACTTCAAGCCCTCAATAAACGTCCCCAATAGCTATTTTTTAGACCAATCATGAGTTTGATTAGATAACCTTTCAAACCTGGTTTGATACTCTTGAATGGTAGAGGTTTGTCGGATCTTTGCTAGTTATCCGTCAATGTTCTCGTAATCGGTTGGTCCGAAGCAGATCAACAGTCCTTCTTTGAATTGTCACCATGAGAGGACTTCATGAGTATGTTCAAACCAATCAAACCATTGTATGGTATTTCCTTCAATATGTATAGTTGTAATTTCCACTATAAATGCATCCACGATTTTGTGATACCAAAAATATCGCTCCGCGCGTAAGATCCAAGCAATCGGGTGTCCTTCTTCCCATCTAGGGAAGTCCACACTCATGCGTGAATAGTAGAGATCGGTCATAGAGCCTTTCCTCTCATGGAAGTCATCTCTTCGGTCAGAGCTCTCTCCTTGATGAGATTTTTTCAGGCTTAGTGATTGACCCAAACTGAGTTCGGCAAATAGAGCCTGAATCTTATCCTCCATTCGCATCTCGAAAGCTTCGAATTTAGCATTGATCGTCTTCTTGGATGCCATAGTATATGCCTCTAGATCTGTAATATTAAGATCTTTCTTTTGTTGCCGGGGTAAAGGCATGTATTGGTTGAAAGAAGTGGTAGCCGAATGGGTTAGTGGATTGGTGGATGTAGGCTACGGTTTAGGCTCATTTTGTGGTTGTTTTTTATACAGTTTGGGGGTATGGTTTGATAGAGTTTTGGGGTGTGATGGTAGTGGATGAAGGTTAGGAAAGAGAGTTTTAGATCTGTGGTAGATGGCAGTAGAGATTTGATAGAATTCAGTGGAAGTTGCTGTCGATATGCGTTGTCTCATAAGAGCAGAATTGTCGTCGAAGAAATAGTAATTTCTCGATGAAATTTTTAGCAAAAACCTAGAGATTTGAGGAGGGGTTTTGATAGTAGAATCTTAATTTAGATAACAGTAAGGATGACAAATTGGATCAAGAAAATTTTGGCAGCAGATCAGTAGAAGTTACTATGGATATGTGCTATCTTATAAGAGCAGAATTATCATCCAAGAAATAATAGTTTCTCAATGAAATTCCTAGCAAAAACCTTAAGATTTTAAGGAGGGGATTTAACAGTAAATTCTTGGTTTAGATAATAGCAATGATGATAAATTGAGTCAAGAAAATTTCGATAGAATAACACCAAGGAAATTGGTGCAAGTTGTGATGGCAGAATTCTCATCCAAAAATTTCAGCGGTTTGCGACAAAAATTTACAGCAACACAAGAATGTTTCAGAGATGAATTCTATGATAGATCAATCCCAGATGAAAGTCAAGATAATCTATGAAGTGGATAAAAAATTTTGTTCAAAAAATATAACAAATAGATCGGTTAAAAGGCAGTAATAGGCAACTGAATTTTTCTGCACAATCCTCCGTTCGTAAAGATGATAACTTTTACAACGAAAGGAATTCGCACCAAGGGATAGATAGCATGACTTCTTTTTAATATTTTGAATAAAAAATTATAGTAGCAAGAGGTATTAGTGATAGGAGAAATATCATATCTCTGATATAATTGGAGGTGGCGGCAGTAGATTGATTTGATCTACGACAAAAGATGACGGTGGAGACAGCGACGTCAAGAGCAATTGTGGGAATTGCTTGGCTGATGGTGGGCAGCAGGGATGGCAGCAAAAGCAGGAAGATCGCTGCTCTGATACTAAATGATAGAACCCTAGAGGAATTCTATGTAGATTGATCTATAAGAGGGATCAACCCTTGGAACGCTATAGAGGTTCCACCCTCCAAATAGTCGACCTTGTGGCTACAAAGTAGATTGATCTTTTCTTGTCAAAAAGAGGTGGAGGCTACATGCTTATATAGGACTCCAAACCCTAGCCCTAGTGGCTGCTTCCTAAGTAAAATATCCCTTTTACCCTCAACCCTAATCGACCAGCCAACAAAAGGGGGGTGACGGCTAGGAAGCCCAAAGGCCCAAATATAAACTCTAACCCTCTTCTTTATAGGAGAAAGGTGGCTAGGTGGTTTATTACAATCTCATAGGATTTTTATTAGCTGCTACTTGGTTAAGTAGGACCCAACTCTGCTAGGGTCCTATTAATCAACCAATCTTCTAACACGTTCAACTCCGACCCAATGTCCAATTCATCCTACTTAAATCAATTACATCTCCTTGATCGAAGCTAGTCCTACGTCACTCAAAACGCAGATTAGATCATAAACTTATCAATTGATTTACCATCACAATCTAAGATTCAATAATCTCTCTATTTTTTATGATGACAACCAATTAATGGTAGAGTTTAAACTAAACTCCACTTATCAGTATGTCATATTGCTAGAAACGAAAAAGAAACTTTGAATTCTAAAAATCATGAATCATAGCAACATGTCATTATATTCATCATAAAATCATGCATAATCAAAATATATAAGTATATCATCCCATGTATGGTAAGATGAATGAGTTAAAAATGTAAATCTTTCTAAATTGCTAGCTTGAAAATTTGCTAGTTACAATCTCCCCATTTTTTATGATGACAACCAATTGATGATAGGGTTTAAACTAAACTCCCTCTATCAATATGTCATATTGATAGAAACGAAAAAAAAAATGTTGAATTATGAAAATCATGAATCATAGCAAGATATTATTACATTCATCATAAAATCATGCATAATCAAAACATCCAAGTACATCATCTCATGCATGATTATTATAACTTATACATCATCATCATATCTTCTCCCCCTTTGTCATCAACAAAAATGAGCATAACAACTACATGATAAGTATAAAGAGTTAGACTTATGTAAGAAAGAAAATATATTATCATTGGAATTAAAATGATAAATTGAATCTCTTGTTTGAAGATGTTTTATTGTTTTAATGTGTTATACTATTGATCTTGATAATTTTTTGTGACAAATCTTATTTTTTGGTTTTAAACATGATGCATGGTTGTGACATAAAAAACTTGGGCATGTCTATATGAAATCAATCGCATGAATTGAAACAACTAAAAAGAGGAAAGTATTTTTTTTCTTAAAAATTTCTCAATCTCTATCTTATCGAGTTTTCAATAAGAGATCGATGAATCTATTTATGATACTTTTGAATCTCTTGAACTATAAAAGTAATTTTGATTATTTGAATTTGAATGAGTTTTATCCAAATCTTTCACTTGATACTTAAGATTTTTTATGAATCAAGATATTTGATCTCCTAAGATTTCGTTTAGTTATTCACTAAAAAGGATATTTGTCAAAATGAATCATGTCTTTTGGTATTTATGAATTGATCTTTCTTGATCTTTCATATTAATATCTTTCATGTCATGATTTTCATATGACTCCTTTGTATTTATGTTTGATATCTTATGTTATGATTAGAATATTGATATAAAAGAAAAAAATTGAATCATTATATTCTTTTCTTGTTTTTGATGACAAAAGAGGGAGGGAAAAATTGCTAGCTTGCACATTGCAAAAGAAAGCAAAAAGTGCTAGCTTGAATGTTAAACTTAGGCATGTTAAATCTCCCAGATGCATAAATTCTTCTTATACATTTTTCGGATCATTATCTTGATTACTCAGTTTTTAAGACTTGAGTTCTCTTTTTAAATCAAGATTGTTTCCTATCATTCCTTCTATTTACAAAAGAAGAGATTTGTCATAAATTACTCATGATCTTTTGGTATTCATGACTTGATCTTTCATTTTTTTATGATTGAAATATTGATATAAATTTATCTTTGTCATTAATATTTTTCATGATATAAAGGGAAAAAAATTATAACATTATATTATTTCCTTTTTTTTACAATGACAAAGGTGTTAGGGATCGAGCGACACTAAGAGGGGGGGGTGAATTAGTGCAGCGGATAAAATGATAGATTTTTCAGCAATTTAAATCAAGCTTCGAAAACTTCGTACGATGAAAGCAACGTTTCGTTTGAAACCGATTTGATTGTGTTCTAACTTTAAAGCATGCGTACGAAGATAAAAAGGAAGTGGAGCAAGTAAAGTAAAGGCTTGCAGCAAAGTAAAACAGAAATTTAAACACTCACATAATCAAGACGCAGCGATGTATAGTGGTTCGATCAAAGTAACCTACATCCATTTCCGAAGCCTTCTCCGATGAGGCTCCCTTCTTCCACTACCAAATCCTTTGAAGGGGAAGGATCAAATACCCCTCTTACAACCCTTTATAAGTGGTTCACACTCTTACAAGATTTCACAAGAAGAATGAGATGAACACTTAAGCAAATGAAGAACAAGACTTTCTCAAGACTTATTTTCAAAATCTAACTCTCTAAGGGTTGTGTGTTTCAGCTGAAAAGGAAGGGGTATTTATAAGCCTCAAAGTGATTCAAATTTGAAGCCTAAACGTGGAGCCAAAAATTTGAATCTTTTGAGTTTTTCGGTGTTGTAAGTCTTGGCAGACTGACACACCCAGGCGGTTCTACCGCCGCAGCCAGGCGGTGCTACCGCCTGGCTTTCCACGCACCAGGTGATACTACCGCCCCAGCTAGGCGGTACTACCACCTGCTACAGTAGCCGGCTACAGTGCCATGCTACAGTAGCATGCACGTAGCATGCGTTGGTGCTGTTTGGGCCAAAAACTTTGGCCCAAACTAAGGCCCAATGGCCCCTACTTCGGGTTAAAGGATTAACCCCTAATCCTAACCCAAATTAATGTGCTAACTACGAAATTAAAGACATTCCTAAGCTATTACAAAGTCCGCAAGTCAAGTCTTCTTCCGTCGAGCTTCCGGCGAACTTCCGGCGGTCTTCCAACGATCCCTCGGAAACCATCCTGCGGACTCCCAGCAAGCTCTCGGACTCCACGATGATCTTGGCGAGTTCCCTCGAGCTTCTTTGGCAAGCTCCGATCTTTCTTGGCAAGCTTCGCGAACTTCCGACGAACCTCCCGGCAAACTTCCGAAAACCCTTCGGCAAGCTCCCTACTCATTCTCTCGTTCCGACAAAGACTCCCAACGAATCTTCGGACTTTCGTCAAACTCTCGAACTCCTAATGATCCATCGCACTTGACTTCGACCCTTTGTTTCGCTTTACGTCTTCATCCTTATAGTAGTTACTCCTGCACACAAACAACAAACACTCTACTTCGATCTAGACAATTATTACAATGCGAATTGACATTTAATTTCCCGGCACATCATTGGTCGGCGCTTCGTCCGATCCTTCAGCACATCACCCTCTCTAGCGGCTTGTTGCCCAATCGACGGTTGACCTCCACAACCCCGATATCCATGGCGCAACTTCGCACTTCTTGGTCCGATGCCCAACATACGAAGCCTCCTGCCGATAGTCGACCGAACCTCCGGCTCAACATCCAATATCCTGACGTGATCACCTCCGGCGCAACGTCAATTCCTACAGCGTCAACTGTCTAATCCTGATCGATAGTAGACCTGCGTAACTCAAAACGTAGTTAGACAACAAAACACACTCAATTAGCTTCATCATCAAAATCCGAGATTCAACAATCTCCCCCTTTTTTATGATGACAACTAATTGATGACTGACGGAGTTAACCACAACTCCCCGGAGTTTAACACAAACTCCCCCTATCAATATGCCATTGATAGAACACTTGGATTATCCCAGATCCAAGCAACATTCATCACAATGTTAAGAGAATACAACAAACCATCATGCAAATATATAAAATACTCAATACAATGCATGAAGTCATCAATCTACTTCTCCCCCTATGTCATCAACAAAAAGGAGAAGTTGCATCATAGCTAGTTTTCAAGGATATGCAAATATTATAAACATACTAGCTATTAATCACATCATACAACATTTAGGCATCGCATGTTTATCATGATAAGCAAGATAGCACTTGTCGTGATGATAACAAGTTTTTCTGTGTTCCTTTGAGAAGTGCAAGCAAATTGTATTCAATGATGTGCATTTTCTTGACTTCTTTTGTGATATGCATGCAACTTTGTAATTTCTTTTTTCTCTTTTGATAAGAGCAAGCTTGCAAGTTTTTTTTTCTTTGCATGCTAGGACTTTTGCATTCATTTGTAATATGCAATCTAGCAAAAGCCTTCTCCCCCTTTATCAATATCAAAAAGAAGGGGAGGATTAATATTACAAATAATCTTGCATGAGATTCAACAATAATTTGTAATAAAGATGCAAGTAATTTTGTTGAAAAAAGTGAAGTTGAGCAAGATTTTTGCCTCTCTTGAGATAGCAACTTTTTGCTTCTCAATGTTTAAGCTAGCAAATTTTTCTATTTTGATACACAAGTTAATAATTTTTCACCCCTTTATCAATATCGAAAAGAAGGGAGGAACCAATGAGAAAATTGCATCAATCAATATATCAATCATCACATGATGCATATGAGATAATATTGAAACATGAGAAATCATGTCATGAAGGATATCAATATGTAAATTCAATAAGAATCAAAACCAAAAGATATCATCTATGATTCATAACTTTTCATTTTAGCAAGATCTAGATTCATATTTATCAATTTTTAATTCAAGATAAATGTCATACAACCAAGAATCATGATATATGAAAGCATATCAATATTAAGGTTCAAATCATGATTACAAGTTCTAACATATTTTCTTTTCGTTCATTTTCAAGCCATGATAAAAGAATAAATTAATGATTCAATCATTAAGCACAATTCTTTTACATCAATTTGAATCGTATAGGGCTTACATGGCAAATATCAATTCATGATAAAGGGTATATAATCTTGAATCATGATGCATAAAAACATATCATTCTCATAGATCAAGTCATGATTCATTGATTCATCATTTGGCAAATTTCTTTTCAATTATCTATTTTTTAATTGCCACATAAGACATACAAGCCAAAGAAGTCATTTCTATATTATGAAATATATGATAATAAGACTCATGATTCACTCAAAAAGATATAGCATAAAGAGTAACTTGATTCATACATAAGAACTTCAAGTATCAAGTATTAAGATATCAAGACTTGGATTGTGATAAAGCTCACTCAAGTTCGAATCATCAACATCATTAACATAGTTTATGAGATTCACAAATGATATAAACTTGAATTGTTTTCCTCTTTGGTAAAGAAGTAATCATAGAGGAGAATATTTTGATTCCCAAAAATATCTCAAGTCAAGAATTCAAGGTCATGATTTTAAGAGATCAAGAGAGGAGTCATAAAATTATTCAAACTCATTTTTTCAATTCGAAACTCCTAATCAAATTATCATTTTTAACATTCATAACATGAATAAAGTCATTACCGTAACATCAAAATCTCATTCATAAGTCAAGTGATTTACAAAATATCATAAATGAATTTATCACTTGTCTTTTATTTGAAAAATTGAAAGATTTCAAGAAACATACATTTCCATTGTATGATTTATTTCATTTGAGCATGCCTTTGTTTTTTTTTATGTCAAATAAAATAGAAATATCAACATTCAACATTGAAAGACAAACTTCATCATAAAATTCATCAAGATAAAAATATAAGACATTATGAGATTCAATTTATCATAATAATATGTTTCATTTTGTTTCAAACAAGTGTGCTCATGTTTCAAATGATGATTATCAAATTTAAGACCAAAACATGAGTTTATCATCAAAATATGATATCACAAAGTCATTAAGCATAATAACAAACTTTTAATTATTTTCATTTCAATGATGATTTCATAATGTATGTTCAAATATTTATATGGAACCCATCATTGTATAAATTCAAAATACAAGTTTGTCATTAAACCATAAAGATCAAAAGCATTACATGTAAAGCATCATGATAGTGCAATTTCTCATTTTTAAGAGTTTTAATTTACATGATTTGATCTTTCATAAGAATGATCAATGTCATGCATCATATTTAAACATGAGAGCATCATCGTATTTAGAAATGAATTCATCATTAAAATCATTTCACTTCTTTTTTTCATTTGTTATAACAAGATGATCAATGCTCAATTTTTTGCTAAAATCATACATCATTTTAAAAATCTGAAAAAATACTTTTCGTCATGAAAATCATCAAGTCCAAATGTAATACAAGGCAACATAAAAATCACATTTCTTTCATTTTGAAAATTTGTGGGTTGGGTCTTTATAATTGATTTCATGAAGATATGTATCAATAAAAATTTCATCATAAAAAGGGTTAAAATCCATTAAGCCAAAATGAAAGTTTTCAAGCTATAATCAAGATACATATGCATGGATTAATCCTAAGTATTCTCACAAATCTTGCATCATTCATGTTTTTACTTTTCAAAACTACTATAAAGAAAAGCATAGTATAATTTCGAATTTTTTTTTAATTTCTAAAAACACAAGAAAAGCATAAAAAAAATTCCTACTAACTAAGATAAGCATTCATGGAAATCATCATGTAATTTCAAAATAATTCAAGGAAGTTGAGTTACTTACCTCATTGTCGAAGCCCATTAAAGCATAGTTGGCTTCTTCTTTCCTTGATTCTTCTTGGTGAGCCTTCTTCTTCTTCATTGGTCTCTTCCTCCATTCAAGTTTATTGTTAATTTTAGATTTTTGTTTAATGAACTTATTAAAATCGATTAAAGGTTCAAAGTCCTCTTCATTGTCCTCATCACTTGAGTCATCACTCAAGTGGCATTCTCTTGTTCTAAGTTCAAAAACCTTCTTGTTCTTTAGAAGGTGGTTCAAATGTTCATCATGTTCATCATGTTCCAAGAGTGTCATTTCATAGATCATTAATAACCCGATTAATTCTTCAAGTGAATAATCATTCAAGTTTTTAGATTCTTGAATAGCCGTAATTTTTGGATCCCAACTCTTTGGGAGGGATCTTAAAATCTTGTTTATTAAATCAAAACTTGAAAATGATTTACCAAGACTTTTCAAGCTATTGACGACATCCGTAAAGCGGGTGTACATATCGCCAATAGTTTCGCTTGGTGTCATTCGGAAGAGCTCAAAATCATGCAACAAGATATTAACTTTCGAGTCTTTGACTCTACTCGTTCCTTCGTGCGTGATTTCAAGAGTTTGCCAAATGTCAAAAGCCGTTTCGCATGTAGAAATCCGGTTGAACTCATTTTTGTCTAAAGCGCAAAATAAGGCATTCATAGCCTTTGCGTTTAAAGAAAATAACCTTTTCTCCAAATCCGACCATTCGTTCGTCGGTTTAGAGGAAGGTTGAAAGCCATTTTCAATGATGTTCCACAAATCCAAGTTCATTGAAAGCATGAAAACTCTCATTCAAGTTTTCCAATATGTGTAGTCCGAACCGTTAAAAAACGGTGAATGAAAAACCGAAAAGCCCTCTTGAAAACCATTTAGAGCCATTTCTCACGGGTATGAATCCGAAAGAGAAAGAACGTGGCTCTGATACCAATTGTTAGGGATCGAGCGACACTAAGAGGGGGGGTGAATTAGTGCAGTGGATAAAATGATAGATTTTTCAGTAATTTAAATCAAGCTTCGAAAACTTCGTACGATGAAAGCAACGTTTCGTTTGAAACCGATTTGATTGCGTTCTAACTTTAAAGCATGCGTATGAAGATAAAAAAGAAGTGGAGCAAGTAAAGTAAAGGCTTGCAGCAAAGTAAAACAGAAATTTAAACACACACAATCAAGGCTAGCGATGTATAGTGGTTCGGTCAAAGTGACCTACATCCACTTCCGAAGCCTTCTCCGATGAGGCTCCCTTCTTCCACTACCAAATCCTTTGAAGGGGAAGGATCAAATACCCCTCTTACAACCCTTTACAAGTGGTTCACACTCTTACAAGATTTCACAAGAAGAATGAGGTGAACACTTAAGCAAATGAAGAACAAGACTTTCCCAAGACTTATTTTTAAAATCTAACTCTCTAAGGGTTGTGTGTTTTAGCTGAAAAGGAAGGGGTATTTATAAGCCTCAAAGTGATTCAAATTTAGAGCCTAAACATGGAGCCAAAAATTTGAATCTTTTGAGTTTTTAGTCTTTGTCGGTCTTGGCAGATCGACACACCAGCGGTTCTACCGCCAGCGACGGTGTGCTACCGCTGGCTTTCCACGCACCAGAAGTACTACCGCCTAGCTACAGATGGCGGGCGGTGCTACGCCTGTGAGCGGTACTACCGCCTAGCTACAGATGGCCACAAAGATGCCATGCTACAAGAGCATGCACGTAGCATGCGTTAGTCTTTGTTTAGGCCAAAAACTTTGGCCCAAACTAAGGCCCAACGGCCCCTACTTCGGGTTAAAGGATTAACCCCTAATCCTAACCCAAATTAATGTGCTAACTATGAAATTAAAGACATTCCTAAGCTATTACAAAGTCCGCAAATCAAGTCTTCTTCCTTCGAGCTTCCGACGAACTTCCGGCGGTCTTCCAACGATCCCTCGGAAACCATCCTGCGGACTCCCGGCAAGCTCTCGGACTCCACGATGATCTTGGCGAGTTCCCTTGAGCTTCTTTGGCAAGCTCCGATCTTTCTTGGCAAGCTTCACGAACTTCCGACGAACCTCCCGGCAAACTTCCGAAAACCCTTGGCAAGCTCCCTACTCATTCTCGGCGGTTCCGACAAAGACTCCCAAGCGAATCTTTGGACTTCCGCCAAACTCTCGAACTCCTAACGATCCATCGCACTTGACTTCGACCCTTTGTTTCGCTTTACGTCTTCATCCTTATCGTAGTTACTCCTGCACACAAACAACAAACACTCTACTTCGATCTAGACAGTTATTACAATGCGAATTGACATTCAGTTGCCCGGCACATCATTGGTCGGCGCTTCGTCCGATCCTTCGGCACATCACCCTCTCTAGCGGCTTGTTGCCCAATCGGCGGTTGACCTCCGCAACTCCGATATCCATGGCGCAACCGCACTTCTTGGTCCGATGCCCGACGACGAAGCCTCTGCCGATAGTCGATCGAACCTCCGCCGACATCCAATATCCTGACGTGATCACCTCCGGCGCAACGTCAATTCCTCCAGCGTCAACTGTCTAATCCTGATCGATAGTAGACCTGCGTAACTCAAAACGCAGTTAGATAACAAAACACACTCAATTAGTTTCATCATCAAAATCTGAGATTCAACAAAAGGGGGAGAAAGTATTGCTAGAGAAGAAAACTTTCTAGTTTACATATTATAAAGAAAGCAAAAGTTGCTAACTTGCACATTGTAAAGAGGAGTAAAAAGTTGCTATCTCAAGAGAAACAAAAATTTTGCTTAACTTCACATTCTAAAAAACTTGCTAGTTTGCAAATCTCAAAACAGAAACAAAACTTACTCACTTTCATACTTCAAAGAGAAGTAAAACTTGCCAACTTGTTGGCTTGTATGTTCTAAAGGAATGAAAAATTTGCCAGCTTACATATATCAAAAACTTGCTAGTTGCACTTCTCTTTTTTTTGTTGATGACAAAGGGGGAGAAAGTATAATGATGATCATGCATGATATGATGAAATTTTATTATGCATGATGGTTTGAAATTATGCATATAATACTTCAACCTTGATGATAAACTTTGATGTTTTGATTATGCATGATTTTATGATGCATGCAATGATGTGATCAATTGGTTCTTTTAATACTCATGATGCATGCAATGATGTGATCAATTGGTTCTTTTAATACTCATGATGCATGCAATGATGAAATACTTTGAATTTAAAGGTTCTATCAATATAGCATATTGATAGGGGGAGTTTAGTAAACTTCATCATCAATTGGTTATTATCATCAAAAATGGAGAGATTGTTAAATCTCAGATTTTGATGATGAAATCAATTAATGAAGTTATGATCTAATTAAAGTTTGAGTAACGCAGGACTAGCTTCGATCAGGGAAAGATAAATTGATTAAACTAGTGGAATAAGAAGTTAAGCTAGAGTTAAACAAGTCAGAAGATTGGACGTTGGGTCGAAGGACTAGTCGATATGTCGGCAGAAGGTTTCGTGCCATGAGTTTGGGCATCGGATCGAACATTACGCCAAGGAAATCGAGTATTACAGGAAGTCAACATGCCGATTGGGCAATACGCCGAAGGAGAGAATGATGCGCAAAGGTTCGGATGAAGCATCGGATGAACCAATAACATATCGGACAATATGTGATTAATGCTTGTAAACATTTATGTCATGATCGAAGTAGTTTAGTTTGTAATTAAGTTGGTTTTGAATATAATTAAGCTAACTCAATTAGGGATCAATTAGGCCAGAGTTGGGGCTATTTTAGGCCAAGACGATGGCTCATTTAATGACCCAAAAGTTAGGTCAGGCGGTGGCACTACTAGTGGCTCAGTCTCCGAGACATAATCTCTAAGATTGTGTCAGGCAGTAGTACAGCTAGATTGGGCGGTAGTATCGCCTAGTGTCAAGTTGTGGTACCACTAGTACTCCGAAATCCTATAGTGTTTGAAATTTTGGCTCTATTTTTGAAGCCATTTAGGGTCTATAAATACCCCAACTATTTCAGCTTGGAAGAGTAAAAAAGTAGAATGAAAACTTATGAAAATGCTATTGTAATTCCTTGAGAGTTCCCCTCCTCTTCTCTAAGGATAATTTCTATTTAAGGGAGAAATGAGAAAAGTGTAAAGGTTATTTCCTAAACTTATGAAAAAGAGAATAGAGCTATAAGAGGGTAGTTGATCTTCACCCATTGAAAGAAGATCAATAGTAGAAGTCGGTGACCCCAACGGAGGGGGAATCAGGAGTGGACATAGGTCACAACGATCGAACCAATATAAAATTAGTATGAATTCTCTTCTTTACCTTTTTTTCTTTATATTGTTTACTGATTTGGCTGCTCATTCCACTTTACACTTTCTCTAAGTTCAAATATATTTCTGATATGATTTTATCGAATAAAGTTTTCAAATCATCGATATTTTTACGTAAGCACTAATTCATCTCCCTCTCTCTTAGTATTGATTTCGGTCCTAATAAAAAGACCTCTCATGTTTAGGATTTTAAAATATTAAGTTTAATTTATATAATGATATAAACATATGATAAATGTTAGTTTTGTGATTGTATATATTTCTACACTTGTGGATTTATGATACGATTATTGTTTAGTTGAGTTAGCTTTAGATTTTATGAATAGTTTGAGTGATTGGTATATGATTATAAACTGCATAGATTTTATAAATTATATATTATGGATGTGATTTATGACTTGAATAATTTTTAGTTTCCTCATATATTAGTTTAGATCCTGGATTTTGATTGTGAATGTTATCAATTTAAAACAGGATCACACCTCCTGAATATGATAATTTGAGGGGCAAGGACGAGGGAGTGCGATGATAAGGGGCATGACAACTTACTTGCCAAAACATTAGTTTTTATATTAAACAATCGTGTACCGAGGAGGGGGTGACAGCCAGCTTATCAAAATATTATTTATAAGTTTACAAACAAAGTTTTTTATTGATAATCTTTGTAGATTATATATCTTCTTGATCCTCTAGTTATTTACAGTCATTTTGCTAATATTCATTTTTCAACATTGCATATAGTGGATCTAAGTCTCCAGTCAGTAATTAAACCACCTCAGTAAGTTTATTGCAAATAGAAAACAAAAGCTATTTGTGTGTGTATATATATATATATATATGTATATGTATATATATATATATATATATATATATATATATATATATATATATATATATATATATATATATATATATATGTATATATATATGTATATATATATATATATATATATATATATATATATATATATATATGTATATATATATATACATATATATATATATGTATATTTATATATACATATGTATATACATATATATACATTTGTATATATGTATATATATATATATATATATATATATATATATATATATGTATGTATATATATATATATGTATATATATAAATATGTACATATATATATATATGTACATATATATATATAGAACAAGAAGCGTATAACTACAGTATATAGGAGACTTGTATTCCATTTATACATGTATATACATATATATACATATGTATATATATACATATGTATATATATATATATATATGTATATATATATATATGTATATATGTATGTATATATATATATGTATATATATATAAATATATATATATATATATATATGTATATATATATATATATGTATATATATATATATATATATATATATATATATGTACATATATATATATATATATATATAACAAGAAGCGTATAACTACAGTATATAGGAGACTTGTATTCCATTTATTCGATGAAGTATATCTGAACCAGCAGTTCTTACAAGTATATATATCCCCCTGGGGGTTTATGACTGCAGCGACAGTTTTAAACGTATCTTTAGAAGTCTTAAACATCATTTACTATTTACAGAACCTAAGAGCTATAGATTAACACTCCAAGCTTCATGTTCTTGGCTCATACCTTTTACCACTCAACTGGTTCCCCTTGATGACAAATTTAACGACCGGTCTGCCATGGAACACCAGCCAGAGGAAGGACCCGCCGGTGAACACGACCTTCCCATAGATGGGCTTCATGTCCAAGGTCGATCTCTTCTCTATCACCACTTTCTCGATGCAGTCCCCCCATTGCCTGTCCAAAAGAAGCGAGTTTATATCGGAAGACGATCGATTAGCTAATGAAAGAAGTAGGTGAAGAACGAGTGTTGTAGGAGCAAGTACCTCGTGAAGTTTTCGGCTATGTCTTCCGGAGTTAGGGTAGACACCCTGGAGAACATTACGAACATGGACCGGAAATCCTCCTCAAGGACCCGCTGGTACGGCTCCGCCAGCTGCCGTGGCAGCACTGGGGGCACAGCCGTGAGGCGACACCTCACACGGTCCTGGTACTCGATGAACAGCACATGCAAGTGTTCGTCGAAGATCACCAAGCCGACTCCGTCCAGAATCTTCACGAGCTGCTTGATCACGGTGCCGCGGTTGCGGTAGAAGAATTCCAGGTCGACCGGCTGGCTCACGAGGGAGGCGATGCGGGGGACGGCCAGGCCGACTTCGGAGCGTGGGGGTAACTCCTGGCGGATGCAGTTGAGAATGACATCGGCCTCCGCCGCCAGCATGACGACGACGTTGTGGTCCGGCGTGCGCCGGATGTAGCCGATGACGTCGAGGCCGATCAGCTCCATCAACATGAAGAAGGCGACGATGTTGCGGGCGACCTCGGGACGCTTGCCGCTGACCACGAGGTGGTGGTAGATCATGTGGTCGAGCTTGTGGAAGAGGAGGACGTTGTAGGCGGAGAGGGAGGCCATGGGGAGAGCGCGGAGTGTTGGCGCGAAGGGGGGAGAATGAAGGGGTGGTCTGCAATTTATAGGGTTTCAAGGGGTGCACGCTGGCACCCGTTGGGAAGAGACAAGGAGGGAAATGAGGCAAAACGACGGAAGGAGGAGAGAGATGACGTTTGAGGTGTTTGCACCGAGGACGATGCATATCTTGCACCAATTCCGACCACACTGGTTTAATTGCATGCGATGGTTGTCGAACCGGGAGGTCTGACCGGTAAAACTGGAAACAAATCATTAGATTTAATTATGGGATCTAATATGTAAAAAAATTGGAATGAATGGATTAACCCGACTAGTTTTAATAATTGATAGGATTACATAAAACTGATCTATTTTTGTAATATAACAAAATATTATTAAATATCTTTACCATAAAATTTTTTATTATTTATTTAAAAGGGTATCTACCTCAAACATGAAATTAACGTTGACATGGAGAAATAAATTAAAACCAATCCAATCTAGTATAATTATCATCAATGTTTATGATTATAATGTTGATTTGATAATATCATTTTCATAATTAAAAAAAACAATTTTAATATTTGTTATTTTTATTATATACTAATTAAATTATTTAATATATCAAAAAAAATATTTTTAAGTAAACATGCGACCAATTGGCCCATCAGTTCGATCGGTGATCTAAGACTTTATCGGATCGCTTTCTAATTCAGTTCTGATAACTGTGCTCGGTGCTTGATGGGGACAGGTCAACATTGTATGTGATGGTTGAAGCCTGGATAACGACAGAGTATAATTTTTGTTATTTTTTTATCAAAAATTAAATATTAACCGACTGTCATGATTTTAAAATGTAAAATTTTAATTCCCAAAGTCACGCATTCAATTAAGCTGGCAAGGCACGTATTTTATTTAATTCGGTGAAAAATCGACTTGCCTATATATTATATATATATGTACTTGTCAAATTGATTTATAAATGTATATATATGACATTTACTTACTGCATGTCCATTCTTTTTTTTAATCATCATGTGCAAATCTTAAAGCACTATAACTGAAGAAAAGAATTTAGATCCAAAGTTCTCTACCGAACAGAAGTTTCGGGACAGAATCTCATTTTGGGTCGGTCGAGCAGCACAGAATCTTCCATTGCCAAAAGCATCAATTGCCTCCTTAGCCACTGCACTACAGAATCTTCCATTACAGTCTTTCATCTCGGTAAAATTAAGAAAATATCAACAAATAAAGAAAAGAAATTTTAGAAGGTTTTAATTGCCAACAGATATTTGGAAAATTCATTCTCCAACTTTTCCTTCTAAAAGTTAATGGAATGAAAAATAATCAAACAATATAAGACATTATATTTCCTAGAAATTGCTATGCATTCATTATATATATACATATATATATATATATGTCCTCCAAATATTAATTTACTCCACATATATTCCCTATATTAGCATCCTTCCAAAACATACATATTAATTAATATTAACCATAATTATTAGTTATCAATTAAAATAAAAATCAAAATAATAAATAAATTTTTAGGGCATTTTATTGGAAAATGCCTCAACTATTGGCTTTTTATCTAGGAGATTACTATTTATAATCCCTTTTTTGTTGGTTAAAATATTATTTTAAAAACTTTGAATATTTCTAAGTTTTCCCTTTGTAAATAAATATATAAGCCTTAATTTATAACTTAATTTTAATAAAAAAATTTCACTTTTTATCTACAACCCCTTTTTCATCTCTTTCTTCCTCTTTTCCTTCTATTAATCACTAGAGGTGATATAAAATGATAAAAAAATATAAATGATGAAATGAGATGAACTGAAGATCAAAGAAGAGGAGGTAAAAAATAATTTTTGAAATTTGTTATAAAGATTTAATATTTTTAGGGTTATTTACATTCTGTAATAGAATAAAATAAGGTTATTTACATGTTTTAAGCCTTTGCAAATTGTTCAATAGGATGCTCGAGCAGTAGGGAGAGTTAGCGATAGTAGGTGCATAGTTGAGGGTTGTGCGAAAGGGAAAAAAAAAAGAAAAATAATAGGATAAAAGTGGAATTAAAGAGGTTATGCATAGTAAAATATTATTTTATTAATTTATTAGGGGGTTGTGAATAGTATGAAGAAGGGTTTAAATAGTAAACTCCTTTATTTTATGGTGCCTCTTGTATTCTGTTTTTTTTTTAAATCAAAGGGAGCCCCCCATATTCATTTTTATCGGGGGTATCCTTTCTCTAATTGGATGAAAATATTTTCTCACTTTTACTTAAATAATTTGATCGCATATGTTATTGAAAAAAAAATCTATGTTGATAATTAATTATATAAAATTCTCAAATATAATAAAGTGATAATCATCATCTTATAATCATTCTTATTGATTATGCAAAACTTTTAATTAATTTAGTGAAAGTTGATCGAATTACACTTGAAATTAAATTAAGTTACATTCGATCACAGAATCTATATAAAAATCTTTAGTTTTATTGATTAATCATCATAAAATCTTAAAATATATATTAAATAATACTAAGCATAATAAAATCATATCTTAATGATTCTATCAAAATTAGGATTAGTTTAATCGAATTTGACTAAGTTACACTTGAAATTGACCTAAGATACACTTGATCACAAAACTTATTTCAAAAATCCTCAATTTTGATAATTAACCATAATAAAATTGTATTAAAAATATAAAAATACATTAATCATCTTAGATTCATAATCAGACAGTTTGGTATAAGTTTGAGTTTAAATACTTTGATTATAACTATATTTTTATTACTTGATTGGATTTAGATTCAATCAATCAAGTCTTGATCAAATTTTAAAAAAATAAAATTTTGGTCAACATTTAATTTTGATCAATTTTAATTTTTGATTGACTTAATTGGGTTAATATTTTGTCCAATTCTGGACTTGTCGAATTAAATATGATTAACTGATGTAAGGCTTCATTACGAAATTTAAAAACCTATAAATTATGGTTTCCTTTTATATTTTTCTCATATGAATTATTGATTAACATTTTACATATGATAAATAAAATTTTAATTATTATTCCTAGATATTTATTCAGTTATTCACATATATATGTTTAAAATTATCAAATAATATTTATTCTCACATGATAGCATGATTTATGTTTCATCATTATTATAGTTATTATATGAGTTTTTCTTTATACTGATTAATGTTTAATAATAATTATTATTATTATCTTATTATTAAATTATTTTGATATAAATTAGATTTAAAAATTTTGATGAATATTATTTATATCTTAAATCTTTAGGTTTTATCTCACCGGAAGTTACCAAAATAGCCTAAAATGATAGGCTTATGGGATCTAATTTATAATAAAAGTTTTATTATTTATAAGATATTTTTAATTATATTTTATATTATTGTACTAGTCTTATAGCCACTATAGTAACCTAGACCAATAACTTATCAAATTAATTAAGAAATTAATCATCAATAATATTTAAAAAATAATAT
Organism: Musa beccarii; assembly: GCA_024322285.1. Lineage (NCBI taxonomy): Eukaryota > Viridiplantae > Streptophyta > Magnoliopsida > Zingiberales > Musaceae > Musa > Musa beccarii. The sequence continues at coordinate 17,738,518 of CM044396.1, forward strand.
TCATAATGACATGCATAATTAGGATATTTATATAATCATAAAATAGAATCGACTTCGAATAATTATGTGATGGGACAAGATAATGTTGTTTTGGATATACTTGTAATTTAGGATTTGTATACATAAAGGTATCAATACTATTTCATGAGAATGATATCAATCCTCTATAAATATTTTATGTAAATAATAGATATATCAATATTTCACTTAAAGGTGAAATAGAGATGATATCAATAATTCAATATTACTTGAAAAACTTAAAATATTGATATTATATTATTACAATGGTACTTCCTTCATTATATTCTTATAAATATCTATGTATTTTCTAGATTAAATTATTATAAATGACTTGAGTATAGACAATTTACATTAGGTGTGTTAGACCTTGATTAGATTAGTTGAAAGGATCACAGGCTTAATTATTGAAAATTCTATGGAACAAGTAATTAAAATAACTGATTGAGAAAAGTCTAAAAGACTTAGTTTTATAATAATTTCTAATAATATTTAAAATTTATTATAGTTTACAAATATTATATTAAAATATTTTAAAGATCAATTTAAACTTGTTGATAAGTCATTAATTGACACCTTATAAAAGAATTGATTGAATTTAATATGATAATATTTGAGGAATTCAAGACTATATCCTTAATATGATTGACAAAGCTATAAGCTCAAGAACATTGAGAATAAATATAGTTGAGTTCTTTCTTATACAGTTTATTCTTAATTCTATTTTCTCTTACTTTAATTATAATAAAATTAAGAATAAGTAAAATTTAAATGAGCCGATTAGTATGTGTTTAGGAAGAATTAAGATTAAAGTAGAAAATCTTATAATATTTTGACTACTATTTAAGGAGTAGGTAACAATAAATAAAAGAAAGTTAAAGCATAAATCACCTAAGTTTATAAATACTATATAAACTCATAAAAAAAAACTTCATGGTAAAGTGCTAATTTTTATGGCAAGAAAGGTCATATTAAGAAGAACTATAGAGTTTGGTTTGAAAGGGAAAGGTATAAATATGACCTTTGTATATTTTAAATCAAATATCATAAAAATCCTTTTTCTAATTCTTGGTGGATTAATTCTGATGTTTCAATATATGTTATCAATAATAGAGATTTATTTTAATATAAAAATAAAAAATAAAATAAAATATTCATCCTAATAAGGAATCATATTAAAGCAAAAGCGATAGAAGTTGGTACTTATCACTTGTGTCTACAGACGATTCATTTGATAAAACTTGAGGATATATACTATGTTCTTACCATTCTAGAAATTTAGGTTTTTTACCTAGAATTGTTAGGATATTGTTTCTCTCTTGGTGGTCATAAATTTAACATGATTAAACAAAAGTTAACATTTGAATCTTATATGATAGTCTATATAGAATTATGTGAATTTGGAGTTTATAATGATCCTATACTTAAATATTGAGATAAAATATAATTTTATAAACTCTTTGAGATTATATATGCTTATATCTATGAGTCACTTCTTATTTTCTTTTTTAGTGGAGAGAGATATTTTTATAACCTTATAGATAACCTATTGAGATATATCTAATTCATATAAGATCTCATGCTATTACACCTTTAGATGTATATAAATGAGTCGAGAGATAATTAGATAAAAAAGTTAAAATTATCAAATCTGACAGGGTGATAAATTTTATGATAGTTATAATGAACCTGATCAAAATTCCAGTTCTTTTGCTAAATTTTTGAAAAAGTAGAGTATTTGTGCTTAGTATAATTTATCAAATGTGCCATAGTAGAATTGGATTACTAAAGAGTAAAATCATACTCTTATAGATATATGTTAGGAGTATGATGAGTTATCATTCTATATCCAAATCAATGTGAGGAGAAGCTTTAAGGATGATTATGTATATCTTGAATAGAATTCCTAATAAGTTAATTCTATCAACTTCTTTTAAGTTATGGATTGATAGAAAACCTAACTTAAGGTATTTATATATCTAGGATTATCCTACGTAGATAAGGGTCTTCAATTCACACGAAAAAAAAAATTGGATTCAAAAATTATTTCTAGATATTTCATTATTTATCTAAAAAACTTCAAAGGGATATATTTTCTATTGCCCTAATCACAATACGAGAATAGTTGAATATGGTAATATAAGATTCCTAAAAAATAATAAATTGATGTTAGTAAAAATCTTAAAATTTAATCTTAATATTAAACAAATATATGTTGATACTCCTTTATCATTTGAGAGATTGTTATCACCCAAATCATTAAATGATTTGATAAAGACACAACAAAATAATATTAAGAAGAGTTGACATCAATGATCAGAATAATGTCTTATAACTCATCAAAATACCAAATAACTATAAAAGAGTTTGTTATATAAAAATGATTCAAAGAGCAATATCAAATGATATAAAAGCCAAACTTATAGCCAAAGTTTTTACTCATAAAAAATACATCAAACATGATAAAATATCTTAACTTATTTTTTAAATAAACTCATTAAGAATCATCATGATATTAGTGACACTATAATTTTAAGTTACATTATAAGGATGTGAAAATAACTTTTCTTGTTAGGGATCTAGATTTATATGGATTGATTTAAATGATTCACAGAGAAAACAAAAGAAATATAAAATTTAATATATAAATTTTAAAAATTTATTTATGATCTTAAACAAGCCTCAAGACAATGATATATAAAGTTTTTTTAATATTATTACTTCTTTTATATTTAAGAAAAATACTGTTGATCTTTCATATTTATATCTGAATATCAACAGGAGCAAGTTTATTATATTGATATTATATATGAATAATATTTTGTTTACCAATAGTAATCATGATTTATTATACTGAACCAAGAAATTTCTCACTGAGAATTTTAAGATGATTGTTATGAATTGAGATATTCAGGGATAGATCTCCAGAATTGCTATGATTGTTTTAGAAAGAATATATTAATTGAGTCTTGGAGAGATTTAGTATACATCTTTATTTAACAAATGATAACAATAAAAATTTCAGTCAAAATAAATATTTAAAAAATAATAATTTGAAAAAGAATCAGATAGAAAAAATATTCTTTATGTATATATAGTTGAAAGTTTATTATATACTCAAGCCTATGTTATATATGATATTAGAGTTACCCAAAAGTGAAACACTAAAAGACTGTAAACAAGATAATAAGATATATGGACGGGACAAAGGATTATATGCTAACATGTATGAAATTAGATCAGCTTGAAATGATAGTATTTTTAGGTGCCAATTTTGTAAATTACCTTGATGACAGAATGTCTACTTTACAATTATATCTATATTAATTAGAGGGGTAATTTATAAAACAAAATATAAAGTAATATATTATTACATTATTAATAATAGAAGCTGATTTTGTAGTATATCTTTGAGGCTACTAATCAAGCTTTATAATAGCAAAATTTTATCTTAAGACTTGACGGCATCAGACTCAATTGCTAGGTTGCTAAAAAAACTTTGTGATATATCATAGTAGTTTTTTTCTCTATAAATGACAAGTGTTGTTGTAGCTCTATGCATTATGGTATAAAATATTTGATGATTAAAAAACAGAGTCTAAAATCAACTAATGTCAATTAATAACTTGAGTTCCACTATATTGATTACTAATCCATTCATTAAGGATTTATAGCCTAAAATGTTTGAAAAATATGTTCTTATGATTTTGTTTTTGAGCAACCATAATCGATATTCTTAAGTGAACATTATAATTGATATTCTTGCTTATGTAATTAAGGTTATTTATTTCTACTATTTTTTTATATTTATGTATGTATATATTATAGTTGAATGTGATGATAGTATTATCTTGTTAAGATAAATTACAATAGTTATTTTGGACTATATTAAGAAGGGCTAATAGTATTATGGTATATCGAATGAAGTGTGATATTTATGACATACAACTACTATAACTCGTATTACTAGTCAGACTTAATATAGTATTATTATATTTATTAAACTTATTAGCCTATTTTATAAAATTTATGTGTATGTGTAAAATATTTTTTAAAAAATTAAAATTTAATTGAGTAAAATTATTTTTAAATAAATTTTATTATATTACTTTTTATTAATATTTTATTAATTTTTAATTTTGAAACCTTTTGTATCTTATCAATTAATGAGCTAAGTAAGAGAATACTAGATTACGTGATTCTATCTAATTAGGTAAGATATATTCTAGATATGATTGGATTCTAATTATGGTTATCGGTCAATAGAAAAGAAGTCCAATTATGATAGAATTTCTTAAGAGATGATTTTAATAAGAGAGACTCTCCTAATTACTTATCATTAACCATTTTCTCTCATCGATAAATAGATAGGACCTCTTAGGAACTACACAATATACAATAACTAGATACATGGATATACAAATATATTGATACATGACATAATTAAGAGATTACATATCTTCTCTCATCTCCCTTTAGTTACATGAATTAATCAATGAGAGATTACAGATATTCTATCATATCTATTTTATTTCTAAATCTATCAATTATAATAGTCTTGTAAAGAATAGTAAAAGAGAAAAATACGAGTTTAGTTCTCTTTACAAATTGATATCACTATAGATTTCGTATCGAATGATGATTTACTTGTAAATCAAAGAAAAAGTTTTATGAATATCATCAAAAGATACACATTATAAAAGAGATATATTATTATTTAATTTTAAATTTTGATATTAAATTTTTTATAAAATAATAATATATCATGGTCTTCATCGTTACATAAACGAAAGAAGATATTGAAGACGCTCCCTCCAAATCAAGCATATTACTAGGTGATGTCTTTTCTTTGCATGCTTCTTTTAAGGAGGTTATTATTATTATTATTATTATTATTATTATTATTATTATTATTATTATTATTATTATATTCAACCCAGAGATGAGAGGAGTATTTATAGACTTCAATTAGATTCAAACTTATAGCCAAAAACCATCATATCTTGGGTCTACTGGGTTTTGGCGGTATCACTGCCTAGCACACTGGTTTTGTTAGTATACTAGGCAGTACCACAGTTTAGTATGGCGGTACCATCGTTCAGACACTGTTAGTGAGTGGTATCACTGCCTAATCTGAGCGGTACCACCACCCAAACTCAATCTTGAAGATTAAGCCTTTAGATGGTTCTATCGCCTAGTTTGTCACGCACTTAGCTGGAATTGCTTAAGTGGTGAGGCACTCTTGCGGCAAGCACAACCTTAGCTGGAGTTGCCTAAGTCGAGAAGCACATTTGCATCAACTTCGATCAGACTTAGCTAGAATTGCCTAAGTCTTAAGGCGCCCTTGCGACATACGCATCCGCAAAGGGTCAACCGAGCTGCAACCTCATGCAATCCCATAGGACCTATAAAATAGAAGTTGATTAGTTTTTGAAACGAGCGGCGAACAAGTCCCGATGTCTCGCGAAGAGAGAAGCTTTACAAGCAATTGAGCAAGCACTTAGAGTGCAGGAAAACAAAGAAAGAGAGGAGGAAAACAAGGACTTTAAAAGGGTGAACGAGCAGCTACAAGTCCGTAAACAACTACTCCCCGGGTGCCGGGTACGAAGGCAAGTTTTCGTCAAGTTGACATGCAAACTTGTGAAAGTGTTTAATGCTCGACACTACCCCAAAGCCCCATCCAGTCCTGTGCCACCTAGGGGGTTCTAGGGTGTTGAGATTGTTGACGTTTTGGGGGTGATCGTGGGCTGCAAAAAATAGGCCATGACACGTAAAAATGGAGCCATTTTAGGGTAGTTTTGCCTAGTGCAGCGAGCGATCATTCTGCAACGTTGCAAGCTACCATTTCTTACATTTTTCTAAGGAAAACACACCAAAACTATGGCAAAATAGGCTATCAAGGATATATAAAAGCATGCACAAGCGACGAACGGTTCGTTGAGCAAAGTTACTGTGAGAGTTCGATGACCATTCATGACATTCTCCCCCACTTAGACTATCGACACCCTCGTCGATGCTTGCTAGTAGGCTTTGATGGTTGTTTCTTCATTTCTGAGAGCATCTTTTGACTCCCAACTAGCTTCAGTTCTGGGAAGCTTCCGCCACTTCACCAAGTACTCAATCTGCTCAGCTCCGTTGGGTAACTTTATTTTACGATCTGCTAAAATGGTCTCAAATCACTTCTCGTAGGAGACTCTGGTGGGGGGTTATCGAGTTAAAACACCTCAAGAAGCATCTTGTGGATTGGAGTGGTAGGCTTTTAAGTTGTTGGCATAGAAGACTATGAATTTTAAGCCACGCCAGTGGTTGCAACTTGTAGGAGACGTTACCCACCCTACTGATAATTGAAAAGGGTCCATCATACTTGTGCACCAATCCTTTGTGTACCTTGTTCCTAGAGAATTGGAGTGATGCTGGTTGGAGCTTCACCAATACCAAATCATCGACTTTGAATTCCTGTGGTCGCCTTCCCAAGTTTGCCCACTTCTTTATCTTTTTGGCTGCCTTCTCTAAGTAAGCCCGCACAATATCTGTATTTCGATGTCATTCTTTTGCCATGTGATATGTGGACGGACTGCTCCCTGTATATCCAATAACCAAAGTATGAGGAGTCGACGGTTGTTGTCCTGTGATGATCTCAAAGGGGCACTTATTGGACGCAGAGCTCCGCTGCAGGTTGTAGGAGAATTGGGCTATGTCCAATAGCTTCACCTAATCTTGTTGGCTGGCACTCACATAGCACAGAAGAAGATATTGCTCTAGGAGTGAGTTTGTTCTCTCAATTTGGCCATCCGTTTGGGGGTGGAGGCTTGAAATCACCCTAGAAACCATGCATCTCGATCACTTATGATATTGTGTGGGACTCCCTAATACTTCACCATATTCTTCATCATTAGCTTAGCCGCTTCGTCTACTGAATAGTATAGGGGTGCATCAATGAAGGTTGCATACTTTGAAAATCAGTTGACCACCACAAGTATCGATCTGAGTCCCCCTACTATCAGCAAGCTTGATATGAAGTCCAGAGAAATGCTCTTCCATGGCTTTTCTGGCATGGGCAATGACTCTAAAAGTCCTATTGGCTTCTGCTGCTCTACCTTATCTTGTTGACAAGTTAGGCACATTCGAACATATTCCTCCACATCCATCCCCATCTTCAGCCAGTAGAAGGCCCTCTCCATGAGAGCCAATGTTCGATGAATGCCCGGATATCCACCTAAAGGGAATTGTGACGCTCCTTCAAGAGTTCACATCTCAAATTATCCACTTGAGAGACATAAACTCTATCCCCTTTGGTATAGATGAGTCCCTCTTAGACCCAAAATTATCGTGTCTTACCTTCTTGGATCAATTGCATCAAGGTTACTGCTTGGGGATCACTGTATAGTCTATCCTTAATTTTAGAAAGGAAGTTGGAGTGTAACTGACTTGCTTGGCCTCTGCCCTCTAGTTGCATAGCATTCACTCGCTCCACTTTCCGACTCAATGCATCGGTTACGATATTTGCTTTTCCAGACTTGTACTCTATTACCATATCAAATTTCACTAGGAGGTCCTACCATTGTGCTTGCTTTAGAGAGAGCTTCTTTTGAGTCTGAAAGTAACTCAAAGCGATGTTGTCCATCCTTAGCACAAATCACGATCTGAGAAGGTAGTGTCACCACACTCGTAAATAATGGATTACCGCTGTCATCTCCTTCTTGTGCATTGGATACCACCGCTCGGTCTCGTTGAGCTTGTAACTTTCATAGGCCACTGGGTGACCCTCTTGTATGAGTACTCCCCTAATAGCGAAGTCTGAAGCATCTATATGGACTTTAAAGAGCTTTCCATAGTCTAACAATTTGAGCACCAGTTCTTCCAAAATGACAGCCTTTAGGTCTTGGAATGCCGCTTCACATTTATCGGACCATCTCCAAGGCTGCTCCTTTTTCAGTAACTCTATCAGTGGAGCTGCGTGTTTCGAATACTCCACTATGAAGCGCCGATAGTAGTTCACAAAGCTAAGGAAGGATCTCAATTCTAGCACTTCCTTGGAGTTCTCCATTCCGCCACCGCTTGCACCTTTGATTTATCCATTCAAATGGAACCTTTGCCGATTCAATGTTCTAAGAATAAGATCTCCTTCTGAACAAAGTAGCATTTCTCCCTTTTCACGAACAAAATATTCTCCTTGAGAACTTTAAAAATTGTTTAAAGATGCTCGATATGCTCCTCAAGTGTTTGACTATAGAACAATATCGTCCAAGTAGATGATCACAAACTTGTCCAAATACTCCTTGAATAACTAGTTCATGAGAGTATAGAATATGGCTAGAGCGTTGGTCAAACCGAAAGGCATCACCAAGAACTCAAACGCTATATACCTGGTCACATAGGTAGTCTTCGCTTCATCGCCTTCAGCAATACGCACCTACCAATACCCTGATCGAAGTTCGAGTTTGAGAAATAATTTGTTTTGCCCAACTGGTCAAACAAGTCCACAATGAGTGGGATGGGGTACTTATTCTTCACCGTTACCTTATTGAGGCTACGATAGTCGATGCATAGTCGGAGACTCTCATCTTGTTTCTTTTGGAAGAGAATTAGAGCTCTGAATGGTGCTTTGGAACTACGGATGAGACCACTACTTAGTAGTTCATCTAACTACTTTCTGAGCTCTGCCAACTTAGGAGGGGCATGTGGTATGGTGGTCTCGTTGGAGGCTTCACTCTTGGCTATAGTTCGATATGATGATCCACGCCTCTGCGTGGTGGTAGAGTTTTCGGCAACTCAGGTGGCATAACATCTATGAACTCCTTCAGAATGTTTACCACTATAGCAGGTTCCTGAATGGCCTCCCCGTCAAGTGGTTCTAGCTTCACAACCACCATGAAGGTTAACTCTCCTTTGCGTACCCCTTTCTTTAATTGCAATTCTGATAGTTGTTGGGGATCCTAGGTTCCTCTCTTAGAGACGGGAATCACGCAGGGGTTGTCACCTCCCATCAGGCATAAGAAGTTTAGGAATGGCATTGGCACCAACTTCGCGGTGTGCATGAACTTCATTCCGAGAATCACTTGGAAGTCGTCCAATGGCACTACCATTATGTTTGTACTCCCGCTCCAAGATCTAATCTTGATAGGGACTCCCTTTGCTAGCTCAGAGATCCGCTTGGCCTCTGAGTTCACCGCCTTCATTCGATTTGGGTTCTTCTCCAAGGTTAGCCCAAGTTGCCTTGCTTCTCGGTCGGTAATAAAGTTGTGGATAGCACCCATGTCCATCATTGCCCAGGTGGTTTGGCCATCGAGCTTGATGTCCACATACATTAGCTCACTGCTTCCTACTTTTTATTGCTTCGGCTTCATGTTCTCCCTCACTTGACCCTGCAATACATTTAAAAAATACATCGCTCCCATCCGGGGTCCTTGCGACTCCTCGTCACCGCTACTAGATTCTGAGCTACTTAAATTGAGAGCAACCGTCTTGCCCTTGTCTGGCTTGGGGGGATGGATAGAAGCTGACAAGGCATTGAGTGCTTACTTCTGTGGGCACTCCCACACCCTATATGGTTCTCCGCACCATAAGCATTCGCCGGATCTTGGGATCTTACCTTTCGAGTTCGACCTCTTTTAGAAACTCTTCTTCCTTTACTCGCCCCTAGGTTCCTTCCCAAAAAGATATTTTAGATGGTGATTTCCTATAGACTATTTTTTCTTCCTCGAATCCTCTAAAGAAACAAAGTCGGTGAGCCTTTCTGTAGCTGCAATTACTCCGATCACATCAGTGACATTCCGTCGATGAAGTTTCTATTGAGCCCATAGCTTCAGACCATCAAGAAAGCTAAACAACTTATCTTTTTCGGACATGTCTTGAATGTCTAGCATCAGTGTAAAAAACTGCTTCACATAGTCCCGAATGGAAGTCGTTTGGTGGAGTTGTCTCAACTTCCTCCTTGTGACAAACTCAATATTCTCGAGTAGGAATTGAGTTCTCAACTCTCACTTTAAGTCTTCCCATGTGTCCACTCGGTACTGACCTTATTGAATTTCCTCCCAACGGGTTCTCCACTAAAGTTTTGCATCTCCATTCAGATACATGGTCGCTATCGAAACTTTGGTGTCCTCAAAGTCTGGCCTCGTAGCTCGGAAGTACTGTTCCATATCAAACAGGAAATTCTTGAGCTCCTTCATATCTCTAGCACCCCTATAACAATGTGGTTCAGGCACTCTGAAGCTTTATGTCGGCACAACATGGGTGTTGCTTCCTCCCACATTTAGCGCCCTTATGAGCAAAGTCACTCTAGAAGTAAGTTCCACCATAACTTCCTGTAGAATGGAGTCCTTGGTGTCATCCGTTAGTTGGTCAACTAGGGCCTCAACCTTGTCGATCTGGGATTCTGCTTCTTCTTGTGAGCTCTCTAGCTCAAGAAACCTTAGAGTTCCTCCAAGCTCACTTCAAGGACATCCAAGCGGGTCTCTGCCATTATGAATCTTTCTTTATAGCTCTTTTTTCTCGTTGACGCTCTAGATTGTGCCTCCTCCGCTCGCGACGAGTAGCCAACTTTTCGCTCATCATGTTCATTGCCCCACTTCTCTTGAGCAGCTCCAATAGTGAGAGAGTGAGTTTGCACATACAGCCCACCTGCGGTTGCTTGGGGCAATTTTCTGGCTTGCCACATCTTACTCGATTCATCGTGATGTTTCGCCATAGCGAGATTGCGAAGTTTCTTCGCTACTTGCTCGAATTGCTTGCCTGCTCTGATACCATAATATCACACACTTAGCTAGAATTATCTAAGTGGTGAGGCACCCTTGTAGCAAGTACGGACTTAGCTAGAGTTGCCTAAGTCGAGAAGCACTCTTGCTCCCACTTCGATTAAACTTAGCTGGGATTACCTATGTCTTGAGGTGCTCTTGCAACATACGCATCCGCAAAGGGTCAGCCGAGCTACAACCTCATGCAGGTCCCGTAGGACCTGTAAAACAGAAGTTGATTAGTTTTTGAAATGAGAAACAGACAAGTCCTGACGTCTCGCGAAAAGGGAAGCTTTACAAGCAATTGAGCGAGCACTTGAAGTGCAGGAAAACAGAGAAAGAGAAGAGGAAAACAAGGACTTTAGAAGGGTGAATGAGCAGCTACAAGTCTGCAAACAATTACTCCTCGGGCGCCGAGCGCAAAGGCAAGTTTCTATCAAGTTGATGTGTAAACTTATGAAAGGGTTCAACGCCCGACATTACCCCAAAGCCCCATCTAGCCCTATACCACCTGAGGGGTTCCTGCTAGTCATATGTGCCCTGCAAGCCAATCACATGAGTGATTGCACTTATGACTTGATATGTACTTTATCTCTTTGCTTATTATTAGGCGTTTTATCACTTTATCTTGCATGTTACATATACTGTGATGTCCTTGGATCTGTGCAATGGGAATCAGATCGTGATGAGATCACGATAATGAGACCGATTCACCTTTAAACACAGACCCTGAATTATCCTGGTCATAGGTTACTCGAGAAGGACATCGAGATAACCGGATAGACTGGTGTGCTGTATACCCGTCCATATGATGGAGGTAGTTGGTCTCATAGCTACTCGTGTGGGGATACTAAGGGTACAATGCAGGTGCTCATTAGGAAATGAGTTTACTGCTTGATCCACTTACGGAATGTTGTATAGTTATTGATACCTCACGTCAGACAGCGATTCCATAGTCCTAGTAGTGTATCTGGTCCTTAGACTTGAGACACCAAGGATGTCCTGTATGAGTACTCCAATCTTTGATGTCGAACTTATAGGTTTGGAAAGTTCCAGATCTAGTACAGTTAGTCATTGGGAGTGGTAGCCCACCTTATGAGGGCTATTGAGTATCAATAGAGGATCATCCGCTCTCGGTATCATGAGAGGAATATCCCATGTGTTCTTGCTCGAATAAATCCTTAGCTAAGGTTATTCGGATTAAGAGAGAAAGAGTTCTCCAAGAGAATCTGACAAGAGCAAGACTCGATAAGAGACCGTATTGGCCTGATAGCACCATGCCCGGTATAGGGTCTCTGGGATATTGGATGGATGAGGGACTATAGATACATGGTAATTGAGGATAGATAGGTCCAAAGAATAGGATTCCCTTGTATCATCTGGGGGTCGCAGCGTAATGGTCTAGTACATCCGTAGTCGATGAGTTGGGTGAATTATTATAGAGATAATAATTCACTAAGTCAGAAGGAGTTCTGACAAGTATGACTCACGGCCAGCTCGATATTGGGCCTAGAGGGTCACATACATATGGTAGGTGTTGCGATGAGTAGAGGTTCGGATATGAGTTATCCGCTGAACCCCCTATCTTATTGGATATCCATTAAGCCCCTAAATTATTGGATCTTGAGATGAGATCCAATAATTACTAATAAGAGATTACTGGGTAGAGACCCACTAATCCAAGAGGCTTGGATAATTGGATAGAGGTCCAATACCCAATAGGGCAAAAGATCCATTAGGGTTTTCAGGGGGCCTCTATAAATAGGAGGAAACCAAAGCTCCATAGGCTGAGGGTTTCTTTTGGTAATCACCTCCTGTTCTCCTCTTCCCAGAGAGAGAGGTTCATCGTTGCAATCCCTGCCGTGTGGATACCACTAGAGAGGAGGACGCTTGACCTCCTTCATCCTCTCCTACAGATCTGCAAAAATTCAGGGATATAAGATCTCCCTAAGTATCTTCTATTACATGTGCAGTTTTGCGGATTTATTTTTGATGCACCGATCTTCGCATGATGATGGAAACTTTCTATAGGAAATCTGGGGTTTTGTTTTCTGTTCTTTCGCTGCGCATGTGATGTCGCTCCCCTAATGGATTTCCTAACAGTGGTATCAGAGCCAGGTTGTTCGTGCGAAGATCGGATCTTAAACTGCGTGTGTTGTGTTTTGGATCTACTTTTGATGCCAAAATCGTTGGCGCAAAAGGGCTAGGAAGGGCAACAACTGTTGCTGCCCTTGCTGCACTCGCGCAACGACCGCAAGGCTGCTTGCAGCCTTGCTGCCTGAGTCGGCAGCCTGCGGACCGCCCGCAGGGGCACCAATGGGCACTGCGCCCGCCCGCAGAGGCGCCGGTGCTGGGCGCCCATGCCCACGGGCCAACGCCTTTGGGGCGCCGATGGGGAGCCCACGGGGCAGCACCGGCAAGGAGCCCGCGAGGCAGTGCCGTAGGGGCGCCGACGGGTTGCCCGCGGGGTGCTCGCAGGGCAATGCCTACGGGCACTGCCCCGTGGGTGGCGCTTGCGCGAGCGACGCCCACCCGTGGTTGGGGTAGCGCTGCGGGGCTGCACTGCCGCCATTGAGCGGACCGTGTCGCCGCGGCGTCGTCGCCGGTGGTGGCGTCAGGCGCTCATGCCTGAACGCTTGGCAACAATGTAGTGCTGCCCTCCCCGCACGCAAGGGGCGCCGCCGACAGTAAGGGTGAGGGATTAGGGTTTTAGGGCAAAAAATAGTTTTGCCCCTCGAAATTTCAAAAATTCTAGATGCTGTCCCTTTTGACAGAATTATTAAAATACCCCTCGGAATTTCAGAAATTCTAGATTCCATCCCTTTTGATAGAATTACCAAAATACACTTTTGATCGAATTACTAAAATACCCCTAAGAATTTAAATTCCCTTTATGTCCCTGATTTCAGTAAAGTAAATATGTTAATTAAATAATTTAATTAACTATTATTTTCTTTATCTAGTAGTCCTATAAAATAACATATACATGTGATGTATGATGTGGACAGATGATCATAGACCTGTGATATGATGTATGTACATGTGATTATTATTATTGGGGCCTGCGAGCCTCTATTCTTTTCTCATTTATTGTCGGGCTTACGTGCCTATAATTATATTGTAATTACATGAGGAGGCGCAGTAGTAGCATGACTCACGAGGTCGAGACGAACGATCCGACGCATGGAGATGCGTTGAGATGCCGACGGATCCGACGAAGCAAGATGGACGATCACACGGCATAGAGATGTATCGAAGTACACATAGATCTTGATGTGAGTGATTGGGCCCACTGACTCGAGCCTGATCACATTAGGATATGGTCCATGATCATCTGGTGTGATTGCTCATGTGATGTGTGATTAGATATACACCTACTAGATATATATATATATATTTGCATACAATGTAGATATAATACGTATGTGTGTGACACATTATGTTAGGAGACCAAATCAAAAATCCTCTCCATTAATAATATTAAGTCGGTAAACATGAGGCAATTAGATTGACCCACATAGCCTTCCATCATTATAGCTGGGAACCGATTCTCGGTATAGGTTGAGTTGGTCGAGTCCCTCGAGACTCACTTATATCATGTTTCGCTATCTTATCTATGACATAGAAATGTTATTGCTGACCTGAGAACATGGTATGCTTGGTCGAGTCTCTCGAGAGTATATCATCGAATCAGACTCATTTGATAACAATAGTGATGACTTAACCGAACATCATGGTTGGTCGAGTCCCTCGAGGCCATGGTGGTTCGGAGGCCGAACAGGACGGGAATCACGAGGAGTTGTGATTGGCAAGAGTTATTTACCTTTACGGGCTTAACGTGATTAGTCGAGTCCCTCGAGGTTACATTAAGATGCCGATTAGATCTTGATCCCCACTAGAGATCCGTCGGGGGGTCTCCGATTCATATACTGGAGAGTGTTGTATGTCTCACGAAAAATTAGTAGGAATACATTAAGATAAAAGTCCTTATCTTAATTATTTAAATTTCTGTAAAGTCTATATGTTATTTATTTCAGAAAAATATCGCTTTCAAATCCTTTACGTAGCATACTTGATGCCAACCACCTCACTAGTCCAAATTATACGGATTGGCTTCGCAATCTGAGAATCGTTTTCATGGCGGAGAAAATCGTGTATGTCCTTGATATAATGATCACTACGCCCGACGAAGGGGCAAGCGAGGATGAGATCGCTCGTTATGTGAAGTACTTAGATGATTCCACTCTTGCTCAGTGTTATATGTTGACCTCTATGACTACTGAGTTACAGAGATAGCATGAAAATATGGATGCTAATTCCATACTCCTGCATCTTTATAAATTATTTGAGGAACAGAGAAGAACTCAGCGATATGAGATATCAAAGAGTATTTTCTATACTAGGATGACTGAGGGGACACCGGTTCAGAACCATGTCCTTAAGATGATTGAGTGGATCGAGAAACTCACAAGTCTAGGAATGGTCCTAGAGGATAACCTGTTTATGGATCTTGTGCTTCAGTCCCTACTAAATTTCTTTTCTAAGTTCATAATAAATTTTAATATGAATAAACTTAAGGTGACCCTCCCAGAGCTCCTCGATATGTTGAGAGAAGCAAAGAGCACTATCAAGAAAGAGAAATCGGGTTCTCTACACTGGTGAGACCAGAAAGAAAAGGAAGGCTAAGAAAACCCTTAAGAAGGGTAAGGGCAAGGGCAAAATGGGTAAGGCAAAGATTACTAAGAAAGACCCAACAAAGGACAAAGGCCAGTGCTTCCACTACGGCAAAGATGGGCACTAGAAGAGGAACTGCAAAGAGTACCTTGTAGAGAGGGCGAAACAGAAGCTTGTAGAAGCTTCAGGTACATTCATGATCAGTCTCTATTTGTCAGAATCTTATGATAACACATAGGTATTGGATACCGAGAGTGCTTATCATATTTATAATTCGTTACAGGTTCTGGTAGGACTTAGGAGATTGAACAGAGGCGAGATGGACCTTAAGATGGGCAATAGAGCAAAGGTTCCTGCAGTGGCTATTGGCAAGGTCACCTTACATCTGTCTGGTAGAGCTATTATTGTTAGGATCGGATAAGCACTAAGAGGGGGGGTGAATTAGTGCAGCAGATTAAAATCGTAAACTTGAAACCGATTTCGGTAAAAGACTAGTTCGTATGAAAACTTCGATTCGACGAAAGATGACTTGGTAGAAGTTGCTTGAGTAAAAGTAATGACAAACTGAATGGTTTGCAGCCAAGTAAAGAGATGAAACAGAAATTTAAACACACACATTCAAGACAGCGATGTATAGTGGTTCTATTAAAGTGACCTATATCCACTTCCGAAGCCTTCTCCGATGAGGCTCCCAACTTCCACTAGCAAATCTTTTTGAAGGAGAAGGACCTAACATCCCTCTTACAACCCTTTACAAGAAGTTTACACTCTTACAGATTTTCTAAAGAGAAAGAATGAGGTGGACACAAACTACTAAAAACAAGACTTTTACAAGACTTTAGCTTGATTTCTAACTCTCAAAAGGGTGCCCTTGCAGCTGAGAAAGGGGGGATATTTATAGATCCAAAGTGGATTCAAATTTAGGCTCCAAATTTAAAATCAAATTAGAGTTCTTGGTCTTTGGCGGTGCTACTACTCATCAATCAATCGATCAGGCCGACAAAGGCGATGCTACACTTTGTGAGGCGGTACTACCGCCTGTGCTAGGCGGTACTACCGCCTCTGCACACTACAGTTGGGCGGTACTACCACCCAGCACTCGGCTGCTAGGCGGTTCTACCGCCCGGCACAAATGGTTCTACCGCCTAGCCCATTCAGCAATGCTAAATGGGCCTTGTTCAAGGCCCAAAAAGGCCCAGTAAGAGCCCGGTTGGCCCCTACCAGATTTGAGCAGGATTAATTCGAAATCCTTGCACTAAGTACGTGCCAACTATGAAATTGAAACATAATTAACAGTGATTTGAACCGACATTCTTCACGTCTTATTCCGGTGAGCTTTACGATGAGGCTTCCGGCGGTCTTCCAATACTTCCCTCGGATTTCTTCCGACGAATAGCTAGCATGCTCCCGACTTGTATGGCACGCTCAACGAATCTTCGGCAAGCTTCCGAACCTTCTCGGCAATCTCCGCGAACCTTCGACGATCTTTGCTGCAAACTTCCAAAAACTTCGGTAAGTCCCTGATTCGATCTCGGTTGGTTCCGGTAACACTTTCGACGATCCTTCGGACTTCCGATGAACTCTTGAACACCCGATGGACTTGACCTCGGCAAATCGCTTTATGTTTCTAACCCATCGTAGTTAATCCTGCACACTTATCTTTGACAATATAGATTAGAACAAATATTTCACCAATTGATTTCATCATCAAAATCCGAGATTCAACAATCTTCCCCTTTTTGATGATGACAATCAATTGATGATGGAGTTACTCTTAACTCTCCCTATCTATTTGCCATATCATTATAAGGTAAAAAGCACTTGAATTCAATCTTTTGAATTCAAGCCAAATCGGATAGATTTCATTCAACATAAAGCTTAATAAACAAGCTTAGGCATAAATACTAAAAATAATATATTTTAAACAATGTTAAAGTATTTACACTTATAATAACCAGAAATATTAATTCAAACATGATAAAGATCAAGTGATATCCAAAAGAGTATTTTAATATCAAGACATGATATCAAATGAAAAAGTAGCTTATCTCAAGAATAAGAGTTCTTAAGCATTTGCAATATGATACAATTGATTCATATTTCACTTTTAGCATTTTATTCCAACATAGTAACAATTACTCCATCATAGCAATTTACATTTTTCTCCCCCTTTGTCATCAATAAAAATAATGAAGGTAGAGAAACCATTCATTGTCATCAAGTGAGCCTTGGAGAGAGCAAGGAGAGAGCCGTGAAGAGAGCATGAAACCATTCGAGGAAGGTATCAAGTCATAAAATAATATAAAGGTGTCATCCATAGTAGTCACAAGAAGGAAGGTATCAAATCATAAAATTATGATCGAACCAAAAAAAAAAGTTCATTCAAAATCTGAGTAGATGAAATGAAACTAACAACACACAACATCATCCATAGTAGTCATAAGCATAACAGGACAAGTGTTTAAAAAGAAAACAATAGCTACTCCGGAGGGGGAACGCCAAAATGCCTATACAAGTGATCTATTTTGTGGTTTATTTGTTGCACTTCCTTCAAAATTTTAGCTTGTTATGATGTGATTTGATTTAAGGCAAGCATAATTGGATCTTCAGTAGATGGAGCAGGAGCTGGCTCAGACGGTGCTGGATCAACGGGACTAAGCAGAGGAGATTCATTTCCCCTAAAAATTGGTGTTTCAGGTTACTCTAATGGTAGAGGAACTATATCAACCCTTCTAGATTGCCTAATCCATATGCCATCTCTAAAGATGCATCTAAGCCACTTCAGGAGACTTCTATTAATTGTGTTATATCTATCAACCTTCATTACTTCCTCATTGGGTGACACACAAATGTCATGGGCAAAAATGAATCTAGTGATCAACCCAGCATATGACAACATCGAGTCTCTAGAGAAAATTTCTATCATGTGTTGTCTAATCAAATAACCAAAGCAATTGTTTTGTCTAGTCATAATCCAATACATCGTACTCAGTTCTAACATACTCATTTCATCAGGATGAAACTGCTTCGGAAGTAGAATTCTTATCATAATGTGATGAAGTAATTTTGAGTTAAAAGGTAATAAGTACTCGCAGCTTTTAGGGATGATGCCTAGGTTAGGATTAGCAAAAATCATTTCTAAGGCTTCGGAGTGGGTTGCTCCGATTGCATCCATATCCCATTGCCCTCTAAAGTAACATCCTCTATTCTTTTCTTCAATTCCAAGTAGTTCACATATGATACGATCAGAAATCTGAATTGTGGTTCCTAACACATAGGTAGACAAAACATCATCTTCAATAATCATGTTAGCATAAAATAGCTTAACCAACCTAGGGTAGATTGGTTCATTAATTTGCAAGATAGGTAGAGCATTTAGATTAGCAAACCATCTAATAGGTTCTAGGTTTCCTAGTTCACCTAGATCAACATATTTACCCTTATGTATGGTTTTACAATCAAAATTTGGGTATATTAAGGCTACCTCATTAGATCTAAAAGGGTTGGGTCAAATGAATCTCCTTCCAACCTTTTTTCTTTACCTCTTGTTGATTTCTTAGGAGCCATATCTATATCTATTCATGATGAACAAACAAAAGGAAATAATAAGGAAAAGACAAGCAAATGTGAGTAGAAGAGAAAATTTCAGCTATTACCTTTTTTGTGTTTCCTAGAGAGGTGAGGAGCTTAGATCACAAAAATGCCTTTGATTGCCCTTTAGGAGGAGGAAGAATGGAGAGGAGAAAGCTTAGAGGAGCTTAGGAGGAAGAAGGATGAAAGGGAGGAGGTTTTCGGTGGGTTCTACCACTGACCCTAACACCCCCTTTTATTTGGGGGTGTTCGAGCGGTACTACCGCCAACCAAGCGGTGCTACCGCCTAGGAGCCGAGTACCCATGCGGTACCACTGCCAGTTCAGGTGGTGCTACCGCTGGCCCCACAAAATAATTTTTTTTAAAAATTTGTTTACTAGTGTTGAAATGAGATGAGATGTAATCATAGATCACTCCTTGAGATATAGAATTAAAATAAGGGAGGCAAATCCGCAAGAGCCGAGTTTTCGTAAAAACCACGAAAGCTGAAAGAAACTATATATAATGCTGCTCACTCACAAGGACAATTTAACATGCCTATTTTCCTCCTAATGAAGTCAAATTATTTTTCATTTAAAGGTTTCATAAAGATGTCCGCTAATTGATGTTTTGTATCGATAAATTCAAGAGTGACATTGTTACTATTAACATGATCTCATATAAAGTGATGTCTTATGTCAATGTGTTTAGTTCTGGAGTATTAAATAGGATTTTTGGTTAGACAAATAGCACTTGTATTATCGCATTTTATAGGAATGTTATTTAAATGAATTCCATAATCTTCTAGTGTATTTTTCATCCAAATGACTTGAGCACAACATGCACTTGCGGCTATGTATTCGGCTTCCGCCGTAGATAGTGTAATCGAATTTTGTTTCTTGAAAGTCCAAGAAACAAGTGCATGTCCTAAAAATTGGCATATTCCAGATGTGCTCTTTCTATCTATTCTACATCCACCAAAATCCGCATCTGTATAGGCTTTCAAATCAAAGTTATCAGATTTTGGATACCATAATCCTAGATTAGGAGTACCTTTAAGATATCTAAGAATTCTTTTAACGGCTTTAAGGTGAGACAACTTAGGATTAGCTTGAAATCTCGCACAAAGTCCTACACTAAACATGATATCCGGTCTAGTTGTAGTAAGATAGAGCAAACTACCTATCATCCCCCTATATGTCTTTTGATCAAAATTTTCTCCACCTTCATCCAAGTCTAACTTGGTGGAAGTACTCATTGGAGTATGAATGGCTTTTGAACTATCCATATTAAATCGTTTTAACAATTCTAATGTACATTTTGGATTGATTAAGGAATATACCATTACTAAGTTGTTTAATTTGTAATCTAAGAAAGAAGATTAATTCTCCCATTACATCTCAAATTCATGACTCATACACTTGGCAAAAGATTCACATAGTGATTCATCCGAAGAATCAAAAATAATGTTATCAATATAAATTTGAACAATAAAAAAATTATTTTTAAAATGTTTGATAAACAATGTAGTATCAACCCTATCTTTTGTAAAATTATTAGAAATAAGAAAGGAGCTAAGCCTTTCATACCAAGCTCTAGGAGCTTGTTTTAGTCCATAGAGAGCCTTAGTTAATTTAAACACATGATTAGGAAGAAGAAAATTTTTGAATCCAGGTGGTTGTTCAACATATACTTCTTCGAAAATAAAGCCATTTAAAAAGGTACTTTTGACATCCATTTGAAATAGTTTAAAATCATTACTACTAGCATAGGCAAGAAGCATCCTGATGGCTTCTAATCTTGCCACAGGAGCGAAGGTCTCTTCATAATCAATACCTTCTTCTTGATTGAAACCTTTGGCCACTAATCTAGCTTTGTTTCTAACCACAATACCGTATTCATCTTGTTTGTTTCTAAAGACCCATTTAGTACCAATAACTAAATGGTCATTAGGTCTAGGAATAAGCTTCCATACCTCATTCCTCTCAAATTGATTTAACTCATCTTGCATTGTGATGACCCACGAATCATCTTTCAAGGCATCATCAATGTATTTTGGTTCAACTTGAGAAAGAAAAGCGGCATAGGCATAAAAATTCTTAAATGAAGAACGAGTTTGAACTCATTTAGATGTATCTCCTATAATTAACTCCTTGGGATGGGCATCTACATACTTCCATTCCTTGGGTAAGGAACTTTGGGAAGAAGATGCATCCAAGTTGTTATTTTGAGGGGAGGGTTCATTCAAATTCAAATCATTAAAACCAAGATCATCATCAAAATCTTTTTTCTTTGATTCGAAAAATTCAAAAACCACATGAATAGATTCTTCTATAACTAAAGTTCTTTTGTTGAAAACCTGAAAAGCTTTAGAAATAGAAGAGTAACCAAGAAAGATGCCTTCATCGGATTTAGCATCGAATTTTCATAAGGCATCCTTTTCATTTAAAATAAAGCATTTACAACCGAAAACTTTAAAGTAAGAAACATTGGATTTTTTATTATTCCATAATTCATATGGAGTCTTAGATAGGGATGGTCTCACTAGAACTCTATTCATAACATAGCAAGTCGTGTTCACGGCTTCGGCCCAAAATATTTTGGTAAATTATATTCATTTAACATGGTTCTAGCCATTTCTTATAAATTTCTATTTTTCCTTTCCACTACTCCATTTTGTTGAGGATTTCTTGGAGTAGAGAAGTTATGGTTATATTCGTTTATTTCACAAAAATTTTGAAAGTCATGATTTTGAAATTCACTTCCGTGATCACTTCGAATTGATGAAATTATAAAACCTTTTTTATTTTGAGTGAGTTTACAAAATTTAGAGAAATATTTGAAACAATCACTTTTGTGAGCCAAGAAATAAGTCCAAGTGTATCTACTATAGTCATCCACAATTACGAAGGCATATTTGCTACCTCCTAGGCTTGTTATGTCAATTGGTCCAAATAAGTCCAAATGGATCAATTGCAATGGTCTTGTGGTGCTAATTTGATTTTTTGATTTGAAACTAGTTTTTATTTATTTTCCTAGTTGACATGCATCACATACTTTGTTCTTGACAAACTTCATATTGGGGATTCCTCTTACTAACTCTCTAGATGAAATCTTAGATATTAGTTTCATGCTTCCATGACCTAATCTCCTATGCCAAAGCCAAGCATCATCATTCAAAACCGAAAATATATTTCATTACTTAATTCATCTATATTTATGGTGTAGATATTCTTTTGTTTTAAAGCAATCATGGATATGTCATTGTTTGGTTTTTCAATGATGCAAACATTATATTCAAATCTAACAACATAACCTTTATCGCATAATTGACTAATGCTTAAAAGATTATGTTTTAAACCATCAACTAGCAACACATCATCAATTGAAAAACTTGATTTGTTACCTATGGTTCCCTTGCCAATGATTTTACCCTTGTTGTTGTCTCCGAATGTGACATACTCTTCTTCTTTGCTAGTGAGCATAGAGAAATGAGATGGATCTCTAGTCAGGTGCCTTGAGCATCCACTATCAAGATACCATTTCTTGCTCCTAGCTTGTGAGTTTGTCTACAAAAGAGGATGGTTTTTAGGTACCCATTTGATTTTGGGGCCTTACAAATTGATCTACTTAATTTGTAATTTAACATTGAATTGTTTATGGTTCCTTTAGGAACCATATCAATTTTTGTGGACTAATTTTCTTGAATGGACATTTGTAAACAACATGTCCAGTTTTACCACAAAAATTACATTTCAAATGGGGTGATATATGTAATGTGGGTCCTTTAACAAAGGTGGTGGGATTTTGATGAGATCCACTCACAATTCCAACTCCACATCTATTTCCGATGTGACCCTTGTTAGTAAGGATCATGTCTAAGCCCTTGCTACTGACCTTAAACTTGTTTAGGGTCTCTTTGAGTAGCAAGTTCTCCCTTTTTATTGCTTCTAAGTGTTCACACTTAGAGCATAGGGGTAGAGAAGGAGTTTGAAGACTATTGAACATATTTTATAATAAAGCATGCTCTTTCTTAAGCAAATTGAACTTCTTACTAATAGTTCTACATTTATCAAATAACTCATGAAAAGCGATAGAAAGCTCATCGAAAGATAATTCTTCATTAAATAACTCGCTAACCTCTTCTCCAAGGGCCATTAGCGCGAAGTTAGCCTCCTCTTTGTTGCTTGCTTCTTCAACCTCGGAGTCACTTGAATCATCCCGTGTAGCCTTCAATGCTTTCTTCTTCTTGCGTTGCTTCTTCTTGGCTTGGGGGCATTCATATTTGAAGTGCCCCGGCTTCTTGCACTCGTAGCAAATAACTTGGTCTTTTTTATGTTCAAGTTTATTTTTTGTGTCATTTTTAAATTTGTTCTTTCTTATGAATTTTTTAAATTTTCGAGTTAAAAGTGCAATGTCATTGTCACTGTCCTCATCACTTGATTTTTCTTTCAAATGGTCTTCTTGTATTCTTAGTGCCATATCCTTCCTATTCTTTGGAAGGGGGTTCTCGAGCTCTTCATGAGTATGGCACATTATTTCGTAGGTCATTAGAGACCCAATAAGTTCTTCAAGAGGAAAAGTCTTAAGGTCCTTGGCCTCTTGAATAGTCGTAACCTTTGGATCCCAACTCTTTGGAAGGGATCTTAAAATCTTAGTTACAAGTTCAAAGTTGGAAAAACCTTTACCAAGTGCCTTAAGTCCATTGATGACATCCGTAAAGCGGGTGTACATGTCTCCAATGGACTCACTTGGTTTCATTCAAAAAAATTCATAAGAATACACAAGAATATTGATTTTGGACTCTTTCACTCGGCTAGTGCCTTTCATGAGTGATCTCAAGAGTACGCCAAATATCAAAAGCCGATTCACAAATTGATACGCGATTAAATTCGTTTTTGTCTAGTGCACAAAATAAGGCATTCATAGCCTTTGCGTTTAAAGCACAAACCTTCTTCTTTGATTCATTCCAATCACTCATCGGAAGAGAAGATTTTTGAAAACCATTCTCAACAATATTCCAAAGCTCAAAGTCTATAGAAATAAGAAAAATCCTCATACAAGTCTTCCAATACGTATAATCCGACCCATTAAACATAGGCGGACGTATAATGGAATGACCCTCTTGCATACCGAAATAGGCCATCTCTTTTAGGTTTTAGACCAAATATGAGAGTGAACCTGCTTTGATACCAATTGTTAGGATCGGACAAGCACTAAGAGGGGGGGGGGGTGAATTAGTGCAGCGGATTAAAATCATAAACTTAAAACTGATTTCGGTAAAAGGCTAGTTCATATGAAAACTTTGATCCGACGAAAGATGACTTGGTAGAAGTTGCTTGAGTAAAAGTAATGACAAACTGAATGGTTTACAGCCAAGTAAAGAGATGAAACAGAAATTTAAATACTCACACATTCAAGATGCAGCGATGTATAGTGGTTCGGTCAAAGTGACCTACATCCACTTCCGAAGCTTTCTCCGATGAGGCTCCCAACTTCCACTAGCAAATCTTTTTGAAGGGGAAGGACCAAACACCCCTCTTACAACCCTTTACAAGAAGTTCACACTCTTACAGATTTTCCAAAGAGAAAGAATGAGGTGAACACAAACTACTGAAAATAAGACTTTTGCAAGACTTTAGCTTGATTTCTAACTCTCAAAAGGGTGTCCTTTCAGCTGAGAAAGGAGGGGTATTGATAGATCCAAAGTGGATTCAAATTTGGGCTCTAAATTTGAAATCAAATTGGAGTTCCCAGTATTGGCGGTGCTACCGCCTATCAAGGGCGGTGCTATCGCCTATCAGTCGTCAAACTAATAGTGCAAAGGCGGTGCTACTGCTTGTGCCAGGCGGTACTACCGCCTCTGCACACTACAACTGGGCAGTACTACCGCCCCAAGCTGGGCGGTACTACCACCCTAGGCTGGGCGATACTATCGCCCAGCACTCGGTTGCCAAGCGGTAGAACCACCCAGCACTCGGCTTCCAGGCGGTTCTACCGCCTGGCACAGGCGATTCTACCGCCTAGCCCATTTAGCAATGCTGAATGGGCCTTGTTCAAGGCCCAAAAAGGCCCAGTAAGAGCCCGATTGGCCCATACCAGATTTGAGCAGGATTAATTCGAAATCCTTGCCCTAAATACGTGCCAACTACGAAATTAAAACATAATTAATAGTGATTTGAACCAACATTCTTCGCGTCTTATTCCAGTGAGCTTTACGATGAGGCTTCCGACGGTCTTCTGATACTTCCCTCGAATTTCTTCCGACGAATACCTAGCATGCTCCCGGCTTGTATGACGCGCTCAACGAGTCTTTGACAAGCTTCTGAACCTTCTCGGCGATCTCCATGAACCTTCGACGATCTTTACTGCGAACTTCCGAAAACTTCGATAAGTCCCTGATTCAATCTCAGTTGGTTCCAACAACACTTCCGATGATCCTTCGGACTTCCGATGAACTCTTGAACACCTGACGGACTTGGCCTCGGCAAATCGCTTTATGTTTCTAACCTATTGTAGTTAATCCTGCACACTAATTTTTGACAATATAGATTAGAACAAATATTTCACCAATTGATTTCATTATCAAAAATCCGAGATTCAACAATTATTGCATTAGATGCATGCTATTATGTTCCTTCTATTATCAAAAATATTATTTCTATTTCATGTTTGACAGTTATTGGATATAAATTGGTTTTTGAGAACAATGGTTGTTCAATAATATTAGATGATGAGATCATCACGAGAGGAACATTGTATAATAGTTTATATATGCTAGATACAATTCTACATATCATGAGTGTAAGCAAGTCTAAGAGGAAACGAGAAGAGGTGAACAATGCATATCTTTAGCATTTTAGGCTAGGTCATATCCATAAGGGAAAGATTCAAAAGTTGCTGAAGAATGGATATCTAGATCCATTTGACTATGAGTCATATGCGATGTGCGAACCTTGCCTTTGGGAAAAGATGACCAACTCTCCATTTAGTGGAACTGGAGAGAGAGCCACTGAGTTACTGGAACTTATACATAGTGATGTATGTAGTCCCATGTCCACTCATTCCATAGGTGGTTACTCCTACTTTATTATCTTCACTGATGATTACTCAAGATACGAACACGTGTACTTGATGAAGTATAAGTTTGAGGCTTTTGAGAAATTCAGGGAATATAAAAATGAAGTGGAGAACCAGACTGGAAAGAGTATTAAAACCCTTCGATCAGATCGAGGAGGTGAGTACTTGAGTATAGAGTTCACCCAGTTCCTCAAAGACTATGGGATATTATGCCAATGGATACCTCCTTATACACCACAGCTTAATGGTGTATCAGAAAGGATGAATCGCACGCTGTTAGATATGGTGCGTTCCATGATGTGTTTCATCGACCTACCCATCTCATTCTGGAGATATGCCTTAGAGACGGAGCTTACCTTCTAAACAGAATTCCAACTAAATCATTGATGTCTACTCCATATGAGATATGGAATGGGAAGAAGCTCGATCTTAAAGTTGTTAAGATTTGGGGTTGCCCTGCCCACGTTAAGAGACACAACCCTGACAAGTTGGAATCTAGGACGGAATAGTGCAAGTTCGTAGGATACCCCAAAGAAACTTATGGGTATTATTTCTATCACCCTGAGGACCAAAAGGTCTTTGTAGCCAAGAGAGCAGTGTTCCTTGAGAAGGAACACATTCTTGATGGAGATAGTGGGAGCATGATAGAGTTGAGCAAGGTTGGAGAACCTAGCTCAAGCACAATTCCAAAATCTGTTCATATACCTAACACACAAGTTCCAACTTTACGTGGATCCGATAGAGTATCTCATCCTCCTGAGAGATATGTGGGACATATCAGAAGAGAGGATATTGAGGATATTGATCCTCAGACCTACGAGGAGGCTATTATGAGTATAGACTCCGGGAAATAGCAAGAAGCCATGAATTCAAAAATGGATTCCATGTACTCCAACAAGGTTTGGAACCTAGTTGATGCACCCGAGGGTATTGTACATATTGGTTGCAAGTGGATCTTCAAAAAGAAGATTGGAGTAGATAGAAAGGTAGAGACCTATAAAGTGAGGCTAGTGGCTAAGGGGCATCGTCAAAGGCAAGGTATTGACTATGACGAAACTTTCTCACCTGTAGCTATGCTAAAATCCATTTGAATTCTATTAGCTATTACAGCATACTGTGATTATGAGATCTGGCAGATGGATATCAAAACCACATTCCTCAAAGGTAACCTCGAGGAGGAGGTGTATATGATACAGCCTGAGGGATTCGTATCCAGGGATAACCCAGATAAGGTATGCAGGTTGCTTAGGTCCATTTATGGACTGAAGCAAGCTTCCCGAAGTTGGAACATAAGATTTGATGAGGCGATCAGATCTTATGACTTCGTTAAGAACGAAGATGAGCTTTGTGTGTATAGGAAAGTAAGTGGGAGCACTATCACCTTTCTGGTATTATATGTGGATGATATCCTGATCATTAGGAATGATGTAGGAATACTCTCCATAGTAAAGACTTGGTTATCTAGGCACTTCTCCATGAAGGACTTAGGGGAAGCATCCTGCATATTGGGGATACGGATCTATAGAGATAGATCCAAGAGAATGCTTGGCTTGTCCCAGTCCAGGTATATAGACACAATTGTCAAAAGGTTTGGCATGGAAAATTCCAAGAGAGGTCTCATACCAATGAGACATGAAATATCATTTTCTAGGAGTATATCCCTAAAGACTCCTGAAGAAAGGGCACACATGGATATGATGTCATATGCATCAACGATAGAATCTATCATGTATGCTATGCTATGTACCAGGCCTGATATAGTGCATGCTTTGAGTGTCACGAGCAGATATCAGGCAGATTCAGGCTTGGAGCACTGGAAAGTAGTAAAATATATCCTTAAGCACTTGAGAAGGACTAAGGATCTTTTACTGGTATATGGAGATAGTAGCCTCAAGGCTGAGGGCTACACGGACTCGAGCTTCCAGTCCGATGTCGATGATAGCAAGTCTAATTCAGGGTATGTGTTCACCCTGAATGGAGGAGCAGTATGCTGGAAGAGTTTCAAGCAAGACACTACTACTGACTCGACCACAGAGGCGGAATACATTGCTGCGACAGAGGCAGCAAAAAAGGGAGTCTGGATGAAGAAGTTCATCATAAATTTGAGAGTTATATCGAGCAACGAAAAATTGATTCCCTTATATTGTAACAACTACGGGGTGATTACTCAAATAAGGGAACCCGGTCTCATCAGAAGTGTTCTGAAGAGGTTCCAACTTAATAGAGAGATCGTGGCCCGAAGAGATGTAGTAGTGGAAAGAGGTCCATCCGAAGATAACATTGCAGATCCATTGATAAAGCCATTGACTTAGATTGTCTTTGAGCGTCACAGAGGTCTGATGGGGATCAGACATGTTGGTGATTATCTTTAGGTTAAGTGGGAGATTGCTAGTCATATGTGCCCTGCAAGCCAATCATATGAGTGATGACACTTATGACTTGATATGCACTTTATCTCTTTGCTTATTATTAGGTGTTTTATCACTTTATCTTGCATGTTGCATATACTGTGATATCCTTAGATCTGTGCAATGGGAATCGGATCGTGATGAGATCACGATAATGAGACCGATTTACCTTTAAACATAGACCCTGAATTATCCTGGTCATAGATTACTCGAGAAGGACATCGAGATAACCAGATAGACTAGTGTGCTGTATACCTATCCATATGATGGAGGTAGTTGGTCTCATAGCTACTCGTGTGGGGACACTAAGGGTACAATGCAGGTACTCATCGAGGAATGAGTTCATTGATTGATTTGCCTACGGAATGCTGGATGGTTATTGATACCTCACGTTAGACAGTGATTCCGTAGTCCCAATAGTGTATCTGGTCCTTAGACTTGAGACACCAATGATGTCCTGTATGAGTACTCCACTCTTTGATACTGGACTTATAGGTTTGGAAAGTTCCAGATCTAGTACAATCAGTCATTGGGAGTGGTAGCCAACCTTACGAGGGCTATTGAGTATCAATAGAGAATCATCCACTCTCGGTATCATGAGAGAAATATCCCATGTGTTCTTGCTTGAACAAATCCTTGGCCAAGGTTATTCGGATTGAGAGAGAAAGAGTTCTCCGGAAGAATTCGTCAAGAGCAAGACTCGAGGAGAGACCGTATGGGCCTGACAGCACCATGCCCGGTATAGGATCTCTGGGATATTAGATGGATGAGGGACTATAGATATATGGTAACTGAGGACATATAGGTCAAAGGATTGGATTCCCTTGTATCGTCTGGGGGCCACGACATAGTGGCCAGGTACATCCATAGTCGATAAGTTAGGTAAATTATTATAGAGATAATAATTCACTAAGTCAGAAGGAGTTCTGATAAGTATGACTCACGGCCAGCTCGATATTAGGCCTAGAGGGTCACACACATATGGCAGGTGTTGCGATGAGTAGAGGTTCAGATATGAGATATCCGCTGAATCCCCTATCTTATTGGATATCCATTAAGCCCCTGAATTATTGGATCCTAAGATGAGATCCAATAATTGTTAATAAGAGATTATTGGGTAGAGACCCACTAATCCAAGAGGCTTGGGTAATTGGATGAAGATCCAATACATAATAGGGCAAAAGATCCATTAGGATTTTCAAGGGGCCTCTGTAAATAGAAGGGAACTAAAGCTCTATAGGCTGAGGGTTTCTTTTGGTAGCCACCTCCTGTTCTCCTCTCCCCAGAGAGAGAGGTGCATCGTTGCAATCCCTGCCCTATGGATACCGCTAGAGATGAGGACGCTTGATCTCCTTCATCCTCTCCCACAGATCTGTAAGAATTCAGGGATATACGATCTCCCTAGGTATCTTCTTTTACACGTGCAGTTTTGCGGATTTGTTTTTGACGCACCGATCTTCGCATGACGACGAAAACTTTCTACGGGAAATCTGAGGTTTTGTTTTTTATTCTTCCGCTGTGCATGTGATGTCGCTCCCCTAATGGATTTTCCAACAGTTCCAGGGTGCTGAGATGGTTGACATTTTGGAGGTGGCCGCGGATTACAGAAAATAGGCCATGGCACGTGAAAACAGAGTCATTTTGGGGTAGTTTTGTCCGGTGCAACGAGCGATCATTTAGCAACACTACAAGCTATCATTTCTTACATTTTTCTAAGAAAAACACATCAAAACTATGCTAAAACAGGCTGCCAAGAATATGTACAAGCATGCACAAGCGATGAACGATTCGTTGAGTGAAGTTGCAGTGAGAGTGCGACGATCGTTCCTGACAAGCTTGTAGTGCCACCGCTTGACATGGCACTTGGGTACTATTTGGGCCTTTCATCTAGCCCAACACAGTCCTGAATTGGGCTAGTTGGCCTTTAATTAGGTTGGCCCAATTATAACCCAATTAGACTTAATCCTACTTCGATCTAGATAATTATTATTACAACGTGAATCAAAATGTTGCCCGGCACATCATTGGCCTATCGATGCTTCGTTCGACACTTCGTCACATCGTCCTCTCTTGCGACTTGTTGTCCAATCAGCAACTGACCTCCGCAGCCCTGATCTCCTTAGTGCAACTCTACTCTTCTTGGGCTGATGCCTGATTTCCTTGTCTGAAGCCTTCTGTCGATCGTCGACCAGACCTCCAGCTCGATGTTCAATCTCTTGACGTGATTTCCTCCGGCGTAATGCTGATTCATCCTATGTTAATTATCTAATCCTGATCAAGAGTAGACCTGCATGACTCAAAACACAGTTAGATTATCAAAACATAATCAATTAGTTTCATCATCAAAATCTAAGATTCAATAATCTCCCCTTTTTTTATGATGACAACTAATTGATGACGGAGTTAACATTAACTTCCAGAGTTTAAACAAACTCCCCCTTATCAATATACCATATTGATAGAACCCTTGGATTTCAACAAATCCAAGTAACATGTATCAAAAACATGAAAATGTCATGCAAAATTTCAAAATGTTCAAACATCATACATTATATGAATTCATAAATCTACTTCTCCCCCTTTGTCATCAACAAAAATAAGAAGTTGCTCTAGCTATTTTAAAAGATATGCAAGTTAACATATAAGCTAGATTTATAACTTGCTTCATTCAATCATAGGAAGTTTTAAGTTCATGCAAGTATAGCAATTTTTTATCACTTGCTTCTTGTGCAAGTTTGCACTTTGCTTCTCTTGAGATTACAAGGTAACAATTTTTGTGATGTTCAAGATAGCAAGTTCTTTTCTTTTTTTGTAGGCTAGGAATTTGTTTTCTTTGTGATATGCCAAGCTAGCATAGTTTTCTCCCCCTTTGTCTTTGTCAAAAGAAAGTGAAGAAGATTCAATCATATAAACTTTTATTGTAATGAGCTAGCAGTCTTGTAAAATTTACATCACTTTAAACATGCAAACTAAAAAATTTCAATTTTGCAATTTCTTTGCAAGTTCTAGCTAGTTACTTTTATCGCTCTCTTGTGATACACAAGCAAGCAAGTTTTTCTCCCTCTCTGTTTTTGTCAACAAGAAGGGAAGAGTATAATTATTTTCCCTTTACATGAATTTTGAAGTCATGACAATAAACAAAGATAAATATTTATCAAGAGTGGTCAATGAGGTATCAAAAATTTGCATTCAAGATTCAATCATCAAAATCAAGTTATGAAAACCAATTTAACATTTTACATGAATTTTAAGCTAACACTTAAGGTTCTCTCCAAGATGCTAGTAATTTTCTTTCTTCCCCTTAATAAAATAAAAATAAAGAGAGAAGAGAATAATTCAAACATACAAAAATTTCAACCATCGCATGATGCATACAAGCTAAAGAAATCATGTCATTTCTATATCATAAGAGATATGATATCAACAAAAATCTTAGGTATCAAGATCATGATTCATTTGGTGATAACGAGTAACTTGATTCATTCATAGGAATTCTCATTAAGATCACATTTCATGAAATTTCTCAAGTCAAGAAATCAAAAGAAAATTCATGATTCGGTTGAAACAAAATCTCATTCAAATCAATTCCTCAACTTGAAACTCATAATCAAATCATCAAAATCACTTTCAAGATTCATAACATCATCAACTTTTTAGAGATTCAAAATGACAAATAGATTTTTGATAAAAACTTATTATCAAATTATCAATTTCATGATTCATTTAGAAGGTTCTCCTCTTTAGTAAAGAAATATAGGAGAACAAAATGAATTAAGGGAGATAGAACATGATCAAAGCATATGATTTATATTTAAAATGTATCTTACGTCGTAAGTACGAATCAAGTATTTGTCAAATCATCCTCAAAATCATATTCAATAAATTCATAAATGATAAACATAGATTCATGAATTTTTTATTGAAAAATCAATAAGATTAAGATAGAGGATTGTATTTTGTTTTTATATGTGATTTGCTTCTTATAAGTATGCTTTTGCCCTTAATAAAAATAAATGTCAACATTCAAGATGAAACGGTAAATTTTATCATAAAAACCATCAAGGCGAAACTCATCAAGCATAAGACATCATGATAGTACTCTTTGTCATTCTTATGTATTTCATTTGATGCAATTGATTTCATATAAGCATGTTCAAAATTTTTATATGAAAACTATCATCTTGTAAATTTGAGACAAGGTTTCGTTAAAGCTATCAAGACCAAATGCATGAAACATAAAACATCATGATAGTGCATTTTCTCATTTTATGTGTTTTAATTTGAGTAAGCATGTTCAGATTTTTCATGCAAGGGACAAGCATCGTATTTAGAACTGAAAGCATCATCAAAAATCACTTTTATTTCTATCATTCTTTCTTTCATTGTTTTTAGTTATAACAAAATTTTTCTTCTTATATGATTCTAGCTTAGTGTAAAAAAAACAAGAGTTATGCTCAAATTTTGCCAAAATCATGTAATAATTTATAAATCTAAAAAATAATTATCATCATGAAAACCATCAATATCAACAACATATTGTTCCAAAATATAGGATTTCAATTTTCATTACTTCAAATCCTCATTAAGCAAGATATCATTAAGCATGAAAACCGAATTACACAATCATGGGTTAATCCTATTAGGTGTACAAACATAATCATACTAATTGATTTATTATGTCAAAACTATCCATCAAGATTGAAACCGAAAACCGATATAGAAATCATATACATGGAATTGCATTATCACACATCATGTAATTATCATCCATAATATTGCATACATCATTCAAAATTTTGAATCATAACATACATGAAACTTTAACAATATAATTTTCATAATCAAATTTTTTTTTAATTTCTCAAAAATGCTAAAAAGAGAAGCATGATATAATTTTTGAAAATATTTTTTTAAACTAAATTAAGTACTCATGAAAAGGTCATGTAATTTCAAAACAACATAAGAACATTTTAGGTGAGTTACTTACCTCATTCTTGAAACCTATCAAAGCCCAATTCACCATTTTGTCACTTGATTCTTCTTTGAGTTTCTTCTTCATCTTTGGTCTCTTCCTCCATTTAAGTTTATTTTTAGTTTTAGACTTTGTTTAATGAACTTATTAAAATTTATTAAAAGTTTAAGGTTCTCAACATTGCCCTCATCACTTGAGTCATCACTCAAGTGGTATTTATTTGTCCAAAATTCCAAATCCTTCTTGTTCTTTGGAAGGTGGTTCATGTATTCATCAAGTTCCAAGAGGCTCAGCCGATAAGTTTTTCAATAAGTAAATTATTTAAATCTTTAGCCTTTTATATTGTGGTTGCTTTAGGATCCTACCTTTTTGGAAGAGATCTTAAAATCTTGTTTATGAGATCAAAATCCAAAAAAGATTTACTAAGAGCTCTTTGACTATTGACGACATCCGTGAAACGAGTGTATATGTTGCCAAGAGTCTCACTTGGTGTCATTCGAAAAAGCTCAAAATCATGTAATAAGATGTTTACTTTTGAGTCTTTGACTTTACTAGTTCCCTCGTGCGTGATTTCAAGTATGCGCCAAATATCAAAAGTCGTTTGCACGTAAAAATCCGATTAAACTCATTTTTATCTAAAGCACAAAATAAGGCATTCATAGCCTTTACATTTAATGAAAAAGATTTTCTCTCTAAATCTGACCATTCGTTTATCGGTTTAAAGGGAAGTTGAAAGTCGTTTTTAATGATATTTCAAAGTTTAAATCCAAAGAAATCAAGAAAACCCTCATTCAAGTTTTGTAATAAGTGTAGTCTGATTCGTTAAACAACAAAGGATGAACAATAAAAAAACCCTCTTAAAAACCGTGAAGAGCCATTTCTTATGGGTATGAATCCAAAAGAGAAATAATGTGGCTCTGATACCAATTGTTGGGATCTAGAGCGGCACTAAGAGGGGGGGTGTGAATTAGTGAAGTGGTTAAGAATGATAAATTTCGACGATTTAAAATGATTTTGGAAACTTCGTACGATAAAAATCATGTTTCGACTAAAATCGATTTCAATTAAAGCGTATCGAAAATGTAATTAACTTGAGAGCATTTAGAGATGAAGAAAGGCAGTAAGCAAGTAGAGCAGCGAAGTGAAGATGGTTTGGCGTAAAGTAAATTTGCAAGAAGTAAATGCAAACCGATTTTTATAGTGGTTCGGTCATCCGACCTATGTCCACTCCCGATTCCTCTTCACTTGAGGCCACCAACTTTTTCACTAGTTGTCTTCCTTCCAACGGGCGAAGACAAGCTCCCTTACGGTGCTCTCTCCTTTTGACGGGCTTAGGAGGTAACCCTTACAAGCACTCTCTATTCTCTTTTAACTTGAATATAAGTAAGGACTAGAGGAGGGGATTTCTAGATATTTGAATATGTTTTTCTACTTTTAAAGTGTGTGTGCTTGTATATTCAACCCAAGGATAGGAGAGGTATTTATAGGCTCCAATTGGATTCAAACTTATAGCAAAAAACTATCTCATCCCAGGTCTACCGAGTTCTGACGGTACCACCACTAGTGCTGGGTGGTACCACCTCTTGGCACACTAGTTTTGTTAGTGTACTGAGCGGTACCATCGCCCGGTCTGATGGTACTACCACCCAAACATTATTAGTGGGTGGTACCATCGCCCAGACTCAGTCTTGAAGACTGAGCCTTCAAGCAGT
This sequence comes from Musa beccarii, assembly GCA_024322285.1. Lineage (NCBI taxonomy): Eukaryota > Viridiplantae > Streptophyta > Magnoliopsida > Zingiberales > Musaceae > Musa > Musa beccarii. Next base: position 17,773,688 of record CM044396.1, read on the forward strand.
TTCACCACCCAATTGGCGGTGCCATTGCCTGACATGGCACTTGGGCACTATTTGGGCCTTTTATCCGGCCCAACACAGCCCTGAATTGGGCCCAGTTGGCGCCTAATTGGGTTGACCCAATTATAACCTAATTAGACCTAATCTTACTTCGATATAGATAATTATTATTACAACGTGAATCAAAATATCGCCCGACACGTCATTGGCCTATCGGTGCTTCATCCGATACTTCAGTGCATCGTCCTCTCTTACGGCTTGTTGCCCAATTAGCAGCTGACCTCTACAACCCCGATTTCCTTGGAGCAACTCCGCTATTCTTGGTCCGGTGCCCAATTTCCTTGTCCGAAGCCTTCTATCAATCGTCGACCAGACCTCTGGCTCAACGTCCAATCTCCTGACGTAATTTTCTCTAGCGCAATACTGATTCAAAATGCAGACCTGTGTGACTCAAAACGTAGTTAGATTACCAAAACATAATCAATTAGTTTCATCATTAAAATTCAAGATTCAACATTTATTGTTTTGATAACCCTTTCTTTTAGATTTATAATTTAATTGAGTTGTGATAGTTGGTCTCATCTTCCTTTATTCTCATTTTAGATATATTTTATGATTAATTAATTTATCATATAGTTCTTGAAATGATATTAGTAAATCTCATACCTAAATTACTATCACTAGTTCCTTATATTTATTTCCTAGGTTATTAAAAGTATGAATAATGACTTTTTCAAGGATAACATATTAAAATTAATTTATCTATAATAATTTTTAGATCTTGACTATAATTAACAATAGTACGTTCCTCTTATATTACCATGAAGATTTTAAAAAATTTAAGTATTATCATTCATCGAGGTAATATATATTTATACAAGTTTTGAGGGAGAGATTTTTCTCAATTGTTCACTCAAATCATGTATTTAAATTATATATTCAAATTTATGATTGATCCTAAAATTATAAATTTATTGAGGATTAAAGGACATAAGGAATATAAAATTGTTATTCTATATTTACTTTGATCTTCTATCAAACATATTATAATATAATATAAATTTTAAAATCTATATTATTATTATTATTATTATTCATTTGATCAACTTTTGTGGTTGATAATTTATCTTTCTCCTGTGACAATGTGATAATGCTGCAGGAAGTGTCCATCTTTTTATTTAAGAGAAAGGAAAACAAGTAGCATGGACAAGTTCAGTAAACAGCAGTACACAGCTAGAGCCAATGTGTAGCTTCTTTGACCAAGGTCATTGCATATGAGTGAGCAAAACAAAATCCAAGTGGCCATCTACTAAATCATCAACAAAAAAGTACTGCTTATCATCGGAATTAATCTGTTGTTTGTTCTTCACAGAGGCTTCTCAGATCGGTCTGCGGCTGCGAGTACTTAGCGGACAGTACTTTGAAAGCGATAATGCCATTAGCAGTTTCAGTATAATGGACTCCATCCCAGCTCACATACCGGGATCCCTCCGGGCAAGCCGTCGCCGTAGGTTGGCCGCAGGTCATCCTCTCCTTGTAGTTGTACGGCGGACCGCCGTGGCCGCAGCAAGCCATCAATGGCTTCTCGATGCCTGCTCGCATCGAAGAAGGAGACGTTCATCTTCCCAGTACGTACTTCCATGCATTAAATGTGACAGTTCGTGGAGTATAACTTACTGTACTGCGTGTGGTTGGCTATGAGATCGTACTTGATGGAGAACATGTCGACGTAGACGATGACTGCGTTCTTCAACTCCTGTCTCATCTTCTCGCAGAGGTCTCTCAATCCGTAATTGTAGGCTTTAGCCGCATCGTTATAAGCCGAGAGGCATCCGAATGCATCCAGCTGGCTGTCGTTCTTTCTATGCAATGCAAGCGTCTGAGGTAAACAGCCGAGAGGCCCAGTGTTGTAGATCCAAAACTTCCTGCCTCCGTTTTCGTACATAGACTGCAGATTTACATGCAATGTTTTGATCTCCAGTTTCACTAGATTTCTTTCTGAGACGTAAAGGAAATATAACTTTGAGTACCTTAATCGCATCTTCGATCTTGTTTAGCATGTTTGGGATTTTGAGGAGGACCTGTGGGTAGCTAAAGTTCAAATAGAAGGCCTTGGCAAGATCATTCTGGCCTATGTCAATGCTATGAACTGCATCCTTAAACTCCTCAGTGACTAAAGATCCTGAGCCTGCATTTGTTGTTTGACATAATCTTACATAAGGATGCAGTAACAACTCATCACGTTCTTTTCTCTCAATCAAAGAATAAAGCAGCGTTTCAGTAGACTGCAGCAGTACCTTCTGCCATGAGCTCACGGGTGCGGTTTTTGAAGTGAAGGAACTGAAGCACCTGAGTTGATAAAGGGAAGGGATTCCCAGGCAGATCGACTGCTGCTCCAACTACTGCGAAGTTTACTCCATGAGAAAAGTTTGAGCCTGAGGACTCCAAGTAATGGCTCAAGTAGCTCATCTTCAACCCCTCACCTAGATACAATGAGGTAAGATTAGGATATCCTAGTGTGATACCAGCGAACAACATGAAAGGCTGCGGCCACGCATACAGATGAAGTCGACGTACAGGCGGCCGTCACTGAAACGGCCGGTCGTCTTGTGGAAGAACTGCCGGCCGGACGGTGGGCCGAGGTAGAAGCCGAGGCCGGCGGCGAAGCCTCCAGTGTCGGAATTCGAGTCGCCAAAGTTGAAGAGCACACATTTGGATTCAACTGCACTCCTTAAGGAAAGTAGCAGCAGTAGAGCTAGAACAACTTGCGATGTAAGAAGAAGAAACAGGGGATTTCCTTGCCATGGCTTCGCCATGAACTGTGCCTCTTCCTCTCCTCCTCCTAGATGTTGACCAACTTGTGGCTATCTTTCTTGCGGTCTTTATGATTATGCTTACCTTGATCCGACAAGTGCAAAGAGTAATGCAAGTGGACAACATAGATTATGAGTAGCAGACAAAATGATCACTATATAATGGTACGCCTGTTTCACTATATGAGTAGCAAAGCAAAATGATCACTATATAATTTGTCAATTTGCATCTTCCCATGTGAATGAATCAACAGTATTCCAAATATGTAATAAACAATATGAATATGATATCTTAAAACTATTCGGAACGAGTTCATAGGATTGCAAATGCATGTGGTAGGAGTTCTTTTAGACATCTAACCATGTGAGGGTGTCACCTATTGGCCCAAAATTACAAGGGTATCAAATCAATGGTTCACGGGTTATTAGTTTGTTTAAATTTCCGTTAAACTATATATAAAACATTGACTTTTCACTTAGCAAAATTATATATCTCTGAAGTTGGTGATTTTGAATTTTTTTAATGTATATGTATTTGTAAAACTCAAAAAATTTCACTTAACTTTCCTTAGTTGACTATCATTTGATCGTTAGAATAGAGAAGTTGAAATTCTATTTAATGTCGTTGTTTTTAAATGACGTCACCATTGCAATAAATTTTAAGGATATTTTAGATATTTTATTTTTAAATATTTTAAATTCATCCTACCAATTTCGGATCGCGAAGGTTTTTAATCAAATCTTTGCGCACACATCTTCAAGGTTGATGGATGCATATCGTGTGCGAGTCCGCTCACCATCGCAACTCCTACTCATACAAACAAGTTTCGGGCTTCAGGTTAGCCTGTTAAAAGCCCAAAAGCTCATCTCTCCTGCAATCTTTGCTATGTCCACTGCTTCGCCGTCGCTGCTCCATTCCTCCGCACCCCTCCTCTCTCTCTCTCTTTTCCTCCTCCTCCACGACTTTAGAGATCGGAATCGACGATTGAAGATGCTTCAGTGTATATTCTTCCTGTCGGATTCCGGGTAAAGACCGCTGCGATCTCCACTCCCCTTCCTTCCCTTTGCCCCAGAAGCCCTAGTTTCTCTTCGACCTTTGAATTACTTGTAATGTGTTCTTGTTTTCTTTGGGTGTAATTTCGCAACTGATCTTGTTCAACGGGATCTTTGCAGGGAGGTCATGCTCGAGAAGCAGATGACGGGGCACCGCGTGGATCGATCCATTTGCGCATGGTTCTGGGATTATGTCCTCTCCCAAGGCGGTGATCCCTCCAAGGTAAAACACGCCCACTTTAGTATGTTAGACTTTGGAAAGATTCAATGTGTCGGTGTTTGGTTGATCAAAAACTTCGTCTTTTGTTCTTGAATTCTTTAGAAATCCATATGCCATCTGCCATTTTAATGATGATTTTTTATGACAATATTACACCTTTAGGTTATTGGATTGCAGCTGAACTAGATTTTTTTTCTTTCTTCATGTAGTTGATGTATACTGATTTTCATTCTGTCGTTTTTCTTGTGATGGGTTAGATTTTACCTGTGATTGCATCCCCGACACATTATCTGTTCCAACTCTTTCGTGATGGAATCATATTCTTGGCATGCACTCAGGTGGAGATGCCACCACTTATGGGCATCGAGGTCAGCTCTTAATTCCTTTTTTCAACTAAATGTTTCATAATTTATACATTGCATTTTTTGTACTGCTAGAAAAGACAAATTGCAAGATTGTGTTGTTTGTATGAAGCAGATCCTTGCAATTTTTGAAAAGTGTTGACTTCTTTGCAATTTATCGTTCTCTCTTTCCATGATTGAGTTGTAAAAGGATCACACTGGAGTGTCAACTAGAATGAATTAAGCTTGTGCATTGGTTGCAAGATACCTAGTAGAGCTGAAAATGGAGAAAGCATAACAAGCTTTATGCTACTGTAGTTTAAGTTGGAGAGCTGTCATACGGATTTAAGACTGGACTTAACTTGTGAGGATAGTACTCTGTGTTTATGTTTTGGCTTGTCTTTGTTTTTTTGATAATATTATTATCCTTTTTCTACCTTATGCCCTTGAGCTGTGAGAGATACCTGTGTGTTGCTTCTAAAATGGTACCATGTGATCTCAAAATAGTATGCTTTATTCTATGCTTCCTTTCTGGTAAGTTCACCATATGTTAACATTGGGTGACAAAATAATTGATGCAAGCATGATATGAACATCATTTGCAGGTTACCATGTAATGTCCTGATTTGTATGAGACCCTTATATCAGTATGCCATTTGATCTGCCTATTCACAATTCTTGAGATCTTATCATTCTTGGAGTTGTAAACCTATGCCTCAAAGAATCTATTCCCAATTCATAGTTCTTGTTTCTTTTAATCTTTTTATCTCTTTGAAAAAAAAAAACCTGTAAAGGGAAAAGGAAATTCTTTTGCAATCTCAAACATATGGCAGGGTCCTGACCCACATGGAATGGCATAGTAGACACAACACTTCAATTGTTTTGATTTGAATGACATGCTGACTGTAGCAACATACAGAGCACAAATGTGAATGTTAAATGACCCTAAGGTGGTAATGTGACAAGCATTATGACAATGGATTTTGAAGTATGTTTGTATGATAGTATGCATTAAGATTTTCATGATATTTGAAAATTATATGCTGTTAAGAGTAACAGCCCAAGTTTGATAGGATACATGTGCTGCATCCCCAGCCTAGACCACCATATCTATGATTCTTGTGGCATTTGGACAAGGCCGTAAATATCCATTTAATGGTTGTGGGGGTGCTTTCATGATGCTTTTCATTACTTAATGTCGAGGAACATGTTCTAATTTACAAGAGCATGATCTTTCACTTTTGCAGTTCCTTCGCAGAGTCGCAGATGTTCTGACTGATTATCTAGGAGGATTAAATGAGGACTTGATTAAAGACAATTTTATAATTGTATATGAGGTATGTACCTGAAGTTCCTTTGTTTTGCCACTACAGTTCACATATTTGATTAAAGCTTCTCTTTATAGAGCGAAGCTCTGGAATGCTTCAAATCTGTAATTTGAACAATTTAAACTCTTTGAAAAAATAATAGTTCTAATGAACGCGAGAACTGGGCTACTTATGTGGGTTGCGATACCAATAAGGCAAAATTAGCGGATTAAATTTCTCATTTTCTGTCTTTCTATCTACACTTGTCTCATTGGTAGTGCTTGTAGTTGTTAAGCATAAAGAGCAGTGTTCTTCTAATACATAATAATTTTCATCTCTTTCAAACTACAAGAAAAAAGCAATCTAATGTCAAATGCACATGCATTAAATTTTTCATGAGATTCTTTTAAGTATGTTGTTGGATTATCCTCAGTATGAGGTATAGATGCACCTGATGTTACCAATAGGCTTTTGCACATGACGTGCACCATGGGAATGTGGATTGTAATCAAGGTCAGGTGAATGTATATGATATATAGCTTCTATCCCTAAGGATATTCTGAAAGTAAAATTTGAAAAAAAAAAGAAAAAGAAACCTTAGTGCTTGTTTAGTCATGGTCTTGGTGAAGTCTATCTTGACCACTGGATGGTTTTAATCATGTTGCTAAGATGAGAATGATTTGCCTCATCTCATGATGAGAAATAGATATATTGCAAATTTCTCAAGCTTGCAATTTTTTCTTGTATATCATTACAGCCAAGCAGCATTATATCATTTTTTATTTTCCAATTTAAGTATGCCGATTACTTGTTAGTTCAGATGAACTTTTGTCTCTAATCAAAGATTTTTCATGAATCATTTCATTTAATTAATGATGAATGTTTCAGGAGCATTACCAAAATGATAGTAGTACTTGTCTTTGTTAAAGACTAAATGGCAAAGTGACGGAAAAGAAACCAAATTGAACTCCTTTCCAATTTGATATTGTAATGAAGAGGTAAAAACCAAATTATATTTTGCTTGCATTGCAACCTTTGGAGACATTTTAACCATTAAATCATGCCTTGAATGAGTCTTCTTATGCTGTGAGGGCAATATAATTTTTGTTGGCAAATATTACTTGATTTGGACTTATTTACTTTGTTAGTTCTTTTAAGATTTTAAACTTCTATGAGGGCTCATAGCAATCTGAATTTGAAGAAATAATAGAACAGTTAAGTATATCTCACACTCATTGGTTTCTATTCAGCAACTTATGATCGAATAAAATTTGCTAATAGGAACGTTAATTTTGTGCAATACTAAGGTATTTGCTCTTATTGCAGCTTTTGGATGAAATGATGGACAATGGTTTTCCGCTGACAACAGAACCAAATATCTTGAGGGAGATGATAACCCCGCCAAATATTGTTAGCAAAATGTTGAGTGTTGTGACTGGTAAAATTTCCAATGTCAGCACCAGACTTCCTGATGCGACAGCATCTTGTATTCCTTGGAGAAAAACTAACATGAAGCATGCAAGCAATGAAGTTTATGTTAACCTTGTTGAGGAGATGGATGCAGTCTTTAGCAGGTTTTTTTCCAGAGTCCATCTCTTATGCATCATTCTTTTTTATGCTTATATCTTGGACTTTCAACATATGCTACTAATAATTTGAACTTAATCTCATTGGATTTGTTCATATCTTGTGTTCTTGGCATCTATATATAGGTCCTATGTTTTACTTGTCATTAGTGCATTCTTTGGTCTCAGGTCTTTCTTTACATTTCCACCCGAGGCATTCATCATTGAATAATTGGAATTGATTACTATTTCATATTTGCAACTTCAAAATCAGTTACTATTACTGCAGTATTGTCATATTATCTTTTAACGTATCCATTTTTCATCAATTATTATTAGTTCAGGCTAAGCTAATTAAAGCATCATGTAGGTTGTTTTCAGGTAATATAGTAGGGTTTTCCTAGCAATTTTTGGTGTTAGCTGGGTAGGTTTTGTCCAGGACTTGTCCTTGTGCTGATGCCTTGATGCATATATGATGCATCTGTACGCCCGCATGACTCGTGTTCGAGTCTGATAGACACATAAATGAGGAAGTGTCTAGGATGAGGGATGAGGGATGAAGGATAAAAGAGAAGGGGAACCTGCCACTGTACTGCTGATATGGCTCTTGCATGACTGCTGATGCTTCTGATTAGAGAGAAGAGGGCAGGGAGATCGAGGGTCTCCCCAAGCCAGTGACCACTATAAGTACTACATTTTCTTTTAACTTTTTGATTTATAAAGTTAAAATTAGTATTTTTTTTATTATTTTCTTGTAGTGATTTAAAAAGTGCTAGGCGCCAAAAGGTGCCAAGGTTCAAAAACGCCTGAGGCGCTAGGCGCTCGCCCAAGCGAAGCGAGGCGCTAAAATATAAAAATATATAATATAATTAATAAATATAATTATTTAAATAAAAATCTAATAATAATTTTAAATAAATAAAAATAATAGTATTAAAATCAAAATAATATATTACTAATCTAATAAATAAAAATACTGTTAACAGTTAGTAATATACTATTAACAGTATACTATCGAGAAGAGTGTAAGGGAAGATTGAGGGCAACTGAGAGCAACGACAACGGTAGCGGCAGCGGCAGTGGTAGCAGCGAGCAACAGGAGTGGTGAGCGATGACAGTGGCAACGGTAGCAGTGAGCAATGGGAGCAGGAGCGAGAGTGCGAGCGGCGACAATGGCGTGATAGCGGTAGCGCCGGCGATGGGAGCGAGAGAGGAGAGCGGCGATGGCGGCGGCATGACAAGTAGTAGCGGCGGCGAGAGTGGGAGCGGCGATAGTGGCAAAGAATATCGAGCAAAGCGAGCGATGGGAGCAGGAGCGGCGGCGGCGATAGTGGCGGCGGCGGCGGCGGCGATAGTGGTAGAGCGAAAGCGGCGCGAGAGCGGCGAGTAAGCTTAGGGTTGGGGAAGATGCGAGAGAAAGATGCTTTAGTTGGTTCGATTGAACCAACTAAAGCAGACTAAACCAGCGTTTTAATGTTTGGTTCGCCGCGCTAGTTTAACGGCGCCGCCGCGCAGGCTCGGCGAGTGCCCAAGTGGTGCCTCTTTAAAGCGCACCACTTGGAAATGAAGCGAGGTGCTCAGGCCTTGCCTCGCCTCGCCCAAGCGCTTAGGCGAGCGCCCGAGCATATATTAAAATCATTGTTTTCTCATACACATTAATTTTGTATTGCAATTTTTTATAGTTATAATATTTCCAATACTAGTTTCCTCATATTCATTCTATTTATCTTGCTATATTTGATGCTCGAATGAACACTGGTATATGTTGAATCTCAGATTTTGATGATGAAACTAATTGATTGTGTTTTGTTTATCTAACTGCGTTTTAAGTCACGCAGGTCTACTCAATCAGGATTAGATAGTTGACGCAGGAGGGATTGACGTTGCGTCGGAGGAACACGTCAGCATATTGGATGTCGAGCCGGAGGTTCGGTCGACAATCGGTAGAAGGCTTCGGACGTCAGGCATCGAGCCAAGAAGAGTGGTGTTGCGCCAAGGATATCGGGGTTGCGGAGGTCAACCACCGATTGGGCAACAGGCCGCAACAGAGGACGATGTGTCGAAGTATCGGACGAAGCGCCGATAGGCCAATGATGTGTCGGGCAACAGAATGCCAATTCACGTTGTAATAACTGACTAGATCGAAGTAGAGTTTTGGCTTGTGTGCAAGATTAACTACGATAACGATGAAGACCAAGGTCTGCCGTTTCGAGCCGTACCGCCCGATGCGGCGATACGTCTCGTCCGACAGGATCTGCGACGCGGACCGCATCTCTACCGGGCGGAGCGGTTTGGTATCTCCGTGTCGGTCGTCGAGGAGATATATCGGCGATAGCGGTCGAAATTTCGACCGTTACGCTTCAGATCGACTTGGTAATGCTGATCGATTTAGATTCGCTACCAACCTGACTTCGATAGCAGTCGATTCGGCCGAGTTACCACATAACCTGTAACTTCGATAGCATCGATTCGGCCGTTATCGGTTAAGATACTCAACCGCTCGATCGCCCGCGTCTGGCTTCAGATTTTGGCACGTCGAGCAAAGATTAACTGATGCGATATGGACTTGATGAAGACATAAAGCGAAACAAAGTGCCGGAGTCAAGTACGATGTCAAGTACGATGGATCGTTGGGAGTTCGAGAGTTTGACGGAAGTTCAAAGATTCATCGGGAGTGCTGCCGGAACTGGCCGAGAACGAGTAGGGAGCTTATCGAAGGGTTTTCGGAAGTTCGTCGGAAGTAAGCGGAGCTCGTCGAGAAAGATCGGAGCTTGCCGAAGAAGCACGTCGGAACTCGCCAAGATCATCGTGAAGTCCAGGAGCTTGCCGGATGTCTACAGAATGGTGTCCGAGGGATCGTAGGAAAACTGTCGGAAGTTCGTTGGAAGCTCGCCGAACTAAGTCTTGACTTGCCAGACTTTGTAATAGCTTAAGAATGTCTTTAAAATTCGTAGTTAGCATGTAAATTTGGGTTAGGATTAGGTGTTAATCCTATAACCCAAGTAGGGGTCAATTGGGCCTGATAACTAACTTGTTTGGGCCGAGTTTAAGGCCTAACTAGGTGTGCTAGACCTGTCTGGTGGTGGCACCACTCAGGTCCAGGAACCCAGGTGGTTTGGGCGGTGGTACCGCTTGGGGCAGAGTGCCCGGGCGGTGGCACCGTTGGCTGGGCGGTGGTACCGCCCAGTACACTGACCGTGTCAGTGTGTTAGGTGGTACCGCCAGGCTGGTCGGTGGTACCGCCCAATACACTGACTAGGTCAAAAAGCCTGGGCTGTGGTACTGCCAATAACCTAGAAAACCGGGATGATTCAAATTTGGGCTCCAAATTTGAATCCTCTTAGGGTCTATAAATACCCCTCTCATCCTTGGTTAGAAGATACAAGCACATACACTTTGAAAGCAGAAAAACTCTGTTCAAATCTCTCTAGAAATCCCTCCTTTAGTTTTCTCTTGTATTCAATTCAAAAGAAAGGAGAGAGTGCTTGTAAGGGTTGCCTCCTAAGCCCGTCAAAAGTAGAGAGTGCTGTAAAAGGGAATTGGTCTTCACTCGTTGGAAGGAAGACACCTAGTGGAAAGTCGGTGGCCTCAAGAGAAGAGGAATCGGGAGTGGACGTAGGTCGTATGACCGAACCACTATAAAAATTCTGGTTTGCATTTCTATTATTGTCATTTACATTTCTGCAAACCATCTTTGCTCTACATCCTCTACTTCTCATTCTTATAATCGGCTTTAAGTTTAAAGCATCCTTCCTTTCCGGATTCAATCGAAACACTATTCCTTTCATACAAAGTTTCCGAACTTGTTTTAATCGTCGAAATTTATCGTCTTTATCCGTTGCACTAATTCAACCCCCCCTCTTAGTGCCGCTCAGATCCCAACAATTGGTATCAGAGCCACGTTATTTCTCATTCGGATTTACACCCGTGAGAAATGGCTCTTCATGGCTTTCAAGAAGGCTCTTCGGTTGTTCGTCCACCGTTCTTTAACGGATCGGACTACACATATTGGAAAACTCGAATGAGAGTTTTCTTGATTTTTTAAATTTGGATTTATGGAGTGTTATTGAAAACGATTTTCAACTTCCCTCTAAATCGACGAACGAATGGTCGGATTTGGAGAAGAAATATTTTTCTTTAAATGCAAAGGCTATGAATGTCTTATTTTGTGCTATAGATAAAATCAAATTTAATCGGATTTCAACATGCGAAACAACTTTTGATATTTGGCACAAACTTGAAGTCACACACGAAGGAACAAGTAGAGTCAAAGACTCGAAAGTTAATATTTTGATGCACGATTTTGAGGTTTTTCGAATGCAACCAAGCGGGACTATAGGTGACATGTACACCCATTTCATGGATGTCGTCAATAGTTTAAAAGCTCTTGGTAAATGTTTTTCGAATTTTGAACTCACTAACAAGATTCTAAGATCCCTTCCAAGAAGGTGGGATCCTAAAGTAACGGTGATACAAGAAACTAAAGATTTAAATGATTATCCTATTGAAGAACTCATTGGCACTTTAATGACATATGAAATGAGTTTCTTGGAACATGTTGAACATGATGAACACATGAACCACCTTCCAAAGAACAGGAAGGATTTGAAATTTTGGACAAATGAGGACCTCTTGAGTGATAACACAGGAAGGATTTGAAATTTTGGACAAATGAGGACCTCTTGAGTGATAACTCAAGTGATGGTGATGAGGACATTGAATACGTAACAATGAATTTTAATAAGTTCATTAAACAAAAATGTAAAACTAAGAATGAACTTGAATGGAGGAAAAGATTAAAGAAAAGGAAGACATCCAAGGACGAATCAAGAACTTCCGAAAGGCAAATGGCAAATTGCGCTTTGATGGGCTTCGACTATAAGGTAAGCAACTTAACTCCCTTGAACTATTTTGAAGTTACATGCTGTTTTTCATGAGTGCTTAAATTAGATAGTAGGAAATAAAAATTGTTTTCAAAAATTATATCATGCTTTTCTTTCTAGTGTTTTTGAAAATTAAAATGATACTTGCATAATTTGTGATATTGCCTAAGATTAATCCATGATTGTATATCTTGATGATTTTGGCTTTTATGCTTAATGATTTTATAGTATCATGCAATGAGGATTTGAAGTAAAGTTGTTTTAAAAACTTCTATCTTAGATTAATGGTCTTAATCTTTTTTATGATAAAATTCTTAGATGATGCATGTCTTCATGAAATCAAATTACATGACTAAAAGTTCTAACCCACATTGCTATCATTTTTTTTAAAATGAAAGTAACATGGCTTTGATAATGGTTTCGAATAATGCTTGGCTTTTGTGTGAAAATGTGAACATGCTTATAGGAGGTCAATCACATGAAATAAAACACATAAAAATTGAAGATATGATATCATGATGTTTTATTTTTGATGTGATTTGTCTTGATGGCTTTATGACGAAACTTATGTCTCGTTTTTAAATGTTGATACATGAATCTAGTAGAAAAAGACAAGAGCATGCTTTCATATAAACCATTTCCGTTGCTCTTAATAAAATTTTCGAATGAAAGATTTTGATGCATTTGATCTTGATGACTTTAATGACAAAACTTGCATTTAGAATTTATATGATGATGACTTTCATTGAACGTACCTTATGAAATCATCATTGATAATGATGAAATAAAAATATTAAAAGTTTGTTATCATGTTTAATGTGTTTCATCTTAATGATTTTTGAGACAAAATTTGCTTTTTCGTCTTTAATGTTGACACTTGTTTTATTAAAAGCAAAGGCTTGATAATAAAATGAAACACATTATCATAAATTGAATCTTATGTTTTGAAATAATGTATTATATTTTGTCTTGACGATTTTTGTGATGAAGTTTGTCTTTCGGCTTTGAATGTTGTTACCTCTATTTGATTTGACATATAAAGACAAATGCATACTTAGATGAAATAAATTACCCAAAATGAAAAAGCATTTCTTACCTTATCGAGAGTAACCACTTTTTTTTAAATCTCGTGAATGATTTTGATGATTCGTTTTGTAAAATTGAATGAGCTAAAAATGACGAATATCTTAACAATGAAAGCTTATATAATGCTTGATGAATTCATATTTTAAAGCTATGCATGATGAATCATATGTCTTGGACTAATATGTTTTTGGTCTAAATCGTTTTTATGATATTTTTGCCTTTACGTCTTGAATGTTCATGCTTGTTTCTATTCGACATAAAAGACAAAGGCATGCTTATATGAAATACTTAAAAGAAAATACATCTATTTGAGATTAATGAATTCATGTTATTCTCATTAATTTCTTGAATGTAATTTTGATCATGAGTTTCGAGTTGACGAATTGATTCAAATAAAATGATACATTCAAATGAATCAGTTATCGATATTTACAAATTACGATATATCTTTTTGAAATATCTTTCTAATAAGATTTTGACAACTTAAGATGTCTTTTGGAATTCATGACATGATATGATTGAATCATTGATTTACTCTTCCTTATCATGAATTGAAAATTGATGCTAAAAAAAATTTGTAAATCGTAATCTTGATTTCTCGAACTTATAAACTTGAGATCTTCCTTATATGAATCAAGATTTCTCACAAGCATTCTCGTATGATTCTTTCACTCTACTAAAAGGTTTTGTCAAATGAATCATGCTCTTAACTTTTTCTTTATGTCATAAAAATGACATGATTTCTTTGACTTGAATGCATCATGAAATGATTGAAATATTGATTGATGGAATTTTTTATATATCATTGTATTTCCTCCCTTCTTTTCAACGTTGATTAAAGGGAGAGAAAATATGCTAGGTTGAATAATAAATTGCAATTCAAGATTTGATTGTCATGATTAATTTGTGTCATGTTAGCTTGAATGTTAAATTCATATTCATAACTTGAATTTTGATGATTGAAAATTGATGAAATTTGTTTTATGATGAATCATTGAATCATAATTTTGATACTTCCTAAATGGAATACTTATGAATCATTAATGTAAATTTTTGATACCCCATTGATCTCTTGATAAATATTTATCTTTGTCGATTGTCATAATTTCAAAATTCATGTAAAAGGAAAAGAAGTATACTGTTCCCTTCTTTTTGACAAAAACAAAGGGGGAGAAGATTTATTGCTAGTTTGCGACTTTAATGAAAAATTTGCTAGCTTAATCATTGCAAAGAACTTGCCATCTTGATCATTCCAAAGAATTGCAATTTTACAATCTAAAGAGAAGCAAAGTGCAACATTTCATAAGAAGCAAGTAAAACTTGTCATGCTTAAACTTGAAACTTGCTATGATTGAATATTGTAAATCTAACTTATATGTTGACTTGCATATCTTTTAATATAGCAAGATGCTACTTCTTTTTGTTGATGACAAAGGGAGAGAAGTGGATTGATGTTATTATGTAATATGTGTGATGTTTTGAGTATTTTATACATTTGCATGATGTTACTCATAACTTTTGATACATGTTGCTTGGATTTGGGATAATCCAAGTGTTCTATCAATGGCATATTGATAGGGGGAGTTTGGTTAATCTCCGAGGAGTTAAGGTTAACTCCGTCAATCATCAATTAGTTGTCATCATTAAAAAGGGAGAGATTGTTGAATCTCAGATTTTGATGATGAAACTAATTGATTGTGTTTTGTTTATCTAATTGCGTTTTAAGTCACGCAAGTCTACTCGATCAAGATTAGATAATTGACGCAGGAGGAACTGACGTTGCGTCGGAGGAACACGTCAGCATATTGGATGTCGAGCCGAAGGTCCGGTCGACAATCGGCAGAAGGCTTCGGACGTCGGGCATCGAGCCAAGAAGAGTGGTGTTGCGCCAAGGATATCGGGGTTGCGGAGGTCAATCGCCGATTGGGCAACAGGCCGCAACAAAGGACGATGTGTCGAAGTATCGGACGAAGCGTCGATAGGCCAATGACGTGTCGGGCAACAAAATATCAATTCGCGTTGTAATAACTGACTAGATCGAAGTAAAGTTTTGGCTTGTGTGCAAGATTAACTATGATAACGATGAAGACATAAAGCGAAACAAAGTGCCGGAGTCAAGTGCGATGGATCGTTGGGAGTTCGAGAGTTCGACGGAAGTCCAAAGATTCGTTGGGAGTGCTGTCGAAACTGGCCGAGAATGAGTAGGGAGCTTACCGAAGGGTTTTCGGAAGTTCGCCGGAATGTTCGTCGGAAGTTCGCGAAGCTCGTCGAGAAAGATCGGAGCTTGTCGAAGAAGCTCGTCGGAACTCGCCAAGATCATCGTGAAGTCCAGGAGCTTGTCGGGTGTTTGCAGAATGGTATCCGAGGGATCGTAGGATGATCGCCGGAAGTTCGCTGGAAGCTCGCCGGACCAAGTCTTGACTTGCCAGACTTTATAATTGCTTGGAATGTCTTTAAAATTCGTAGTTAGCATGTTAATTTGGGTTAGGATTAGGTGTTAATCCTATAACCCAAGTAGGGGCCAATTGGGCGTAATAACGGACTGGTTTGGGCCAAGTTTAAGGCCCAACCAAGTGTGTTGGACTTGTCTGGTGGTGGCACCGCTAGACTGGGGCGATGGCACCGCCCAGGTCCAACAACCCAGGTGGTCTGGGCAGTGGTACCACCTCTGGCAGAGTGCCCGGGCGGTGGCACCGCTGGCTGGGCGGTGGTACCGCCTAGTACACTGACAAAGTCAAAAAGCCTGGGCGGTGGTACCACCAGTAACTTGGAAAACCGAGATGATTCAAATTTGAATCCTCTTGGGGTCTATAAATATCTCTCTTAACCCTGGTTAGAAGATACAAGTATATACACTTTGAAAGCAGAAAAACTCTGTTCAAATCTCTCTAGAAATCCCTCATTTAGTTTTCTCTTGCATTTGATTCAAAAGAAAGGAGAGAGTGCTTGTAAGGGTTGCCTCCTAGGCCCATCAAAAGGAGAGAGCGCTGTAAAAGGGAATTGGTCTTCGTCCGTTGGAAGGAAGACACCTAGTGGAAAGCCGGTGGCCTCAAGAGAAGAGGAATCGAGAGTAGACGTAGGTCGTATGACCGAACCACTATAAAAATTCTGGTTTGCATTTCTATTATTGTTATTTACATTTCTGTAAACCATCTTTGCTCTACATCCTCTACTTCTCGTTCTTATAATCGGCTTTAAGTTTAAAGCATCCTTCCTTTCTGGATTCAACCGAAACGCTATTCCTTTCATATGAAGTTTCCGAACTTGTTTTAATCGTCGAAATTTATCGTCTTTATCCGTTGCACTAATTCACCCCCTCCCCCTCCCCCCTTTTAGTGCTGCTCAGATCCCAACAGTATCAACATTACCACAATAGTGTTCATGAGATACAAGATGCTCCTTTTGCATTATTATTTTGTTTATTTTTCTGTTAGATATTTCATATTGATTTTAAACTGGTTTTAATGTCTCCAATGCACACGGGTATCAACACCCACACAATTGTGTTCATGAGATACAAGATGCTCCTTTGCAGAATTACCATTTTTATATTTCAATTAGATGTTTCATATTGATTTTAAACAAATTGGTTTTGATATATAACTTACAAATTGGTTTGATATATTTTTTTTTCATGTACATATCCCTATTATTATTTTTTGGTGGGGGAGTGTGGAATTGCCAAGTTGGACATTATGATATGCATTCCCTCCAGCTCTTGGCAACACCTAAGTTTTATGTGTTTTTCATTTCCAAATCATTTGGACCATTGTAAAAAGAGAACATTTACCCTTATCATCAGTCGTAATACATCCTACTTTTTTGTTGGAGTTCTTTTTTATTTGTATTTCTTGTATTACCATTCATTTATAAGAACATATTTATTTTGAATTGCACTACTATTCTAATGGTTTATACTTTTAAGACTTAGAGCTTTTAACCTGGCTATCATTGTCAAATTCACTTGACCAATCTGAGTTAGTTCTCTTTATAACAAATATTCTCTTCAGTCTTTCTTATTGATGATTACTGTTTCAAGGTTAAGAAAACTTTTAGTTTTTTTATCTTGACCATTTATTTCAATTATGTTGTGTCCAGCTGTTGCATTCAGCTTAACCAACAGTAATTTCTTTTGTTTTCTTCAGGAACCCTATAATTTGCTTTCTCCTAGTCAGAGGACATGTGCAACATTCTGTGTGTTTAAGAGGAATGTTCTCTTCATGTGATATGAACTCTTAACTTATATTTGTGATTTATTAGGTATAGGTGATCAGTAATTAAGTATATAACTTCCATGAGTGACATACCTAACATAGCTCCGAACTTGAAGTCCTGATGCTAATGTGGGAGAGTGGAGATGAGTATCTAAGAAAATGTGCAGCCAAAATCAGATAGTCGGGACCTTACAGCTTGTTATTCTTGTCATTGTTGTTGTCAAAAGACCCTTTGTTTCTCCCTTTATGTGAAAATATTGTGGAAAATTCAGTCTCTATTCCTTCATATTAATATAAACAAAAGCAGGGGTAAAATGGATTTTCTTTTAAGGTTACCATGTATATGTGACAGACAAGTAGAAATTGAGAAGTGGCCATCTGAGTTAAAAGTTAACTTGACTGTCTGCATATTTTGAAACTCAGGTTTTGCTTAATTATATATAATTTGCTTTTAGGCAATGTTTTATCAGTCAAGTCTGATCACAATTTACAATATTATTATCAACTCTTATTGAATGTTCATCAAGACTATAGGCAAAGTTACTGCATTGTTCGTTTTTTCTCATGCAGTGGTCTTAAAATCTAGATATCCATGACAATTATATTTGTCTGCCCAATTGATGCACGCGTAGCTGCTTGACAGATAACCATGCTGATATCCTGTAGTCACTTATATTTTATCAGTACCCATCAGCTACCATGCAGTTGATATGCTGTTCCAGAAAATCATAGTTAGGCTGCCTTTTACTATTTTTCCCTCAATTTTGTTTTGGTTTCATAAAATTAACTACAATTTCAGAGATGGTGCCTTGGTGAAATGCGAGATATATGGTGAAGTTCAAGTAGATTCTCATCTCCCGGGTCTTCCTGATTTGACTTTGTCATTTGCAAACCCTTCAATCTTAAATGACATGAGATTCCATCCATGTGTTCGCTTTCGGCCTTGGGAATCAGATCAAATCCTTTCTTTTGTGCCTCCTGATGGGGAATTTAAGCTGATGACTTACAGGTTTTATTTTCTGTTTTCCGGAGATTGTCCATATATGCATTTCTCTTTCTCTGTCACCTTTTTACTTGGGTTCCTCCTTATATCAGTTCTGGTGATTTATGTCACTGAACAGGGTTAAAAAGCTGAAGAGCACACCAATCTATGTGAAGCCACAGTTGACTTCAGATACTGGGAATTGCCATATTAATGTTTTGGTTGGAATACGCAATGATCCTGGAAAGACAATCGACTCTATAACAGTACAATTTCAGCTGCCATTTTGTGTTGCATCAGCAAACTTAACCTCAAACCATGGTACAGTTAACATTCTGGCTGACAAGGTTAGTTAGTGACCCTCACAGACCAATATATTTGATAATTCGGTGGGTTCTCTTGTTTATTGTTGGGCTTTTATTTAAAAGCAGAAAGGAAAACCAGCATGACATTCGCTGCAACACCAATGTCATCATGAGACTCATTATTTATGTAAAATGTATCAAAATATCCTTTCTAACTTTCATTTAGATGTATTAGGATATCGATGAAACATTCCAGTATCAATAAATTTCTAATTAGTGCCCCCTGATAATTTAAATGTGTATATTTCTTGGTTCTGTTCTATGGGCTTATGTTCTTTTTTTTTTTTTTTTACTTTTGCAGACATGCAGTTGGTCAATTGGACAAATACCCAAAGACAAATCTCCATCCCTGTCAGGAAATTTAGTTCTTGAGACAGGTCTGGACAGATTGCATGTTTTCCCTGTTTTCCAAGTTGGATTCAAGATTATGGGGGTTGCACTCTCAGGCTTGCAAATACATAAATTGGATATAAAAAATGCACCAAGCCAACCTTACAAAGGTTTCCGAGCCCTTACTCAAGCTGGAGAATACGAAGTGAGGTCCTGAGAACAGTTTTTCAATGAATTCATTCTTTTTGTCACAGTTTGGTGAGAACAGGTTTCTGTTGTATCTGCCAACGACAGTCCCTGACTTGTGTACGACCTCTTTTCCAAGTTGGTAATCCCAAGGATTCCACTTCATCAGTTTTTGACCATCCTTTTAGTTTCATTCAGTTTTGCAGCGACTGCTTGATGCCTCTTATCCAAGTTTGATCAAGTTATTTTTATGCAGATAATTCAGTTGTGAACCTACAAATGAAGTTCATATTTCAAAGATATCGGTGTATATCAGTGACATTTGAGTCCAATTTAAACATGAACCTGCAATGTAAATTTGAATGTTTGGGCCAATTTAGCCAACTCCGCACAAGTTATTCCATCTCATGTTTCTTGCTTAAAATGTCCCAATGTTCTTGTGATGCTTTAGAAGGTAAAAAATTTTTTAACCGCGTTATGAAGAATTCAATAACCAGAATGCATTGTAAATCTTGGAGGATCCTGTAGTGATTAATTGCTATATTTATTTTGAGCAACTTGAACATCTTGTTCCATAGATTCTGTTCATCTTAAATTTAACATTGTGGGATTTCGAGAGAAATTTTGTAGAGTATGTTAAAGCAATTTGATCAATTAGTTCCATTAATTTGTCACCTGCTTCAAAATGATTAGCTTAATTGGTCCGTTTTCATATAATTTAACTATAGTTTTCTTTTCTTTTCCCTCTAGTTATATAATTACTGTTAGACATAAATTGCTTGTGATGCATTCACTTCTTTGTGGTACAACATGGACCAAGGAAACCCCATACTACTATGAAACCTAGTTGTTTTTTCGGTTTCTTCAATCTGCTGAGACCACTTGTTAGGATCAAATTTCTACACGCTAATAGTTACAATTGAAGGACTCAAATAGTAGTATTCATGAAGAACAGTAATTTTTTGGGTTCAAGGGATGATGTTTGGTCATGTCAAGTGCTCCATCTCAAGGCCATCAATAATGTCCAAAGTCCATATTTGCATCTAGTGTGTGATTTTTAAATGATAATAAATAAGAAATTTGGAACTACTAAAGGCACCAATTTCAGTGCAAAGGTTGTGTTCTTCTAGCCCAAATTTTATCCATCAAGGTTGTGTTTCAAGTCATCCTTTTCAAGTCACTTGGCTCCCTCATCACTGTTGGCTTTTTGCAGATATTTTTCACCAACCGTAGTAACCCCAAAAGTGGCATTTCCTGCAACAGGATCCTAGTACTAGTCCTATCTAAAAGCTAGTTGGCAAAGCCAACACTATCCAAATAAGACATGTCTCAGTCTTTGTAGTGGTATGGCACCTGCAGCTGACCACTTACTACAAAATTACTACATTAAGACCATCTACAGAAAAAGTTCTGCACCTGTGTCTCTTCAGGTTCAATAGACTTGTGTGCCTCACTGTATCCATGGCACCAAAAGGCAACTTGAACTGTGCTTCATGTAACCATATAGCAGTTTGGATAAACTGAACATGACTACCTCACTATTTGCATGAAATTTATCCACCAATTTGTGTCTGTGTCATTGATGTCTAAGTTAAGTAAGCTGTGGAATTGACAACATCATCAGAATACAAGATTCTTTTTTCTCCAACACAAGCTCAAAAGTCAACACTACTTTTATTTTTCTGAACTCCACTTTTCTGCTACTTTTTCATTGACCTTCTTTGTTGCTTCTAGTCAACCATGCTACATTTCTTCCATTTCTAATCCTCTCACTGTTCTTCACAGAGACAGGAACCATTCCATTCTCCACTGGAGAGCTTCCTACCATCCATATTTCGATTTCAGTACATATCCTGTGCAAAAACCTGAAGGATTAATACTAGTAACATCTTTGTTGATCTTGAGGAGGGCATGAAACAAAATCCTTACCTTGATACTAGTAGTTGATCCAGTTTGCAAGATGCCATGAAAGTAAACACAATCTAAGGAAAAGCTTGTTCATATCTTTCTATATACCCTCTCCAGGAATAAGCCACAGTAGGCCTCACTAACTCACATCTATCCATATTCTTCATATCAAGCACAACTTGAGCACTTTGGTTGGCCTTTGAACACTGCCAAGGCCATAATGGATGGACTAAATACCACTCTCTCATCTCACAGAATCATAAGGACGATGGATAAACCCTTGGTATGAACAAGTATGCCCTCGACATCAACCTCAGCAACTTGAGCTTCGACAATGGCATCTGCAGGGGACCAGATTAGGAAAGAAATCTAAGGCATGGTAGGTACCATGCCACATCAAGTTCACTTGGATCACGATCAATGGCACTGCACCTAAGAGTACAGTTCCAGGAAGCTTCCCACCCTCGGTCTCTACTCACTAGACTTGTTTGAATTCTACTGCGACACATCACCATCTTCGCCTTTTCGCCTCCACTAACGCTACATTTGACACTTGAGATCATCCGTCCTCCTCCTCATCATCATCGCTCGTGAATCACTCAAGTCTGAACGCCACCTTCTTTTCTGGAACCACAGGAAATCCACTGAGTGTAGAGTTGTAGTGGCCGTCTCCATTCCATCGACCTCATGCACTTGGACAGTTCCAAATGACTAACAGTTCATGGGGAAAAGGAGGAAGAAAGAGATGGTTCTCTGAAGGAAGACTTAGGAGTGCAGAGCAATCATGAGATGTGAAGAATATGTTGGACGTCATTCTCATGCAGGTACTTCTCATCGATCGCCCTGCGCCGCCTGGTTGGGTGGAGGGAGACCATCGCAGCTGATCAAGCCCCCTCTTTCATTAAGACGGTGGATAAAGAGTGTGAAGTGGGGAAGGCGAGGCAGACTTGCTACTCCATAACTTTATGTGGCTTTGCTTCTCCTCCATTAACCTAAGAAGAAGGATGGTGGAAGAGGGAAACGTAAGTGGTTCATCACCTGTTCCTACTCATTGTACAGTCACATCGGTAAACTAAGCTTATTATGTAAACCTTTCATACTAAGTTCATATTTATTAGAATCGAACCGGATATTTGTCTAGTCAAATCACAGGTTCACTGGGTCATTTATTGAACCGATGGATCGAATAATTGGAACACAAGTTGAATATTTTTAAAAATAAAATATAATTATAGAATACATTAAAACATAAAATGTGCCGATAATATCATAAAATAAGTAAGGAACTTTATTCTTTTTCATCATTATAATTATAAAGACTTGCATGTTCTTGAAATTTTAAAATATTTTTTTTAATAAATAAAGTGTTATTATAGTGAGTTGGCCAGCCCAATTTAATTCGAGTCTAATTTGAATTCTAATGATAATATATTGAATAATTCTAATGTAGTTTCCTAGTTTATTTAAGAAAGAAGAAAATATAAAAATAATTAAAAAAATTAAATTATGATTATGATTGAAGATTCCAAATCCTAATAGAAGATTTTGTGAAGATTGATCTCTACGAGGATGGAAGCATATCAATTAAAAATATTATCTTTTTCCAGCAAAAGATTAAATCATATATTTCATTTGGTTCAATTGTAATTGTTTTACTTTTAGATTTGTTTTTCTTTTCTTATACATAGTCTACAAAAAGGAGCAAGAACATTGTAATTCAAATCAATCATAAATAGACCAATGAAATGAGTTCTTTTCCCACATTGAGTATGAGTAATGCAAGGCCACATTTATTTTCCAATAGCATAATTTCATCGTCTATATATGAGATGAGCGGAGGTCCAAGGCCTTCATCCTGGGAGTGTTTTCTTGAGCCGAAGCGAGTATGATAGTTATCACTTTGTTTTCCTATTATCTTTTAATTACCATCTTCTATTCCTCTCTTTTATATTTCTCAATTAAAGAAAATATTCTATCGTTCTTATCTTATATCATATTGGCATCAAGCTCTTGATTCAGCTAAGATGTTTTATCATCAAGGTTGATCTATATTTAAATTATATGAACTCGAGGCGAATTCCTACACAGTGAAAGCATATGACACAAAACCAATTTTATCCATCTCATCTCATATTTACATATCATAAGTTGCTACATGATAACATACTAAATAACTCTGATCCAACAGGAAAATAAACCAATTTCCTAGTTTACTCAATGAAAAAGAAAACATACAAAGAATTTTAAAAAAAATCAAATTATGATTATGATTGAATCTTCATAAAAGATTTTGTGAAGATTGATCTCTACGAGGATGGAAGCATATCAATCAATAATATTATTTTTTGTGAATGAAAATCAAATCATATAATTGATTTGATTCAATTATAAATTTTTTTTACTTTTATATTTTTTTCTTTTCTTTTACTTAGCTTATAAAAAGGAGTAAAAGTATTCTAATGAAAATTAATAAAAAATGGATCAATGAAATGAGTTTTTTTTTTTTATTTTTACCTTGAGTGTGAATAGTATGAGACCACATTTGTTTTCCTGATGATATGATTTCATTGTCCATATACGTACGGAGGTGAAGGCTTTTATCCTAAGAGTTTTCTCTTTGAACAAGAATGAATCTGATAGTTATCATCTTGTTTTTTTTTATTTTTTTTAGTTACTATCTTCTATTCCGCTATTTTATGTTTCTCTATTATTAAAAAAATTCTCTCTCTTGTCCTATATCATAGTATATCATCTCATCTAATAATTTATACATAAAACACTGAAGGTGGTATTACTTGAATTTATTATTAAGGGTAGTCTGAGACTTAATTCAATAAATTTATCTAGCTAAATATATTTTGTACATAAAGTATTATTCTGATGGTCCTCTATCAGACTTAATTCCCAACGATTGAGGATTAAAAATCTCATCATAAATTTTTATACCTAAGATATTAATATAATAATATATAGATAGATCCATTAAAAATTATTGAGAGCTTGAAACAGAAACTAACATATTTTTATCAAATCTAGTTAAGAAAGGTTGATCCTCTAATTGAAAGGCTTGAAAACTTTACCATTTTTTTCGATGTCCCAAGCGAGTCTCGTTCTTTGTTCTTAAGTCGAATCAGAACAACCTGAGCAATCCTATTATGTTTTTATTTTTGAGAATCGGAACTATCTGTTTCGATTTGCACTCGCAATCCATGATTTAAAAAATATGTTTGTTATTTTAAATTATTTTTAGTTAAAAATAAAAAAAAATTAATCGTTTGAACCGAAATCGAAACTGAAACGGCAAGAACCAATCGTTTACGATTTGATTTTGATTTTGAAAATTCAGGATCCGAAACTGAATTCAGGTCTTGGGGAGCTGTTGAGGCAGACAAGAAGGATAAAATGCACTTGAGCTCCACTTCATCTCCTCATACTACTTACATCAAATTACCTATTCATGGCGTGGCTGATAGCTCTTGACAGAACAAGGCACATGTGGAAATATAATTGGATCGCAAAAAGCAGTACATCGCCTTCCAACATCGTTCTCTTTCTTTAATTGCCTTTCATACCTCCGGATGAGATGGGAAATCCAAGCCCTATCTTAGCATCCTCCATGCAAGCTACTCAAAAGGCTTTGGATTTGATTGATTAATTCCTTTGCTAGCTTCATCATGTTTAGGTATGATCTGGAGTTCCACATAGGATTTATTATTGTTGATATAATACTTTATGCGTATGAGATAAATCCCATGTCACTAAAAATTTAAAGAGTTGGATGGTAAATATTGTGTTTGACTCACAATTTACCAGCTTAAGCTTTTGGATTGCTCATCAACTAAATTAAATTCTCAATATGTAGGTAAGTTATAAAAGTATGAGTCAGAATTTAAAAAAAAAAGATTTAGATGTTTTAGGTGAGGAAAAAGATTTATAAAAGAAAAACAATTTAGAAACAGAAAGAGTTATGCCAAGTGAGTTACATAGAATCAGTTAATGATAATTTAACTTAGGTGAAGATAAGCGAAAGATGAATACTCTTATCCCTTATAAATAAGGGGAAGACGATCAAGTCATGCATGAACAGAGAGATGTTAAGAGAATGAAGATTTAAAAAAAAAAATAGAATGGTCTCATATTAAGTTATATATATTGGATTTAACCCATAATATATATTAAGTAACCTAAGCAGGCTGTGTTGGCATTCAATCTCATGTAAGTTAAAGTAAATTTTCAATAATTATATGAAGGTGGAAAACCTAAAAGACTCATCAAGAGTGACATGAAAAAAAAAAAAAAAGACATTAAAAAAATATAAGATTAGATCATAAATGACATGTATATTTAGATTCCATTGTACATTCCAACGTGTTGACTTCAAGCATCGTGTGCTACTATTTCTTTTTTTTTTTTTTTTTACAAATATACAATAGTCAAAATAATTAGATTAACATCATTGTTGTTGGATTTAGATCTAACAATCCTCATCATCAGTGAGTTTCTTATGCCCAAGTGGGACCTGATGGCCAACCCAATTAACAAGAAATCTATTAGTGTATAGTCATATGTTTTTGAAGGTCAAAAGATTAAAAGATAAAGAAAACCAAGGAACTATCATCCAGACAGGAATAAAGATGTTTTGGTCAAAGACGCTTCATCTAATTAAGACCACTCAAAACATCCACAAATTTGAAGAAGACAAACTATGCTCATGCCACTTATTCCATGTTAAATTTCTTTTTCAATCAAGGGTTAATTAACTTCTACTTCTTTGGCATATTATATATTTCCATCCATCGGGAGACTTGATCCAATCGAAAGTCTTGGTTTGCATTCAACAAATTAAATGTTGCATGGGTTCTCTTTGGCTAAAACGGGAAGAACACAATTCAATTGATTTCTCATCAGGTACTGACGGGAGAGGATGCTTGAAGCAGACGTGTCAAACATTAAGATCATTTATTTAATATAAATCAATAGATGCACATTGTTGACAAGGTACAACTAGAGAATTTCTTGTCAAGTGTCAAGAAACACTCTTTTTGCATGATTGAAACTTATTTCTAGGATGTGTTACAATGAACAATGTATTCTGAGTGTCATAATGATTAGTATGGTGTTGTCTTATAATGAACAAACCATAAACTGACCTGATCACAGAGCTTCCTGAAGGAAGAAGAAACAGGAAGAACTCAGGTTCCATGACTTGCAAAAAAAAAACACTTTAGCTTTCGTGAGAGGACAAAATTACTCACCAAACACAGCTTGATTATATTGAAAGCAGAAGGTACCAAACTTTTGTTATTTGTTTACACTAAATGCAAACATGGGGGACAGAGCATCAGGATGTTTTGTTGGTCAATGTGTTCATCCAGTGCGCGTACAACAATATGCTGTGTCCCCCAGCAACTAAGCTATTCATCAAGGGCTACTGCAGCAATAAAGATTTACATCACGGTATTGACAAGATTCAAATGAAATCTCCTCATAGTGAATTCGAGATTTCTGGTCCATAGCAGATTTGAATAGGTTCAATATAAAAATATTATTCTCATGACTCAAAAACTCGATTTTCATCAATAGGTTTCGGCTAAACATTATTTGTGTTTCACATAATTCCTTCCCTTCTACATAAATCATGCCTCAGATTTGGTTCATTTTCATCAGTGGCTTTCTGCGAAAAGTAATATGCTTTTCTCGCATTTCTTGCCCTTTTCTGCATTTTTATACTTTATCTCAGTAAATTATTCTGTATGGTACAATCTTCTAATAAAAAAACAAGCACCAAGTCTCAACCCTTTTCTGGGAGAACGCTGCACCTTGATCCTCGGCTAATATGATATCTCGGCTCAATCTCACATCCGATGTGGGAAGAGAATTAAATTAGTTTATAAAGACAAGACAAATTTACTATTTCAAATTCGATATCTTTATCAGCGGTTCACTTTCACTAAATCAATGCGTCAATTTTTACATACTCTTTTGCTTGTTTGTGGAAATGTCTTGCTTGCTGCCAATGCCGTTTGGTGGCTGTTCGTTGAAATGCCTTCCGTGCTTCACGACCAGCCTTAGGATTATTGGCTGATGTTACATGCCTCATCTAATCACTAGACATCCTTAAACGTGTATTATCACACCCCATTAAACATTCCTTTTGTGAAGATTAGCGCACTTTACAGCACATCGACCGTCGTTTCTGCAAACAGTGGCTTGATTTAGCTATGAACTTGATGATGGTTCTCGATACAGTCAAGTAAAATGCAAATGTTAAGTTTGATAGCTTAATATTCTTCAAGAGAGGAAATGCCTGGAAATTTCACCTGAACCTTTGGTAGCAGCATGAAGCAAACGAAGACTGACACAGAAAAAATAATTCTCCTTAACGATCCGCTTAGAGTTCCCACGTGAAACATGATGATGTAGTTAAGAGTAAGTCTTGGAAACAAGTAGAGGACAAAGATGAAGCACTGTTGACATGAAGAAATCAATGGTTTTGTTGGATGAACCAATGTTCTCCCAGTCGCTCTTCATCAAGCATTACTTGCATGACATCAATGCCCCGGTTGGACTCGAAGTCTCTGGATCTGTCTTTTGCATGACATCAATCTTGGATGCATCACATTCCGTCTTGCCACTCTCGGTAGCTGCTGGCTGTCTTGGTGGCATCTAAGAACAGAATTAGCCCATTCAACGACGTCAACCCCCATGTATGTACAGATCACCACAAGTTAAGCCAAGGAGGTCCAACTTTGAACTATTCATTCACTTGGTTTCGACTTGATGTATCGCTTGTAATGCCCACATTTTTCTCGGCTTCGAGTGTGGAAATCGAACTTCCCTGCTGCTTGTTCAAGTGAGAAATCAGCCACTCTAACCTTCGACATGTCTCGGCGCCTTTGCTGCTGTACCGTGACACAGATAAAAATGATGACGGAAGAAGAGAGCGAGAGGGGAGAAGAGAAGTCAAACTTCAAAGGGTATCGTACAACGTTCGGTTTGTATGAAAAGCCACCACTTTAGGCTTTAAAGAACTCGTCCTCATCCCATTGCGCCTCACTCTATTGACACTCCCTTCTATATAAGCTCCACACTGCTACCAAACGATTCCATCCCCATCCCCTGTAGTTGCAGCCTTCGGAGGACAGTTACAGGATAGTGGAAAAGTCGATGGAGTTCCATGGGAAGAGTTGTGGTGGTGAGGAGCTGGACTTGCGAAGAGGGCCTTGGACTGTGGATGAGGACCTTATTCTGGTGAATTATATTGCTGTTCATGGCGAGGGGCATTGGAATTCTCTGGCTCGTTGCGCAGGTACTGATTTGGGGTCACTTCCTACTGATTCTTCTCAGCTAATTCCCACAGAATCAGTTCTACGTAACAAGAAGGGACATGCATCCTTATCTTCCTCCCTGAAATCGAACAGGACTGAAAAGAACTGGAAAGAGCTGCCGGCTCCGATGGCTCAACTACCTTCGGCCCGACGTCCGGCGCGGCAACATCACTCCGGAGGAGCAGCTCCTCATCCTGGAGCTCCACTGCCGCTGGGGAAACCGGTAAGCCATCTCCCCGGTAACCCTCTGCCAATCCTTTCTCACGTCTTAGCGAGAGCGAGCATGACGGACTGCGGACTCCGGCGCAGGTGGTCCAAGATAGCGCAACACTTGCCGGGGAGGACCGACAACGAGATCAAGAACTACTGGAGGACGAGGGTGCAGAAGCACGCGAAGCAGCTCAAGTGCGACGTCAACAGCAAGCAGTTCAAGGACGTCGTGAGATTCCTGTGGATACCCCACCTCGTCGAGAGGATCCGCGCGGCCTCCGGCGGTCCTCTGCCCGCCGCGTACGAGAATGTGGCGGTGCCGGTGACCAGCGGTCCGCCGGAGAACTCAAGCACGGCCGGCTCGTCGTCGCTGGACTCGCTTGGGACTCAATTCTCGCCACCTGCGGTCTCCGACGGCTTCGCATCCGGCGGCACGCGGGCGGGTGCGGATAACAGCGCTGACGTGAGCCAGCCCTGTGAGTTCCTGCCGATCCCGGACGGGTATGCTGACTCGGGGTTTCCGGACTTCGATCAAGGCATGTGGGGAGACAACTTGTGGACTGTGGAAGATGTGTGGCTGCAGCAACTGTTCTAAGAAGAGGAGGAAGACGGAACAAAGAAGTACTGTAAACAAGACACAAACACTAAGCATACGTTTGCAGAAGAAGAAATTTGTAGATTTTCCCAAAACTTTCTCCACTTATTTTTAACTAATATTTATTATTTTTCTTTTTAGAGGAACACTGGAGTTGTAATCCTCATTCTTTGGGTTAACATGTATATGTCAAAAGTAGATATGTTCTTCTTCCCAATATCTTTCTCCAACCAAAGAAAGGTCTCAAAAGTCTCAGGAACATCTACTGAATTTGCAACTCTTTAAACTCTATAATCGTATACATACATGAATGAGATTTCCTTCAATGCAAGATTAAAAAGAATTAATAATTCACGACTTCCCTTGAATTATTGATTAAAAGCTAAGCATTCATTATTATGGATCTTGACAAAAAAATCATACATGTCCCTTGAATTCATCAAAAACAGTTTTATAAGGGGTCTCTTTGTGACTCAAAATTATTTTCTTTTAAAATGGCCGAAACACAAATAGAAGTCTTTCATGCAACAGGACATGCAACAACAGATACAAAGTGATAACAGTGGAAGCATATATCGAGAGAGAGAGAGAGAGAGAGAGAGAGAGAGAGATTTTAATGTTCTTATTAGTACAGCCTTATTCATCAAGAGAGATTTTAATGTTCTTATTAGTAAAGCCTTATTCATCAAGCACATTTAATGATAAGTAATAATTGCTTAAGATTGAGGACATATAATAATTTGCTCATTTATGTCATTCTTTTTCGAAAGTCCATTCAAGGACTTTTTTCTGAAGCAAATAAATTGGACTTACTCTTGCTGCTTATCTAAGGGGCAACATAAGATTATATGTGATAATACACCCAATAAGGTGGTGGATTATTGTTATAAATGCTGGTTTTACTTGTGGAAGACCATCCATTAGTGGAGGTCTCCATCTCTTTCACTGTCTCATCATAGTTGGCCACCTAGAAATATTCTTCCATGTTTGCAACTTGCAAGACAAATTAAAAAATTTAACCTTTTCATCCACATACTATTCGTGAAGCACAAGGAGTGCTAAAATCATTAACATGTTTCAAAAATAAAAATTTTGAATAATTAAATGTGAAACATAAGAGGTTGGAAAATATGAACAAAATCAAAGATGCTTTGACAATATTATAATAATTTCAAGTAAAATTTCACGCTCAATATGTAAGCCCTTAATGTGATATATATATATATATATATATATATATATATATATATATATATATATATATATATATAGCTTTACAAAAGTTCACTTTGGTGCTAACCGAAGTCACCTCTTCTGGCCAAAAAAATTCTAGGATTGGTTCAGGGTTAAAGAGTTAAAATTTCTAAATCTAATTGAATAACTTTATTTTTTGTTCAAATGAACAATATATGACTTTATTGTATTTAACTAGATTATTAAAAATAGGTTATTTAAACAGATTAATTCAAAATTCTCTCTTTCTTACACCTCTCCCTTCTTTTTTGGTAACTCTTGGAGTGTTTGATGGATTAAGGAAACAATTATCAACTTTATCCTCCTCAACCCCAAATGATTCATTGTGCGAGATAATCTCGAACCAAATTCCATTAAGTTAATAGTGGTATGTTGTGGATAACGACTCATTATAGATCTTGCTTTTTTGTGGCACCGTTATCCAACACGCAAGCTAAAATATCATCAGGTTGGTTCTCCTCCGATCCATGCCTACGCCACAAAATAAAACTAAACGAAGAGAACGAAAGAAGACGTGTAGCGAACAGTACAGGTTACAAGCATGAGAAAAATGGATGACGAAGGGTGAATCACGTGCGGATACAGGAACCGGCACGTGTGTCTCGCCACCGACCAGCCGCCGGAATCTTTGTGGGCGCGACGTCGACGGTGCAAAAAATTCAATGCCGACCAATCAAACACGCACCCATATTCGCACCCCGGGACGGTTGGCGACAGTCGAAAACGGTCCGCCGGGGCCCGCAGGAACTGTGATTCGGCGACCGGAACGACGCGTGGTGCGAGCGACTTGTCAATTGGATCCCATCGAGTCGGTCATACCTGCGGAGGTCATTCCGTCGTGCGTGTCTCGCAGTGTTGGCCGCCTCTCTCACTTTTCTGAAATGGGCAGTGGAATTGTATTTCTTTATTACTAATTACCAATTTATGTCAGTTGACTGCATAATCATTCAATCAAGACCGACAGTTTGTTTCTATATATAGATCTTAATAACATAATTATTTTAATTATACAACAAGATCTAACTTGCTAATTCTATGTAAATATCAGTAAAAAATATGTTGCGTGATGAGTCAAGTTGGAGACTTTAGATTTTTTCAGTTTTTAGAGTACATTATGCAAATAACATTTATTGAATTTTCATATTTGTAACAGATTTACAAGTTAACACCTAGTAACATAGCTGGATCTGATTCCTCTCAAAATTTATAGAGACAGTGAGACGTGATTAAGATAACGATTAAAGTTAAAAAATAATCAATATAAACTTTTTTTTTGGGCAAAAGATAAGTCGTGGGATTTGATTTTAAAATTTTGCTATCAACATTTAAGATCTCCACCAACTAAATTGACATGTTTTAAACCAAATAATTTTAATAACTAAATTCACCTTAATTGCCCCAACATCTTTCATTCTTGGATTTTTAATTAACAACTTTAGAACATATATTAACTCATATATTTTTTTATTATGATTTATTTAATATTTTTTTATTATGATTATGATTTATTTAATGACTTTATCACTCCATGAAAGGATTATGTGATTCATCATAAAAAAGAATGATATTCAATATTTCTTGACCAAAATTGGCCAAACTACCTAAGCACTAGGTGTAATGTGAGTAACATTACTTAGTCAAACTGCTTAGCAGCAGTCAAACAAGTAGGTATTAAAAAATTTAGATAAAGTTAGACTCGACTCTCTCTCTCTCTATATATATAGGTATTGTCAAGATAAGAATATTAAGATGAATATATGAAGTTATTAGAAAAGATAAAAAAATAATATTTTTATTTATGAACAACTATGTATCATTTCGATATAAGATAAGATGAAAGAAAATCATTTAAAATGATATGGGTATATATTAAGAAAATCTTCGAATGCCTGTAATAGTGAGAGGAAATAAAATAATTAATATTAATGATATAAAGAGAAATAAGAGAAAATCTAAAAGATCTTAATAAAAACTATAAATAAAAATTTAAATACTCTAAAATTAACTAAATATATAACTATTTAAATAAGATGGACATCCTAAATTAACCATTAAATGTATAAAAAACTTGCAGGTGACTTATGTATTTCTATATACTCTGACTTGAATTGGAATCATCGTGCCTGCACCAATGTAATCATGGAAATTTTCTGGACATAAACCTATGGAGGCCCATGTATAACTACGTGCGATACTGTGATTCTCTTTTTTCATCAAAAAAGCAGATATTGCAGAAACCATGAAGGTAAAGGAATCTTTTAGCAACATAAAATTTATATTTTCTCAAACTATTTTGTTTCTAATGTTTTGTTATTTTTATGATTATATACTATTTCTTTGTTTAAATTTTTATCTAATTCTATCCCGACAACATCAATTTAGTATGATTAATCCTGCTAATGCAATTATAACATCCCTAACCAAATCCGATCATACTGATTTTATGAATTGTTTCATTGTACCAACTTTAGACCAGCTCTTTCATTGTGTTCTTAACGCTGAAGGCAAGTCCTTAGGTACACCTCTCCAATCTGGCCAAGTGCTGTTAGCTTATTTAAATTTAGGCATTCTCTATATTTCTATGACTTCCATTATGTTTGTTAAATCTTATACCAGAAACTAAACTATTACGACCCACTTCTTTCCTCGGTTGTCTTGTTTTCTCCTTGCATACTCCTAAAGCCTAATACCTATTGACTTGAACTTCCATCATTACATCATCCAAGAGAACTAAGTTCGATTTGAGTAGGCAAAATAAATTCTTGCAAGTTGAACATATGAAAAATAAATATTTAAGCATAAATAGGGGTAAATTAGTATAGCAGATAAAAATCATAAATTTAAAATAAGTTTAGAAAAGAGTCATGGGTTGAAAAGTTTCAGTTCAACGAAAGTGATTTCAACAAAGTGATTAAAGTGAATACAATAGAAAGTAGAGAGGAGAAGATTAAGAGATTACAACTTAGTAAATATTGAAATGCAGCAATTAAAACTCACACATCAAGAGAAGTACGTAGCGATGTATAATAGTTTGGTCAAATGACCTACGTCCATTTCTGAAACCTCCTACGATGAGATACCTAACTTCCACTATCAATTCTTCTTGAAGGGAAAGGACCAAGCACCCCTCTTACAGATTTTTATAGATGGTTCTTACAAAACTTTTATAAATGAGATTTGGGAGGTGAACACTCAAGCTATCGAATGCAATTTTGCTAGAGCTTTGACTTAGTTTTTATCACTTCTCAATGTTCTTAGCCAGCTAAGAAGTAAGGGGGTATTTATAAAATCAATTGGCTTCAGATTTGTAGTCAAAAAGAGTCACATCCCAAATTTTTAGGTATTAGCGGTACCATCGCTTAGCACTAACAGTATTACCACTAGTTGACCCTTCTCTGTCAGTGTATTGCATGGTACCACCACCTAGTCTGACGATACTACTGCTTTTGATAGGGTTCTCAGATTCTATGGAGAGATGGTACCACCGCTTGTCAAGCGGTACCACTATTGATAGGTAATAACTATCAACAGTATCACTACTGACCTAGGGTGGTACCATTGCCCAGACTACTTGGGAACTTATTTTCGGGGTGGTGCCACCGCCAGACATAATCCAGCACTGCTAAATGGGCCCTAAATCTGACATAATTTAGTCCAATTAAGACCCAATTGTCTCTTACTATAGTTAATTAGGATTATCACCTAATTCTAACCCTAATTATATACTAATTATGAAATTAAAATATATTTCTAAGCAAATTCTAATCCGACAATGTCGAGTCTTCTTCCGGTGAGCTTCTGGCAAACTTCCGATACACCCTCGGACATCTTCCGACGGACTCCTAACAAGCTCCTATACTTTATGGCGAGTTCGATGAATCTTTTGGGCAAGTTTCTAAACTTTTTCGATGAGCTCCGTGAACCTCCGATGATCTTTCAAGTGAACTTCTGAAATCTTCGATAAGTTCTTGATTTTTTCTTGACTAGTTTCAACAGCGCTTCCGATGATACTTCGGACTTTCGGCAAACTCTCGAACTCCCAACGTACTTGACTTTGATAATTTGCTTTATATCTTTATTACTATCGTAGTTAACCCTGCATATTTATCATAATAATATGGATTAGATCAAATAACTTATCAATTGATTTTATCATCAAAATCCGAAATTTAACGGTTAGAGCTTTATAAACTCACCAAACATACCATAGTCCCCAACATGATTACTATAATTTAAATCTTTAACATAAACCATTGTTATTATCAGAACTTGTGGGTTGATGAAAAAGAACTAGGATAGCAAAATAGTGGTAGACAGTGCTTTTACCTTTTCAATCAATTTAAATGTCTGAGAATTAAATCAACAAGTAAATAACTTTGGTACACAACCACAGAAAAAATATCTATTAATTTGTAGGAAAAGAACTAAAAAAGAAAATAGGAAGTTGACTTAATAATCGAGCCTCTACAGAATGTATCAACCACAGAGTTACAAGGCCAATCAGCCATAATAGAAAGATGTCAGCATGCTCCATGTTGGCCCATCAAGAGGTGCCAACATATATGCTTAAATGTACTGGCACATGCCCATTCCATGAAAGAAAAATTCTTGATAGCAACTTTAATCTTTTGTTTTAACCAAACATACAGGGGGTGTCAATGATAGGTAATCAAATTAAAATAAAAAGTAGAGGCTTTAACAATGAAATTTCTTTGCATTCATCATCTTCATAAGCAATGCAGAGGACTTCTATGCAAGCTTGAGTATGCTAAAATAAATTCATTTAAATAGCATTATATGACATGAATTAAAGTATAGATAATAAATGTTTTATTTATGCAAATTTCAAAGATCAATTAATGAGAATTCCAGAAGATGTTCATCCCCGGTAGAAACCAACACAAGTAGAAAATCTCTTCCATCGTTGAGAAGCATGTGCTTACGACTCCCAATTTAGATAATAGGCAATGGTATCCAACATATGTCCTTTCCTATAGATAAGATTAAAAAAAATACTGAAATTAAAATCCTTAACACTCTAAACAGATTGTTAGATCTGTAACAGTTGATTTTGTACACACGACACCTCCAAGAAGTATTAGTTTACTTTCAGGTAATAACAATATAGATAACATGACAAAAGACACTAAGGGTGCGTTTGCAAACACATTTAAAATGTGCATCGAGGGTCCAATACGTAATTTAAACATGAAATAGTACTTGATAAATTTTATTTAAAACACATTTGGTTTGTATACACTGGACACTTTACAATGTATCGAACTTATCAATAAGTAGGGAATGATCTTTTTTTTAAAATTATATTTTCTATTAATTTTTTTAAGTTTATCATAGATGTCATGAAATATTTTAAGTACGTTTTATATGATAAAGAGGCTAAAGAGACTATCAGGTAACTTGTTACCTAGTCAAAAAGTCATAAGAGTATAATTTTTCACTTTTACGTTAGATTGTTCTTCCACCTTTGACCACTAGAGCTTTTTTCATTTGAGCATGCTTCTATCAATAAGTATTTTCTATTTTTTGTTCATACACTTTGTACATCATCTCATGTATTGTTAGTAACCTTTTGAGTTTTTGAAGATCGTTTACATCCTTTTCTTCTTAAACTATGGTTATCTTTGCATCTCAATTCTTTGAAAGTGATCTATAGATCTTACTTGATAGATCATGATTAGAAAAAGATTTGCTAAGACCTTTTAATATACTAACAATATCCAAGAATTGGGTAACATATCATCAATGGATTATTTTGGTATCATCATAAAATGCTTGAAATCATACTCAAGTGAACTTAGGCCTTCATGGGAAATTATTGAAGTATGCCAAATATCAAAAATGATTTCACATAGAGAAATCTTATTAAACTCATTTTGATCTTAAGCATAATACAAAGTATTCATTGGTCTAACATTCTAAGTGAAAAAATTATTTTGCAAAATCTATCTATACTTTAAAACTATCTATAATTTTAGAATGTTTTAAAAAAATTATTTTTAATAATAAATTATAAATCATGATTGAGTGAATGTAAGAAAACTCTTCCTTTAAATATTCTAAGAAGTATAATTCATTCGACTTAATATGGAGGACATGTAATCGAGTATATCTCTTAATTGTTCAAAAATAACATTAATTTTTCTCTCTTGATACCATACCAATTGTTAGGATCTTAATGACATCAAGAAAGGAGGGGGAGAGATAAATTAGTGGTATAGAAAATTTTAATTGATTCTAAACTTTGATCAAGAAAAATATATATTGAAAACATGATTAATTAAATATTGAGTATGAGTAAGAGTTGCAAGTAAAGTGAATGATAATACGAAAGCAATCATGGTCAAAAGTCATAAGTAGAAAAATATAAATTAATTTATAATAGCTTGATTTTTTTTTACTTACATTCATTCTTAATTTTTCTTCCTCCGATACTATTGTTTTCATCTTCCTATTAATATGTACAAATTAATTATCTTTATTATAATTTTTTTATTTTTTTAAGTTTAGATAAGAACTTTTATATTCACTCTTTTATAAGAGACCTATCACTTCATACTGCCTAGCATCACAACTTGAATAATGCTTGAATAACTTCACTCTTTTATAAGAGACTCAAATAATGCTTGAAGAAAAAGTTATAATACTTTACAAACTTAAAAATAAATGTTTTATTAGCCAAACCCAAGTATTTATAACTCTCAAAACTTCAAAAATAGTGTTAAAACTTTAAATTCTTAAGATTTTAATATTAGGAATTGAGCGGCATTAAGAGGAGGGAGGGGAGGGGGTGAATTAGTGTAGCAATTAATAATGATAACTTTTTGACGATTTAAAACAACTTTGGAAACTTTATATGATAAAATTACGTTTCAATGAAATCCAGTTTCGATTACATATAAACTTAAAATGATTTATAAGAAAGTGAGGAGAAAGTGGAGTAAGTAAATGAACAAGTTTGTAGAAATATAAATAATAATATTGAAATGCAAACCAGAATTTTTATAGTGGTTCGATCATACGACCTATGTCTACTCCCGATTCCTCTTCTCTTAAGGCCGCCGGCCTTCTACTAGGTGTCTTCCTTCCAAGGGCGAAGACCAATTCCCTTTTACAGCACTTTCTCCTTTTGACGGGCTTAGGAGACAACTCTTACAAGCATTTACTCCTTTCTTTTGAATCAAATACAAGAGAAAACTAAAGGAGAGATTTCTAGAGAGATTTGAACAAGGTTTTCTAGCTTTCAAGGTGTATGTGTTTGTATTCCTCAACCGAAGGATGAGAGAGGTTTTTATAGGCTCCAAGAGGATTCAAATTTGGAGCCTAAATTTGAATCTTCTCGATTTTCCAAGCTACTAGCGGTATCATCGCCTGACATTGGTGGTACCACCGCTTGACACTGGCGGTACCACCACCTGACACTGGCGGTACCAGCACTTGACACTGGTGGTACCACCGCCTGACAGAGTCCTCGGGCTCTGTGGTCTGGCAGTACCACCGCCTGACACTGACGGTACCACCGCCTATCACGTATTAAAGTCGACAGTACCACTATTGACCTAGGGCGGTGCCACCGCCTAGAACACTTGGGATTTCGATTCTTGAGCAGTGCCACCGCCTGGGTCTGGCGGTGCCACCACCAGACTATTCTAGCAAGGCTGAATGGGCTTTGACTTCAACCTAAATCAACCCAAATAAAGCCCAATTGGCCCCTACAAGGGTTAAACATGATTATTACCTAATTCTTATCCTAATTACATATTAACTATGGAATTGAAATATAATTCTAAGCAAATAAACAACTGACAATGTCGAATCTTCTTCCGATGAGCTTTTCGATGAATTTTC
The DNA here is from genome assembly GCA_024322285.1 of Musa beccarii. NCBI lineage: Eukaryota > Viridiplantae > Streptophyta > Magnoliopsida > Zingiberales > Musaceae > Musa > Musa beccarii. Next base: position 17,812,191 of record CM044396.1, read on the forward strand.
GATGGACTTCCGATGCACCCTTGGATTTCTTCCGGCGGATTCCCAACAGGCTCCCAGACTTTGTGGCGAGTTCGATGAGTCTTTGGTAAGCTTTCAAAACTTCTCGGTGAGCTCCGCGAACCTTTGATGATCTTTCCGGCAAACTTTCGAAACCTTCGGCAAGTTCCTGATTCTTTCTTGGTTGGTTCCGGCAGCACCTCCGACGTTCCTTTGGACTTCCGGTAGACTCTCGAACTCTCAACTACTTGACTCTAGTAATTTGCTTTATACTTTCAAGCTATTATAGTTAATCCTGTACACTTATCTCAATAATATGGATTAGATCAATTAACCCATCAATTGACTTCATCATCAAAATTCAAGATTCAACAAGCTCCCCTTTTTGATGATGACAATTAATTGATGACAGAGTTTATCTTAACTCCTCCTATCTATATGTCATATAATGAGAAAGAAGATGCTTGAATTCAATTTCTTTGAATTCAGACCAAAACCGATAAATTTCAATCGATGAACTTATCATTATGTTCAACAAGCATGATTTTTTATCCATAAATATGAAACTTCATATTTTTTAAGTTGAATAATAGACATTTATCATTTTCACAAAAGATACTAATCATAAATTGAAATATAACAAGGATTAGTCAATAAAGTGCACAAAATCAAGACATGATATCAAATGAAATAATAGCTTATCATATCAATAAAAAGAACCCAATTTGTAAACATGATATGATATCAATTTCTTAAAAATTTATATTTTAAGCATTTAAGATATATTGCGATACATTACGATTTTTTTTAAGGATAGTAATCAATTTTTGATTACAAGGCATGACATAAGCAAATTAAAAAATATGTCAATTCATTTTGGTAATAATTTTTCTCAATCCGATCAAGTCATCAATTCATTTGCTACATTCTTCTCCCCCTTTGTCATCAACAAAAAAGGAGGTGAAGGGAGTATAAAATCAACTATACCATCAAGATCCATCATTCGAAGAAAACACCAAATATTACAACATCATGAAAGCGTCATCTGGATAAAAAAATAAGAGATCCATTCAAAAAATGTCATTGAAAATCTGAATAGATAATATCATGAAGGTACCTAAGGTTGAGAGAAGAAAAAAGTTCGGAAAGAAATATACAACATCATATATTAGGACAATTTCAAAAGTATGTCAAAGTAGCATAGAGGTTGATAAGAGTCAAAAGGTTCAATACAATAGCTATTCCTCGAGTGGAATACCAAAATACCTATACAAGTGATCTAGCTTCCGGTTCATCTATCATACTTCACTCAAAATTTCAACTTGATGTGATTTGATTTAATTTATTTCTATCATGATTGTATCTTCAGAAGATGAAGTAGGAGTTGATTTTGATGGTGCTGCACCAAAGTAACTAGGAGGAAGAGATTCACTTCCCCTAAAGACTAGTGTTTCAGGTTGTTCTACTAAAGGGGGAGCTGGATCGGTCATTCTAGGCTATCTAGTCTATATTTCATTTGTAAAAATGCACCATAGTCTCTTAAGTAAGTTTCTGTTAATAATGTTATATCTGTCTACTTTCATCACTTCTTCATCGGGTGATATTCTGATATTATGGGCATATAGTAATCTAATGATTAATCCCCTGTATAGTAACATTAAGTCTTTAGATATTATTTTCATCATATGTTATTGGATCAAGTATCCAAAATAGATATTTTGTCGGGTCATTATTTGATACATGGTTCCTAACTCTAATTGACTAATCTCATCATGGTGATATTGTTTAGGAATAAGGATGTTTATGATGATGTGATGAAGAATTTTAGAACTAAAAGATAGCAAATGCTCATAGCTTTTAGGGATTATGCCTAGGTTAGGATTTATAAAAATAGTCTCTAAAGCCTCAAAGTAGGTTGCTCCGATTGTATTCATATCCCACTATCCTCTGAAATGCCAACCTCTATTCTTTTTAGATATTCCAATTAGCTCATATATCATACTATCAAAAATTTGAATTCGGGTTCCTAAAAGGTAGGTTGTCATATTATCATCATCCAAGCTTAAATTTTCATAAAATAATCTAACTAACCTAGGGTAAATTGGTTCATCGATTTGTAAGATGGGCAAGACATCCAAATCGGAAAACCACCTAATGAGTTCTAGGTTTTCTAGTTCACCTAAATCAACATGTTTTCCCTTATGCCCCGTTCTTGCTTCAAAACTAGGGTACCTAAGGGTTACTTCATTAGACATAGAAAGAGATGGGTCATATGAATCTCCTACCATCCTTTTCTCTTTATTCCTTGATGATCTCCTAGGATCCATATCTAAACATGATGGTAGAGCAAGAAAAATTTTAAAGAATAAGCCATGTATTGAGAAGAAAGGAAAAAATTCAGTTCTTATCTTATATGAGATTTCTTCAGAGGTAGAGGTCTTGATCTAAGATGGAACCCTCTTTTAGCCTTTTAGAGAGAGAATTTAGAGTTTGGGAGGGCTTAGAGAGGATGGGTAGAGGTTTTAGGAGGGTTTCCACGGGTTGGGTGCGGTTCTACTACCAGCACTAACCCCCCTTTATATAAGGGGGCTCTCGGGCAGTACCACCTCCAACCAAGCGGTGCCACCGCCTAGGACTCGAAAGCTCAAGTGGTGCTACCGCTAGTCCTGGTGGTGCCACCGCTGGCACAATTTTTTTTTATCCTCTGTTTCACAAAAGTTTAATGTGTTTGATTAAAATAGAATGGTGTCTTGTATGACTCTTTAAGATGTCATAAGATAATACGAAATCAAAACGGATGAAGTCAAATCTACGAAAGCCGAAAAGATGATTAAAAATTTCAAAAGGCATAAAATAAATTCATTCACGAAGATAATTCAACATACCTAATTCCCTTCTAATGAAGTCAAATTATTCTTCATTTAAGGGTTTTGTGAAAATATCCGCTAATTGATGTTTTGTATCAATAAATTCTAGAATAACATCGTTATTATTTACATGATCTCATATAAAATGATACCTAATGTCAATATGCTTAGTCTTATAGTGTTGAATGAGATTTTTGGTTAGACAAATAGCACTAGTGTTATCACATTTTATGAAAATATTCTTTAAATAAATTCTATAATCTTCTAATGTATTTTTCATCCAAATAACTTATGCACAATATGTACTAGTGGCTATGTATTCGGCTTCGGCCATAGATAGTGCAACCGAGTTTTGTTTCTTGGAAGACCAAGAAACAAGTGCATGTCCTAAAAATTGGCATGTTCTGGATGTGCTTTTTCTATCTATTCTACATCAGCCAAAATTCGCATCCGCATAGGCTTTTAAATCAAAGTCATCAGATTTTGGATACTATAATCCCAAGTTAGGAGTGCCTTTAAGATATCTAAGGATTCTTTTAACAGATTTAAGATGTGACAACTTAAGATTAGCTTGAAATCTTTCACAAAGTCCTACACTAAACATGATATCTGGTCTAGTTGCGATGAGGTAAAGTAAACTACCTATCATTCCCCTATATGTTTTTTGATCAAAATTTTCTTCACTGTCATCCATGTCTAACTTAGTGGAGGTCCTCATAGGAGTGTTTATAGCTTTTGAACCATCCATGTTAAATTATTTTAACAATTCTAATGTATATTTGGATTGATTAAGAAATATACAATTACTAAGTTGTTTAATTTATAATCCTAGAAAGAAGGTTAGTTCACCCATTAGACTCATTTCAAATTCATGACTCATACACTTGGCGAATGATTCACATAGTGATTCATTCGAGAAACCAAAAATAATATCATCAACATAAATTTAAATAATAAAAAAATTATTTTTAAAATATTTAATAAACAATGTAGTATCAATCTTGCATTTAGTAAAATTATTTAAAATAAGAAAGGAACTAAGCCTCTCATACCAAGCTCTAGGGGCTTATTTTAATCTATAGAGAGCCTTAGTTAGTTTAAATACATGATTGGAAAGAAGAGAGTTTTCAAATCCGAGTGGTTGTTCAACATACACTTCTTCAGAAATAAAGTCATTTAAGAAAGCACTTTTGACATCCATTTGAAAAAGCTTAAAATTATTACTACTAGCATAGGCAAGGAGCATCCTAATGGCTTCTAATCTTGCCATAGGAGCAAAGGTTTCTTCATAATCGATATCTTCTTTTTGGTTGAAACCTTTGGCCACTAATCTGGTCTTGTTTCTAACCATGATACCATATTCATCTTGCTTGTTTCGAAAGACCCATTTAGTACCAATAACTAAATGGTCACTAGGTCTAGGAACAAGCTTCCATACCTCATTTCTCTCAAATTGATTCAATTCTTCTTGCACTGTGATGACCCAAGAATCATCTTTCAAGGCATCGTCAATACACTTAGGTTCAATTTAAGAATGAAAAGTGGCATGGGCATAAAAACTTTTAAAGGAAGAACGAGTTTAAACCCCTTTCGATGTGTCTCCTATAATTAGCTCATTTGGATGGGTATCTACATACTTCCATTCCTTGGGTAAGGAAATTTGGAAAGAAGATGCATCCAAGTTACTATTTTGAGGAGAGGGTTCATTTAAATTCAAACTATCAAAACCAAGATCATCATCAAAATCATTTTTTTTAAGTTCGAAAACTTCTTAAAAACTACATGAATAGACTTTTCTATAACTAACATTCTTTGGTTAAAAATACGAAAAACTTTAGAAATAGAAGAGTAACCAAGAAAGATGCCTTCATCGGATTTAGTATCGAATTTTCCTAAGGCATCCTTTTCATTCGAGATAAAACATTTGCAATCAAAAATTTTAAAATAAGAAACATTTGGTTTTTTATTATTCTATAATTTATAAGGGGTTTTGGATAGAGATGGTCTTACTAGAACCCTATTCATGGCATAGCAAGTCGTATTAACGACTTCGGCCGAAAAATATTTAGGTAAACTATGTTCATTTAACATGGTTCTTGCCATTTCTTATAAATTTCTATTCTTTCTTTCTACTACTCCTTTTTATTAAGGATTCCTTGGAGTAGAGAAGTTGTGGTTATACCTATTAGATTCACAAAAATTTTGAAAGTCATGGTTTTAGAATTCTCCACCATGATCACTCTGAATTGATGAAATCATGAAACCCTTTTCGTTTTGAGTAAGTTTATAAAATTTAGAAAAGCATTTAAAGCAATCACTTTTGTGAGACAAAAAATAGGTCCAAGTGTATCTACTATAGTCATCTACAATAACAAATACATATTTGCTACCTCCTAGACTTGCTATGTTGATTAGTTCAAATAAATCCAAGTGGATCAATTGTAATGGTCTAGAGGTGCTTATTTGATTCTTTGATTTGAAGCTAGTTTTTACTTAATTTCCTAATTGACATGCATCACATACTTTGTCCTTGACAAACTTGATATTAGGAATTCCTCGTATTAGTTCTGTAGATGAAATTTTAGATATTAGTTTTATGCTTGTGTGGCCTAATCTCCTATGCCAAAGCCAAGCATCATCATTTAAAATGGAAAAGCACATTTCATTACTAAGTTTTTCAATATTAATAGTGTAGACATTATTTTATTTTAATGCAATCATGGATATGTTATTGTTTGGTATTTCAATGATGCAAGCATTAGATTCAAATCTAACAATATAACCTTTATCGCATAATTGACTAATGCTCAAAAGATTATGTTTTAATCTATCAACTAATAATACATTATCAATTAAAAAACTTGATTTGTTACCTATGGTTCCCTTGCCAATGATTTTACCCTTGTTGTTGTCTTCGAAGGTGACATACCCTTATTCTTTGCTAATGAGCATAGAGAATTGAGATGGATCTCCGGTCATGTGCCTTGAGCATCCACTATCAAGATATCATCTCTTGCTCTAGCTTGTGAGTGTGTCTATAAAAGAGGATGGTTTTTAGGTACTCATTTGATTTTGGGTGCCTCAAAAATTAATCTACTAACTTTGTTATTTAGCATTGAATTATTTATGATTCTTTTAGGAACCCATATCAATTTGCATGGACTAATTTTCTTAAATGGATATTTATAAACAACATGTCCGGATTTATAATAAAAATTATATTTCAAACGAGGTGATACATGTAATGTGGGTCCTTTAATGAAGTTGGTAGGATTTTGGTGAGATCCATTCACAAATCCAATTCCACTTCTATTTGCGACATGACCCTTGTTTGTAAGGATCATGTCCAAGTCCTTGCTACCGATCTTAAACTTGTTTAGGATATCTTTAAGTAGCAAATTCTTATTTTTTATTGCTTCTAAGTGTTCACACTTAGAGCATGGAGGTAAAGAGGGAGTTTGAAGACTATCAAGTTTATCTAGTAATAAAGCATGCTCCTTCTTTAATAAATTAAATTTTTTACTAATAGTTCTACACTCACCAAATAATTCATGAAAAGCTATTGAAAGTTCATCGAAAGATAAATTTTCATTAATTAAATCACATACCTCTTCTCCTAAAGCCATCAGCGCGAAGTTGGCCTCCTCTTTGTTGCTTGTTTCTTTATTCTCGGAGTCACTTGAGTCGTCCTACGTCGCCTTTAAAGCTTTCTTCTTCTTCGGTTGCTTCTTCTTGGCTTGGGGACATTCATTTTTGAAGTGTCCCGGCTTCTTGCATTCGTAACATATGACTTGGTCCTTTTTTTGTTCAAGTTTATTTTTAGTGTCATTTTTAAATTTATTCCTTCTTATGAATTTTTTAAAATTTTGAGTTAAGAGTGCAATGTCATTGTCATTGTCCTCATCACTTGATGTTCCTTTCAAGTGGTCTTCTTGTATTCTTAATATCATATCCTTCCTGTTCTTTGGAAGGGGTTTCTCGAGCTCTTCATGAGCATGACATGTCATTTCGTAGGTCATTAGAGACCCAATAAATTCTTCAAGAGGAAAAGTTTTAAGGTTCTTGGCCTCTTGAATGTCCGTAACCTTTGGATCCTAACTCTTCAGAAGGGATCTTAAAATTTTAGTTACAAGTTCCAAATCAGAAAAACCTTTACCAAGTGCTTTGAGTCCATTGATAACATCCATGAAACAGGTGTACATGTCTCCAATAGACTCACTTGGTTTCATCCGAAAAAGTTCATAAGAATGTATGAGAATATTGATTTTGGACTCTTTAACTCGGCTAGTGCCTTTATGAGTGATTTTTAGAGTATGCTAAATATCAAAAGCTGATTCATAAATCAAAACACGATTAAACTCATTTTTATCCAGTACACAAAACAAGACATTCATAACCTTTGCATTTAAAGAAAAAACCTTCTTCTCTGATTCATTCCATTCGCTCATCAGAAGAGAGAATTTTTGAAATCTATTTTCAACGATATTCCAATGTTGGGAAAAAACCTGTTAATGCAGAATAATTCTTTTCCCTCTTTGTGTATCAAAATGGGTTCCTCATCAAAAATACCAACTTGATATTATGAGCAAATATTAACCAGAACAATATAAATAGCAGAACAACTGATAATCACAAGTGAGACCGAATTTTTAACGTGGAAAACCCAATACGGGAAAAACCACGGGATCGTAGTCCACTTCAAACTTCCACTATCACCAATAATGATAACAGGTTTACAATATATCTTCTCTAAAATAACAAGAAGATCATAATAACATCAAGATCACATATCTTGGCTTGCATCATCATCTTATAGATGGATCTCTTCTAAGAAAGATTTTAGATCTCACCAAGTAGATATGGCAGGAAAGCACCTTAGAAAGGATAAACCGCAGATCGGTACCGTTAGGATTGTAGAGTTTACTGTAAGGATTCTCCATGTCAAATTTGGGCTAAAATTGATGAAGTTTGGCCACTGATCGTCAAGCAGAAAAACTCAGAAACCTAGCTTTTCTCTCTCTCTTTCTTTCTCTGACTGCGTCGCCGCACGCTGCACACCGACGTTGCACACCGCTGCAGTTTCACCGTTCCACTAAAAACCCTTTCTCTGCCCACCTATTTGTTTTCTTTCTAATTAACTGATTTGGGCTCAAAAGCCTAGTTATCTAGTCCAAGCCCACCTATGGGCTAGACCCAACATCCAAAGCTCAAAGTCCATGTAAATAAGAAAGATCCGCATACGAGTCTTCTGTTGGGAAATCAACAAGGGGAGCGACATCACATGCACAGCGGAAGAACAGAAAACAAAACCCCAGATTTTTCGTAGAAAGTTTCCATCGTCGTGCGAAGATCGGTGCATCAAAACAAATCCACGAAAACTGCATGTGTTAAAGAAAGATACCTAGGGAGATTGTATATCCTTGAATTCCTGCAGATCTGTGGGAGAGGATGAAGGAGGTCAAGCATCCTCCTCTCTAGCGGTATCCACACAGCAGAGATTGCGACGATGCACCTCTCTCTCTGGGGAGAGGTGAATAGGAGGTGGCTACCAAAAACCCTCAGCCTATAGAACTCTAGTTCCCTCCTATTTATAGAGGCCCCCTGAAAAACCCTAATGGATCTTTTGCTCTATTGGGTATTGGATCTTCATCCAATTACCCAAGCCTCTTGGATTAGTGGGTTTCTACCCAATAATCTCTTATTAGTAATTATTGGATCTCATCTCAGGATCAAATAATTCAGAGACTTAATGGATATCCAATAAGATAGGGGGGGTCAGCGGATATCTCATATCCGAACCTCTACTCATCGCAACATCTACCATATGTGTGTGACCCTCTAGGCCCAATATCGAGCTGGCCATGAGTTATACTTGTCAGAACTCCTTCTGACTTAGTGAATTATTATCTCTATAATAATTCACCCAACTCATCGACTACGGACATACCAGGCCACTACAACGCGGCCCCTAGATGATACAAGGGAATCCAATCCATTGGACCTATCTGTCCTCAGTTATCATGTATCTATAATCTCTCATCCATCTAATATCCTAGAGACCCTATACCGAGCATAGTGCTGTCAGGCCCATACGATCTCTCCTCGAGTCTTCCTCTTGTCGGATTCTCCCGGAGAACTCTTTCTCTCTCAATCCGAATAACCTTGGCCAAGGATTTATTCGAGCAAGAACACATGAGATATTCCTCTCATGATACCGAGAGCGGATGATCCTCTATTGACACTCAATAGCCCTCGTAAGGTTGGCTACCACTCCCAATGATCGGCTGTACTAGATATGGAGCTTTCCAAACCTATAAGTCCGATATCAAAGAGTGGAGTACTCATACAGGACATCCTTGGTGTCTCAAGTCTAAGGACCAAATACACTATTGGGACTACGGAATCGCTGTCTGACATGAGGTATCAATAACCATCCAGCATTCCGTAGGCGGATCAATCAATGAACTCATTCTCCAATAAGCACCTGCATTGTACCCTTAGTGTCCCCACACGAGTAGCTATGAGACCAGCTACCTCCATCATATGAACGGGTATACAGCACACCAGTCTATCCGGTTATCTCGATGTCCTTCTCGAGTAACCTATGACCAGGATAATTTAGGGTCTGTGTTTAAAGGTGAATCGGTCGCATTATCATAATCTCATCACGATCCAATTCCCATTGAACAAATCCAAGGACATCACAATATATATAGATAATGTGAGATAATATCAATAATCATAAGCAAAGAGATTGACGCAGCGTGTTACAAGTGCAATCACTCATGTGATTGGCTTGTAGGGTGTTGAATCTTGGATTTTGATGATGAAGTCAATTGGTGAAATATTTGTTCTAATCTATATTGTCGAGATAAGTGTGCAAGAATTACTACGATGGGATAAAAACATAAAGCGATTTATTGAGGTCAAGTCCGTCGGGTGTTTAAGAGTTCATCGGAAGTCTGAAAAATCGTCGGAAGTGTTGCCGGAACCAACCAAGATCGAATCAGGGACTTGTCGAAGTTTTCGGAAGTTCATCGCAAAGATCGTCGAAGGTTCACGGAACTTACCGAGAAGATTCAGAAGCTAGTCGAAGACTCGTTGAGCTCGCCATACAATCCAAGAGTATGCTGGAAGTTTGTCGGAAGAAATCCGAGGGAAGTGTCGGAAGTCCACCGGAATCTCACCGTAAAGCTCGCCGGAAGTTGACTTGAAGAATGTTAGGTTAAATCACTTAGAATTATGTTTTAATTTCATAGTTTGCACGTGATTAGAGCAAGGATTTAGAAATAATCCTACCTAAATCTGGTAGGGGCCAATCGGGCTCTTACTGGGACAACTTGGGCTTTAAACAAGGCCCATTCAGCCTTGTTGAACAGCTTAGTAGCCTTGGTTGGGGCATTCACTGGCGTAGCACCGCTTTGGGTGGGCGGTAGTACAGCTCCTCATGTGTCGGGCCACAGATCGACAAAGCATAGCACCGCCGACATGGAAACTCAAAATAAATTCAAATATGGCCCAAATTTGAATCCATTTTGAGCCTATAAATACCCCCTCTTTCTCAGCTGAAAGGGTAACCCTTGAGAGTTAGAATTTTGAGAAAAAGTCTTGGCAAAGTCTTATGTCTTCTTTTTCTTAAGTGTTTACCTTCTTCTTCTCCTTGTGAAATCTTGTAAGAGTGTGAATCTCTTGTAAAGGGTTATAAGAGGGGTATTTGGTCCTTCCCTTTCAAAGGATTTGCTAGTGAAAGTGCGGAGCCTCATCGTGAAGGCTTCAAGAGTGGATGTAGGTCATTTGACCGAACCACTATACATCGTTATGTTCATGAATGTGTGAGTATTTAAATTTCAAAGTTATTCATTATTGGCCCAAATCGCTTGTTCCATTTTGATTTCCTTAAATACTCCCAACTTCATTCAAGTTCTCTTTGAAAGGGTAATCGAAATTTTCTTATGAACTTAGAATTTTGAGAAAAAGTTCGATTTTAAACGTCTTATGTCTTCTTTTTCTTAAGTGTTCACCTTCTTCTTCTCCTTGTGAAATCTTGTAAGAGTGTGAATCTCTTGTAAAGGGTTATAAGAGGGGTATTTGGTCCTTCCCTTTCAAAGGATTTGCTAGTGAAAGTGCGGAGCCTCATCGTGAAGGCTTCAAGAGTGGATGTAGGTCATTTGACCGAACCACTATACATCGTTATGTTCATGAATGTGTGAGTATTTAAATTTCTGAGTTATTCCATTACTTAGTTGCAAATCGCTTAGTTCCTTTCTATTTCCTTTACTCAAGCAACTTCATTCAAGTTCTCTTTCGTCGAATCGAAATTTTCTTATGAACTTTCCTTTTAAGTAAATCGAATCAAAGTTACGATTTTAATCCACGTCTTATCTCTTCTTTTTCTTAAGTGTTCACCTTCTTCTTCTCCTTGTGAAATCTTGTAAGAGTGTGAACCTCTTGTAAAGGGTTATAAGAGGGGTATTTGGTCCTTCCCCTTTAAAGGATTTGCTAGTGAAAGTGCGGAGCCTCATCGTGAAGGCTTCAAGAGTGGATGTAGGTCATTTGACCGAACCACTATACATCGTTGTGTTCATGAATGTGTGAGTATTTAAATTTCTGAGTTATTTCATTACTTAGCTGCAAATCGCTTAGTTTCTTTCTATTTCCTTTACTCAAGCAACTTCATTCAAGTTCTCTTTCGTCGAATCGAAATTTTCTTATGAACTTTCCTTTTTGCGAAATCGGAATCAAAGTTACGATTTTAATCCACGTCTTATCTCTTCTTTTTCTTAAGTGTTCACCTTCTTCTTCTCCTTGTGAAATCTTGTAAGAGTGTGAACCTCTTGTAAAGGGTTATAAGAGGGGTACTTGGTCCTTCCCCTTTAAAGGATTTGCTAGTGAAAGTGCGGAGCCTCATCGTGAAGGCTTCAAGAGTGGATGTAGGTCATTTGACCGAACCACTATACATCGTTGTGTTCATGAATGTGTGAGTATTTAAATTTCTGAGTTATTTCATTACTTAGCTGCAAATCGCTTAGTTCCTTTCTATTTCCTTTACTCAAGCAACTTCATTCAAGTTCTCTTTCGTCGAATCGAAATTTTCTTATGAACTTTCCTTTTTGCGAAATCGGAATCAAAGTTATGATTTTAATCCGCTGCACTAATTCACCCCCCCCCCTCTTAGTGCCTTTCCGATCCTAACATAGGGCACCTATAACTAGCAATCTCCCACTTAACCTAAAGCCAATCACCAACATGTCTGATCCCTATCAGACCTCTGTGACGCTTAAAAATAATCTGAGTTAGTGGCTTTGTCAGTGGATCTACAATGTTATCTTCGGATGGAACTCTTTCCATTGCTACATCTCTATGGGCCACGATCTCTCTAATAAGTTGGAACCTCCTCAGAACACTTCTAATAAGACCCGAGTTCTCTTATTTGAGTAATCGTCCCGTATTTGTCGTAATATAAAGAAATCAGCTCCTCGCTGCTCAAGATGACTCCTAGATCTGGGATGAACTTCTTCATCCAGACTCCCTCCTTTGCTGCCTCTGCCGTAGCAATGTATTCCGCCTCTGTGGTCGAGTCACAGAGTGTCTTGCTTGGAACTCTTCCAAAGATATCTTTGCTCCTTCATTCAGGGTGAACACATACCCTGAATTAGACTTGCTATCATCGACATCGGACTGGAAGCTCGAGTCCGAGTAGCCCTCAACCTTGAGATTACTACCTCCATATACCAGTAAAAGATCCTTAGTCCTTCTCAAGTACTTAAGGATACATTTTACTGCTTTCTAGTGCTCTAAGCCTGGATCTACCTAATATCTACTCGTGACACTCAGAGCATGCGCTATATCAGGCCTGGTACATAGCATAGCATACATGATAGATCCTATCACTGATGCATATGACATCATATCCATGTGTGCCCTTTCTTCAGGAGTCTTTGGGGACATACTCCTAGAAAGTGATATTCCATGTCTCATTGGTATGAGACCTCTCTTGGAATTTTCCATGCCAAACCTTTTGACAATGTTGTCTATGTACCTGGACTGGGACAAGCCAAGCATCCTCTTGGATCTATCTCTATAGATCCGTATCCCCAATATGTAGGATGCTTCCCCTAAGTCCTTCATGGAGAAGTGCCTAGATAACCAAGTCTTTACTGTGGAGAGCATTCTTACATCATTCCCAATGATCAGGATGTCATCCACATATAATACCAAAAAGGTGATAGTGCTCCCACTTAATTTTCTGTACACATAAGGTTTATCTTCGTTCTTAACGAAGTCATAAGATCTGATCGCCTCATCAAATCTTATGTTCCAACTTTGGGAAGCTTGCTTTAATCCATAAATGGACCTAAGCAACTTGCACACCTTATCTGAGTTATCCTTGGACACGAATCCCTCAGGCTGTATCATATACACCTCCTCATCGAGGTTACCATTGAGAAATGCAGTTTTGACGTCCATCTGCCAGATCTTATAATCATAGTGTGCTGCAATAGCCAATAGAATTCGAATGGATTTTAGCATAGCTACAAGTGAGAAAGTTTCGTCATAGTTAACACTTTACCTTTGATGATACCCCTTAGCCACTAACCTTGCTTTATAGGTCTCTACCTTTCCATCCACTCCAATCTTCTTTTTGAAGATCCACTTGCAACCAATGGGTACAATACCCTCAGGTGCATTAACTAGATTCCAAACCTTGTTGAAGTACATGGAATCCATTTCTGAATCTATGGCTTCTTGCCATTTCCCGAAGTCTATGCTCATAATAGCCTTCTCGTAGGTTTGAGGATCAATATCCTCAACATCCTCTCTTTTGATATGTCCCACATATCTCTTAGGAGGATGGGATACTCTATCGGACCTACGTAAAGTTGGAACTTGTGTGTTAGGTATCTTAATAGACTTTGGTTATGGAATGGTGCTTGAGTTAGGTTCTCCAACCTCGCTCAACTCTATCGTGCTCCCACTGTCTCCACCAAGAATGTGTTCCTTCTCAAGGAACACTGCTCTCTTAGCTACAAAGACCTTTTGGTCCTCAGGGTGATAGAAATAATACCCACAAGTTTCTTTGGGGTATCCCACAAACTTGCACCATTCCATCCTATATTCTAACTTGTCAGGGTTGTGTCTCTTAACGTGGGCAGGGCAGCCCCAAATTTTAACAATTTTAAGATCGGGCTTCTTCCCATTCCATATCTCATATGGAGTAGACATCACTGATTTAGTTAGAATTCTGTTCAGAAGGTAAGCTACGGTCTCTAGGGCATACCCCTAGAATGAGATGGGTAGGTCGACGAAACACATCATGGAACGCACCATGTCTAACAGTTGTGCAATTCCTCCTTTCTGATATACCATTAAGCTGTGATATATAAGGAGGTGTCCATTGGGTTAATATCCCATAGTCTTTGAGGAACTAGGTAAACTCTATACTCAAGTACTCACCTTCTCGATCTGATCGAAGGGTTTTAATACTCTTTCCAGTCTGGTTCTCCACTTCATTTTTCCTCTTAGACTCACTTACACTCATGATATGTGGAGTTGTATCTAGCATATATAAGCCTTTATGCAATGTTCCTCTCGTGATGATCTCATCATCTAATATTATTGAACAATCATTGTTCTCAAAAGCTAATTTATATCCACTAACTATCAAACATGAAATGGAAATAATATTTTTAATAATAGAAGGAACATAATAGTATGCATCTAATGCAATAATAGCTCCACCAGGCAGATGTAAGGTGACCTTGCCAACAGCCACTGCAGCAACCTTTGCTCCATTGCCCATCTTAAAGTCCATCTCGCCTTTGTTCAATCTCCTCGGTTCTGTCAGAACCTGCAACGAATTGCAGATATGATAAGTACTCCCGATATCCAATACCCATGTGTTATCATAAGATTCTGACAAATGGAGACTGATCATGAATGTACATGAAGCTTCTCCAAGCTTCTGTTTCGCCCTCTCTGCAAGGTACTCTTTGTAGTTCCTCTTCCGGTGTCCATCTTTGTCGCAGTAGAAGCACTGGCCTTTGTCCTTTGTTAGGTCTTTCTTGGCAACCTTTGCCTTACCCATTTTTGTCCTTGCCCTTGCCCTTCTTAAGGGTCTTCTCAATCTTCCTTTTCTTTCTGGTCTCACCAGTGTAGAGAACCAGTTTCTCTTTCTTGAAGGTGCTCTCTGCTTCTCAGCATATTGAGGAGCTCTTGGAGGGTTACCTTAAGTTTGTTCATATTAAAATTCATTATGAACTGAGAAAAGGAATCTGGTAGGGACTAAAGTATAAGATCTACACACAAGTTATCCTCTAGGACCATTCCTAGACCTGTGAGTTTCTCGATCCACTCAATCATTTTAAGGACATGGTTCTGAACCGGTGTCCCCTCAATCATCCTGGCACGGAAAAGACTCTTTGATATCTCATATCGTTGAGTTCTTCCTTGTTCCTCAAACAGTTTGTGGAAATGTAGGAGTACGGAATTAGCATCCATATTTTCATGCTGTCTCTGTAACTTAGTAGTCATAGAGGCCAACATATAACACTGAGCAAGAATAGAATCATCTAAGTACTTCACATAACGAGCGATCTCATCCTCGCTTGCCCCTTCGTCGGGCGTAGGGATCACTGTATCAAGGACATACGTGATTTTCTCCACTGTGAGAACAATTCTCAGATTGCAAAGTTAATCAGTATAATTTGGACCAGTGAGGCGGTTTGCATCAAGTATGTCATGTAAAGGATTTGAAAGCGACATTTTTCTGAAATAAAAGATGTAGTAGAAATAAATAACATGCAGACTTTGCAGAAATTTAAACAATTAAGATAAGGACTTTTATCTTAATGTATTCTCACTAATTTTTCGTGAGACACACAACACCCTCCGGTATGTGAATCGAAGACCCCCAGCGGATCTCTAGTGGGGATCAGGATCCAATCGGCGTCTTAACGTAACCTTGAGGGACTTGACCAATCACGTTAAGCTCGTAAAGGTAGGCAACTCTTACCAATCACAACTCCTTGTGATTCCTGTCCTGTTCGGCCTCCGAACCACCATGGCCTCGAGGGACTCGACCAACCATGATGTTCGGTTAAGTCATTGACATCGTTACCAGATGAGTCTGATTAGGTGATATACTCTCGTGGGACACGACCAAGCATACCATGTCCTCAGGTCACCTCTGACATCTCTATATTGTAGATAAGATGGCGAGATGCGATATAGGTGAGTCTCGAGGGACTCGACCAACTCAACCTACACCGGGAATCGGCTCCTAACTATAACGATGGAAGGCCACGTGGGTCAATCTTATTGCCTCACGTTTACCAACTTAATATTATTAGTAGAGGGGATTTTGGTTTGGTCTCCGAACATAATATGTCACACACATACGTATTTAATATATATATCTACATCGCATGCAAATATATATATACGTATCTAGTAGGTGTATAACTAATCACACATCACATGAGCAATCACATTAGATGATCATGGATCAGGCCCAATTACTCACATCAAGATCTATGTATACTTCGGCGCATCTTTATGCCCTGTGATCGTCCATCTCGCTTCGTCGGATCCGTCAGCATCTCAACACATCTTTATACGTCGGATCGTCCGTTTCGACCTCGTGAGTCACGCTACCAATGCGCCTCCTCTGATAATTACAACATAATTACAAGCACGCAGGCCCGATAATAAACGAGAAAAATAGAGGCTCGCAGACCCCAATAATAATAATCACATGTATACACATCACATCACAAGTCCATGATCATTTGTCCACATCATATATCACATGTATATATTATTTTATAGGACTACTAGATAAAAAATAATAGTTAATTAAACTATATAATTAACATATTTAATTTTCTAAATCAGGGACATAAAGGAAATTTTTTGAAATCCCAGGGGTATTTCGGTAATTAGGTCAAAAGGGTATTTTGGTAATTCTGTCAAAAGGGACAGAATCTGAAATTTCTGAAATTCCGAAGGGCAAACTATCTTTTGCCCAAAACCCTAATACCTTTCCCTTCTGCCGAGTTGCGGCAGCCGCCACCCTACCAGCGGCGGCCATTGCGATCGGGCGCCGCTTCGCCATGGGCGGGCGTAGGCTGCGAAAGCGGTTCGTCCATCGGCGGCGTTGCCCTTTGCGGCGGCGGTGCCCTTGCGGATGCGCCACACTGCGAGCAGATCGCCGCAGCGGCGCCGCTTTTGCGGTGGCGCGAAGCGGGCGGCGTGCCGCACCCACACCCTTGGGCGCCGCTTGTGCCGTTATTCCCACGGGCATAGCGCTCGCAGCGCGCTTTGCCGGGCAGCCACCGGCGCTCTACGGCTGGCTCGCAGCTGCGCGCGATCGCTGTTTATGCATGCAAAGCAAGGTGCAAATAGCCTTGCGGTTGCCGTGACGAAAGACAACAACAGTTGCTGCCCTTTCTCGCTCTTTGCGCCAACGATTATGGCGTCAGAAGCAGATCAAAAACATAACACACACAGTTTAATATCCAGTCTTCGCACGAACAACCTGGCTTTGATACCACTGTTGGGAAATCCACAAGGGGAGCGACATCACATGCGCAGCGGAAGAACAGAAAACAAAACCCCAGATTTCCCGTAGAAAGTTTCTGTCATCGTGCGAAAATCGGTGCATCAAAACAAATCCACGAAAACTGCATGTGTTAAAGAAAGATACCTAGGGAGATCGTATATCCCTGAATTCTTGCAGATCTGTGGGAGAGGATGAAGGAGGTCAAGCGTCCTCCTCTCTAGTGGTATCCACACAGCAGGGATTGCGACGATGCACCTCTCTCTCTAGGGAGAGGCGAATGGGAGGTGGCTACCAAAAACCCTCAGCCTATAGAACTCTAGTTCCCTCTTATTTATAGAGGCCCCCTGAAAAACCCTAATGGATCTTTTGCTCTATTGGGTATTGGATCTTCATCCAATTACCCAAGCCTCTTGGATTAGTGGGTTTCTACCCAATAATCTCTTATTAGCAATTATTGGATCTCATCTCAAAATCCAATAATTTAGGGGCTTAATGGATATCCAATAAGATAGGGGGTTCAGCGGATATCTCATATCCGAACCTCTACTTGTCGCAACACCTACCATATGTGTATGACCCTCTAGGCCCAATATCGAGCTGGCCGTGAGTCATACTTGTCAGAACTCCTTTTGACTTAGTGAATTATTATCTCTATAATAATTCACCCAACTCATCGATCATGACGCATTGTGCCACTACGCCACGGCCCCCAAACAATACAGGGGAATCTAATCCTTTGGACCTATCTGTCCTCAGTTACCATGTATATATAATCTCTCATCCATCTAATATCCCAAAGACCATATATCAGACATGGTGTTGTCAGGCCGATATGATCTCTCCTCGAGTCTTGCTCTTGTGAGATTCTCCCGGAGAACTCTTTCTCTCTCAATCCGAATAACTTTGGCCAAGGATTTGTTCGAGCAAGAACACATGGGATATTTCTCTCATGATACCGAGAGCGGATAATCCTCTATTGACACTCAATAGCCCTCATAAGGTTGGCTACCACTCCCAATGACCGGCTGTACTAGATATGGAGCTTTCCAAACCTATAAGTCTGGTATCAAAGAGTGGAGTACTCATACAGGACATCCTTGGTGTCTCAAGTCTAAGGACCAGATACACTACTGGGACTACGAAATCGCTGTCTGACATAAGGTATCAATAACCATCCAAAGATTCTCAGAGGTGGATCAATCAGTGAACTCATTCTCCAATGAGCACCTGCACTGTACCCTTAGTGTCCCCACACGAGTAGCTATGAGACTAGCTACCTCCATCATATGAACGGGTATATAGCACACCAGTCTATCCGGTTATCTCGATGTCCTTCTCGAGTAACCTATGACCAGGATAATTTAGGGTCTGTGTTTAAAGGTGAATTGGTTTCATTATCGTAATCTCATCATGATCTAATTTTCATTGCACAAATCTAGTGACATCACAATATACATATAGATAATGTGAGATAATGCCAATAATCATAAGCAAAGAGATTGACGCAGCGTGTTACAAGTGCAATCACTCATGTGATTGGCTTGTAGGGCACCTATAACTAGCATCTTCCAATACGTGTAATCTGACCCATTGAACATGGGTGGACATGTAATTAAATGACCCTCTTGCATGTCAGAATAAGCCATCTCTCTTGGGTTTTAAACCAGATGAGAGTGACTAGGCTCTGATATCAATTATTAGAGATCGAGCGACACTAAGAGGGGTGGGCGGGTGAATTAGTGCAGCGGTTAATAATGATAACTTTTTGACGATTTAAAATAACTTCAAAATCTTTGTGCGATAAAATTACATTTCAATGAAATCCGATTTTGATTGCGTATAAACTTATAATGATTCGAAAGAAAGTGAGGAGGAAGCAGAGTAAGTAATTGAACAAGTTTGCAGAAATATAAATAATAATATTAAAACACAAATCAGAATTTTTATAGTGGTTTGGTCATACGACCTACGTCCACTCCCGATTCCTCTTCTCTTGAGGCCATCGACTTTCCACTCGGTGTCTTTCTTCTAAGGGCGAAGACCAATTCCCTTTTACAATGCTTTCTCCTTTTAACGGGCTTAGGAGATAACCCTTACAAGCACTTACTTCTTTCTTTTGAATCAAATACTAAAGAAAACTAAAGTAGGGATTTCTAGAGAGATTTGAATAATGTTTTCTAGCTTTCAAGGTGTATGTGCTTGTATTCCTCAACCCAAGGATGGGAGGGGTTTTTATAGGCTTCAAAAGGATTCAAATTTGGAGCCCAAATTTGAATCTTCTTGATTTTCCAAGCTATTGACTGTACCATCGCCTGACATTGGCGATACCACCACTTGACAAAGTCCTCGAGCTCTGTGGTCTGACGGTACTACCGCCTACCAAGCATTAAAGTTGGCGATACCACCGTTGACCTAGGGTGGTGCCACCGCCTAGAACACCTGGGATTTCGGTCCTTAGGAGGTGCCACCACTAGACTATTCCAGCAAGACTGAATGGGGCCTGACTTCGGCTCAAATCAGCGCAAATAAGGTCGAGTTGGCCCCTACAAGGGTTAAACAGGATTATTACATAATCTTTACCCTAATTACATGCTAACTACAGAATTGAAACATAATTCTAAGCAAATAAACAACCAACAATATCGAGTCTTCTTTCGGTGAGCTTTTTGGTGAACTTTCGACAGACTTCCGATGCACCCTCAGATTTCTTCCAATGGATTCCCAACAGGCTCCCGGACTTTATAGCGAGTTCGACGAGTCTTTGGTAAGCTTCCGAAACTTCTCGGTGAGCTCCGTGAACCTCCGACGATCTTTCCAACGAACTTTCGAGACCTTCGGCAAGTTCCCGATTCTTTCTCGATTGGTTCCGACAGCACCTCCGATGATCCTTCGGACTTCCGGTGAACTCTCGATCTCCTAACTATTTGACTCCGGTAATTTGTTTTATGCCTTCAAGCTATTGTAGTTAATCCTGCATACTTATCTTAATAATATGAATTAGATCAATTAATCTATCAATTGACTTCATCATCAAAATCTGAGATTCAACATTCAAGATACAAGTAGTACTACTATTAATTTTGGGTGGTACCATTATCATAATCTTTCAAATACAATTACAAATATGGACTCTAGTAGTACTACAATCGTAATTTTTAACACAAGTCATAAGACTATATTTTAGCAATACTACTATCATAATTTTTTTTATATGAAGTCATAATGTTGGACTCTAATAGTACTATCACCATTAGTATAGCATGACATCACAAAACTTAATCTTGGTTAGTACTACCATTGTCATTGGCAATACCATTGCTGCCCAGCTAGTTTAGATTACATGTTTAGCATTCTAATGATCCAAATTTAGTCCAACATTAAGCCCAATGACCTTCATAATAAGTAGGCTTTATTTGAGCCCAATTTTGGTTCAAATTAGCTTAAAATATTCTCAACCAAGATTTTGACTCAACAACCACTCATTCAGCCTATATTTAAAGCTTTCAGCATATTATCTACTCTTTTGGCATGTCATTCGATCTTTCAGTACTTTGTTCGAACCTTCAACATATCGTCTAATCCTTCAGCATATCAACTTTGTCACTACATCTTATC
Organism: Musa beccarii; assembly: GCA_024322285.1. Lineage (NCBI taxonomy): Eukaryota > Viridiplantae > Streptophyta > Magnoliopsida > Zingiberales > Musaceae > Musa > Musa beccarii. Next base: position 17,833,230 of record CM044396.1, read on the forward strand.
TTCCTATATGATATTCAATACTTCTAGAAAGTGATATTTTATGTCTCATTAGTATAAGACCTCTCTTGGAATTTTCTATGCCAAACCTTTTGACAATGGTATCTATGTACCTGAACTAGGACAAGCCAAGCATCCTCTTAGATCTATCTCTATAGATCCGTATCCCTAATATGTAGGATGCTTCCCCTAAGTCCTTCATGGAGAAGTGCCTAGATAGCCAAGCCTTTATTGTGGCGAGCATTCCTATATCATTCCCAATGATCAGGATGTCATCCACATATAATACCAAAAAGGTGATAGTGCTCCCACTTACCTTCTTGTACACACAAGGCTCATCTTCGTTCTTAATGAAGTCATAAGATCTGATCGCCTCATCAAATCTTATGTTCCAACTTCGGGAAGCTTGCTTCAGTCCATAAATAGACCTAAGCAACTTTCACACCTTATCTGGGTTATCTCTGGACACGAATCTCTCAAGCTGTATCATATACACCTCCTCCTCGAGGCTGCCATTGAAGAATGCGGTTTTGACATCCATCTGTCAAATCTCATAATCATAGTGTACTGCAATAGCCAATAGAATTCGAATGGATTTTAGCATGGCTATAGGTGAGAAAGTTTCATCATAGTCAATACCTTGCCTTTGACGATAGCCCTTAGCCACTAGCCTTGCTTTATAGGTCTCTACTTTTTCATCTACTCCAATCTTCTTTTTGAAGATCCACTTACAACCAATAGAAACAATACCCTCGGGTGCATCAACTAGGTTCCAAACCTTGTTGGAGTATATGGAATCCATTTCTGAATTCTTGGCTTCTTGCCATTTCCTAGAGTCTATACTCATAATAGCCTCCTTATAGGTCTGAGGATCAATATCCTCAATATCCTTTTCTCTGATATGTCCTATGTATCTCTCAGGAGGATGAGATACTCTACCAGACCTACGTAAAGTTGAAACTTATGTGCTAGGTATCCAAACAGATTCTAGCTGTGGAATGGTACTTGAGCTAGGTTCTCCAACCTCGCTCAACTCTATCATACTCCCACTGTCTCCACCAAGAATGTATTCCTTCTCAAGGAACACTGCTCTCTTGGCTACAAAGACCTTTTAGTCCTTAGGGTGATAGAAATAGTACCCACAAGTTTCCTTGGGGTATCCCACGAACTTGCACCGTTCCATCCTGGATTCTAACTTGTCGGGGTTGTGTCTCTTGACGTGGGCAGGGTAGCCCCAAATCTTAACAACCTTAAGATCAGGCTTCTTCCCATTCCATTTCTCATATAGAGTAGACATTACTGACTTAGTTGGAATTCTATTCAGAAAGTAAGCTGCGGTCTCTATGGCATATCCCTAGAATGAGATGGGTAGGTCGACAAAACTCATCATGGAATTCACCATGTCTAACAGTGTGCGATTCCTCCTTTATGATACAAAATTAAGGTGTAGTGTATAAGGAGGTGTCCATTGGGATAAAATCCCATAGTCTTTGAGGAAATGGGTGAAATCTGTACTCAAGTATTCACCTCCTCGATCTGATCGAAGGGTTTTAATACTCTTTCCTGTCTGGTTCTCCACTTCATTCTTATATTCCCTGAATTTCTCAAAAGCCTCAGACTTGTACTTCATTAAGTACACATGTCCGTATCTTGAGAAATCATCAGTGAAAGTAATGAAGTAGGAGTAACCACCTATGGCATGAGTCGACATGGGACCACATACATCACTATGTATGAGTTCCAGTAACTTAGTGGCTCTCTCTCTAGTTCCACTAAATGGAGAGTTGGTCATCTTTTCCCGAAGGCAAGGTTCACAAGTTACATATGACTCAGTTAAATGGATCTAGATATCCATTCTTCAGCAACTTTTGAATCCTTCCCTCATGGATATGACCTAGCCTACAATGCCACAGATATGCATTGTTCACCTCTTTTCATTTTCTCTTAGACTCACTTACACTCATGATATGTGGAGCTATATCTAACATAAATAAGCCATTATGCAATGTTCCTCTCGTGATTATCTCATCATCTAATATTATTGAACAGTCATTGTTCTCAAAAACTAATTTATATCCACTAACTATCAAACATGAAATAAAAATAATATTTTTGATAATAGAAGGAACATAATAGTATGCATCTAATGCAATAATAGCTCCACCAGGCAGATGTAAGGTAACCTTGCCAATAGCCACTACAGTAACCTTTGCTCCATTGCCCATCTTAAGTTCTATCTCGCCTCTGTTCAATCTCTTAGGTCTTGCCAGAACCTGCAATGAATTACAGATATGATAAGTACTCCCGATATCCAATACCCATGTGTTATTATAAGATTCTAACAAATAGAGATTGATCATGAATGTACCTGAAGCTTCTCCAAGCTTCTTTTTTGTCCCCTCTGCAAGGTACTCTTTATAGTTCCTCTTCCAGTGCCCATCTTTGTCGCAGTGAAAGCACTGGCCTTTGTTCCTTATTGGGTCTTTCTTGGCAACCTTTGCCTTACCCATTTTGCCCTTGCCCTTCTTAAGGGACTTCTCAGCCTTCCTTTTCTTTCTAGTCTTACCAGCATAGAGAACTAGCTTCTTTTTCTTGATGGTGCACTATGCTTCTCTCAACATATTGAGGAGCTTTGAGAGGGTCACCTCAAGTTTGTTCATATTAAAATTCATTATGAATTAAGAAAAGAAGTCTGGCAGGGACTAAAGCACAAGATCCACACAGGTTATCCTCTAGGACCATTCCTAGACCTGTGAGTTTCTCGATCCACTCAATCATCTTAAGAACATGGTTCTGAACCGGTATCCCCTCAGTCATCTTGGCATGGAAAAGACTCTTTGATATCTCATATCGTTGAGTTCTTCCGTGTTCCTCAAACAGTTTACCGAGATGTAAGAGTATGGAATTAGCATCCATATTTTTATGTTGTCTCTATAAATCAGTAGTCATAGAGGCCAACATATAACATTGAGCAAGAGTGGAATCATCTATGTACTTCATATAACGAGCGATCTCATCCTCGCTTGTCCCTTCGTCGGGCATAGGGATCACTGTTTCAAGGACATACACAATTTTCTCCGTCGTGAGAACGATTCTTAGATTGCGAAGTCAATCCATATAATTTAGACCACCAAGGCGATTGGCATCAAGTATACCATGTAAAGGATTTGAAAGGGACATTTTTCTGAAATTAAAGATGTAGTAGAAATAAATAACATGCAGACTTTATAAGAATTAAACAGTTAAGATAAGAACTTCTATCTTAATGTATTCCCACTAATTTTTTGTGAGACACACAACACCCTCCGGTATGTAAATCGGAGACCTCCGGTAGATCTCTAGTGGGGATCGGGATCTAATCGGCATCTTAACGTAACCTCGAGGGACTCGACCAATCACATTAAGCCCATAAAAGTAGGCAACTCTTGCCAATCACAACTTTTTGTGATTCCCGTCCTGTTCGGCCTTTGAACCACCATGGCCTCGAGGGACTCGACCAACCATGATGATCGGTTAAGTCATCACCATCGTTATAAGATGAGTCTGATTCGATGATATACTCTCGAGGGACTCGACCAAGCAAACCATATCCTCAAGTCACCGGTGACATCTCTATGTCATAGATAAGATAGCGAAATGCGATATAGGTGAGTCTCGAGGGACTCGGCCAACTCAACCTATACCGGGAATCGGTTCCTACTTATAACGATGAAAGGCCACGTGGGTTAATCTAATTGCCTCACGTTTACCGACTTAATATTATTAATAGAGGAGATTTTTATTTGGTCTCCTAATAATGTGTCACATACATACATATTTGCTATATATACAACACATGCAAATATATATACATATCTAGTAGGTGTATAACCAATCACACATCACATGAGCCATCACACCAGATTATCATAGACCACATCCTAATGTGATCAGGCCCAAGCCAGTGGGCCCAATCACTCATATCAAGATCTATGTATACTTCGGCGTATCTTCATTCCCTATGATCGTCCTTCTTGCTTTATCGATTCTGTTGGCATCTCAATACATCTCTATGCGTCGGATCATCCGTCTTAGCCTCGTGGGTACCATTATCACTTCCACACTCTTGCTGTGCCTCCTCATGTAATTATAATATAATTACAGACACGTAGACCCGACAATAAACGAGAAAAATAGAGACTCGCAAGCCCCAATAATAATAATCACATGTACACACATCACATCACAGGTCCATAATCATTTGTCCACATCATACATCATATGTATATATTATTTTATAGGACTACTAGATAAATAATAATAGTTAATTAAACTATTTAATTAACTAATATTTTTCTAAAATCAAGGACATTGAGGGAATTTTCTGAATTCCCAACGGTATTTTGGTCATTTTGTCAAAAGGGATAAAAACTGAAATTTCTAAAATTCTGAGGGGCCAAATTATCTTTTGCTTAAAAACCCATGCCCACGGGTCACTCACTTGCGGGCAGCACTACCGTAGAAGGCGGGCACAACGCCCGCAGGCGTCACCCCTACCGCGGGTGGGCATCGATCACGCAAGCACCACCCACGGGGCAGCGCCCGCTAGTGTTGCCCCTTGCGGGCTGCTCACCCGCGGGTGGTGCCGCACCCAGAGGGCGGGCGTTCATCCCTACCCGTGAGCGGCGGCGATCACCCCTATGGGCACCGATGCCCTGGCGGGTGCCACCCGCCCCTTACAAGCAGGGCGCCTGTGAAGGCAGCCTATAGGTAGGGTGCCTGCGCAGGTAGCCTGCAGGTCATCGGTTGTCGGCTGTCGCCTGCACGCAGGCTACCGGTTGTCGTACGAATGTAGATGGCAACCAAGCTGTTGCTGCCCTTTTTCACTTTTGCATCAACGATTTTGACATCAAAACACAATACATGTAGTTAAAATCCGATCTTTGCACGAACAATCTGGCTCTGATACCACTGTTGAGAAATCCTATGGGGTGACATCTCATGCGCAACGGAAGAATAAAAAACAAAACCATAGATTTCCCATAGAAAGTTTTCGTTATCGTGCGAAGATCGTTGCATCAAAACAAATCCGCGAAAACGCCATGTATAAAAGAAAATACCTAGGGAGATCGTATATCCCTGAATCCCTGTAAATCTGTATGAGAGGATGAAAAAGGTCAAGAGTCCTCCTCTCTAACGGTATCCACACGGTAGGGACTGTGACAATGCACCTCTCTGGGGAGAGAAAAACAGGAGGTGGCCATAAAAAAGAAACCCCCAACATATAGAGTTTTGGTTCCCTCCTATTTATAAAGGCCCCCTGTAAACCTAATGGATCTTGCCCTTTTGGGTATTGGATCTCTATCCAATTATCCAAGCCTCTTGGATTAGTGGGTCTCTACCCAATAATCTCTTATTAGTAATTATTAGATCTTATCTTAGGATCCAATAATTCAGGGGCTTAATAGATATCCAATATGATAAGGGCTCCAGTGAATATCTCATATCCGAACCTTTACTCGTCGCAACACCTACCATATGTGTGTGACCCTCTAGGCCCAATATTGAGCTGGCCGTGAGTCATACTTGTCAAAACTCCTTCTGACTTAGTGAATTATTATCTCTATAATAATTCACCCAACTCATCGACTACGGACGTACTAGGCTACTACGCCGTAGCCCCCAGACAATACAAGAGAATCTAATTCTTTGGACCCATCTGTCCTCAGTTACCATGTGTCTATAGTCTCTCTTCCATCTAATATCCCAGAGACCCTATACCGGGCATGGTGCTGTCAGGCCCATACGGTCTCTCCTCAAGTCTTGCTCTTGTCAAATTCTCCCGAAGAACTCTTTCTCTCTCAATCCAAATAACCTTTGCTAAGGATTTGTTTGAGCAAGAATACATGGGATATTTCTCTCATGATACCGAGAGCGGATGATCCTCTATTGACACTTAATAACCCTCGTAAGGTTGGCTACGACTCCCAATAATTGGCTGTACTAGATCTGGAACTTTCCAAACCAATAAGTCCGGTATCAAAGAGTGGAGTACTCATACAGGACATCCTTGGTGTCTTAAGTCTAAGGACCAGATACACTACTGGGACTACGGAATCATTGTTTGATATTAGGTATTAATAACCATCCAACATTCCGTAGGCAGATCAATCAGTGAACTCATTCCCCAATGAGCACCTACACTATACCCTTAGTGCCCCCACATGAGTAACTATGAGACTAGCCACATCTATCATATGGACGGGTATACAGCACACCAGTCTATTCGGTTATCTCGATGTCCCTCTCGAGTAACCTATGATCATGATTATTTAAGGTATATGTTTAAAAGTGAAACGGTCTCATTATCGTGATCTCATCATGATCCAATTCCCATTGCACAGATCCAAGGACATCACAATATATTCAACACGCAAGATAAAGTGATAAAATGTCTAATAATAAACATAGAGAAAGAGTGCATATCAAGTCACAAGTGCCTTCACCCATATGATTAGCTTGCATAGCATATATGACTAGCAAGATGATGGCACCACCAGGTCAGGCAGTGGTACTACTTGTGAGTTAGAAAGTATGGAGTGTATGTTTCTAAAAAATTTGAGAATGCTACCGTTAGGGTCAGTAGTGGTACCACCCAATGTCAGGCGATGGTACCACCCAAACTAGCGGTAGTACCACCAGAACACAATCTTCAAGATTGTGTCAGGTGGTGGTACCACTAGTACACCAAAAATTCAAGGATTTAAATTTTTAGCTTATTTTTGAAGTCATTTGGGGTCTATAAATATTCTACTCTTTCTTGCTTGAGATAGCAAGAAAAGAGAATGAAAACTTATGGTTTAAGTGTGTAAACCCTATTAAAAAGTTGAGTTTCGTCCTCCTTGAGCTTAAAGGTTGTTCTAAGGGAGGTGTGTGATGGATTTCTTATATAAAGAAAAAGAGTATAAAAGTTTCTCTCCTAAGCCTATGAATTGGAGAAAGAGTTGTAATAAGGGTAGTTGATCTTTGCCCATTAGAAAGAAAATCAGTAGTGGAAGCCGATGGCCTTAAGTGAAAAGGAATTAGGAGTAGACATAGGTTGGAACAACCGAACCACTATAAATCTAGTTTGTATTTTTGTTTATGCTTTTTCTTATTATTACTAATTGATTTGGTTGATCACAATTCTTACTCAAACTCCAAATTAAAAGTATTTCCGATATCAGTTTTAGCACTCGAAATTTTTGAAACGATAAAGCACCAATTCACGCAACACCCCCTCCCCCCCTCTTGGAGCCATTCCGATCCTAACAGTTTATATCAAAGTCAAGTTCTCTCAATTGGTTTTGTGGTGGGGAGGAGGAATTAGTGCAGTGGTAAATTTATGATAAATTTATATAATTTTGAAAAACTTTATTCATTAAAAATCAATTTCGATGAAAGCTTTCGGCGATTAAGTTCGTATCAGAAATATTTTAAACTTGAAAGTGATTTGTAATGAATGAGAGCAGTGATGAGGAAGTCGGGTAGCAAAGTAAAATAGTTTATAGAAAGATAAATGCAATAAGGTAAACACAAACCATTTTTATAGTGGTTCGGTCATCTAACCTACATCTACTCCCGATTCCTCTTCACTTAAGGCCATCGGCTTTCCACTAGTTGTCCTTCCAATAAGTGAGGACTGACTACCTTACAACATCTTTTCCTTTTAATGAGCTTAGGAGATAACCCTTACAAGTACTCACACACTCCTCTCTTTTTGCTAAAAATAAATGAAAGCTAGAGGAGGAATTTTTAAAGGGATTTTTATAGCGTTTTCTTCCTTTTAAAGTTTATGTGCTTATGTAGTCAACCCAGAGATGAGAGAGATACTTATAGGCTCTAAATGGATTCAAATTTAGAGCCAAAAATCTTTCCATCCTTAATTTTTTGGGTGCTAGCGGTACCACCGCTAGTGTTGGGCAATACCACCACCTAGCACACTATCACTTTCGGTGTACTAGGTGGTACCACTGCCCAGACACACTGTCAGTGGGCAGTACCACTGCCCAGACTCAGTCTTGAAGACTAAGCCTTCAGGCAGTTCCACCATCCACCTAGCGGTGATAGCGCCTGACATGGCACTAGGGCACTATTTGGGCCTTTCATCCTGCCCAACACAGTCCTAATTCGGACCTAGTTGGCCCCTAATAGGGTTAAAGGAATTAACTCTCAAATCTAATCCTAATTACATACTAACTATGAAATTAAAGATATTTCCTAATCAAAACAAAATCTAGTAAGTCAAGTCTTCTTCCGACGAGCTTCCGGCGAGCTTCCGGCGGTCTTCCGACGAACCCTCAGATACCTTCCTGCGGACTCCCAATAAGCTCCTAGACTTCACGATGACCTTGGCGAGTTCCGATGAGTCTTCTTTGGCAAGCTTCTAATCTTTCTCAGCGAGCTTCGCGAACTTCCAATGAACCTTCCGGCGAACTTCTGACAACCCTTCGGCAAGGCGATTCATTCTTGACTAGTTCTGACAACACTCTGACGAATCTTCGGACTTCCGTCGAACTCTCAAACTCCCAACGATTCGATTACACTTGACTCTAGCACTTTGTTTTTGCCTTATGCCTTCATCATTATCATAGTTAATCCTATATATTAATTAAACCTTAACCCTACTTCGATCTAGACAGTTACAATGAATCAACTTCTTATTGCTCGGCATATCATTGGTTAGTGCTTCATCTAGTTCTTTGGCACATCATCCTCTCTTGTGGCCTATTGCCCAATCAGTGGTTGACCTCCGCAACCCTGATCTCCTTGGCGCAACACCACTCTTCTTGGTCCGATGCCCGATATCTTTGTCTGAAGCCTTCTGCTGATTGTTGACCAGACCTTCGGCTCGATGTCCAATCTCCTGACGTGATTTTCTCCAGTACAATATTGATTCTTTCTGTATCAATTGTCTAATCCTGATCGATAGTACACCTGCATGACTTAAAACATAATTAGATAACCAAAACACAATCAGTTAGTTTCATCATCAAAATCTGAGATTCAATAATCTTTTCCTTTTTGATTATGACAACTAATTGATGATGGAGTTAACCTTAACTCCCGAAGTTTAACCAACTCCCCCTATCAATATGCAATATTGATAGAACCCTTGGATTTCAACAAATCCAAGAAATATGTATCAAAATCATGTTATCAAAAATATCATGCAAATATATAAAATATTCAATCATACATTGCATGAAGTCATCAATCTACTTCTCCCCCTTTATCATTAACAAAAAAGAGAAGTTGTATCATAGCTAGTTTAAAAGCTATGCAAGTTTTATAATCATACTAGATATCAATCTAGATGTTCAACATGCATTACTTTAAAACATTCAATTATAGCAAAATTTTAAGGATGTGTAATCATGGAAATTCAACACTTTTTGTGTAAGTTTGCACTTTGCTTCTCTTAAAATTGTAAGGTGGTAATTTTTGTGATAGTGTTCATGATAGCAAGTTTTTCTATTCTCCTTTGAGAAGTGCAAGCAAGTTGTGCCTTTGTAATGATTGAGCTAGCAATCTTTGCTTGCAATGAGCTAGCAATTTTTCCTTTCAAGCCTAAGCTAGAAATCTTTCTCCCTCTTTATTATTACTGAAGAGAAGGGGAGAAGTACAAATAGTCTTTTCCATTAATGCTCTAATCATAAAAAAATTAATCATAAATTTTTATCATATCACAATCAAGGCATAAATTCAAAGGATTCATGAATAAATCATGATATGAGGGAAATTGATGATAAGCAAGCTAGCATACTTTGCGATATGCAAGCTAGCTATTTTTTGTGAAGTTTAGCAAAATTTTTGCTTCTTTTGAGGTAGCAACTTGCTTCTCTTTGTGATGTTTAAAATAACAACTTTTGAAATGTGCAAGCTGTTAATCTTTTCTTTATTTCGTGAAGTGAAGTGCACGATAGCAAACTATCTCCCCCTTTATCATTATCCAAAAGAAGGGAGGGAATACAAAGTTTTCTTTATATTACTTTCAAATACATTTGCATCAAAATATACATTAGTTATCACATGATGCATACAAGGCAAAAATGTAAAGAAATCATGTAATGAAGGGTATCAATATTAAAAATCAACAAAGATCAATACCAAAGGATGTCATTCATGGTTCATAAGTGTCATTCATGAATCAATACATGATTCATATTATCTCATCCATGAAATAATCATATGAGAATATGATTCATGCATCAAGTCATCAAGATCCAGAGAAAATTTCGAGTATCAAATAAAAATCATCAATTCATGCATTCAAAACAAATAAGTCATGATTCCAACAAAATAAAGTTGTGATTTCGAAAGTTTAAAAATAGAATTCATGAATCATCAAGAAGTCATCAAGAAATCAAGTGACATATCAAGTCATCAAGATCACAAAAAAAAATTTCAATTATATAGTTCCGAGAATTCAAGAGACAAGTCATATTTCATTTGGGAAATTCTCTTTTGATAAATAAAATAATCATGATATACGATCTTGATTTATAAAAGTTTTAAGTTATAATTATCAAGATCATGAATCATAAATATTTTCTTTAGCAAAGAATCACATGAGCACTTGATTATTGCATAAAAATTCTCATTGCATCATGATTTATAAATTCTTTCTCTACAATATGAATTATAGGAGGTATAATAGCAATGATATTAATCATGATTCATTTGGTAGCAAATAGCAAAGAGAACAATTTATTTCATGCATCTCGATTCACGAAAGTCAAGTTATGATTCCAAGAGATTAAGAGAAGAGTCAAGAATCATTAAAAAAAAATCTCATTCAAGTTCAATTCAACAAAATCATCAAAATTATTTTTGATTCACATGAACATAATATACATGGATTCATCATTTGTCTTTTATCGAAAAAATTGAAAACTCTATAGATAGAAAAATTTCAAAAAACATGCATTTCCTTTTAATGATTTATTTCATATAAGTATGCTTTTGTCTTTTAATGCTAGATTCATATATCATTGTATAGATCCGAAAAGCAAGTTTCAAGAGAAATCATTTAGACCAATAACATGATACACACATTTATTTTCAAAGCATTAATCATGATTATTTTCAAGACATTCGCAGATTCATAAAATGAATTCATTTATCTCAATAAGATAGAAAATATATTTTCATTTCATACAATTGATTTCATATGAGTATGTTCAAGTATTTCATACGAAAGCCATCATCATATAAATTTGAAATACAAGTATTATCATAAAAACCATCAAGACCAAACACATCAAGCATAAAACATCATGATAGTACATTTTGCCTTTTTTATGTGTTTCATTTCATGCAAATTTATTTCACACATCATCGTATAAATCCAAAACAAGGTTTCATCAAAACCATCAACATATAAAGTATCTTCAAATGAAAGATCATGCAATTATCATGATAATTAAATTTTTTGTGTCAAAACGATGCATCTTGTTTGAAACCAATTTCATCATAAAGATCATCAAGACAGACACATTATTTCAAAATATGAGATTTCAAGTCATCATCATTACAAATCCTCATGCATCATCATAATATAAAATTATTAAGCATGATAACAAATTTTTAATATGTTCATTTTATCATTATCAAGGATGATTTCATAGGGTATGTTCAAATTTTTCATTTGAAAGCCATGAATCGTCATATAAATATGAAATTGTCATCAAAATCTTTCATTCGAAAAATTTGTTAGGAGCAACGTAAATTGATTATATGTAAGCATGCTCAAGTCCCCCTTTTTCTATAAAAGATGTGTCAAGTTTAAAACCGAAACATAAGTTTCATTATATATAAAACAAAATGTGACACCATCTAAAAATTTTGTCATAAACATGATTAAGACCAAAAGCATAATATTTTAAAATATAATATTTCAAATCATCAAGCATGATACAACCATTAAGCATGATTTCATAATGCATCATCAAAATCATTTAAATTCTAATATTCTTTCTTTCATTGTTGTTAGTTATAACAAGATGATTTTAGCTTAGTGTGAGAAATCATGCATCATTCATGAAAAGTCATACGGAAATCATTAAGAAAAATATTCATGGATTTAAACAAGCATTATCACTAATCATGCAAGTATCATTCATAGTTTTTACTTTTCAAAAATACTAAAAAGAAAAGCATGATATAATTTTTGAAAATAATTTTTTTTATTTCCTACTAACTAAACTAAGTTGAGCACCTTATGAAAAGATCAATTAATTTCATAACAATGAAAAAGCATTTTGGATGAGTTAATTATCTCATAGTTGAAGGTTGTCAAAGCCCGGTTCGTCGCTTCGTCACTTGATTCTTTTTTGCGAGCTTTCCTCTTCATCATTTTTGTGTACTCATCTTTGGAGCGTTCCAGTTTCTTGTATTCATAGCAAGAGTTAATGTTCTTTTCATTTATTCTTTGATTCTTGTTTAATGAACTTCTTAAATTTTAATGTCAAAAGATCAAAATTCTCAACATTATCCTCATCACTTGAGTCATCACTCAAGTGGCATTCTCTTGTTTGAAGTATCAAATCCTTCCTGTTCTTTAGAAGGTGGTTCATGTGCTTATTGAGTTCCTTTCAATGAGCTAATAAATTCTTCAATAGGTAAGTCATTTAGATTTTTAGCTTCTTGTATAACGGTTACTTTCAAATCCCAATTTTTCAGAAGAGAATGTAAAATCTTATTAACAAGTTTAAATTTTAAAAAAAGATTTACTAAGAGCTTTTTAGGCTATTGATGACATCCGTGAAATGGATGTATATGTCATCGATAGTCTCGCTTGGTGCCATTTGGAAAAGCTCAAAATCATTCAATAAGAGGTTTATTTTCTGGTCTTTGACTCTACTAGTTCCCTCATACGTGATTTCAAGTGTGTGCTAAATATCAAAAGCCATTTCATACATTGAAATCCGATTAAACTTATTTTTATCTTAAGATGCAAAATAAGGCATTCATAGCCTTTGCATTTAAAGAAAAAGATTTTCTCTCTAAATCTAACTATTCGTTCATCGGTTTAGAGGGAAGTTGAAATCCGTTTTCAATGACGTTCCATAAATCCAAATTCATAGAGAGTAAGAAAACTCTCATTCGAGTTTTCCAATAAGTGTATTCCGTCTCGTTAAACAATAGAGGATAAACGATCGAAAGACCCTCTTGAAAGTCGTGAAGAGCTAATTCTCGTGGGTGTGAATCCAAAAGAGAAACAATGTGGCTCTGATATCAACTATTAGGATCAAGAATGGCACTAAGAGGGGTGGGGGGTGAATTAGTGCAACGGTAAAGTTATGACAAATTTATGCGATTTTAAAAATCTTTATTCGTTAAAAATCGATTTTGATGAAAGCTTTCGGCGATTAAGTCCATGTCAAAAGTATTTTAAACTTGAAAGTGATTCATAATGAATGAGAGTAGTGATGATGAAGTAGGGCAGCATAGTAAAATGGTTTGCAGAAAGATAAATGCAATAAGATAAATGCAAACAGTTTTTATAGTTGTTCGGTCATTCGACCTATATCCACTCCTGATTCATCTTCACTTAAGGCCATCGGCTTTCCATTAGTTGTCCTCCTTCCAATGGGTGAGGACTAACTCTCTTACAATGCCTTCTCTCAGGAAATAACCCTTACAAGCACTCGCACACTTCTCTCTTTTTGCTAAAAATAAATGAAAGCTAGAGGAGGGATTTTTACAACGTTTTCTTCCTTTTAAAGTTTGTGTGCTTATGTATTCAATCCAGGAATGAAAGGGGTATTTATAGGCTCTAAATGGATTCAAACTTGGAGCCAAAAACTTTCCCATCCTAGGTTTTTTGGGTATTGGCGATACCACCACCAGTGCTGGGTGATACCACCGCTTGGCACACTATTACTATCAGTGTACTAGGTAGTACTACCACCCAGACTCAGTTTTGAAGACTGAGCCTTTAGGCAATTCCATTGCTCACCTAGCAGTGCCACTGCCTGACGTGGCACTAGGGCACTGTTTGGGCCTTTTATCTAGCCCAACACAGCCCTAATTTAGGCCCAATTAGCCCCTAACATAGTTAAAGGGATTACCTCCTAAATCTAACCCTAATTACATGCTAACTATAAAATTAAAGATATTTTCTAAGTAAAATAAAATTTGACAAGTCAAGTCTTCTTCCGATGAGCTTCCGGTGAACTTCCAACGGTCTTCTGACGAACCATCGGACACCTTCCTATGGACTCCCGACAAGCTCCTGGACTTCACGACGACATTGGCGAGTTCCGATGAGTCTTCTTTAGCAAGCTTCCGATCTTTCTCGGTAAGCTTCGTAAACTTCCAATAAACCTTCCAGTGAACATCCAACACCTTCGACAAGCCCCTGATTCATTCTCGGCCAGTTCTGATAGCACTTCGACGAATCTTTGGACTTCCGTCGAACTCCAAATGATTCGATCGCACTTGACTCTAGCACTTCATTTTTGCCTTATACTTTCATCGTTATCGTAGTTAATCCTACACATTAATTAAACCTTAACTCTACTTCAATCTAGATAGTTACAACGAATCAACTTCCTGTTGCCCGGCATATCATTGGTCGATGCTTCATCCGATTCTTTAGTGTATCGTCCTCTCTTGTGGCTTATTGCCCAATCGGCGGCTGGCCTCCGCAACCCCGATCTCCTTAGTGCAACACCACTCTTCTTGGCCCGATACCCAATATCTTTATCCGAAGCCTTCTACTGATTGTTGACCGGACCTCCGGCTCGATGTCCAATCTCTTGATGTGATTTCCTCTAACACAACACTGATTCTTTCTATGTCAACTATCTAGTCCTGATTGACAATAGACCTATGTGACTTAAAATATAATTAGATAACCAAAACACAATCAATTAGTTTTCATTATCAAAATCTGAGATTCAACCGGTTTAACACCTAATAGAGATTAAATTACTTTTCTTGGCAATCAAGAGGGTTATTCTTTCACTTGTTCTCTTATATTTAGTAGGACAAACTACATTTATTGGAAAATATGAATGCATATTTTCTTGATTTCTATGAATTTTGATTTATGAAATACCGTTGAATATGGTTTTAAAAAATCTTCTAAACCAATGAACAAATGGAATGATTTAGAGAAGAAAAATATTTTTTTTAAATGCAAAAGCTATGAATACTTTATTTTGTGCTTTAGATAAAAATAAATTTAATCGTGTTTCTACTTGTGAAATGACACATGATATTTGGCATGTACTTGAAGTTACTCATGAAGGCACAAATAGAGTTAAAGAATCTAAGATTAATCTCTTGGTGTATAGTTATGAATTATTTAAAATGAAGCTAAGCGAAACCATTGATAACATGGACACCCGATTTACGAAGGTTGTCAATGGTTTGAAAGCTCTTGGTAAAAGTTATACTAATATTAAACTTATTAATAAAATATTAAGTTCTCTTCCAAAAAGTTAGGATCCAAAAGTGATTACAATTCAAGAACCAAAGGACTTGAATAACTTTCCTCTTGAAAAACTTATGGGATTATTAATGATCTATGAAATGACTTATATGACACATGATAAATAAAAGAACTATCTTCTAAAGAACAAGAAAGATATTACACTAAGAACCAAAGAAAACCACTTGAGCAAAAGCTTAAGTGATGATAATGACATAGAACTCCTCACAAGAAAATTTAAAAAGTTCATGAAAAAGAATATGACTAATTCTACAAAATAAGAATCTAAAAATAATTTAAAAAGGATATAATAATTTATTATGAATGCAAAAAGTCAAGGTATCTGAAAAATGAGTGTCTATAACTGAAGAAGAAATTGTTAGCAAAAAAGAAAAAGAAAGCACTTAAGGCAACTTGAGATGAATCAAATGCATCAGAAGATAGAGTAAACTAATGAAGACAAAGTGGCAAACTACACATTGATAGCTTTGAATTATGAGGTATGTGACTCAACTAAAATTATTTTACCTTATAGTGAATTACTTGATGCATTTCATAATTTATATGATGAATTTAAAATAGTTGGTAAGAAATATAAATTGCTAAAAAAGGATCATGCATCTCTCTCTAATAAATTTGATAAACTAAAAAATGAGTACAACAAATGCTTGTTAACACCTTACACTTAATGTGAAGAGTTAGAATCATTCAAAAAGGAATATATGTTATTATAATAAATATTAAAAAATTTTAAAATTGAGAACAAATCATTAAATAAGGGTCATGTGCATAGAAAGGAAGGAATCAGCTTTGTGAGTAATAATACTTAACAAAAGCCAACTATATTTGTTAAAAAACTCACATTATATATTTTTCCTAAAGTTAAATATAATTTTTATGGAAGATATGGTCATTATGCTTATACATATTCTTTTAAAATATATAACTCTCATAAATTGGTTTAGGTTCCTAAAGAAATCATAAATGATTTGATACCAAAAGTTAAGAAAGGTAGATCGAATCATGAAGGACCTAAAGTTAAATGAGTATCTAGAACAAACTTATCATTCTTGTAAAAATGCCTCCAAATAAGAGTTAGGAGTAAAAAATTATATCTTGATTGTGGATACTCAAGATTTATGACCGGAGATCCAACACACTTCTCAAAGCTTATTAGCTGAAACAATAATAATAAAGGAAACATCATTAGCATTAGAATTATTAGTAATAAATCAAATCTTTTGATTGAAGATATTTTGTTAGTAGATAGTTTAAAACATAACTAATTAAGCATTAGTCAATTGTATTATAAGTGATTAAAATTAAATTTAAATAAATATGAATAATTTTATAAATGCTTTAAGAAGTAATAACATTTATCTTGATGATTTTTGTGATAAAACCTGTTTTTTGATTTTAAACGATAATGCATAAAAGACTAGGGCATGCTAGTATAAAATCAATCGCACAAATTAGAATTAAAGAACTTTAGTTATTTTTAATCCTATAGGAATCTATCTACATTGCTTTTAATAAATTTATCGAATGTAAGAAAAGTGATTTTGATTATTATTTTAAATTTAATAAATTAAATTTGAATAAGTTTTATCCAAACGAATCGTGAACTTTCTCTTGATTTTTTGGTATTTATAACTTGAGATTTATTTTATATAAATCAAGATCTTTTATTATATGTTCTCCTATAATTCTTTTTGCTATTTACTAAAGAAGAGATTTATCTAAATAAACCATGATATATCACTTGACTTCTTAATATTTATGACTTGAGTTTTATTATGAACAATTCCTTTATATTTATGACTTGTATACTTTATGTTATGATTGGATTATTGATTTGGATCATTGATGTAAAGAGAGAAAATTTACACTATTATATCCTTCCCTTCTTTTTTATGACAAAGGAGGGGAGAGAGTTTTGCTAACTTACACATTTCAAAGAAAAGAAAAAATTTACTAACTTGTACATTGCAAAGAGAAGCAAAAACTTGCTAGCTTACACATTGCAAAGAGAAGCAAAAACTTGCTGAGTTGCACATCTCAAAGAGAAGCAAAAACTTACATATTTCTCCTTTTTTTTTATGACAAAGGGGGAAAAGTTAATTGTACTTTTTTATAACTTCAAATTTTGATGATTTAGAATTATGCATGTAATATCTTATGATGATTTAAAATAAAATTATGATGCATGTAATGGTCACTTTGATATTATGATGATGCATATGATGTATGCAATGGTATTTTAACTATATATATGATGATATTTCGTTTCGACTTGAATTCAAATCTAACATTAGAAGACTATTATTTTCTGAATTCAAGTTTATTTCAATATTACATATAGATAGGGGGAATTGGTTGCTATCATCAAAAAAAGAGGAGATTATTGAATCTTCAATTTTGATGATGAAATCAATTGATGAGTTTATAAACTAATGAGTATTTGAGAAAAGTGACAGGACAAACTTCGATCATGGAAAGGCAAATTATTGTAGTAGAATTGAACGTTGGGCCAGAGAGTATCATGTTAGAGATTGGACGTCGGGCTAGAGGATTGGTCGATGTGTTGGAGGATGAACTTCGTGCCATGAGTTCGGGCATTGAGTTAGAAGGATTAAGTATTGTGCCAAGAAGATCAGCTGTTGTGAGAGGTTAACATGCTGATCGATCGAGCAATATATCGAATGAAAGGATAATGCATTGGAGGACGAAGTACCGGATGAAAAGTAACATGCCGGATAACGTAGGCTTCATGATTGTAATTGTTGTATCTTGATTAAAGTTGTTTAGAGTATAATTAAGTTGATTTTGGAGTGTAACAAGACTAACTTAATTAGGAGCCTAGTGTGCCTAAACCAAGCCTAAATCAAGGTTGAATTAGGCCTATTGGAAGGCCAAGTTAGTAACCTGAGGTGGTGTCCAACAGTGGTACCACATATGAGTTGGAAAGTACGGAGCGTATGTTTCCGAAAAATCTGACAATGGTACCACCAGGGTCAATGATGATACTACCCAATGTTAGGTGCTGGTATCGCCTAGACTGGCAATAGTACCACTAGAACATAGTCTTCAAGACTATGTCAGGCAAGCAAGCAGTGGTACCACTAGTGCAGAGGCTGTCAAGCAATAGTATCGCCCAATATAAGCGGGGTACCACCAGTATCCCAAAAACCTAGATATTTAAATTTTTGACTCTATTTTTTAAGCCATTTGGGGCCTATAAATACCTCGCTCTTTCTTATTTGAGATAGTAAGAAAAGAGAACAAAAACTTATGATTTGAGTGTATAAACTCTATTAAAAAGTTGAGTTCCCTCCTCCTTAAGCTTAGAGGTTATTTTAAAGAAGGTGTGTGAGGGATTTCTTGTAAAAGAGGGGTGTAAAAATTCTCTCCTAAGCTTGTGAAAAAGAAAAAAAGTTGTAATAAGGGTAGTTGATCTTTGCCCATTGGAAAGAAAATCGGTAGTAGAAGCTTGTGGCTTCGAGTGAAGAGAAATTGAGAGTGGACATAAGTCGGAATGATGGAACTACTATAATTCTAGTTTGTATTTCTATTTATGCTTTTTCTTGCTATTACTAATTGATTTAGGTGAACATATTTTCGATACCAATTTTATTGCTTAAAATTTTTGAAATGGTTCTTCTTCTCAAAAAATACTAATTCTCCCCTCGCCCCTCTTGCCTTTAGATCTTAATATAAAAAGATTGTATTAAGCTCTAATACCAATTCTGATATAGGACAAGTAGCAATAAACTGTTTTTTTTATAATAGAGGCATAGAAAGAGAAAAATAAAAAGATAATAATTGAAATATAATAAGAAAATAAAGGAATAACTACTGGATTCACTCTAGCTAAGAAGCAAACTCGTAAGATGAAGATCACCGATTGATACAAAATATCCCTAAGCCAATCAAATTTATTTAAATATAAGATGGACTAAATAGGTCCTTGTCGGGGACACTGACTTGATAGTTACAATGAGCTCAGGATGAATCATTATCCCATAAGTGTTGCCCGATGATTTAACATACAATCACCGATTGATGGCAAGATAACTCATGCAATGAGCCTCGTTATTTACCATGACATCGAATTAACATTATAAAAGAGCTTCTAGGTGCATTCCCAACCAACTCTCTCACGGGAGAATTCTTTAGCTTTTCAATTGTTTTTAGTAAATCATCCAAATCCTATAATAACTTAAACATCCAAAGTATATTTGTTGGATATGCTCTCAATATAATTATTTGAGTGTCATTATTTGAATCTTCAACTTCTTGACATTTTAACCTAAGACGAGCTTGAAAGTGGACTATGGTTAGCTTCAAACCCACTACATTTATTAGACAACTAGAATTTAATTAAACAATAATATTTATCCTTTATGATTATTATTTTATGTAATAAGTAAGCACAATATCATTTATTTTTTAGAATATATGAAATTTAAGATAATGTGGAAAATGATTTAATTTAATTTGTTATAGAACATATCAAAATTATCCTAATTTTCATTGAAAGCCATTCAAAGCCTCTCAAATAAGTCATTTTAAGAAATTTCAAATTTTATGATAAGATTAATCATTATTGTTGATGAGTTTTAAAGTAATTGAAGTGTAATTATAGTATTTTTGAATGGACTTAAGATATTATAATTCTATT
Source organism: Musa beccarii (assembly GCA_024322285.1). Lineage (NCBI taxonomy): Eukaryota > Viridiplantae > Streptophyta > Magnoliopsida > Zingiberales > Musaceae > Musa > Musa beccarii. The sequence goes on from CM044396.1 coordinate 17,853,368, forward strand.
CAAAAAATAATTCAATTAAATAAATTATTATAACTTCACTAAAGAATACTATAGGGATATTTTGAATATTTGAAAAGATACAGATCCCTTATGAGAAAATTATTAGGATCTAAAGCAGTACTAAGAGAGGGGGTGAATTAGTGCAGTGGTTAAGAATGATTTAAAATAATTTCGGAAACTTCATAAGATAAAAATCATGTTTCGACTAAAACCGATTTCAAATAAAACGCATCGAAAATGTAATTAACTTGAAAACGTATAGAGATGAAGAAAGTTAGTAAGCAAGTAGAGCAACAAAGTGAAAATAGTTTATAGTAAAGTAAATTTACAAGAAGTAAATGCAAACTGATTTTTATAGTGGTTCGGTCATTCGACCTACGTCCACTCTCGATTCCTCTTCACTTGAGGCCATCGAATTTTCCACTAGTTGTCTTCCTTCCAACGGGCGAAGACCAACTCCTTTACATAGTGCTCTCTTCTTTTGACGGGCTTAGGATGTAACCCTTACAAGCACTCACACACTCCTCTCTTTTTGCTGAAAACAAATGAGAGCTAGATGAGGGATTTTAAAGAGAATTCTACAGTGTTTTCTTGCTTTCAAGGTTTATGTGCTTATATTTTCAACCCAGAGATGGGAAGGGTATTTATAGACTCTAATTAGATTCAAACTTCGAGCCAAAAATCATCCCATCCTATGTCTACCGGGTTCTTGCGGTACCATCGTCTATCACTAGCGATACCACCGCCTGTCACTGGCAATACCACCGCCAGTGCACTTTAGTTCTGTCAATGTACTGGGTGGTACCACTGCCCAGTCTAGCGATACTACCACCTGGGCACAATGACCTTATCAGTGTACTGGGCGATACCACTGCCCAAGTACTCTAACACTAGATGGTACCACCGCCTAGTACAACCTAGGGAGCTGAACCTAGATAGTTCCACCATCCCAGTCTGGCGGTGTCACCTCTAGACAAGGTCCAGCACTTCTGGTTGGGCCTTGAATCTGGCCCAAACCAGTCTATAACAGGCCTAGTTAGCCCTTAACAGGGTTAAATGGATTTTCTCCCAAATCTAACCCTAATTATATGCTAACTATGAAATTAAAGATATTTTCTAAGACAAAACATAATACGATAAGTCAAGTCTTCTTCCGGAGAGCTTCCGGCTAACTTCCGATGGTCTTCTGATAAACCCTCGAGCACCATTATGCGGACTCCCAACAAGTTCTTAGACTTCATGACAATCTTGGCGAGTTCCGATAAGTCTTCTTTAGCAAGCTCCAATCTTTTTCGGTGAGCTCTATGAACCTCCAACGAGTCTTTCTGGTAAACTTTCAATGAACCCCTCATCAAGATCCCAACTCACTCTTAGCCCAATTCCGGTAGTAGTCCGATGAATCTTCGGACTTTCGATGAACTCTCAAGCTCCTAACGATTCCATCATACTTGACTCCGGCACTTTGTTTTGCTTTATATCTTCATTGTTATCGTAGTTAATATTATACACTAATTAAGTCTTAACCTTACTTCGATCTAGATAGTTATAACGAATCAACTTGCTGTTGCCCGACATGTCATTGGTTAGCACTTCGTTCAGTTCTTCGGTGCATCGTCCTCTCTTGCGGCCTATTGCCCAATTGACGGTTGACCTCCGTAATCCCGATCTCCTTAGCATAACACCATTCTTCTTAGCCTGATACCCGATATTTTTGTTCGAAGCCTTCTGTCGATTGTCGACTAGACCTCCAACTCGACATCTAATATCCTAACGTGATTTCCTCCGGCACAACGCTGATTCTTTCTATGTCAACTATCTAATCCTGATCAATAGTAGACCTACATGACTTAAAACGTAGTTAGATTATCAAAACATAATCAATTAGTTTCATCATCAAAATCCAAGATTCAACAATCTCCCCCTTTTTGATGATGATAACTAATTGATGATGGAGTTGACCTTAACTCCCGAAGTTTAACCAAACTCTCCCTATCAGTATGCCATATTAATAGAAATATTGGATTATGCCAAATTCAAGTAACATTCATCACATGTTATCAAAAATAAAACATCATGCAAATATATAAAATATTGAATCATACAATGTATGAAGTCATCAATCTACTTCTCTCCCTTTGTCATCAATAAAAAGGAGTTGCATCATAGCTAGTTTAAAAGATATGCAAGTTTTATAATCATACTAGCTATCAATCTAGATGTTTCAACATACATCATTTTAAAATATTCAATTATAATAAATTTTTAAGGATGTATAATCACAATTCAACACTTACTTTTTTTACAAGTTTGCACTTTGCTTCTCTTGAAATTGCAAGTTAGCAATTTTTGTGATGTTCGAGATAGAAAGTTCCTTCATTGCAATGATCGAGCTAGCAGATTTTTCATTGAAGTGTGCAAGCTAATAATAAACTTTCTCCCCATTTGTTTTTGTCAAAAACAAAGTAAGAGTACAATTCTTTTCTCTTTACATGAATTTTAAAATTATGACAATCAACAAAGATAAATATTCATCAAGAGTGTTCAATGGGGTATCAAAAATTTACATCAATTTATAAAAACTAAGTTATGAATACCAATTTAACATTCAAGCTAACACTTAAGGTATTCTTTAAGATGCTAGCAATTTTGTGATATGTTAATAAGTGATTTTTGCTTCCTCTAGCAAAATTCTTTTTCTTGTGATGCATAAGCTAGCAAATATTTGCCTTAAGCTAGCAACTTCTTGTTTGCAATGAGCTAGCAATTTTTGTAAAATTTTCAACACTTTAAACATGCAAGCTCATGAGTAAAAAAAAAATGTAACTTTGCAATTTCTTTGAGAAGTGCAAGTTTTACTTTTTGCAAGTTCTAGCTAGCTATGTTTGTCACTTTCTTTTGTGATACACAAGCTAGCAAGCTAACTCCCCCTTTGTCATTGTCGAAAAGAAGGGAGGAATCAATGATATAAACTTTTACATCAATTTTAAATATACATCAATAAAAGTTCTACATCAATCTTTTAATCATCGCATCGCATGATGCATTTAAGGAAGTATTGAAACATAGGAGAAAAGTCGATTTAAGCATGTAATGTTTCAATCATTGAAGTTGAGTCATAAATACCAAAGTTAGCATATTTTCTTTCCCCTTTTTATCATAAAAAAATGAAAGGAAAGAGGAAGAATTCAAGTACACAAATATTTTAACTTATCATGTTAACAAATGAGGGATAACGACAATAGTCCAAAAGTTCATGAATCATTTTGAAGAATCTCCTTTTTAGCAAATGAGAGATAGAAACATAGGAGAAAAAACTCTCAATTCAAGTATAAAATTTCTCATCAAGATCACATTTTAAAGAAAATTTCAAGTAACAAGATCTCAAGATCACATTTCAAAAATAAATTCAAGTATCAAGATATCAAGATCATGATTTCATAAAAATTCAAATATATAGTTCCAAGAAATCATAAGACAAGTTGCATTTCATTAGAAAAATTCTCTTTTGATAAGCGAAAGAAGCATGGTAAATGATCTTGATTTATAAAGAACTTCAAGTTATAATTGTCAAGATCATGATTTCAATAAAATTTCTTTATAGCAAAATAAAATCTTTTAGAACTTGATTCAAGCATTATATATATCTCAAAAAGTCATGATTCCAAGAGATTAAGAGAAGAGTCAAGAATCATTAACAAGTCTCATTCAAATTCAACTTGACTACTTCATACTTATCATTAAAATCATTTTCATAGATTCATATAAATGGATTCTTTAATGCATCATCAAAATCTTATTCATAATTTAAGTGATTTACAAAATATCATAAATGAATTCATCACTTGTCTTTCATGAAAAATTGAAAACTTTTAGAGATAGTATAATTTCAAGAATCATGTATTTCCCCTTTTATGATTAATTTTATATAAGCATGCCTTTGTCAAATAAGTATCAATGTTCAAGACCTAAAGGCAAAATCCATCATAAAGATCTTTAAGTCATAAAATATAACACATTAAGCATGGGGCATCTTTCAATAAATTTGATTCAAGAGATTCATAGCATGCATATATGTGTATTATGTATAAAATCGAAATACACGTTTTATCATTAAAACCATCAAGACCAAACATATAAGATATCATGATAGTGTATTTTTCTATTTTTATGTGTTTTACTTTAAGTTGATTGTTTTCATATAAGTGCCAAACACATCATTCCAAAATGTAGGATTTCAATTTTCAAATCCTCATGCATCATCAAGCATGATACCATAAAGTCGTTAAGCATGATAACAAACTTTTAATATTTTCATCATTTTTAACTTATTCAATTTGACAAATTTGTCAAAACTTTAAAGATAGAGAATTTTTACAAAACATTCCTCTATTTATGTGTTTTATTCATACAATTGGGTCTTACATAGAAATGTTCAAATTTCTTAAACAAGAGCTAAGTATCAAGTCAAAAACTGAAATCATACACATACATTTAACATTTTCATCATCAAGTATGATTTCTAAGGTATGTTCATGTTTTTGTTCAAAAGCTATGAATCATTATATAAATCCAAAATTATCATCAAAATCTTTCGTTTGAAAATTTTATTAGGAGAAAGTAAATTGATTACACATAAGCATGCTCAAGTCCTTTTTGTATAAAAGATGTGTGTCAAGTTTAAAATCGAAAAGGTGACTTCATCATCAAAATCATCAAGACCAAACACATCAAACATAATACATCATAATAGCACATTTTTCCATTTTTGTATTTTATTTCATGTGATTGGTCACATATTAGTATGTTCAAATTTTCATATAAAAGTCATGCCTTATCATGAAACGAAATCATCAATATTCTTGCTTCTATCTTTTAATCATGTTTGGTGTGCAAGCATTATCATGAAATATGTGATCATCATGATAATTGATTTTTTTTGTGTCAAAAATAATGCATCTTATTTTAAGTCGAAAGCATCATTATATAAATCTGATTCACAAGTTTTGTCAAAAACCATCAAGGCATCATTCCAAAATATAGGATATCATTACTTCAAATCCTTATGCATAGTACCATTAAGTATAAAAACCAAAGTACATAATCATGGATTAATCCTATTAAACATAATCATGCTAATTAATTTTTATGTTAAAGCCATACATCAAAATCCGATACAAAAATCATAAACATTCATGGAATTATATAAATCATCCAATCATCAATCATAATTTTTTACTTTTCAAAAAATACTAGAAATAAAAGCATGATATAATTTTTTAAAATAATTTTTTTATTTCCTACTATCTAAATTGAGCACTCATAAAAAAACATCATATAATTTCAAAATAAGGTAAAAGAATTTCGGGTGAGTTACCTCGTTGACGAAAGCCGTCAAAGCTCAATTTACCATTTGGCCTTCGGATGCTCTTGATTCATCCTTTGGTGTCTTTCTCTTCTTTGGCCTCTTCCTCCATTCAAGTTTATTTTTGATTTTAGCTTCTTGTTTTATGAACTTTTTAAATTTTAGTATTTGAAGTTCAAGTTCATCATCGAGATTGTCCTCATCACTTGAGTCATCACTTATGTGGTATTCTTTTGTCCGAAATTTCAAATCCTTCTTATTCTTTGGAAGATGGTTCATATGTTCATCGAGTTCCAAAAAGCTCATTTCATACACCATTAATGAGCCAATTAGTTCTTCCAATGGAAATTCATTTAGATCTTTAGTTTCTTGTATTGTTATTACTTTATGATCCCACCATTTTGGAAGAGATGTTAAGATCTTGTTAGTGAGTTCAAAATCCAAAAAAGATTTACCAAGAGCTCTTAGACTATGGCATCCATGAAATGGGTATACATGTCACTGATAGTCTCACTTAGTTCCACCATTCGAACAAGCTCAAAATCATGCAATAAGAGGTTTACTTCCGAGTCTTTGACTCTACTAGTTCCCTCGTGCATGATTTCAAGTGTGCACCAAATATTAAAAGCTGTTTTGCAAGTAGAAACATGATTAAATTTGGTTTTGTCTAAAGTACAAAATTAGACAATCAAAGCTTTTATATTTAATGAAAAAGATTTATTTTTCAAATCTGACCATTCGTTCGTTAGTTTAGAGAAAATTTGAAAGTCATTTTCAATAATATTATATAAATTTAAATCTAAATAAATCAAAAAAACTTTTATTCAAGTTTTTCAATAAGTGTAGTCCGATCCGTTAAACAACTGAGGATGAACGATCGAAAAACCCTCTTGAAAGCCATGAAGAGTCATTTCTCGTGGGTGCGAATCCAAAAGAGAAATAACGAGGCTTTGATACCAATTGTTAGGATCTAGAGCAGCACTAAGAGGGAGGGACGAATTAGTACAGTAGTTAAGAACGATAAATTTTAATGATTTAAAATAATTTCGAAAACTTCATAAGATAAAAATCATATTTCGACTAAAACCGATTTTCGATTAAAGTGTATCAGGAACTTAATTAACTTGAGAGCGTTAAGAGATGAAGAAGGGTAGTAAGCAAGTAGAGCAGCAAAGTGAATATGGTTTGCAGTAAAGTAAATTTGTAAGAAGTAAATGTAAACCAATTTTTATAGTGGTTCGATCATCCTATTGAATCTCAGATTTTGATGA